>OX375865.1:48306452-48513877 GCA_947359475.1 Heligmosomoides polygyrus bakeri | reverse complement strand
TTGAAGCATATGAAAGCATGATAAACTCGCCTCCTTGCATATTTGCATACAAAATGATGCCCCATCTATTACATTTTCTTCACCAACGGAGCAAGATGACAATAAATGTGCGGAAACAACGTTTAACCCCATTACCCTCTAATTAGAAGTGACATCCGTCCTTGACGTAGGCATGAGGCACACCTGCTTCAGTCAGTGCTCGCCTAGCAACTGATCTTAGCCAAAATGTGCTGTGATAACTCACTAGAAGAGATGCAGCCCCAAAAGGGATCGTCAAGGGACATAGCCGGTATGTCTCTCTGCCGAGTCTTTGTAGAAGAACTTTTCCGGAGAAGAATAACGAAACTAACCTATGCGAGACCCCTACAAGGAAATGCTGCTACGGCACAGATCAAGGCGTCTAGAGTTCACCTTCAGCTTAAGATGTGCTGAAGAACTCTACACATCCTCTTTACCTTTCGGCACTCATTGCTAAACCGCAGCACTAAAAGTTCAAGGAAAACAGGGATGTATATGAAGAGTATTCGCAATAGAAATGTAGTGACAAAGTGTTAGCGAGGAAAGCCTCCGCGATTTGCTATTCTTAAGTTGTTTCGTTAGCTGGAAGTGGCTGAGCTCTAAAAATCTCTGCTCAGGAGCGCCTGGTAAACGGAATAGGAGGAGGACAACAGCAGTTGTTGTCGCATTCCTTCCCACGCACAGTTCCCAGTTTAATTGTCACAGCTCGAATTCGTTTTCCTGTTGTAAAGTGATTCGATGGCGACACACATAGATTATTTATGGAAGAATTCGAACGCCAACGGGTGGGATTTGATAGAAAGGAGTCTCCACCCGGGTTGAATTTCTATGGAATCTATTAGCAGTGTGTCTGCCACTGCTGAACAACAATGCCACAGAAATTGGTGCTTGTTATTCCAAACTAAGCCGATACACGTGAGAAATGCTTCGAGATGTCACGTCTATTAGGAACGAAAAGGACTGACAACTTCAACCTAGCTTTAGGTGTTCACTAAGGTTGGATGAACAAATGTCGAGTTTTGTTGCACTTCTATATAGATCCAACTCGATCAGCTTTAGGACGAACATTTGCGTCGCGTGCTCTTCGAAATGTGTAGTGTTTCTCTAATTTCAAGGCGTTTTTTGACCTTTTTGTAGGCACAAGAAGCGACAGCTCAATACTCTTCTACGGATACTCGAAACACGACTAGCACCTCGGGAACAAATCGCGCACTCCATAGCGCATTCAGGCGGACTACGCCTAAAAAAGGTGCAGGACATCGAGACATTCAAAGAAAACATCAGCATCTCGAATTATAGAGAGAGAGAGCCAGAGAGCGAGAGAGAGAGAGAGAGAGAGAGAGTAAATGGATGGCAAACGTTGACGAGGATGTGTGAAAGAGACAAGGGGCAAAACCCAATTGGCCAAGTGAAGTAGCGTAGTGCGAAACACGGGCCTTCCCTATCTTATGTGTGCGTTTCGTACTAGCTGAGAATTGAAAACCCCCACAATCTTCATAACTTGTTCTCCTAATATGGCTGAAGGAAAGGGGTGCTCATGATCAGAAGGTGGCGGAAATTTGGGCTTTTGTCTGAAAGTGAGGAGCCATTTCTCAGCTGTGTTGTTACGTGCAATAAGAAATATGGCTCTTCTGTGACTCCAGAAGTCTCCTTCTTCACCATAACGATGTTTTGGCCAGAATTTTGCAGGACCACCGGTTAGAACTGCTTGAAGCGCCATGAAACAATCACCATTATATAAGACATTCTTGAGCTTTAAAACACGGGTTCCCAGGCCCAGTTCGAACTATCGAGTTAGATCAAGCGGTCAGTTATACACGACGTTGACCCACGGGAAGCTGTGAATTCCGATACTATACAAAGTTCGTTAAAGGTATAGAGTTCTAAGTGAAACCACTCTTGAATCAGCTTCCGAAGCCTGTGGGACCGTTCACTATGCGCCTTGTCCACAAATAGGATATGAGTAGATTCCAATGAACTTTATCAATGCTCATAAATATTTGAATGAACGGACATTTTTCAGCTGGCAAAAATACGACATTATTTTTGGACCTCCTCAATTGTTATTTTTTGCCTACCTGGACAGAAAGGAAAGTCTGGTACCATCACCTACAGTTTATTTGGTAGGCAGCGAAGTAGCAGGCGACTTCCTGAACGCGCTTGCTCTCTCGTTGAGTTGCTACCGAGCTTGAACTGATTGAGAATGAAATTTTCCTACACTTTTTCGCTTTGAGTGGTCAGCGTTTTAGAGAATAAGTTTCCAAGAACGGAAGGCAAAATAACTATTTATAACTTAAACTGATTAACAGGAAACAAGCTCGGTAGCAAAATATAACATATCGGCGAGTTTTTTGGATACCAAAAGAAAATAGGAATCTCGTGAAATTTATGACTCTTTCTGATATTTCAGTAGAAAGGGGAGCTACTGAAATCAAACATTTTCTAATGCGAATGCAGAGACGACCGCTATTAACACCAGGATTAGCTAGGGTGTCTGACTAGCCGCATAGTTCCACTGTTTGGACAGAAAACGCGGTTAAGGAGCGAGACGAAGAGGTATCGCAGTATTGCCCACATACGCGCCGCTGGAATCGGTTATGCAATCTTCACAGAAACAGCAGAGATGCTATAGCCGCCATGTTACTGTAGCTGCTGCTCAACCTGCCTCCCCAGGGATCCAGAGGGATATAATGAGCAAAATAAAACGGTAAATTCATTGCTAGCGACAGCTGCAAAGTGATAATCTCCAAATGCGTTGAGTAGTTATCAAACAGTGCAGTTTCCTAAACGCGAAGAAATTTCTATATTTCGCTTTAGCCGTAGGAACAAGTCCGGCAATGTGGTTGCCATCGCAAATCTTACTATGGTCCACCCAACCCCGATAGGTCACAACTGGCTGAGGAGTTTCGTTTTGCACACACGTACTCGTAATCAGCGTTCCAAGCCCTTTCTGACGACGCTGGTCTCCACTTGAAGTTCCATGGGAGGGCGAAACCCTTCCCTTGTGAGTATCATGCCAGCTGCTGTGCGATATTCCAACGCCGTTCATCAAGAATTGAAAGGAGAGCGATGATAAGGAGGCATATGGATCACTCTCGAGGTCTCTGCTTTTTTTTCAAAGCAATAGCGCACTTTATTCAAAATAACAGCTACATCTCAATGACAATATCCAATTCTGGACCCAAAGCGATAACAAAAATTCGAAAAGAATGTACATCGCGCAGTCAGCATCGGTTGTTTATCGCTCATCGTAAACCATCAATTTCCTGCTCCTCTTCTTATAGAGGATCCGATGTTCTCATTTTTGACAACGAATAGCGTCTTTAGGTCAAATCTCGTTCTCACAATGACGTTCTCCACAAATGTATATCATGCTTGTCGACTTCGAAGCAGCTGTACCTCTACCACTTGGCATTGAAGTCATTCCACCTACCGTGGTCTCAAAAAGTGGTAATTAAACCATTTATATTAGGTTGTCCCATAAGTCTTCGCCGTTTTTTTTCAACGCTTCACTGCAGATTTCGCCGGCGGTCTCCTGCATAGCGCTGCATAGCTTTCGAAAGAAAATGATTTGCTCTATCAGAGCATGTATTGCGTTTCTTTTTTCATCGTGAATTTTGTCAATTTTTAGGTCGTTGAAGTGGAAAGTGAAAAAGTGAAAAAGTAGCCATTTGCGCACTTGTTCTCTCCGCTTAGGTTTGTAATTTTTTGCGCAGTTTTCATTTGGAAGACAATGTTCTGTACTACAAGAATATGTGTTAGTGCTATTTGCTCATTTGTCCTTTATTGATTTTTAGTTCATCAAATTGGGACGTCCGAAGGAGAAGAGTTATTTTTGCCGACAGCTCCTGCACTGTGGCTGGACTTTTTTGCTAGGCGTTATATGTCGGTCGAAAGAGAATGTCTTGCTCTATAAGAATATGTGTCGCGTTTATTGATTTCTTTTGAATATCAACAAAATGCCAAAAAGAGAAAAATCGTCTTCACCAACAACTCCTTCTCCTTCTTCAGTTGTTGATATTCGACAGAAATCAGCGTGAGCCAATAAACGCGACACAAATTCTTACTGAGCAAGACATCCTCTTCCAAACGACATATAACACCAAGCAAAAAAGTCCAACCACAGAACCGGAGTTTTGGTAAAAATTCGGACGGAAAAGTCGGAATTCCCAATTTGATGGACTAAAAATCAATAAAGGGCAAGTGAGAAAATAGGACCAACACATATTCTTGTAGTACAGAACATTGTCTTCCAAATGCTGCGCAAAAAATTACAAACCTAAGCGGAGAGAAGAAGTGCGCAAATGGCTACTTTTTCACTTTTTCACTTTTCACTTCAACGACCTAAAAATTGGCAAAATTCATGATGAAAAAAGAAATGCAATACAAGTTCTGATAGAGCAAATCATTCTCTTTCGAAAGCTATGCAGCGCTATGCAAGAGACCGCCGGCGAAATCTGCAGTGAATCGTTGAAAAAAAAACGGCGGGGACTTATGGGACAACCTAATACTATTTCTCTCACGCACTGGACTTCTGGGCGCTGCTGAATGTTCAACCAGACGGAGTTAGATCCAAGCCGTGGAAAGGTTGAGCTCCTCCGAAGCTCTCCAGGAAAATTTCAGCGGGTAAGGCCACGTTCCAAAGTGCAGAAAAGCAACGTCGAGGTGTTCTGGTTTTGTCTCGTGCAGTGCCAACGTCTGATTACCCCATTTCTCCCAAAAAAGGATCTTTATTCTTTATACCAGAAAATGAAGTCAGCTGCTTGCTGAAAGTATAGGACTCCTCCCGGTGGCATCTGAGGTAGGGGCAGGATTCACCAACGAGCTGACCCTGGAAGTAGAAACCTACCTAGGATTCATCAACTACAACACCAATCATCCGTGGGTAAACTGTAAGGAGTCTACCTGCCTCGCTTATCCGAGAGGATTTCTTGTTACTTTGTTAATTCTGGCTCTCGTTCAAATAAGTAATAAGTTGTTTCGTTAAATGGTTTCCAACAAACGAAAATGGCTTAAGTAACAGGGCTAATGTTCCAGTCACTGTCACATACTCTCTCTTTCAAATAGCTTATGTTCCTTTACATTGGATAGAAGTCGCCACGACTGCACTATCGACTACACTACTGGGCTTATTCTAGAGTTATTCTGAAATGACTCTAAAATAAGTCCAATATTGTGCAGCAAGTGGTGAATGAGGATCTTGGAAACACTGGGTTTTTATGTGTCTTGGGTTCCATTTCAATACACTATGTATCAGAACTAATCCAGTTCACTCGGTGGCCGTGACTTTGTCTCGTGTCCTGTCAGCAGTGATGGCCATGCGCTTCGATTCCCTCACTGGTGGATGCTCGCAGCAGATGATGGCTGACTTTCACGTGTGCTAGCAGTGACGAGGAAATTGATATCTAATAGCCTCCCTGCCTTAAACCTGCCTTCAAATAGAGCTTTGAGGGCATTCCACGTAGGATATTCTGGGACCGTCCAGAAATTTCTCGGTATTTATTGGCATCACTCGTCCGCAAGCCTCTCCGCACCGGTGTTGCAAGTTCTTCTGCTCTTTGCTAATTAGGCGTGGTGCCTCAGTTGCATTGCTTGGGGATTCCTTCTCGCCTCATTACTGTTGATTTCCCTGTCACGCTACATCCATGTTCTGATGGCCGGCTGAGTGCAAATAGTTAAATGAGAGTATTCATACCTGTGGATGGGGTCCAGTTTTGTCATTTGTTTCAGTAAGCATCCCATGTATTAAGCTTTCATACTGCTTATAGAACCACACCTACTGCGTACTGACAATGCAAAAAACTGAAGGGTTAGAGATTCGGTATAGGGGGAGGGACGCTTCACAGCAGAAGGCATTCTGGGAGGGACTTGTGTTGCTGAGCGAGTCAGAATTGCGGTGCTGGCTTGCCACTTACTAAATATAGGGGTTAGCGCTGATGGGTTTATAAAAGTCAAAACAGTCGTGAGCAGTTTGTTTTAGCGCCTCCAGTGCTAGCACTGAAGGGTTAGAGATTCGGTCGACGCTTCACAGCAGCAGGCATTCTGGGAGGGACTTGTGTTGCTGAGCGAGACAGAATTGCGGTGCTGGCTTGCCTCTTACTAAAAATAGGGGTTAGCGCTGATGGGGTTTATAAAAGTCAAAACAGTCGTGAGCAGTTTGTTTTAGCGCCTCCAGTGCTAGCACTGAAGGGTTAGAGATTCGGTCGACGCTTCACAGCAGCAGGCATTCTGGGAGGGACTTGTGTTGCTGAGCGAGACAGAATTGCGGTGCTGGCTTGCCTCTTACTAAAAATAGGGGTTAGCGCTGATGGGGTTTATAAAAGTCAAAACAGTCGTGAGCAGTTTGTTTTGGCGCCTCCAGTGCTAGCCGTACCTTTAGGGTACAAAACGTGTCTGACAACCCCTTAGGGCAGCTCCCTAAAACCCTTATGGGAAACTGATCACTGTTCTTGGGCTAGACCTCCCAAGTACTTTGACTTAAGGTCTACGAGTCAAGTAACAAATAACGTAGAAATGTATTGTACCCTCAACAAATACTTCAAATTTAGAGAACGGAGCAGCAATAACTATGTTTTAAGAGATTTCGGTAATACTAACAAAGGGTCTTCATGTAATTCCAATTATAACTATTGCAAACAAATTAAGTTCGAACATTTTTTAATTTCATCGGTTACTAACCTTTGTATTAATACTTACAAAACACAAAATACTAACTGTAAAAGGGGTAGTGTACCGCATTAGTTGCTACACATGTAATATACAATTATACAATGTGTGAGAGTTACCTCTCGAAACCTTGAAGACAGGATAAGGTAACATATGTGTTATATTAATAACAAGAAGAAATTTACACCACCATACCAACATTTTCACAAATGGCAGTCCTCCCCGAAGTTTGCAATGTCAGACTCATTGGAAGAAAATACAGATAAAAACAAGTTGTTCAGCAAAGAACTGTTCTGGATCAAACTCCTTAATAGTGCTTATCCATTTGGATTTAACGGTAACATAAAAGGTTATGGTAATATATCTAATATTAGTAATCCGCTTAACTAGAAGACTAATCATGCTTTTTATTCACTCCAAATTATAAAAGAAAGAATAAATAGAGGAAACAAAAAGAAAAGCAAAAACGCTTCTAAGTACAACATTGACAATTTTCTACACTATATTACCAGTGAAGACAATGTAAAGGCACCAGATGTATATAACATAATTAAAAAATTAAACAAACAAAGTTTAAAGACACTCGTTGATCTTAGCTCAACTTCAGATTTTCTTAGAAATGTTAGTCAAAAAAGGAAGCTTATGGTATTATGTTTGTTGGCACATATCAACTACAGCAGAAAAGAAAACACCAATCAACAATCCAAAAATACATTTAAATATTTAGACATGGAGTGTAAAGGTAACATTTTCGACCGCATTAACTTCAACAAGATATTCAACAACCTTAAAGTCAAAGAAGTTATTGAAAATAGTTCAAATATAAGCATCATACCCTTCAGAGTCGTTTTCACCGCTTTATAGATCCTGTTCATGAACATGAACAGGATCTATAAAGCGACACAGGAAACATATTCACAGGAAACATAAATATTATAGAGAACAAAGAATTTGAAGAAATACTAAAAAAACAAAGTTTAGACCACGATTGGAATATAGTAGAACATAAAATTTCTTCAATTTACAATACCGAAATAAAATAAAACCATTGCTAAATAGCCACAACATTTGGAAAAAAGATCACAATTCGTTAAATTCAAAATGACTCTATAATTTTTCCCTTAAATAAAGCAAGCAATAATTACGGCATTATTTGTAAAAAAAGTACATAATCAACTTAGTGAAAGAAATGAGTGTTTATATGATAATAAAACAAAAATATTAATGAATGTTAATGCAAGTAATACCTATACTAATTTAAACAACACCAACAAAATGTCGGTTATTCAAATACATTAACATCTTCAAATAACAAATAAATTAAAAATTCAAACAGAAGGAAATTTGCCAATTATGTATTCTCTACCGAAGCTTTATAAAGATCCAATTAAGTTCAGGTTTATTATTGGTGCATGCAACAGTGTAGTGTTAAGTCACTGGCATTAGAACTTTGTTGCATATTTTCTCACCTAAAAACTCATTTTATTAATTATGCAAATATGGTAGCTAACAATTCCAGAACTATTAAAATTTATTAATAATTCAAACATAATACAAGAATTTACAAGTTTTGATTCAGAAAATGTTAAACTGTGTTCAGCAGGTTTTACGGATTTGTTCACGAATATACCTCACGCTACTATTATGGAAAAAATGAAAAATCTGGCAAAAATTTCATTTTATTATCTTTAAAAGAAGTGTCCGTGTAAAAATCTTGAACAGCCTCAAGATTTTTTACACGGGCACTTCTTTTAAAGATAATAAATACAGATACAACAAACCTTTTGATCTTCTATATTTCATCGACTATCTACTTAGAAATAGCTACTGTATATTTGCTGGTACGATTTACAAACAAAATAAAGGCGCACCACAAGGGGGCAAATTTAGCCCTTTACTTGCAGATCTAACAATGTTTATGTTCGAATTTGAATTCTCCAAAAAATATAATTTTAGGGAGACATCAGTTACTTAAACCATTTGATGGATGACATATTTGTAGTTCATAACTTTACTAAAGACATCATCGCAATACATTTGGATTAGTGTACAAAAACACACCTGCCTTTGGAAAGACAAACACCACTGAACATACGTGTAATTGTATGGATCTAACCTTAAAAACTGTAAATAACTGTAAATAAAGTAGAAAATAACTTGTATAATAAAACCTTAAAAACTGTAAATAAAGTAGAAACCAACTTGTATAATAAAACAGATTCTTTCAATATTAAAGTTAATAGGTTCCCGCACATGAATTCTGAAGCTTCTATCAGAGTTAAACGTAATGTTATTTACCAGAAATCCTTAGATCCTTAGCAAACACTTGCTCAAAATTTCATTATTTTTGGAACAAATTAAAAGATGCTTATGAAGTTCTTGTAAATAACGGATTTAATAAAGATTTTATCGTCAATAACATTGGCAGGTGCATTTTAAAAATAGACAAATATTGTATAAATACAATTTGCTAGACGGTAGCAAAAAGGCTATAAACTTTGTGAAAACATTAAGCCGAATTTGAAGATTTACTAAAATTTGCCCTTGCATCATTAAAGTGTTCACATATGTGTATGTTAATGTTTATGAAACTGTGTTCTTGCAATTTAATACAAAATTTAAATCAATCATTCAGACTCAAAAATAATAAATTAAAGCCAAAAAGCAAGATTAAGATAGAACATTATGCCGTCGTGATATCATTCCTAGCAAAGCGAAATGATTTACACTGTATAATGATATGACTTATACGTTCTGACAGCGAATACTGTGCTACAGTGGAGTTATTCTTGTCAAAATGAAGACTAGAGTCAGCTGATCGTCAGCTGATCGACTACTGTGACTTCAAAAACCTTCATAATTTTAACTTAATTTCAAATCATAATTTAAAAAATTATATATCAATATAAATAAACTATTAAAACTAAACATAGAATATAAAAATAAAGTTTTTAGGGCGTTTTACGTCCAGTAGACATTAAAATTGTCGGAATTTGAAATTTGAATAAATAATTTTACGCATCCAAAAATATTATTGATAATTTTACACATCAAAAAATATCATTAATAAATTTACACATCCAAAAATGCTATAACACCTTCCTCTTCACAGATGAGCCAGCGGGAAGGTGTTATAACAAAAAAGGTTCGTCTGAAGATAGGTGGCAAAACGAACCGTTTTGAAAAAGAAAAATGTGTAATTTTATTCATTACGCATTAAATTTTCTTTATTGATAGAGTGGCTGACCCAGAACGAACCGACCGTCGAACGAGTCATAGAAAGGAGCTACATGTGTCAAATCTCGCGAGGAAGACCGCTGTTAGCGACACATCCACAGTAGCAGCAAGGGCTAAAAAAGCAGAGGAGAAGGGGGAGCAGAGAGCAGTGTGCAAGACTCTGTGGCCTTCCAAAGGAGCTTGTTCTACAAAGAAGTGCTCCTTCAGTTCGCAGACACATCAGGTGCAGCCAAAGTCGCCGTCTTAAAGCTGCACTTTAGAAGAAGTCTAACTAAAGGCAACAAATGAAGTGGATGTCCCACCAGAAGCATGGCAATTCTGTCCTAATCAGAGTTTTCTACACCCCATTACTTATAGTAAGCTAAACAAATGGGGTGCGCGTTTCGCTCCACTTGCTCTGACGTAGAAATTCATAGCTTCATAAACTTGGTGTGACGACAAAACACATGCTTGTTATTGTGCGAGAAGGCGTGATCCATACTTTCGTCCTGTTATGAACAGCGAATCACTAAGGTAACAACACAAAAGAAGTCGTAATGCTCCTAACCAATTGAAACCGTAAGCGAGGCATAGCCACGTATCGGCTCGAATAGGCTGTTGCCGGCACAAACTACCTTCCGGAGAGCTGTGTTAGAAGCCGTCACTTTCGTTCCTAACGCATTATCGAAAGATAGCGGTTGGAAAGGCAACGGGGACTTTCATCCGATGGAAACCCTTCTAGAGCAGTCGAACAATTTAGGTGGGCAACATCTCCTCCCATAACTCTCTCATTGAATTCCATTCATCAATTTCCAACGTTCAGGGAAGGGTACTCGTTTTATAAGCGGCAGACCGTAGGGGCGAGCGAACACATAGCGAGGGGAACAAAAGCTCAAGGAAAACGCCCTAGTCTATTGACTAATGCGCTCGGGCGGAACTAGGTGTGAGATAGTCGACAAGTGTCAGACATTCTATATCGACAAGTGTCAGACATTCTGACACTGACTAGATAATTCATATTATCTGGGTTTCATCTCTGAGAGCGTAATGACGGAAAGAACCAGTCACACCTAATAATTTGCTATTACTTGCAGCTGGGAAGTGGAAGTCAACGTGTTATAGTAAAGACCAAATTGTAGGGAAGAAGAGGTGATGAGCCTTGACGACGTCTTCACAGAAGGCTCGCAACAGGAGGAGGAAAATGGAGGGCCGGTGAAAGGAAACGGAAATAAAAATGAAACGAAACGAAAACGTCGTCACCTATTCCTAACCTTCGGAAAAATTAGAGCTCACGATAGGTTCTAGATGTCGCATCCCCCCCCCCGCTCCAGTGGGAATGGTAAGGGGCGGTGGAACAACTGAAATGTAGTCCTGTAGTCCTGTCTCCAACGTAGCGGTCGGCTGGTGTTTTCACGCAAGACGAGCGTGAGTGAGAGTCCTTAGTGATGAGCGCAGGAGTGGCGACCGCTTCGACGTTGTCGAATGCCTTCTCTGGTCGACGAAGGTGACAACTAGGGGCGGACAGCATTCTCGGAAAGCTTTAATGATTCTTGAGATGATCTAGATGTATTCCTTTCAGCTTAGTGCCTTGCGTAATACTTCCTGCTCCAATGCCCTTGATATGCATGCAAGAATAGCCCTCGTGAAGAGCTTGCAAAGCACGTTCAGCAGGCATACATATATAACGAGATGGTGGATTCGACAACCTTGTCTATCGCTCTCCCTGTAAAAAGGACAGTACGCGAGTTTCTCCGCTGATCGAAATTTATTCGTTCTGAAGGTACGATGCTATGTGCGACATGGCATTGTCGAGTAGCGGATGTCATCTATGCCGAAGAATGTCGGCTGAAATGTAGTCCGGCCAGGGCTGTGCCACACTTCTGCTCTTAATCGCAGCTCAAACTTCTGAGGAAAGATTCGAAGGCAATCCTTCACCAGCTGGGATGGCATGTGAGTAGATGAACGCAAGAGATTCGTGTAAAGCTTTTCGTTATCGATTTCATCTCAAGAGATGAGAAGAGGTGAGAGCTCTATCTGGATTCGTACGTTAGGTGTTTCCCTGAGTTACGGTAGCATGCCGCCGCCCGCCTCCGCCCCATTACTTTAGCTTGGCGGGTTGATGAGCGCACCTTGGACGAGGTATAACGGATGAACAAAGCAGACTACGCCGCGGAGCAGGCTTTCTGCCGTAGGCATGTCAGTGATTGAGGACTTTATTCATTTTTTGTCCTTCTTTTCCTTTGTTTTTCTAGTTTTCGTATTTTGAAGTTTTTTTGCTTTCGGACGCTGAGTGACTCTTGATTTGCCCTATGATACACTTTCAGAAAGGCAATGAAGATCGATTTAGCCACATCCACAACAACCTAAAAGGAATAAAAGAAAAAGCACGTAGGAAAAGTTGAAAAGAGAATATGGCCTGAGCGAAACCTTTAAAGTAGTCGTAGAGTATAGAAAGGAAAGGAAGTATGGAAAGGAAGAAGCTTAATGTCTTGTCCCTTTTCCCGTCTTGTCCTTTTAATCTCAGAAACATTATCGTACGACATCTGCTCTACGGCAGCAGTACGCGGTCTACTGGACTCGCCTCATCTCGTCCTGAAATCTCGTCCGAGGACAGCACCGCACCAGGTCAACCTTTGGAAATCAAGCACTTCGCTCCGCCCTCTACAGTAGTGGGAGACACCTAACGTAGCGCACCCGTGCGGTGGGTTGGTCGGCAGTGCCAACTTATGTAGAGCTCTGCAAGAGGATTCACAACGCAATGACACAGGTAGCTGTTGGAAACAGCACAGAGACATCATATACATATTATTAGGTTGTCCGGAAATTAACGCAGGTTTTGGACCTCAAACTTTAAAACGACATGTCTCAGCTCACACACAACTTTGTCAATTGAAGTAGGAACCGTTCCAGTCTACACATCTTTGCCAATGAGAATACTTGCTTACTTACCTCTGTTGCCTAGAAGTCCGCAGTTCTGGAGCGGATGAGTTCTTCGAAGGCAGTTTCCACCTGGACTCGGTTATTGAAGCATTTCTCGCTCAAGCAGTTCTCCACATGCTTGAAGAAGTCGTGGTCGGTTGGCGAAAGGTTCGGTGATAATGGTGGGTGTGGTAGAGTTTCGTTCAACTTCTGCAGCCTCGGATGCACAACATGTGATCGCGCGTTGTCGTGGAGAATAGCGGTCCTTTTCCATTGACCACTGCCGAGTGCATAAGTCGGAATTTTCCGTGCATTTCGTCGTTGTGCTGGGCGTAGTCCTCTGCCACTGATTCGCCCGAATTCAAGAAACTTTGGTGAATTGATTCAGAAGCAGACCACCAAACAGTTATCATGACCTTTTTAGGTGCAATTTTGGGTTCGGGAACTGCTGCGGAGCTTCACCACGGTCCACCCACTAAGCCGATCGTCGCCGGTTATCGTAGAAGATCCATTTCTCATCACAATTTACGATACGGTCGAGAAATGGATCGTTCTTGTTGCGAAGAAGCAGAGCTGACGACGCTTCGAACCGACGATTTTTTTTTGATGGTCGCTCAACTCGTCTGGTACCCATTTATCTAACTTGTTGGTCTTTCCAATTTTCGGCAGATGTTCCCAAACACTTGTTTTGCTGACGAATATTTCTATCGCAAGTTCTCAAACGGTCACACATGTATTAGCTTCCACAAGGTCTTCACTCGTTGTTGTCAATGCCAGAGCAACGTCTGCGACCTGCCTCATCCTCTAATCGACTTCTCCTCGACGAAATTATTGAAACCAGAGCATCACTGTGGATTTGTTAACACTTCCTTGGACCACACCTGGCTGATGTTCTGAGTTGTTTCCGCTGCAGTACGACCGAGCTTGAACTCATAGAAGTGAAAGTCCGAAATTGCCGCTTTGCCACGTCCGTTTATAGCCTACAGAATCTGCCATGAAGTATACTACATTAAAAAGGAATAGCACAGTGAGAAAGCACACCAAACCCTTTCTGTAACAATGCAGAATTATACACTATTACAAGGTAAAGTTTTGCCGGAAAATCCCGCTCTAAAGTTGGAGGTCGAAAACCTGCATTAATTTCCGGACAATCTAATGTAATGGAAACGTGTCGCAATGTTTTAATGAAAAATGAATGGAGGTACATACGTCGGTATATCTTTGCTGAACGAAGATAGAGCTGGATTTGTGTCGCATTCAGATCCAGTTTCAAAGCTGTTATTGAAGGAAATCTTTGGTGGCGTTTAAAACGCGGTTCAAGTTTGTGGTTTGGGCTTGAAGGCGAGGCTTCTACGGAACTGCAGTCACTTGAAAACAGGTCGTGACTCTCCTTCTTGATCGTTCAGTCTCAACTAGATATGGAACCTGAAAGAATGTTATCATTGAAAGTGTTTCTGCTCCCTTATGTGTGATAAACAACAATCTTCTCTGGCTTATTGTTGAATCGCATTGGTGGCCCGAACCACTGCTATGAAGAGAACGTGAAAGTGGTGAAAAACCTTGCCAAGAATAGGCGATCGTCCAATGGAATAGACAGAAGAAACCTTATGCTTCATTATCCCGCCTAACATCATCATCATCATCATTTTCATTAGCGTCTGTCCCGCTTGGTGGCGGGGTCCGCTCTTCTGGTGTGGTGACGCCAATTCTCCCGATCAAATGCTTGATCAGGGTGCACACCAGCCATCTCTAAGTCCAAGCGCAACGTATCTAGCCAACGTTGCTTCGGGCGTCCTCTGGGCCGCTTTCCAGGGACCACAAGATTCAGGCCAATCTTACACACGGTGTTGTCGTTAGCGCGAAGGACGTGGCCGTACCATCGAAGACGAGCTTCGCGCAGCTTCTCGGATATCGGGGCGACACCGAAACTCTGTCGTATGGTGTCGTTACGAACGCGGTCCAAACGCGTAACTCCAGCCGTCCACCGTAGCATCTTCGTCTCCATTACACTGAGGCAGCTTTCAACTTCCTTCGTCACGGGCCAGCACTCAGCACCGTACGTCGCTACTGGGCGGACTACTGTTCTATAAACCTTCGATTTGAGGTGCTCACGTATTGTCCTGTCGCAAAGCACCCCAGTGCGCGTGTGAGTGCAGCCTGGTCGACCAGGCTGCCATCGGACGTGACTGTTGACAAAAGATACTTGAAAGATGTCACTCGTGAGAGCTCAGTACCATCGATCTTAATAGATCCGTGCTCATTCACATCCGTCGTCAAGTATTCCGTCTTTTTGACGTTTAGCTTGAGACCGAACAATGCCAAACGATCGCACCACGCCTGTGCCTGTCGCTCGAGTTCGGTTTTGTCTTCACATGCAACCATGACGTCGTCAGCATACAGCAGCGTCCAAGGTGCCGCCATTTGGAGATCTCGTGAGATTGCATCCATCACGACCACGAAGAGCAGTGGGGATAGCGCAGATCCCTGATGCACCCCTACAGAGATGGGAAACTCCATCGAGGTGCCCGCTGGCGCTCGCACTCGACTCCTTGGGCAAGAGTATAGAATGCGCGCCCACTCAATAAGCTCTTCAGGGATACCATGTTGTCGCAACGCGTACCATATAACATCTCGCGGAACGCGGTCGAAGGCCTTCTCCAAGTCCAGGAAGGCAAAATGCACCGGTTTCTGTTTCTCGCGGTGCTTCTCTAGCAGAAGACGAACGGCGTGAATGGCATCAACGGTGCCACAGCCGGATACGAAACCACACTGATTCTTGGAAAGCTGTACGACATCCCGGATACGTCCGTCGACAATTCGCTCAAAGATTTTCATGGTGTGCGAAAGAAGACGAATTGGACGGTAACTGGCGCAGTCTGCAGGACTGCCCTTCTTTTTCCAAATCGGGATGGTCGTGCTTTGCTGCCAACCCTCAGGCACTTTCTTCTCAGCAACAACCTGATTGAAAAACGCAGTCAGCCAGTCAGCAGGGCACCAGCCCTTCGACTTCCACAGGTCAGCTGGCAGGTCATCGGGACCAGTGGCTTTGCCTGACTTCATCTTCCTCGGGACTGCTTCAGTTTCGCTCACTGTGATCTTCTGAACGGGACCGTATACAGGTGATGCAAAAGGAACAGCAGGATGTTCAAATTCTACATTCGAGATCTCCTCGAAGTAGTCGTGCCATCGCTTCACAGCCCTCTTACGATCCATCAGAAGATGACCGCTCTCGTCGTTAATGCCAAAGAACTTCTCAATGTCTTCTGCTTGGCGACAGCGAGCTTCGAGTCGGTAAATATAACGCTCACCATCGCGCGTTTCCAATTTTTTGCTGACATCAGCGTAGTATGCGGCTTTAGCAGCGGCCACTGCCTTCTTTGCCGCTTTCTTTGCTTCTCGATAGTTCCGCCAATTATGGACTGTTTTATCACCAATAAACACGTGATAGAGCCGTTTCTTTTCTCGGACTTTCTCTCTGACATCATCAGTCCACAGCCATGCCTGCTTGTCGACCCAGCGTCGTCCAGGCTTCGTTGTGCCGAGTTCAAGGCGTGCAGCCCGAGTTATCGCATCGGTAGCGTCCTTCCAGGTTTCGTCGGCAACCGAATGCGAGAAATAACTGCCGCTTCCTTCTCTTTCAGTCGCCACCATTTGATTCTAGCCGACCCACATCGCTCGACATGTTTACACCTCGAAGGTGTGATCTTCAGCGAGCAGATCAGTGGACGGTGTTGCGTGGCAACCGTCTCATACGGCATGGTCTTCGCGTCTGTGGCAAAGCCTTGGTCGCGACGCCTAACAAGGACATAGTCAATCTGCGTTTTAGCATTCCCGCTATAAAACGAGATGAGGTGGGAGTCACGCTTTCGAAATTTGGTGTTCACGATGGTGAGGTCATGTGAGTCTGCATACTCAAGTATACGCTCACCATCGGCGTTGCGCGACCCATATCCAAAACCACCATGACAGTTGTAGCCGTCTTTCGTTGCTCCGACGTGACCATTAAGGTCACCTGCCACAACAACCATATCTTGTGACGGTACTTCCGCTGTCTTCTCATCAAGCAGGGACCAGAACTCGCCCTTGGTTTGCTCGGAACAGCCTGTCTGCGGAGCATACGCAGAAAAGAAATGGCATCGTCGCTCTTCTACGGCGACAACAATCTTCATCAAGCGGTCATCGAAACGTTCTACGCTTGCAATTGCGTCACGGAAACGCTCGGAGACGATCACACCGACACCACTGGTGGTCCTGGGACTTTCACATAGAACGGCCTTGAAGCCACGTCCTATGTCCCTTGACTTGTTGCAGGACCACCTCGTCTCCTGCACCGCACAGAAATCTATCTTTCTTCGCTCCAGTGCTTCTACCAACTCGCACGAGCGGCCCGTCAACGTACCCACATTCAACGTTGCTACGCGGGTCTTGCCTACGTTACGGGACTTTCGGACTAGCTCAGTTGCCCCCCGATGCCGTCCTCGCATCAGGGACCCTCGCACACTTTTCACACTCGCCGGGCTTTGCGAGTGCGCGTCGGCTCCCGCGGACGCCGTAGCATTATCTCGAGAAGACTGAAACGCCATCAACCATATGATGTGACAAAATGTTCGTAGGCCGGCCTGTCACTAGGGCCTGTCGCCGGCTTACGAACACGGACATCGCCACCATTATCCCGCCTAACGTTTGAGGTATTAAAAATATTCTGCCTTGCGTTAGAAAAAAGTGGATTATTTATTCTGTACTCGGCGATCTTGCCTCGAAAGGTGCCAATGGCAGCTTCTGATTTCTTTCTTTAGCGGAAAAACACATTCTTTTCAAAAAATACGAAACAATGAGAAGAATTAGAGGGCTACGTTCAACCAGAATTTGCAGACGTGGTGGGAAGCAGAGAATAGCAAATAAAATTTGGTGCATCCATTGCTAAGCCCTTCTAGTAATGACGATTCCTATGCTCAGAGAAGATCTTTTCAAAAACAGGAAGTTAATTCATACAGAGAATTTGTCATAAAAAGGGCACAATGACCTATGCTATTAAGAAGTCTTCAATTAAATGACGCATACTCACAATTAGTTGTTTCGGAGGAAACGCATTGGTTAAACCGAAATAGGCCGAAAAGCAAAAGCAGGGCATTGCGAAAGAACTGAGGAGGAAATAAAACCATAACTCCCTGATTTGTAGTTTTCTCTGACGGGAAAGACGCACTTGCAGCGCGTGACGATCGGCAAATGGGTAGCCAGAGGAGTGCTCTGCGGGACTAATTTCCTACGCAGTAGTACCACTCCTTCCAGAGTTTTTCTAGCTAACCGAATGCAGATTCAAGATTTAGATCAAGATTAGTACCGAGATATGAGTGGGATTGAAGGATTGGTTGGGCTGTACCTTAGTGCTTGATCCGGGGGTAAGACCGAGTCTCCTCCGAGTCCGCCACCAAAGCCATCAGATCACCTGTCCTGTCACCGTCTCCTACGGGTCTCTTTTGGAAGGTTTCAGCAGTGTCGTAGAGTCGGCTGTCCCAAAACGCTTACTTAACTACTTGGTCGAAGCATGGGTGCGTAGACATGATGTTGGGGAAACGGTGTAGGAGAGGCTGCGACCTACAAAGGCGTCATAATGCACCAAAAGATGTAAGATGCATGCGCTCTAGCACAGTCGCTCCTTCTATATGCCGCCGTAGACAGCATGTTGTGTTCTCGTAACCAACAATTTGTCCCTTTCAGTGCCCATGTTAAATCCCTTAAGCATTCATTAGCAAGAGACTCTAATCTACCTCAGATACCTGGCATAGAAAACACCAATTGCTGTCTCAACAAAACTTGCTGGTTGGAATGTTGTGAGGTATATTACTGACGTCAACAGGTTGTGTGTAAACACAGTACGCCTTCTCGGGCCTCAGCCTTTAACTAGCTGCTCCTTTTACACTTTTTATCCGGTGTCGCTAATGTTACATATCGATTTGAAGCTTATCCAGTAGACGTGCGAGCACAGCTTTCATTCGTTTCAAATTTATTGGAGCTAAACTCCTAAACCACATGCCCCACCACAGGATTTAACAAGGGCAGTGAGTTTCTTGGGTGGCAGTAGTGGGCGCAGGGGAGGATTCCACGAGAAGCTGTTCTTGACGAAAACCGGAGAACAAACAACGAATACCACTTCTGAAGACAGACGCATGGAAAGGTTGGGAAATCAAGGAGATGCTTTGGCGGGAGCCCCATGCATCACTGAATGGTCAACACATGCCCAAGCGGCATGATACCTCGTCTAGTTGATTTGGTGAAAGAATAATTCTTTGATCAACTTGTGAGATAGAAATTGATAAAAAATGATAAATATGAGTATTTGACGAAGCCGAGACTCCGCAGAAAAATCTGTACCATTTTCTAGATGTAGTACCTCATTAGGTTGTTTGTAGGTTCATAATTCCACAAACTCGCGCTAATCGACCAACGTGGGCATTAATCTTCGTAACCAACATAATTGCAAGGTCAACAAGCAACAGGTGCTCGGGAAAAGCTTGAGGGCGCATGGTGATCCTCCCACTCTCACATGTTAATTACTAAATGCACGAAGCATAGTTTATAAGCTGTTTCATTTTCACCACTTCCTCTCGACGGTAAATCCCGATCTGATTTTTGTAACCGAAACATGGCTCAGGGGAAGGATAAAGGACAGCGAGATTCTTGCCAACTTGCCCTATACGCTATATCGAGCTGACCGGTGCAGTGGCAGAGGTGGTGGAGTTTGCTGCGTCATCCGAAACACAATGAATGCAAGTGTGTTACACCATAGTTTCCCCATGAAAGCGGATGTCCTTTGCGTTGACATTTTTTCCTGCAAAACTTCTCAGCCGAATCTTATACGATTTATTGTCACATACCGACCTCCTAATTCAACAAACTGTGAAGACGAGAATCTTGTTGAACTTCTTTCCTCACTGGTTGCGGTTAGAGACAAAACTATAATTCTATGTGACCTTAACCTTGCAGTCGATTGGAGGAATCACATTGCTTTAAGCCATAATTCGGTTAAGTTCGTCTCGTTCTTCCAGGAAGCGGGTTTCACACAATTTGTCACTGAGGCTACACATGGAAACAGCATATTGCATTCCCCTATAGTTACCAACGTACATGCTTTGCCACCACTAGCCAGCTCTAACCACTGCATCGTACAATTTGATTTACGTTTATCGGTCTTACCAAGTATTTCTCTACCAACTCCTGACTTTCATGCCACTGATTTTGTCTCGCTTAGGCAAAGTCTTTCGGAAGTGAATTGGTTCAAGGTATTCGACCACTATACGACAACAGATGACATCATGTAGTATATCAAAGATTCTGCCGCGTTGTTTATAAAAACCTGGCTCAGTTCGTTCCTTTCAAAAGTAGGAAATCATTCAGCCCACGCCTCCCTCGACACATTGTCAATTTACTGGCTCAAAAAGAGCGACTATTTCGAAGAAAAGCAAACCCTTTAAATAGTACTTCCTACAAAATTGTTTGTGCCAATATTGATTACCACCTGAAAAAGTTTTGGGTTAATCGTGAGCGGAAACTAGCCAGGAAAGCATCGATGAATCAACTTCATCGATTGGTACGTAGCAAGCTCAAATCGACGGGAGCTCTTCCAGCCTTTACCGACATCAACGGTAAAATGTGCTCTTGCGACAAGATGAAAGCAGTCGCTTTAGGCAGTTTTTCGCTGGCGTTTTCTCTAATGACGGTTCCTCTGCAGCGCCTGGAAGTTTATATGTTGACAGAGATGGTGCAGAACCAGAGCGCGCCTTTACCAGCGTTTTCTTTCATCCTGATGACTTTTACAAAGTTCTTAGGAATTTGAAACCTTCTACTACGGAACCGTCTGATGGAATTCCTCCTATTATTTTCAGTAAATGCGCCCGTGAGTTATCTAAACCTCTCGCGATGATCTTCAACATTTCCGTGATGCTAGGAGAGATTCCGCGGGCATGGAAACATGCAATAGTGACAGCAATTCCAAAAGTTGAAGCTCGTCAGTCTGTCTTTCAGTTTCGTCCTATCAACATAACACCTACTCCAATTAAAGTTATGGAAAAAATTATCAGAGGGAAATTTTTGACTTGGTTGGAAAGAGTTCATGCTATTCCACATAGGCAACATGGTTTTGTTCCTGGGCTTTCAACTGCTACGAATCTTGCTGACAGCTTGTTTGATTGGAGATTAGCTCTCAACCGAGGCAAAATGATAGATGTTATTTACATAGACTTGACTAAAGCCTTCGACAAAGTTTCTCATTCGAAATTGCTCGATAAACTGCGTTGCTTGGGTGTCAGTGAAAACCTTCTAAACTGGTTCGCTTCTTATTTGGAGAACAGACTTGTGACTGTTCGAGTAGGGGTTGGGTATTCTGATACGAGTATGTGCACTAGTGGAGTGACTCAAGGTGGAGTATTGTCACCTCTTCTCTTCCTCTTGTACACGGCCGATATTTTTGATGTCATAACGAGGTCTGTCAATGTCAATGTTCAAGCTTATGCTGATGACATCAAGTTATATGGTATTTACGGTGGAGAAGCATGTGATGAAACATGTTCAGTTTTAAATATTGCTTTGACGAACATATGCCACTGGGCGTCGGAATTCAACTTGGCAATTAATCCGGAAAAGTGTTCCGTGCTTCGCATAGGGGAAGGGGAAGCCGGTCGTTACACCATCGGTGATGTGCCGTTAAGAAACTGTGAGACTGTGAAAGACCTT
This sequence comes from Heligmosomoides polygyrus bakeri, assembly GCA_947359475.1. Taxonomy (NCBI): domain Eukaryota; kingdom Metazoa; phylum Nematoda; class Chromadorea; order Rhabditida; family Heligmosomidae; genus Heligmosomoides; species Heligmosomoides polygyrus. Next base: position 48,492,328 of record OX375865.1, on the reverse strand, counting down.
GGCGTAATCGTAGACTCCAGGCTTGATTTTTCACAGCACATTGAAAAAGCTACACAGAAAGCCTACGCTGCCCTCTACTCCATTTTTCGTAATGTGTGCAGTAACAACCCCAAGATTCTCGTTAAATTGTACAAAGCATACGTCCTTCCCCATTTAGAGTACTGCTCTCAGATATGGAGCCTCATGACCAGAAAACACATAACTAAACTCGAAATGGTTCAGAAAACCTTCACTAGACGTGTTTATTTTCGACTGCATCAAGGAGTCTCTTGGGGTGATCTACCCAGTTACGATGAACGTCTGAAATTGCTAGGATTAAAATCTTTGTTGAACAGAAGGATTATTTTTGATTTGTACGTTTTGCTTTAAGTTACTTCGTGGAGAGTTGAAACTCCGGGCCAGCAAGTACTGGATTTTTAGACCTTGTGGCTTAAGAGCTGGTTCATTCAACCTTCACTACCTCCAAATTCAAAAGAAGAATTACACGCAGTTATTGAATTGCCTTTTCTTTCGGGTGGCAAGATGGCTTAGACGTTTGCCGGTTGAGGTTTTGAACTCTATAAACAGCCGTATTTTTAAGAAACGCTTGGAAAAATCAACGTTCTGCAGGTGTTAGGGATTTCCGATTCTCGATGATGCTTTCTCGCTGGTCGTGATCTTGAACCGCTTGGCCACATTATGGTTCCTGCTCCTCTGTGATCTTAAACGTGCTTATGGTTTTTCGTTGCTGACGAGATTATGAGTTTTATGTTTAACATTTCTTCTGTAGTGCGGGCGGCGACTTCTCTTCAGCTTTCTTTTCTTATATGCTTTTTCTGTCACTCTTTCATGTGAGTCCCTAGATTTCATCCTACGCTCTACATTTAGTAATACATCCTCCTTTATCTATAATAAAATTACTTCACAATTTTTGCTTCGCGTACCACAGGTGGTTTGCCCTAGTTGTCGGTCCCATGGGGCGGCCAGCGTACCCATGTGCCGAAGTTCCGGGAACTACCACAAGGGCGTCATAACTGGCTGACGCGGACAAACAACCTTGTTGGCACGCAGTGATATCTACCCATTTTCCTGACTATCATAGCCTGTCTTAAACTTACATGCCACCAGGGACCTACGTGAGTGAGTCTCTAACACACAATATTTTCTATTTGGTTACTGAAGAGTCGTCACTGCCAGTTTTTTTTACTATCGTTTCTTTTACTAGTGCTTTCTTCTTCATTCTCTTTTCTGCACATGGTTGTTTCTGCTTCTTTTTCTCGAATTTAGTGCACGTCTTCTTGACGTATAGAATAAATAAACTCCTAACTTGGCCTAGAAAATGCTTCTTCACAAAACAAAAAGCGTTTTGCAAAACAAAACGAAAAGCTTACCCGTAAAAACGCAGCCCAATTGCACAAAGTCTCGTAGAAATGTCAAGCATTGTTTGACACGCACACGTTCTAAGATGTACAAACTTCCAATTGTAAGTTACCGTGTATCGCATGAGGGCCATGAGGTGCTCAGACAAAGGAGTTTGTTTGCCAGATGCCACGCTCTCACGTACATCTCAGGCATTCATATTCTCAAAGACAGAACTCTAAATGTATTCCCACTCACAAGGTTTCAACGTATTACAATCAAGATTGCTACTCGAAAACAGTTGCGAGGGATGTAATTTGTGAGATGTCTCCAGAATCCAAGCCATAGCGTTCACATCAATCTTGCTATAGCTCTGAATACTCCCCCCCCCCATACATGTAAGCTAGCAGGGTGGTCATTCGCAGACAGGTTCGCCTTTGCAGACCGATCGAACTGCAAAAGATGACTGCTGCCTTGCGCTAGTCGGGTTAAGCCCTGCAAGTGGGAGAGCGACAAGCGTTGTGGATAATCTCCTCCCAAATATGTATGGGGAGGTTCGCTCGTTATGGATAGAATCCTCGTTGGGATGTGGCGAGTTTTAAGTGCCTTTCACACATAAGACATCTGTTTTGCGCACCGCTCTGCTTCAGCAGAGGTGCATAACCTACAAGATACTCTGAAAAAGCAGTTCCGCTGGACATCACAGGTATTTTAGAGAGTATGTGCAAATGTACGCCTTCTAAGAGTGCCACAGCTCTTGCTCTAAACTTCTCTCCTGGTGGGTTTATTAGGTTAATTGAAATGTTTCCCGACACCTTTACAATTTTTCTTCCTCAATACAATCAACAAATAACAAAACGAGGAGAAAATGTTTAAAAAACGGAGGGGGCTTTGTTTCAAATCTAAAACTTTCCTCCAAGCTGCAGCTCAAAGTAACGTATAGCCAGATGCATCGGTACTAAAACTGTGAGTGTTGCAGCATAATGTCTTGCCGGATTCTTCTCAGCCTCTTCACAGTTGGCTTAGACAGCACCGGTTTTTCCCGTACTTTAGAGAGAGATTGCAGACAGAACATTTCACCGTGAACAGGAGGATTTCACAGATGTATGCCGACACTACATGAGAAAGCTCTTACTGCTCGCCCTGTTCACGGTGGCTAAAACACTGAAAACTTCTACAGGTGGCTTCCATTAGCAGCAATATGCGGAGCGCAATAAATAAATATTTCATCGCTCAAACTTTTAGGAACGAATGATGCTGTGATCATTTGAAATTAGAGAGATTAGGGCGGAAAGCTATTACCCAACCTGATACCATTTTGCTGGTCAGACTTATTGTTACTAAACATCGCCTTTCCAATTACCTCTACCCACTGGGTTTCACAACTCTAAACCCTTGTCTCCTACGAGAAACGGTAGAAGATAAGGGCCACTGACTCGCAAGTCGACAACTGTTTAACTCTACGAAATTTCGAGGAAGACCTGCATGCAAGCGCGATCGCCAAACAGGGAGATGGCGCGAAATGTGAATACTTGTTCAAGTCGCGACCGCTGTCAGCAGAACAAATCAGACAAGGAAATTACCAAGGCCTTGGAACGAACATAGATAGGCTGTGGTGAGGTCGCGATCAACGCTATGGCGAGCAGGAAGTGCAGAAAGAGCAATCCTATAAATCAGTCAAACTGGCAGTTTCCGATATCCACACATGTCACTTCATCCGCAGAGTGGTGCTCGGTCAGCTCCACCCATAATTCTGAAGGAAAGCGGCGTCGCCTCTCGCCGCACCTGGAAAGATCGGCAGTTCTGCTGCCGCACGGAGAGCACAGTCGCTACCAGTCGGTCGCTCATTCAGTGACCTGAGGACCGTAAAACGACGAAGGGAAAAGACTGACAACTAATCGTAAGATGAAGGGGAGCAGGCACCAGCTGCTAAGTTGTTCCAGGAGGAAGTAATCCCCGCATGAACTTTGCTACTGTTTCATATTTAATATAATATGTAGTCAGCGGCGCAGCTAGCACAGTTGAAAGAGCCGCCGGATCTCGCATGCTCCCCAAATCGATTTAAAAGTGGCAATAAAATCTCTGCTCAGACTAGTCAGCTTTCTCCTTCCTACTGGATAAATTGGTACTAATGATGCTTGGGAGTGATAAAGGATGTTCATCATCTGGCCACATCAAATCGTTGTGTAGCAAATAGCAAGTTGTTCCCACGATGTCCCTCAAAAGTAGAATACGGCGCATTCCGCGGTGCGAGTGATTAACGTCAAATTTTCTCCTCTTCATCCTTATGGGATTGAAGGTTTCATTAGTCATGGTGGAATCGACCCTGGTGAGACGAGCAGCACAAAGACTGTAACTGAATTACAAAGTCGGCAGGAATCGCTAGTAATGAGGGTATAATGAGTTGAGGGCAGAGTGACTTGGGCTGGACGTAACGATCGGAGATGAGGGACGGAAGCTTCGAGTGACGTTCTTCCTCAGTTCAGCTCATTGCGACGCGACTAATTGTTTTGTTGGTCGGGGATTCACATTATTTTTTTCCAGAGCGTGGGAAGTCATAATGAAGTATCAATTCCTCGGCGAGCATGACTCGATTCCCAAAAGTAACCCAGGAATTACACATACTTGCACTACATGCAAAGTTCCTTATTCAAACGCTTTTATTTGCATATGACCTGCGTCATACGGAGTTCAACAAAGGCTGAGCCTTTTAAAAGACAGACACCGGCGCCTATGGCCCTGGAGACTTCCTGTTTAAAGAATGCAACCACGTCAGCACCGTGTCCATCCTTCTTCATGATGAGCGACGCAGCTGACTCGACGTGGTAGCCAAGATGTTGAAAAACCTTGAAAAAGACGACGAACTCCATCTCGGTGGCATTCCACTCCTAATACATGCCTCAAAGGACTGAGATGCTACGAAGACAGGGTAAATTAGTAATCAGTCCCGGGAAAAAGATCTGTCACGTCCTCTCCTAGAATGAAATTCTAAGGTAGAAAACATTTCCTTGGATGCGCTTTGCTGCTTTCATAGAAGACCAGTAGCGCAAACGCATAGTACATGTAGATTGATAGGTAAGCTAACGATTTACCGGAAATTTAGCGAAAATTTTCCGTGGAAAATTCGTACCGCGAGTTTTACGCGCAGAACTTTGGGTGCAGCCCTGATGTACGTCCATGAATTAACGAGAATTTATATAAAGAGCATGTGTCATTCCAAACGCGCTGGAAAGAGTTACAGACAAACAGATCCGAGCAGTTCATACTCGCGGAATAGTACAACACGATGTGTATCACTACTTCCCTTACTCGCTTTTCAAAAAAAGTTAAACAGCCTCTCCGAAAAGCTTTCCGCCTCATACTATCTATTAGAGGAAATCTATAACAACAAATCGAGTAAAACAACCAGGTAACGTTAATTGCTCGTAGGGACTTATTAGGATTAGCGCGTATGGTGATTTGGATGTGGGACCGCGCCGTTTTTGGCCTACCACCATCGAAATAACTGTTTTCGTTGCTCTAGCTGTCGCGACAAATAATTCATATCCATGAAGTCAAGCACAGGATAACCCAGTATAGACAAGAATTCGGAAGTGGGGAAAGCGAAGAACTCTGGTGTACCCTGACAGAGATGGGAAACTCCATCGAGGTTCCAGCTGCAGCTTGCACACGACTCTTTGGGCAAGAGTAGAGAAATCGCACCCACTCTATGAGCTCTTCAGGAACTCCATGATGTCGCAAGGCGTACCATAGCACTTCACGCGGTACGCGGTCAAAGGCCTTCTCCAAGTCGAGAAAGGCGATATGCACTGGCCTCTGTTTCTCCCGATGCTTCTCTATCAGGAGGCGGGCGGCGTGTATGGCATCAATGGTGCCACAGCCAGCTACGAATGCTGGAAAGCTGGACGATGTCACGAATTCGTCCATCGACAATTCGCTCAAAGATGTTCATACTGTGCGAAAGCGAGTGAATCGGGCGGTAACTGGAGCAGCCTGTAGGACTCGCCTTCTACTTCCAAATCGGAATCGTCATACTTTGTCGCCAACACTCAGGCACTTTCTTCTCCGTCACAACCTGATTAAAGAACTTTGCTTACTACTCAGCAGGGTACCAAAACTTTGACTTCCACAGGTCAGCCGCCACGTCGTCGGGCCCAGTCGCTTTGCCTGGCCTCATCTTCTTCAGAGCCGCTTCTTTCTCCTCCACGGTAATCTTCTAGACGGGACCGTCGGTTGGAGCCGTTAAAGGGATGGCTGGATGAGGAAACTCTGCTGAGGAGATCTCCTCAAAGTAATCGCGCTATCGCTTCAATGCCTTCTTGCGGTCCACAAGAAGATGGCCGTTCTCGTCATTAATGCCGAAAAACTTCTCAAGATCCTCGGTCTGCCAATGGCGAAACTTTGCAAGTCGGTACAGATACCGCTCACCATCGCGCGACTCGAGCTTCTCGTTGACATTTCCATAATGACTGGCTTTTGCAACAGCCACGGCCTTCTTTGCAGCTTTTTCTACTTCTTGATACTTCCGCCAGTGATCGTCTGTCTTTTGCCGAGAAACACATGATACAGCGACTTCTTCTCTCGAACCTTCGCTTTCACATCGTCTGTCCACAGCCATGTCTGCTTGTCGACTTTGCGTCGTCCAGGCTTCGTAGTGCAGAGTTCCGACTGTGCAGCTTGACAGATCGCGTCGGTCGCCTTCTTCCAAGTTTAGTCGACAGTCGTGACAGTCGGCAACCGTACGCGTTAGAAATCACAGCTGCTTCCTTCTCTTTCATTCTCCACCACTTGATTCTAGTTGCACCGCATCGCTCGATCTGATTCAGCCTCGGAGGGGCGATCTTTAGGGTGCAGATCAGCGGTCGATGCTGTGGGGCGACCTTCTCATACGGCACGATCCTCGCTTCTGTGACAAGACCTCGGTTCCGATCTTTCACAAGTACAAAGTCTACCTGAGACTTGGAGCTCCCACTATAGTATGAGATGAGGTGGGAGTCGCGTTTTCGGAAGACGGTGTTCACAATGTTGAGCCTGTGCGATTCCGCGTAATCAAGAATGCGCTCACCATCTGCGTTACGTGATCCATACCCGAAACCACCATGACGGCTGTACCCGTCCTTCGCAGCACCTACGTGCCCATTAAGGTCACCAGCGGCTATGATGACATCTTTCGACGGTTCCTCTGCCGTATTCTCATCAAACAGGCTCCAAAACACATCCTTGGCTTGCTCTGAGCAGCCAGTCTGCGGAGCATACGCAGAGAAGAAGTGGAGGCGTCGCTCCTTAGCGGCGACAACGATCTTCATCAACCGATCGTTAAAGCGCTCGACGCTTACAATCGAGTCACGAAATCGTTCGGAGACGATTATTCCGACACCACTGGTGGTCCTGGGACTTCCGCATAGAACGGCCTTGAAGCCACGTCCTATGTCCCTTGACTTGCTGCAGGACCACCTCGTCTCCTGCACCGCACAGAAATCAACCCTTCTACGCTCCAGTGCTTCAACCAACTCGCACGAGCGGCCCGTCAACGTAGCCGCATTCAGCGTTGCCAGCGGGCCCTGCTTACGTTACGGGACTTTCGGACTAGCTCAGTTGCCCCCCGATGCCGTCCTCGCACCAGGGACCCTCGCAAACTTTCCACACTCGCCGGGCTTTGCGAGTGCGCGTCGGCTTCCGTCTTCTATCTCGAAACATTTGAGCTGTCATGCACCATGTGGCGTGACACGAGTCTTCGTAGGCCGGCCTGTCACAAGGGCCTGTCGCCTGCAATCGAGTGTCCGTGTTCGGCTTAGCTCGCAGAGCGGGCAGTTTCCAGTGGCACCACGTGGAGGAACGGACATCGGCACCGGTCCCAATTCTGCTTCGTTTTCCAAAAAATTGTTGTCAAAAAATCGGTCCCTCCAAATCACATGAAGATGCCATTCTTAGATGCAGTTTTGCAGAGCCTCAAAACCGCGTTTCCTCCAGTTTGCTTTAGGCTATTAGCTATTTAGTGTGGCCAAAACTGTCCGTGTTATGACAGTTTTAGTGCTGGCAACGATTTTGTCGAACCTACACGGAGGATGGACTTCTCGCGGAAATGATCTCCTCTCATCTGAAGAAAACGGCATCTGAGGACGAAATTGTACCCTTAAAAGTACAGTAAAAAACCGAGCTTCTTCCCTGCGATGTTCGGTATAATAAAGGTTCAATTTTTGGTCGATTTACGGCAGAAATCGACCAAAAATCGAACCCCCAAATTATATAGAAGGTGTCATTTTTAGAGGGTGCTTTTCAGGTGATCGATTACATCTTTCACCTAGTTTCTAAGGTGGGTATATATCGCGTAGATGAGCAGCATTGGTAGGTGGGAACGCCTAAGCCAATCAGACCGCATTGAACTGGCATGCCATTCAGAGAGAGCGTGGCCAGTTGGTACACTGGTGGGCTGGCATGTGTTAGGTCTGTGCTCTGTTTGGTTATCACTGGCTGGCGCGCTCCCATCTACCAATGCTGCTCACCTACTCGACATGTACCCTAAGGTGCTATGATATAATGCACATGCGATCGCGTGCGTGCTAAAGAGCCAATTCCAGCTGTTACTGTTGCACCATTTCTTGGCAAAGTGAGTATGCTTCTTCGTGTTCTTAGCGTTCTGCTTGTGGGGTGGGTGTGTAGTCACCCGTCGCTCTGAATGTGACAGCCTCAGCGCGAGGACTGCAACCAGGATGTGCAACTGGAGATGAGCGAAAGTGGAGAATGCTAGACATGCGAAGCATTACCACTGAGTTCCTGTTACCGATACCCAGCGCTTGCTGCTTATGTCATAAGATGCGTTTGAGTTCTACACCAATGAGCTCTACCGCCTGTTGCTAGCTCGAAAGACGCATAATTTGTTGGAAGGGTGTTTTTCGAACGCATAAATCTGACTAGGAGATATACAAGGTATCACGAGACGAATTTTCCAGGAAAGATAAGGCCTAAGAAAGAGGGGCTATAGACGTCGACATTTGTAACAAGAAATCACAATATATGTATTCTAAAGAGGTCGCACGGCGATTTATTCACTCCCGGAATGCGCAAGACAGCTACTGTGAGACACAGATATTGGAAAGGGAGCTTTCCCTGATCTGCACTAATTCCCTTCCCAAACGGACGTCTGCTCTTGCTCTCTCTGACTCAAGTTCCGTTTAAAAAAATGAGTCCTTGACGATGGCAGTTGTATAGACTGGAATTTCGAGTTAAACAAGCAGCACTACGGAGAAGCTGCTCAATGGGCGTAAGTTTCTTGTCAACTGCTACACATCGAAGGAGCCTTATGAAGAACGTTTCAAATATTTCACACGAAAATTGGGCTCTTCTCTAATGAGGGTGAAATTGTGTTGCACACCACAGCCATGAGCGACTGCACGACATAGCTGTGTGTAAATGAAATTCGAAATTTCGTAAATCGTAATTACGAAAAAACCGTCGTAAATCGTAAGAGTCACATGAACTGTAAAGCAGTACAACTAAATTTCCAGAGGCTTTTTCTCATAATGTTGATTAGATGAGATTCAATATTTATTTATTTGCCGTGTTATGGTCGGCTTAAGCTGAACAGTTTTCTTACCAAACTATGTCCCTTTTCATATCGTTTCGCTAGTAAGGCATCTTTCAAGCCAAATATTACATGCTTCAAGAAAGTCGGGAAAACTGTAAATTCAAAAACGTTACCTAGGCAAATTCATGGTGCTCCATCAAAAAGCCTGCATCGTTCGAATATTAAATTCCTCACTTACTGCCAATACTTTAGCTTGCATATAAATCTAGGATTTAGCAGAAACAACAGCGAAAAATTCGCTGCCAAAACTAAATATTAAAATATCATTTCACCCCAATGGACCGGTTTCCTGCTCAAGACTGCACTTGTAAGATTTCGAAAGCTCTATAATACTGCTCTACTATCTAATAACTCCCTGCGCTCGCTCGGGATACCTTTGGCCAGCTCTGTAAACAACCATTCCTCTCCGAGAGTCTACAGCATCGTCATCAGAATAGATAGGGTGAATAAGTTAAAGTCAATCACATCACCGAAAATGGAGACCGAGACTGCCAAAACCAGTCCGACCCTTGAAGTGCTACGCGCTCGGTTTTACCGCACTTTGTACGTAACACGCCCTCTGCCCATTCAATGCGGTCTGATTGGATGGGGCGTTTCCATCTCACAATGCTGCCCGTCTTCGCGACATATACCGAAATATTAGTCCTTTATCCTTTCTACATGACTGTAGCGGAGTTCTAGACTCCGCTTCCAATCACGAATGATGCTCGATCGTGGATTTACGTCAATTCTATTCGGTAGCATTTGCATGAATATATTATAAGCAAATTGACCAATCGTTATTACTAAACAGGACGTGAATAGAAGAATAGAATACTCCTCTCTCTTTCTTTAAGAAACTGCCTCCAATGTCGTTCTGTGGTCTGGAATGGAACAATCTCCTGGAGTAGGAAAGTGGTGTGCCTTGCTAGCGTTGGACCGGAAACAGAGGAGCCCGGCGTCGTAGCCTCCTAGACAGGAGCTCACTTTTTAATATTAAGTTGCACTTGTTTTTCCTCTTGAGCCTGTCTGATTCTAAACGCCAGCGCTTACAAAGCTAGAGAAAGGAAAAGTTAGTTAGGCGAAGAGGAAATCCGAATTCGAGAAGCCTGTGCACAGGGCGGCATAGTTCACCATAGCAACATATTAGAGCTTCAAAAAGCAACTCTAAAGGGAGGAGGGATTGAGTGAGCTAAAGGGGAGACCATCGGAGTGGGTGCATCTTTATAACACCGCCCACATAAATGTGGGCACCAGTTGGTTGTTGAAGATTGAAGATCAAAGATCACATTTACGAAAGCTTACGATTTACAACCCAAAATGTCGTAAATCGTAAATCGGAAAAATTTGTCAAAAATAGCCGTAAAATCGTAAGTCGTAATTACGCACACCCCTGTTGCACAGTCACGCCACAAGCAATTAGGCCCTGAGCCATAGGAGATGAGGCCTCCGAATCATCCATGATGACCACATCTGGATTTGTGTGAAGGAGCAATAAGTTGGTTCAATTTCGCGGACTGAACCGCATAGGCGCATCATAGCCAAGCATGAAGAACGGATTTCGGATCCAGAGCCTCCTCATTTTCTGCGTCTGGATGCAGTACGCACAAGGGAACAGACACCAGACTGGACACCAGCTAACAGAAGCCTTGGTTCCTCCACAGACGAAAACAGCAATGGAATACTCCTCGTGAAAACCTAATCATCTGTATTAACAGCAGCCGTGTTGACGGAGGTAGCGAGCGGTTCTTTGTCACCGAGCTAAGCTGAATATTATACGGGACCACTATGGCAATAGAAAAGACCGCAAGTAAGTACGCCGTTGAGGGCAGGTGATACCCATGCGCTAATTCGTTTTCGCTCAGACTTCAAACATCGGCCTTTCACCTGCTCGTTGGGACCACGATCGCTGGAAATTGACGAATTTTTGAACTACAGGGTGAACCAAAACAACGAGGACTAGATCTCTTCATCACAATTATAAAACAGCCAACAATTCAAGAAAGCGACGACTAACTTACGGCAATAAAAACATTTTGGTATACCAGTTCAAGTGATTTCAAAGTGGCTTTTCCTAGAGCGGATGCAGAGCGCCAAACGTTTCGCGAAGTTTTCGGCGACGGGCCGCAGGTCATCAGCAGACAATCGTTCTAACCCCTGGCGCAAGGATTCCTTCAGGGACTCGAGACTGCGATGGCGTTTGACGCCAACCCTAGCCAAGGTGCCCCGCAGACCGTAGTCCATCGGATTCAAAACCGGAGAAACCGGCCATTCCGAAGGTGTGATGAAGTCGGGAATATTGTCCTTGCACCACGTGGAGGGACTCGATAAGTGCAGGGTCTCCAGTCTTCTTTGGAGGGACACCGGATGCGGAGTGGCGTAATGCATAACTGGGGGTATCCTTGGCGCGCGACTTCGAAATCGCAGCAAGGAAGACACCGAAGGTACCTTTAAGAAGGCTCTGAGTAGGAAGGAGGAACTCGCAGGCGAGAGCCTCCTTCCTACTCAGAGCCTGACCCTGAGTGGTGCTATTATTTAATAAAGTCTCTGGTGGATGACCTTAAGGAGGAAGTTCAATCTCCCATTCCTGTCTCCATCCATTCCAGCCTTTTGGCTGTTTTCATAAGAATCTGAAGAAGGCGGGTATGCTAAAGCCTAAGCCGATTGAAGGTTCAATAATACTTCGACAAAACTGCTTCAAGGCATTTTACCCCACAGTTCAACGACGTCCTAGAAAGGCGGTCGAATGCGTGATATAGAAGAAATGAGAGAGTCTAGAAGAGAGTTTCCAAAAAGCCTTAGAAGTTCCCAATTCTAAATTCATTAGGCATTACGCTGTTCGGAGTCATCAATTTGCCCACAACTGTGATGAAAGCCGGTAACACCCAGGTTTTTGGAGAGCAAACCGATGCAATTCTAAGCAGGCCTTGAGGCAGAAGGATGCCCAAAGAATCTCCGGGAAGAAATAGAAGGCAAGTATTGGAGCGAAGCGAATTCTTGAATGAAGGAGCCTCGAAATTGCAATCTTATGGACTGAAACCAATCCGTGCAAGATGCGAGACGCCTCACAAAAAACCGATGGTGCACTTGTCGGAAGCGAGCTGAACTTATGGCAGCTGCGGCAACCGCAGCGGCAAGTACGACACCTTTCCAGACTGTGCCGCTATGTCTACCGTCTATTACTTTTCCAACTGCCTGAGCCTCGTTCGCTGCTCCTGCTCAGCCATTTTGAAACTTTCAGTTGCATTCAGCCAGGGAGAATGATAGCTTTTTGAAGACAAGTGTATGTTTTAAGCGGATCCTTAGGAGATCTCGTTGATCAGAATTTGTTGCTGAAACCAATGAGATTAAGAACATATGGGATGAAAAATCGCTCAACTAGGAGACCCTTCTGAAGAATACACATAGGAGCTGCTTCGGGAAAGCGTGGACGGTTTGCTGCAGATAGTCGTAGATCGATTTCATCCCAGGCCTTGACGAAGACAGCTTTTATAGAAATTAGTTTGCTTTGCTTAGCAACGGATTTTTCTGTGTAACAGCCCAAAGGAGTTGTGCAAAAGGTTGAGGTCAAAAGAGTTTGGCGGACAGTCCTCTGTGGTAATGAAGTCGAGACAGTCGTTCCGACACAACTCCTGTACAATCCTCGCCTTGTGAGCTGGTGCTGCATTGGAAAACGCAGGTGTTTCCTCCGAAATGGGAATTGATCTAAGGAACAAGAAGCTTTTAAGACAATTCTCAAAGAGGTCTGCTGGCCGATCTCGACTCCTTAATCGGCGAAAACCAGTGGTGTCTTTAGACCGCACGTGATTAAGGCACAAACCATGATGTTGGCTGAGATAGGTTGTCTTGGTTGCAATCCACTACTGTGACTGGCGCTGCTAAGATCAGCGCCTTCGCTACGGCGAATGAAGGTCTTCTCTACAGTAAAAATTTTCCGTCATAGAAGACGAATGGCTTCCTCACCGGCGCGACGAAGAGTCCTTCGGATTGGTAAAGGCTCGACATCCAGTAACTTTGCAATGTCTGTTATAGAGTGCACTGTAGTGTGAAGCTGTTAGAAATAGGGCTATGTGCACGTATTGGATGACTGCAGTACAGGACATGCCTTTTGATCATTGGCCGATAAAGCCACGCAGGTCGGCGTAACTTTGTTGAATAACTTCTTTAGAAATTAGAAAAAACTGCTCTTTTTACTTCGGGCACTATCGTTTAATCATAGAGAGGTCAGTACGAGATCTCGGTGTTACGTACAACGACAGGCTTTCGTACGAGAAATACATTGAGAATATTGTGTCAGTAGCATATGCAAAGTCAAACTTTATCCTGTAATATAAATAATAAATATTATATTGTAAACAAAACAAAAAACTGCTGAATGAACACTGCTTGAAGAAAAGCACTTTTCGCATCACGTAATTCTTCGAAAAAAACCATTTTTCGCAGATCTCTAAAAAAGCAACCTTTCCTTGCATTTGTTTTGTGATTAACTGTTTTCGCATCACTTTTGAAAGAATAATTTCATCCACTTTTGCTGGTCTTTTAGGAGCCAATTTTCGCTGTTCTTTTGTGATAAGCAGATTTTGTAATACTTTTGGCTCAATAAATATTGTATTGTGAATGATCATCATAAATACCGCTCACGTCCCACAGTCAAAACTTCGGATTGCGACGGAAAAATCCGTCGCAACCCGTCCACAGTTGATGCTCACAATCCTCCAACTTTAGTTTTTTTAGAAATGGTTGATCCCGTTCGATTCATCTCTTCAAGGTCTACACAAACGTGCATAGAGCTTCAACAGAACACCCACATTCTCGCCGTGGGTGGCCCAGAAAGTGACTGGAGCAGGCTTTTGCGATTAGAACAGCTTATTTCCCAGGACATGGCGTTTCGGAGTATCTCAAGCATGGCGTACATTGCCAGTGCGCTGTCATGGCAGGAATGCCCTGAGACTGCGCCGGGTGCAATGCCTATAGAATCGAACCTTTCAATTGAGGGGGAGGGAAGTTTGTAGAGTGAGCGTTAGGGGAGTTTTGTCAGAAACTTTCTGCCGTCTTACTCAGGAATTGTTCTAAGACTGTCCGGCTTGCATATGGAATGCGTCGTGAGCAATGCATTTAGGATCCAACCTATCAATCGAACGATCAGAACACGCTCGCAAATTGCTGTCGCGGGCGTGTTCTGGGCGCAATAACTCTGTCAGGTTCGAATCGTTTCGGCTACAACTCGTAGGTCTTGTAGGCACCAAAACGGTCTAGTTGTACGATAAAGTAGAATAGTGTAGCTTATGATTGGACAAAGTTACAGCGGTGCGAAAACGCAGGGTCAGCCTTGTGTGACGCACTTTTTCCGAATTTGGGGAACCACCGCGGGAAGACGCTTAGAGCTAACGGCCTTGAAATGCGTACGCGAACAGAGCGCTAAGGTACTTTACGATGACATGCGCTCTGAGCTCTTCAGCTGCCTAAACTTCCTCGGCCTCAGCTCCCAGTTTCAGGCGGCGAAAGATAGCGGTTAGAGTTTCTTGTGCTCTTCCTCGCTAAGATTCGAGTCTTCGACACTCGCAATGGAACCTTCTGTTCAGCATGAAAAGCGCTATCGATAGCGTTTTTCATGCTGATACTGCATACTGCATACTTTTGCTCCCCCCCCCCCCCCTAATACACGGCGCAGTCTCGGAGCATTCCTGGCATGACAGCGCACTGACAAGGTACGACATGCTTGAGATACTTCGAAACGCACGTTCTTGGAAATAAGCTGCTCTAATCGCAAAAGCCTGCTCCAGTCACAGACCACCCACGGCGAGAATGTGGGTGTTCTGTTAAAGTTCTATGCACGTTTGTGTAGATCTTGAAGATAGGAATCGAACAGTACCACCGTTTCTCAACAAAAAAAAAGTAAAATTGGAGGAATTGTGAGCATGAACTGTGAACGGGTTGCGGCGGGTTTTTCCGTCAAAAATTCAAAAATTGTGCTCGGGTCTGCGTAGTAGGACACCATTGTCAATCATAGACTTTTGTTGGGAGTTATACATGCAGCACTCCGAGACCGAGTATGACCCTTGAAAGGTCACTTGTAGTTAGGGATAGTTCGCGGCAACTAGCACTTGTTCAACTGTTCTGTAATCTTTCATATATTATCGAAGAACCCATCCGAAGTGAGCCTCGCTTTGTCAGCAAATGAACCGAAGCGCAGACTGACTCACGTTCGCTCTGCCATTCAACAAGCTGTCAGATGATGGTATGAATAGTGATTGCGTGAACGCTGTCTTCGTTCCCGATGAATAAAGGCAAATAATACAACATCGTAGCCTGGTTCAATCGTGCTTATCAGCTCAGTCACAAGTACAGATCTAGAAAATCGCGAAATGTGAATTCAAAGCTGAGGAAATTAGAGGGTAGAAACGAAGAATACCTCCCTACAGGTCACACATATGCAGCAATAACGTCCAACTGAGTAAACGGTGTAGTTCATAAGACGTTTTTCCCATGTGTATCGCTGTTTACGTCTAACAAGGAGCTCTGGAAGGGAAGGGAAGTGCTAGTTGGCCGCCGCTTATAAGCCGTTTATGAGCACAACACCAGGGATGAGCGGATTAACCGTTATCCGTTATCCGGTTTCCGGCGGGTTTTGGCCTATCCGTTTTGTTGTTCGTTATCCGGTGGTTTTTGGCCGGATAACGAACAACAAAATCTGGCACCCTTATGATTACTTAGTTGAATATAAGGAGAATTTTTAAAAATCGTTTTGTGTTTTTTCCACTGATAGTCGAGATACGTTTAGGTCGTTGCCTTCTCTTAGTTCTCAATGGCATAATTAGACCAAACTATCAACCTGCTCATAGCGCGTTCTGAGATGCAGAACACGCTATGATCAGGTTGCCTTGCTCATTTCTATTTGTGGGGGTTTCACCAAAATTCCTTCTAGCATAATGTACTGTCTGGAAGAAACCTGTCGGATAGAGGAAAAGGGAATAAACCTTCATACGAATCACTTCGTTTTAAGGATGTGCCAGATATTCATCTTCTATGTACACAATCTTTTAGCTCATTGAAACTATGTTTGGCATGTGCATAACTTTCGAGTGGTGGGTGGAAAGCCAGTACTTTAACATCTTATCCTATCCTACTATATATGAAAACGTTAGTCCGTCTGTCCGTGTGTGTGTATGTGTGTCACAAGCCTGTGTGAACCAGTAAAACATGTCAAACGTGTAAAGGTGACCCGCATGTGCATCTAGAAGTCAAGGCTATTCTCATGTGCAGTGGATGGAAACGAACCAAAATTAGCGGGAAATGACCAGGTTGGACAAATGAGTGGAAGTATTCGAACGGACGACCACTGTTGATCGATAGTATCAATTTTCGATCGGAGTTGTCGTTCAACACCACGATTTGACCAATCGGGATGCGATTATGATTATGGCGGTTGAGGAGACCTATATTAATCGATGGTATCGATTTTTCGACCGCAGTTATCGGTTTTAGCCCAAATTTGACCAATTGGAGTGGGAGTCACACGACAGTTTCTTCGAGAGAATTACTCCCGCTTGCAGGAAATACTTCAGTATAAGGAGATTTAGACAGTTTCTAGAACAAGATGATAGTATCGATTAACCGAATAACCGATCGACTATCAATTTTTCTGCAGATTAGACACTTCGGAGTGGGAATAGCACTAGTGCGGTGGGCAGCGGACAATGCTTACGTCAATCGTTTTGAGGATCTTCCTTCACTCTATTCTATGTAATAAGCAAGATTAGTTTTTTCTTCTCTAATGGGGCCGAAGGGTCAATAAACCGTTGTGTCCAAGGCGTTTTGTTTTCACTAGACGTTTTGAGGCCGATAGGTTTACGGGTAGTTGCTGAGCAGTAGAAGCAGCTGTTGACGAGCTGCAGATTCAATACTGGAATACGTACTTGGGCAATGACTTGTGGTGACCAACCGATGGACAACTCAGTGCATTAACATTCCCGTGCAATCCTGATACCTAGACGGGAAATCCGAACCAAGAACATTGAGTCGGAGTGCATGCGAAGGTCGGCGCCTTCTCAGAGTGCGCTGCTTCGCACCTCGTAGAAAAAACCGATAAGAAGGTTAAAAGTGGCCCATTTGACATGTGACGAGGACGATATAACAAACCCCGACCTAGTATTAGAGAAAGAGTGGTTTAAAATTAGCTTCAATTTTTGTTGTTTGTTCGTTATCCGTTTTTCCATTATCCGGCCATTTTTGGAAAAATTATCCGTTATCCGATATCCGGGTTTCAACATTTTATTATCCGCTCATCCCTGCACAACACCCCCGCCGAAACCGTACTATCTGCGGAGCGATACTGACCCTCGCTCCTGGTCCTGCGCGCTTTACATCAATTGCGTCCGCTCAAAAAAGAGAAAATAACAAGCTAATTACATGGTAAACAGAGAAATGCGATATATTGTTGTGGTGAACCAAATGGCGGCTGTGATCGACGCAAACAAAGAGCAGATCGAATGAGAAGCTACTTACCCCTATTTGGACCACCTCTCTTGCATACACACGATTGAGGCTCAATTCAGCGAAATGAACATTCCTATGCAGAGCCAAGGGAACCACTGTCTGAAATCATGCGGTCACTCTACTGAAGGTCTGACTTCTGCCTTCAGAATTGTGGGGGAGGAGGCAAGGGGGGGGGGGGGGAGTGGGGGAAATAAGGACTTCTTCGAAAGGTGGGCTATTTGAGTAAGGAGAACGGGATCAGATCGGGTAAGCGCACAGCAGTTCGAGGGAGGAGTCCACCGAAATGACCTTGAATCGGCGCTGCTCTACCCATAATGGGAAACTGTACAGTGCAGTTGTCAGACCGGTCCTCCTCTACGGTGCTGTAGGCTGAGGGGAGAAGAAATACAGTACAAGATGATTCCATCAACCCAGCCCAAGATAAAGATACCCTGGCGCAAGTGACACGGCATTTCTAATTGCAGTCCAATATTGTTGTGAAGACAATGGCAAGTGCTATTTTTTTAGGAGAGGAAATGGAGGATGGGCCCCAAGTGCGGCCTAAAGGAAAAGATTTTTTTAAGTTGCCCCTTCACATTTAGAGACTTTAAAATCCTTATATTTTGGATAGTAACAAGGATCAGCTTTGCATAAGGATAACAGCGGTCGTCTAATCCGATAGAAGCCCTCAATGCCGCATGCAGTGAGTGCAGCCTGTTAACGCAGTAGCAAAGCAAGAACGGAGAAGAGCGGGAAGTTCAACGCCTAATGCTGAAGTTGTAGCGGACGTCGTCACTACCGCAGTGTGCATGGCGATCTAGGCGTAGAGCGCTGCACTATGAACAGTCACAAGCAGAAGGCAGGCAGAGGTGTCGAATGGGAATCTGCTGCCGGAAGGCGATGATGTGGGCGGATTGTCAACAACACGATTTACGACAAGAGGCTTCTCCTCCAATTAGCCAGCGCTCCAAGCAGGCGTGCTAATCGGGAGTCTAACCCTGAATAGCGCCTCAAGGGATATTAATGAGGGCTCGCTCACTACAACAAGTATTTGGAATGCAGTCGGAAAAGAAGCATTCTGGAGGATAGGGTCACTCAACAGACGTACCCCTCAGGACGGCACCAAAAAAATCGACCAGTGTTTGCTGTAGGAACAGAGTTCACTCCTTTTCTTTTCCCTCTTCTCTGTCATAGTGTTTTATCAAAGTTGTCGTCCTTCTAAACGCGAGGTTATAGATGAACCCGTCTATGTTCCATGCTTGGTTTCTCGATGCGCAATCTTTTCCAAGCGCTTTAAAATGTCTACCGATTCTGGCACGGATCGAACAAGGGGAGGGTTTGAAGCGTATGTCTGAACGGGGAAAGTGAGTCATGCAGGAGGAATCCGCACCCTTCAATTAGGGCAGAAGTATGGTTCCTTTTTGCCAAGTCGTTAAAACAAAGGAGTGAGGGTCCTTAATGTTAACCAGGGACTGCGGCGCGATGCCCTCACGAGCGCTGGTGTGACCCAAAGGCGAGTGTCCGCAAGCGGTTGAGGATAGAGTGGACAGCGGCATTGCTCCATGAGGGCGGGCTTCGGTTCTCGTGCATTGCACTGTTCCTGCCATAAAATCGAACGGTTGAGATAGGAGGGGTGCGAAGCCTGGGGCGAGATCCATCAATCCGCCTTCTAACGGTGAAAATACTGCCAAACATCTGATATGACACTCATCAGCATCCGATTTGGCAGTATTTTCACCGTTAGAGGGCGGTAAGGAGTTGATGAATCCCGCTCCTGGGTGCATGTCCAGCTTTGAACCAGCCATAAGCAACTATATAGCTTTTACACGTGGGAATGGTGCAGCAGTCGGTACACCAGTGACGCGACCTTCACTGCTATTAGAACTCCTTCGACCTCTTCAGCTACCTGCATACCTAACTCTCCACTTCAGGATGCTGTTGCTTTTCTGCAGGTCAAAAGGAAGCTCTTGCACAACGACGGCGGAGTGAATTCGGCTCGCGAGTGATTTCTCGAAACTGAAGGACGCCTGAGGTATCGCACCAGAAAGTATAAACCGAGCACGCAAACTCCTTCCTCGGGCGTAGGAGCAGCTTGAATCGAGCACTGTTGTACTTTTACGAATCCAGTAATCAAGAAAGGTCAAAGAAACCATTTTTCCAACTTCGCCCACAGGGTTATTTGGAGGGGCAATCACGTATCTGACTTCCGGTTTTGATATTTTGGCCGATTACGTACTCTATATGAGGTGTTGGTAAGTAAGACTGTTGAATTCCTGATAATCGATTTTCTCCCAAATTTTGCTCAATGAGAATGGCTATTTGGGTTCTGATCACGATTCTGATATCGTTCTGGATGAACAGATGCAGAGTGACGATATCGGATTCATGCTCTGTACCCGAAATAAGCTCCTTGGGCGAAGTTTGGACGGAGATTTTTTTCGACCTCTGTTCAGTATCTGGAGCGGTGAAAGTACAATAGTGCTTTGCGATTAGTAAAGACTGCCCAAAAGTTGAGAATAAGAGGACTGGTATCGACGAGCATGGCTCAAATCAGATATCATTTCAACGAAAAAGAGCATAGCTGTCACAGCATGCAGGAAAGAGGAGCCAAAACGCCATAAAACTCCGCTGAAGTCAGATTCTCTCAAATCTCAACCGAGCAGTAGAAAAGCAGAAATGCCTCAAGACACGGGAACCGAGCCCCGGCATTCCTCCCATGAAACCACACTGCTATCCACTGCATCCCGAATCGCCTGCTGACTGGGACGGATAAATTACTCACACCAGCACTTGTGAGAGCACCGCACCGCGACAGTGATTCTACGGTAGACCTTGTGGACATTCAATCGTTAGGTTTGACGACTTGGCAAGAGCGAAGCCTTTAGTTCTAAACGAGAGGTGCAGATTCCCCCGGTATGATTCACTTTTCTCGTTCAAACATACACTTGAGAATATTCCCTTGTAGGAGTGCAGGAGAACATACCCTGACAACTTTCACTGCACAACCTTCAAGAATCAGCTCCTAACCACAAACACTACAGATCGAAATCAACACAAACTGCAAAGCTTTGGAAAACGTTCCATTCCGACAAAGGAGACTAATTACAATTCCGGTGAACCCTATCAGGCGTAATGATGAGCAGGCAAGTGTCAAGAATGGGCACAAAGGGGTTGGGCAATTTCTGACAGTTTCACCTACAACCATCCTCCGGCATAAACATAGCGCAATACAAAGGCTGTTTTGGAGCACTTGTCAATTAGGCTTATCATCACGATTAGAACGCGTTCGGTAACGAGGGTTACAACGGTTTTTCGCAAATACATACATAGCGACGATATGTAGCGTTCGACTCTAGACGAATCATGGCATCTTTGACGTTGTTCTTCCTTTTGTTGCCTTGAAACATCCGCTTAGGCGACCATTAGCTCGCTTCACTCTTGAATCTTACAACATTTTCGTGAAATGGTATACTGCAGCACACCTCTTCAGTCCTCCAAGCGCACCCTGTGTCCAGCTCTATCGCGTGTAGCATCGAAACGTGTTTTGCGAAAACGGACAACTGATCACTCAGAGCGTGTGCAGTAGAGTTGAGCTCGAACAATGTGCTCGAAGAATCTCGATCGATCAATCAAAAACCGTAAATCGCTGTTGCCCGGACATTCTTCGAAATCGAACATCGAGAAGAAGTGGTGCTCGAATCCGGACAACGCGACAAGGCGCTATTAGAATAGTGTTCGAAATCGAAAATCAAAGGGAGACCTTGTTCGAACATTGCTCATGTGATGCTTCAGCTCTTCTGTAGCGATGATCTCTACTACCGCGGCAAATCTTAGCACAGCTATTTATATAGTCTTGCCTTTTTTCGTAGTCCGTGTTCACGCCGAAGTGCACTAGCAAAGTAATGCATGCTTGAATATTTTCTCGTCGTCTTTTTGTGCCGTATAGATTTTATCAAAAAAGGAACTATTCAGCTTTTTTAGGCAGCTTCATTGGTAGCGTTAGCTCTTGAGAACTACGTGGTAACTCCATGTTCCCTAGTCAACTGACTGCCCTCCCGATACATTGTGTTTCATGTTGTGTAATTCCATGTCTTTGTGGGACTTACAGTTTAGACGTAAGAGGGAAAATTAGAAATATTTCTGGATACATGTCGGTTGCACCTTCAACGAACGCAAGGCATCCATCGAATTAGTCTTAAATGAGCAACCTTTCTTCGCTTCGCAACTCAAAACCCATGAGCGCTTAATCGACTAGCTTTACAGAATACAAAAATCAAAATTCCATGCCAGAATGATTTGTCCCACCTTCCAGGGAGATGTCGAATCTTCGTTTGAACATAATTCACTGTTTATAAGTGGTTAATTCGGAGGTTGAATTTCAATGAAAAAGGCCATTCACCACACTACATAGTTGCCCCAGCTGCCACCAGGCTACCTCCCGCCGTCATCAGCTCGCCATCATCGTCGTTCATGCTCGACAGAGCATCTTTACTAAACCTCTGATTCACCCCTGCTTCTTCACGCACGGGTAAAGATGAAGTTCTCTTGGTTGAAAGCGAGAAGAAGATACGTCAGCGGTTCAGCAAATGTATTCTCATTCTATCGACATTGTTCACATCTTCGAAGCCGAAGCCTGTCCACAGGCCAACACGCTCACGGATTCTCGTGTCAGATGCTCGTCCAGTCAGAAATCAATAATACCAATCGGCAGTGTTCGCTAATCCCTACCGTCTACTTGCTGTGGTGCCAAATATACTCACTTCATATTATTAAAAATGTGACGCGGGAGTAGTTTATCAAGTTTCATATAATCCACAGTTTAGAGCAGCGTGTCCAAAAAATATTATTATTCGCTTTCGATGAATCAAAATTTTAAACATTGACTTTGTTCTGTCAAAAGATGGGCAAAAACCTCAACTAAAATACCGGACATGCCATCTAGGGGTGCACACAAAGTTCCATGCGTTAAACTTTCTTAACGAAATTTTTCTAACGAAAAATTTTCGTTAAATTTCCGGTAAATCGTTAAATTTCGTTGAAAAAATACAATTAGCTGTAAACTGTTCCTTAAAGTGAAAAAATCGAGGAAAACGTTGTACGTTTCTATCTAAATAGGTCAACAGCCAAAGTTCAAGGATTGGAGTGTAACACTGCAATGTAAAATAGACAATTCAGTATCAACAAAGTATGGACAGCAAAATAAACGACCCTTCAGCAGCGAAGCATCTACAGGGTGTGAAATGAGAACAGCTACGGAATCACCTTAACGGTAGGCTGGTGCTCGCATCACGCCGGCAACACATCTTAAAATGTGCACCCTTGCAGACCACGGAGTTCCCCCCCCCCCCTAGTTATCTGCGAAACCTTCTTGAGTGACTGCTCTATGAGCATATACAATCTATATGCGGCCAGCTCACCAAGAACATAAATAATTAATAAAAATACAATCACAATCTATCAGTGGAATGTTAACACGTTGTCGAACGCACGATTGTCGAGTGCCTGGTGTGTGGGACCAATTCAATTTTTGCGACGTCGAGACCGTGACACGTCATCGTGTCACACGGTCCTACAATGCCGAAAAGGTGGACACGTCGTGAATGTGCTAACGCTCAGAAAAAGTAGCTTTCCAAAATTTTGGTATTAGCATTTTTCTAAAATCGTTTTAAGCACGTCCGTCCAGCGGCCGGAAACATTCTCTCCGTCTCGACTGTTCCAGGTAGCGACAAAGGTGTTTTGGGAAAAGCAGCGCCAAGTGAGGAAGGCATACCTTACGGATAGGTTAGACCAGTATCTTTGTTGATTCGCTGACGTGCCTAGGGGCTCGGCTAAGACATTTCTAGCTCAGAAATGCATTATTTCCAAAAATTCAAATGCGCCATAAAAGATATGAGAATATCATGAAAGCATAAAAATATTCGTGCTGATTAGTTTTTCTGAAACAGCTCTTGTTGGAAGAATGAGTCCTGCAGCAGTAGTGAAGACTAAGGGTAAAAGTGATGAACTTACTGAGAAGAAAAGTCCGTTAAAAATTCCGTTAAATTTCTGAAAATTTACGTTAAGTGGTTAGGACAGATTTTAACGAAGAATGCCGTTAATTCGGTAAATTCGGTAAATCGGTAACCGTTAAATGTGCATCCCTGATGCCGCCCCGTCCAGCCAGCACAAGCGGTGCAAATGCACGCTGGAGAGCGCCGTTTTCCGCTCGCCACGCGCCACGTCTGAGACAAGTCGCGTTAGGGCGCGGCACCCTCAACTTCTGGGCGTTAGGCTGAATGAAGGAGCTTATCCATGCGTTTGGACGAGCATGACCTACTGTTTGGAACTAACCGGCGGCATGACGCACGCTGTGAACAATGCATACAGGCCCGGCAGAATCAATCGAGTGGGCGCAACCGCTCGCAGAGTAACGTCGGGCTGATTGGCTGATGGGCATAGTGATGCCCACAGAATCGTCGAGTTGCAGCCGGAAGGACTCAAACTTGATAGAGTTAATGCCCTCCAAACATGCCCGCACTTCCAATTTGGTAGTATCCTGGAGCCAGTAGAAGCGTGGAAATTGCTGTCGAGTAATGCCAGCCCCACGAAGGATTTGGAAGGCGCTCAGCATTTCGATACTTGAATACTTGGCTCTAGCGCACTTGAGGCGAATGGTGACGTCATCGAACGCGGAGCCGCGCAGGCTTCGCCTCGATGCGAACTCGACGCCCACTCGATTGATTCTGCCTGGCCTATATGCCTTGTTCACAGCGCGCGCCATTCGGGCAGTTAGTTCCAACAGTAGGCCATGGTCGTCCAAGCGCGTGGATAGGCGCCTTCCATCAGCCTAATGTCCAGAAGTTGACGATGCCGCGCCCTGCCGAACGCGACTTGCCTCAAAGCGACGCGTGGGGAGCGGATACCGGCACTTTTCGGCGCGCTTTTGCGCCGCTCTTCATCTTTCGCGTCGCTTGTGCTGGTTGGACACGGCGTCATGTACGGTGCTGTATGTAGTACGCAACAGGTAAACGACTTCATCAAACAATGCTACCGTGGTGAAGCTACTTCCATCAAATTCCGTATCACTCGATGGCGAATCTGGAAGTAGCAACCTTAGCTACCACAGAAGGTGCTTCCTTATTCTCTGTGGTGTTAGCACGAGATGCAGAGAGTTGTCGAACGAAGAAAAAACAGTGACAGCTAACGTCTGCGCATTCACGTTCGCAACCGAAATCAGAGAAATGAGGCGAAATGGAGGGAATCTCGTCATTACTTACGGAAACGCATGACTCGCTCGCTGTTCACCACAAGCTGCAGGAACTTCATCAGAAGGATCCCCTTACATTAATACTCCAACCACAGTACTCCACAGCGTAGTGACATCTGAACTCGAAGTTCTTCAGTTCCTCAAAATTACCAGCGAGGAAAGAGCGTAAGCAGAGCGGAAACATGAGGCAGGGAGTGTGCGAAACCTTCGAAGCGCAACATTCGCGTTTTTGGGAACGAGACATAAAAACGCTGCTTGCTTCGGGTTTTCTGGGCGTTGTTATTATGCTGCAAGCTAATAGCTGGCGAAGAAGTTGCTTAATTACGTTGGGTAGTTGGCTGATGCTCGTGCTGCTCCACGCTGTCGTATCAGATCGAGAGTTTCCGAAAACAGACGTCTCTTGCTGGTATTCAAGCTCAGGCATATCGAGCGATAGTTATGATAGTAGATAGTATGGTCTAGGCATTTCTACCTCCTTATATGGCCTATCAGTAACCTTAAATGAACGTCCTTCCATCATTGGAAAAGCGAGGATTCCCTAGTTTCAGACCCGAGACGCGAACATGAAGCTGACGACGTTGTAAGCGACCCTCAGCGGCGGTTTGTCCTGCGCGTGTCCCAACTTCCCCTCCACGTCTCCGGATCTTGAGCCATTGGACAAGCACCACAATCGAGCTCCAGTCGCGGATGTAGCAAGCCAAGCTTATCATTGTAGTGGCGGTCGTCCACGTGGTCCATGATTGCGTCTCATGAGATGTCCGGCAAATTGGTGCTTCGCTTCCTCCACATCAAGTATGACGGACTGTAGACAGCTTGTACGTCCTCATCGCGTAATTGGGACAACCACCGTTAGTGCAGGGATGTGTCGACCATTTTTCGTTCCAAAGCTACTACGTCCTTCCCAGTTGGCCTTCCATCCGTTACCGCTCACGTTTCGCATGCGTACCACAAATGAGGAAAAAAAAGCAGAGTTGAACAGTCTGACCCGCAGTTCAAAGTCTCTGCTGTTTTCGACCACTTTCTTTATGGAGTTGTACGCAGTTAATAAAGTTTCCCTCATCTCATGCTAATCGTAAGTAGCTGACCGAGATAAATGCACTCTTCGACTCCCTCCAGAGGGACCCGGTGGAGTGCAGGACCTCCGTCAGCAAATTCGTTTTTCATAACTTCTGCCTCCGACTTTTGTTGATCGCTAGGCCAGGTCACACAGCTTTATGTAGTGTGCAACTCATGCAGCATTTGGGAAGCATATTCCGAGGATCTCGTGATGAGTGTCTGCGAGCCTCTTATGATTCAACCGCCTTTCGTCATGCGTAGTTTGGAGTGCTCATGTGTTCCAATCATAACTACGGATAGTAGCTTCCAGTCGTGCTGAAAATAAGATAGATGGGAGAGATAGGATCTCCTTGTCGCACTTCTCTCTCAACAACAAGCTGCAGATCGCGATGAAGCGACCGGACGAGGGTAGTGCATCCTGAGTAGCATTTGCTCAAGACGTTCGTGTAGTCGGATCAGCACCTTGCTCGTTGAGCGCTTCCAAGACTTTTGATCGGTCCACTGAGACGAATTCCTCGTGTTCATGGATGAAGGATAACGCAAGAGGCTCGCGGTATTCTGGCGTAGCTTCGATGAGTCGACAGCAGGCAGACAATTGGTCCCGGCTGCTCAACGTTTCTCGAAAGGCTGCATGTTCTACCGATTGTGCATCGTCTAGGATCCTCCTGATGCTTGACAACGGGCATCTCATAAATAGTTTGTGCAGCACAGGTAGGAGTGTTTCTTGAGAAGAAGTAGAAAAAATCTCTACTGAAGGGCTACCACTAGCCGTTCTATATTACTAATATGTGCTTGTCGCGATATAAAGGAGTTATAAAGCCCTACGGTCTAATCCTTTGAAAATAAACTTCGAAACACAAGATGGTGCGGTTATTTCTAACATGCATACAGTTCTGCGCTTGGAAGCAAGGGTGGTATCAAATACGGTACAAGTGGGAAGAAAGCTTTGTTTAAGGTTTATCGTTGGGCACCAGTTGTGACTTTTTGTTCTGTAAGGAATCGATTCTTATGGATGAATCTTTGCGAGTTGGGTGAATCTTTTGTGCTGCTTTTGAGCATCCTAGAACTGGGAGAATATGCAGGCGGCCATTGTTGGGAAGGAATCAGACTGGACTCCGTTTGAGGAACGCCAAACGCCGACGAGCGAGGTAATCAGATTCGACGCTCTTCGGCTGCCGCGAACAGAAAGAACCTCTTCGTTACTGTGCTGTGCGACAGAGTGGAGGAATGCCTGCTTGCGCCCATTGCGAAGAATGCGAAGGGTGCATCCGAAGGGAGCAGTGATAGACAGCACTGACAGCGCTCTTACAACAAAATGTCGGGTGTTCTCCTCCCTCAGCGGCTTTCTCTAGGATTCGTCGTGTACGTTTTTATCCGTGTTCATTTATTCCCGCAATAAATAATGACATATGTGTATGACGCAGTGAAATGTGAGTGATTAATGAGTGTCTTTAGTTGTTCCCAGCTTATAGATACAGCGATTATGCAGGGACCGCACAGCTGAAAGGCCCTTTCAGCTTATTTATCATGACAGAGGAGCTGAACCAGAGCGAAAACACAGAAACGCAATTGGATTGCCCTTCGGGACGCAACACATATGACAATTATGCTACAGTACTTAGGAATGAGACTGGCTTACAACTAGTGGGACGTTCAACGATATCCAATATCTGACTGGCAGATTACGCGGCACAGCTTTGCTTTTTTTCAATCATCTGATAGCTCCACTAGCTGAACTGCATACAAGATCGAGGAGAGAAGAGATGTGGTTATTTGTGGAGTGCAAAAGATTTCCAACTGACCCTTTGTGTTAAGTGCAAAAGATTTCCAACTGACCCTAGGAACTAAACTCTCAGAACAAAGTTCTAGAGAATGCTCATGCGAAATGCGCTGCTATTGCAATACTCTGATAATCTCATTCTTATGGGGATTTTCCACGCATTCTGCTTCTACGAGATATCGTGGAGGCAATTCGAATACCCATTTGGTCTATAAAATGGTTTCTGGTGGCCAACCAATGGACAAGACAGTATTTTATCCTTCCCAGACAAGTCTGGGATCAATTCACGAACCTCGGAGGGATGGAAGGCTTAGTGGGTTTGAGCGGGAAATCCGAACCAGGAACCTGGAGTTAGGTGACAGTCGGCACCTCCTCCGATTGCGCTATCTCGAGCCAATTTTGGAAAACGCAAACCTTTAATGTTGTTACAGGATGTTTTGTTGCGATCAAAACTCTTGCACCAGGCGGAACTCGAACCCGCATCTTCTGTTTTCCGGGCAACGATGTTCGCCTTACACCACCGCCGTTGTTTGACCGCACGTAACATCCGCGATATCCTCCAGGTCTGTCAGCACCCACCCGTGATGCGGGAATGGGTGGCTGCTGACAGACCTGGAGGATATCGCGGACTTCCGATCCAAGGTCGAGAAGCTTTTGGCGAGTCATTCTTGCAACGTGTGGTCGAGCATTGTCGTGCAAGAATCGGGTTGTGCCATGAGTGGGACGCTTTTCTGCGATCTTGGCGCCTAGTCCATCCAGATGCTGACAGTACAAGTCCGCTGTTAGAGTATTTTAACGGGCGAGGAGCTCGTAGTAGACGACGCCTTTGTAATCCCACCAAACAGAAAGCATGATCTTCGACGGGTGAGGGCCCTCCATTAGCTGTGGCTCAGGCTGCTTACCCTTGTCAACCCAGTGTCTGCTCCCCTTGGTGTTGACGTATAGGCACCACTTCTCATCTCCTGTGATGATGGACTTCAGCCAATTATCTGTGCGCTTGTACGAGAGCAATGGAGTGCCTACTTCAGCACGACGCTGGCTGTCGCGTTCGGTGAGGCCATGGAGAACCAAACCACTGTGCCAACTTGTGCACCCTACCCAGTTGATGTAGGTGCCCGGCGATGGCGGCACAGTGCACACCCAATTCCTGCGCAAGTTCACGAGTAGTCCGCCGTGGGTCCGATTCCACCAGCTGTAGCAGTCGGTCGTTGTCGACATCGGATTCACGTCCTGACCTGAAGAAAGCTTGAAGGTTAAACTCACCTTTGCGAAAGCGTGCGAACCATTCTCTTGCAGTGTGATCGGGCAATGTGCCCCCTCGAAATGCACTATTGGTGCGACGACGGGAAGCGGCTGCTGACTCACCAAATTTGAAGTCATACAGTAAGAGACCTTGGATGTACTCCTTTAAAAGCGCCATTTTTCTAGAAGGAGTTACGCGAGAGTGAGTAGCTAGCAATAATAGTAAACTTATACACACCTGATCTCATTATGTGAACAAAAGATAGGCTGCTTCAAGGTAGCGTTAGTGAGAAAAAAAGCACATTCAAAAAATGGCAGAACATTCGCAACAGCCTAATAATACGCAGGTAGATAGTGCATGAAAAGGTCATGAATTCACGTACAGGTATATGTACACAGGTGAAAAAGAGGCCTAATTCCCTTTCGGTGCCCTCGAGCTTGAAGCTGCTGTAGTCTGACGCAGAAGGTTCTGCACTAGCTTAGAATTCATGGACACATGATCATCAGAGAAGGTGAAGAACAGAGAGGCGAAGTG
Organism: Heligmosomoides polygyrus bakeri; assembly: GCA_947359475.1. Taxonomy (NCBI): domain Eukaryota; kingdom Metazoa; phylum Nematoda; class Chromadorea; order Rhabditida; family Heligmosomidae; genus Heligmosomoides; species Heligmosomoides polygyrus. The sequence continues at coordinate 48,463,092 of OX375865.1, read as the reverse complement.
AGAAGCCGGAAGAAGAAGTTGAGCAAACACTTGGAAAAAGATTTCTGCGTGCGAGATCCCCTATTTCGCGAAAGCAACTAAGTGGGGGGCTGCGAGTATCCTTGAGAGATTTCCAGAAGCTCGCTACGAGTCCCTCCGGAGAGAAAAGCCGCTATATGAGAACCCAGGATATGTTCAAGGAAGAGGGGCAAACCTCTGCAGCTCAGCACTGGAGTTGACCCACGACAGCTCCACTCGTAATGCGACGTGAGATCGGGGCCATCTTGTTTCCATTAGGAGCTATAAGACTAGTAAGCACCTGCTAAAACAAGCTGATGAGAATCGATTTGCTGTTTGGAAAGCATGGATATTCGCTTTCATTTGCTGCAACGTATGTAGCACGGAACATCCTTCAGTTGGATTGAGGTGGTAGAGCTTGCCTCGTATTGCCCAAACGTATTTCCCAATAACAAATATATTATACATAGTTGACGAGGCGAGGGTCAAGCAGATATGCGGAGAAAACGTGTCCCTTATGCATGTCGAACCGAACGCAACTATTTTGAGGCAGACGAGTTCGGGGTATCACTTGCTTGCCTGAAGTTTCTCTTTCAGGATCTGCGCTCGAGACCGCGGCATCCAACCGATCCCTCTCACCTACCCAACAGCGGAATGGCATGCAGCTTGTGTCTGAAAGGCGAAGGTGATCAGATAATAAGGCAGTGTTCCCAGCATCGAGCATCACCGTGCACTAAGGACTGATTGAAAAGATAAGCCAGCGATAGACGAAATCTTTAAACATACTTATCAAATCCGGTGTGATCGATGAAGAGCTAGTCCCATAATCGATTATTGTATAAAGCCTATCAGATGCACGGTACGAAAAGCCCTTCATATTTTCAGTTGGGGTTTTGCCAGAGAAGACGGGATTCTACTGTTATTCAGTTGGAACTTTTTTTTCTTCAAATTGGTCCGCTAAGGTTACTACTTCACCTCCTGGTGTGAGAGAACACAGGAGTTTTTTTTTGTATTTTACCGTTAATGAGCGCGTAGAATCTACAGATATAACTGCTTTTCTCCCTGAAAGTGGGGAAACCAGAAGAAGAGCGTGAATTCCAATGACGGCTTGAGGACGGAAAGGGGAAGCTCATACTTTTCCTTAACGCTGCTCCAAGCCTAGCCAATGTTGAGCGCACAACTTCGCAGTTGCATTGAGAGTGTAGTCCACGATGGATTGGGGTAGATTCCATAGCGCCACATCTAATGCAAAGCGATGCCGTTGTGATCGCTCGTGCCTCTAGGGAAGCGCACAATCGTGCCAGTACGAGCAGCGCGTAAACGCGCGTAAAAGTCCGCTTCCCTGCCTGGACTATCGAGTTCACAGAAAGCCGTGGCGCAGAGTTACAGAGGAGCAGTGGTGCGACATATACATACATATGTCTGACCTGTAGGAGTCAGGGCTTGAATTACGTCAACCATCTTGACCTGTTTAGGCTATTCAAAAGGGTGACTCTTCCTATTGCAGCATCATTCCCTTTCTGAAAACCGAAAAGAAGGTGATGTCCAAGGAAATGGACGTGAAATCGCTTTAAGCGAAGTCGAGAAGGAGAACATGGCTGTGCGAGGAAGAAACAGGCAGTGAAGAGCCTGTCCCACTTGTATATTGTCTGACTTCTGGCCAGCCTTGTTGTATCGTGCACTTTTGTTGAGGAATAACCGATCAGTGCGATTGTGACATAGAAGATAAGAAGGGGGTTAGTAAAGAACAAGTTGGAGGTGTTGTATTTTACCGCCTAAGTGTGGTAAACGCTCGAAAATGTGAAGAAGGCAGACACTATGCAATATCAACCAACGAGTTAAAGCGCAGTGCGGTCCGAAATGTGGGAACTGAATCCATGACACCACTCTCGTGAATCTACGTATGGACGACACAGTGACCGGCACTGCCTAGGCGCGTCCACCACAGCTATGCTCATTCCGCCATCTCCTCGATGCTCGTCAAAGCAGCGGTAAGGACAGTAAGCATTGATGCCGCGGTTTCAAACACGGAGCTTCTTGAAGGTTCCTCGTGCTGCTAGTTTTCCCTTCCCTGATTCCTTTGTTAGACCGTTTTCAACATACAGCTCACTTCCTGGAATCTGTAGTGCTCGAGCATAGAGCTTCTTTCGCGCGGATCACATCAAATACAGCGCCAGAAATGGCCAAGTCCATCGAGAGTCGAACGCGAACCGTATTGGAGACATACGGATATTTCAATCTCTTTACTCTTACCTAACGCTTCGCGCTTAAACCTTGAAGTGATGGAAAACACCTGGGCGCTCCTCGAATCAAAATGCTGCGATTGCAGCTATCTCGATGAGAAAGATTTACTAAGAAGAGATAGCTTGGACTGACCGCCCACCACCCCTCACACAAAGCATGTCTGGAGATCGACGTGGTCGAGCTTCGTGAATTCTGCGCCAATTCTTTGGAAGAAGTCAAGCACTGCATAAAGGGCTGGCTCGCCCACACAAAGTCGAAAACTTTCAGCGGACAAAGCAATCATCATCGATAAAGAGGCCCTACCGGAAGCTAAAAATAAGGTAAGGAGGCCCTAACGGAAGCCAAAAACCGCAGCGCTGGAGGCCGCTGAACATGTTCTGGAGTACAAAAGGCGGTCTTGCACTATCGCACTGAATTGGCTTAAATCTTGGGTGCTGGAGCTCGAATGCTGGTTCGGTAAGAAAACCACACAATCGGAAATCAGTTGCCCAAATAGTCCTCCTAAATATTAAACTCCTATATAATACAACTTCGTATGAACTTAATCATCAACGAAACACCGCTATGTAGATCTGTCATTTCAACTCTCCTTACAAATTCCGAATGTGCGTATCTATGCTGCCGTGATGGAGCGTACTGCATGCCTCTCAGTCCGGCCAAAGCTTCATTGCCTTTCATTGAGGCGTTGGTTATTTATGAGAGTGGGACGGAAGTGGCGGCACTCTCAGGAACACCCAGCATTATCGTGTGACTTTCGGCAGCAGAAAATCACAGAGAGGCAACTACGCTTGTAACGGAGTTGCAGTGCAGCGGATGACTAGCAGCAGCTGCGCGCCAAGGCTGTGGGGGGGGGAGGGGGGGGGGGGGGGGGAGTGGGGCGAGTTTCTGGGTGACACGTCAGATGAGCACTAGCGAGCAGCACTGTGTCTTCTGTCATGCAAGAATTAACTCAGTTAGAATTCCATTAGCCTTTCATGGTGGAGCGAACATTGAATTAGGAGCGAGGAGAACGCCCAGCGACCAATTTATAGTTCGCCTACAGATGTCGGTGCGATGTACATGTTGAAACGCACCTGCTGTCAACCGAGGACTGTCGGAACAGATAAAGGAAAAGCAGTGCATAGTCTCGAGGGTCTGTTTTACAGTTCCGTCACTCTACCTTCGCCTTCCTCCCCACCCTTCCCTCTAGCGGCTTGTTATCCATAGGAATTTTCATAAGCTGTCCTTAGCTAACTCTGGTCGAATACACTCTTCACGCGTATAACTTATCGCCAGTATTAATATCCGAAACGCTCATGGGTCCAAGAACCCGTACCACTCTTACCATTCTGTTTAGATATTTTTCCTAGAAACCTATGCCGCGGTGGAGTGGCTTGTTTTGAGAAAGAAGAGACCCTTTGAAAAGCAATTGTATGTATGTATGTAGGGATGAGGCGATTTCAATGGAGACCGTTTGTGACGTCAACAATCCTTTTCTCATGCATTCTGGAAGTCGTCGTCACGCGACGCTCTTAGCGTTTGCTTTCGGATGAATATGGATGGGAAGCCTTTGTGCAATTAGTTCTGCGATTAGAATTTATTGCAAAAGCCAAGCAGTTATACTTCGGTAAAAACGTTTCACTCGTTTGGGCGCGAAACCTCTGGTTAAACATTTTTTATTAATTCATAGCTATGTTCGATCTCAAAACTTCTGGTAATCTTCAACGTATTTACCCCAGCATATATTTAAAAGTTAATTCATTCAAGTCGTTCATCAATCGTCAAAAGCCTGCGGAGTCAGAGTCAATAAACGGTGGGGAGGCCTTCCGACATTCCCTTTGTAACTCCGGGAATGTATCCTTATAGACGACCCTTTAGATTTTGTTTACACCAGAATCCATAAGAGGCTGTTTGTTCTGAGTAATGGGTCTCCATTCGCCGCTTCACATTGAACTTCTGCTTCTCCAGAACCATCTGCCACAAACTGCTCATAGAGTGCTCTTCCCGTTGATCTCTCAGCCCAAATTCAGCATCTGTATTGTTATCATATCACTCTAGCCATGGTTGAAGTTACACAGCGCTAACAATAAAAAGAGGACCTTTCCCATGAATTCGTACTTTTGCTGCAAACTGATCTTCCTAAGAAAATATGAGGCGTCCTCAATATGTGTGATGCTGCAGCTATTGCTCATCGTAGGTGTTTATAACGCGTGCAGAATTTCATAAGGAGTACTAGTTAGAAGCTGTTAGAATATTTGCTAGGGGAGAATGGGGGAGACTGTTTTACATGTCCGATGCTTTTCCCTTCTGCAGAGACAGAAAATAATAGATCTTTGAAGCGCAAGCTTTTCTAACCGAAATGACGAACATCCAGGGCGGGCAGCGAATAAACTGATTACGTAATAGGCACCGCTGTAGAAAAATCGCCTGAGAGCAGTGTGGCATGAGAGTTTCCAATTCAGACGGCAAGCATTCTGAAGCGAGAAACAGACGACGATGAAGGCGAGAGATCACTGACTTCTCAGATATGCAGAGGATTCTACATGTCACATTGAACGAACACGCCTGGCCGTGATGCTTCCGAGCACAAAGGTTAGCAGAATAAGCCTTTCGGATGACCCGTGGCGTGCTGAACCTCCAACAAGCGAAAGCGCTTCCCCATTCAGAATTGGTAAGGGCGGTCTTATGTAGTGCGAGTCACCCTCCCAGCTCAACTGACACAAAATAGCCGCCCACAGCAAAATTGCGCATTTCCGTCAAGAAATTTGCAATACATAGTTGGCACTGATTCAGAGCTGAAGGTGCCCTCAGATACGAAGGTCTCATATATAGCCAGAATACACTAAAGGGCTGCAGATGTTGTTCCAGCGGGAAACTATGCGTTTGCAGCTCCACTGGTATACAGAACAGTACACCGGTGGAGCCCGAGTGAAGTCATGGGAACCTTGGACGAAAGCCCCCGAACTGGAAGCTGAAGTGCTATACTTCTTGTGAACTGAAGTAGTTTGCCAGATACACAGCACCAGGTAAGTACTATGAATGTTCTCTGTTAGCAAGCACTCGTGGACAAGTCGAGATCCACCTGCAATAAGGTATATGCGTCAAAAAATGTGTGCGCTGTGTTGTGAACATGCAAATCTATAACAGTAGTAGCAAGTTTTCGTAAAGCTGTAGAACTATAAAACCCCAAAAAGGCCTCCGGAGAACTAAGTTCTGCCGAGTTCCGGCAGAATCGCCTTCTTACTAGCTCGAAAGAGTAGGGAGAGTGAAGAGGTTTCTCGTCGAGGAATCATTTCAGGCAGTTTCGAAATCGGACGAGACGATATGAAGTGGCGCAATCTTATCGACCTCGTGGAAGCAGTCGAAGGTTACCATCGGATGGAAAAGACGTGGACAAATGACCCTCCAAGTGAACTTCTTGCTGGCGCCCTACGAAGTCAGGTCCACAGAGGTCGGCGAGTGGAGCCAGCCGTAGAGTTGACCTCCCTCCTTATGATTGAGTGTTCTTGAACCCAATCCATTTCGCCTCCTTCCGCGCCGCGACTTGCAACTCACCCAGCAGGATAGCAACCGACATCTAAGCCATTATGCTTCAACGACTCCGTAGCTTAAGCCTGTTTCCCCGAAAGCGTGAAAACTTAGAGTTATTGACAACATCTACGAACACTTCCCAAAGATCACATGGGCAGTCTCACTGATCCTTCATCGGTCTCCAGTTTGTTTCTGAAACTGCAGTGTTGTGAGCAAGAAGTGAGAAAAAAGGAGAAGCATAGATGAGAAAAGGCCTACAAAGTTCGTCGGCGAACTCCGGAGGCTTTTTCTCACTTGCGTGAATCGCGTCACTTCGAGCATCGTCCTCTCGATTCCTTGCTGACCGAAGTGCATCCTGCTTCCGTAGAGACCAGATCTCTTACAAGGAGAGCCTCCAAAGTGGCGGTGAGCTTTTGGGGTAGAATTTTTAAAGGATGTAGGGTCCCATGTGGAGAGTCCAAAACCATAGTTTGTTCTTTCGGAATGCTCTTCGGTGGTCGAAAAAATCGTGTGGACACGTGAGCGCGAAGTTCATGACGCCCTGCTACCCCCCAGCCGAACGTAGTCGGTCGGCGTAGTGGAAGTGCTGTCGCTTCACAGAAGCAGGGCCGTAGGTTCGATCCCCCTGTACTGGTATCTTTGCATTTTGCGATCTATCGTCAGCGGGACTCTCTATCCCCATTTCCAACACACTTTTGAACAAGAATGTGGCGCAACCCCCATGCACAAAGTTTGGGCGATATTGCTGCTCCTGACCTCACCACTCTCACTTACTCACACCTTCTCTAACCTGTCATAAGAAAACGAGAAATCCAGAAACCGATGTCTGTTCCGTGATCAGCACTCCAAGTAACAGCCGTAGACGAAGAATGAATAGCTATTTTTTTCGACCTCGTTAGTACAGTGGCCCCTTTTGATTTTCGAACAATCAAGCTGTTTCAAGATGAAAAGGTGTTGTAGATAGCAAATTCTATGACATTCCTTACATGGATGGAGTCAAAAACGTAGCAACCAACTGCTAAGAATAGCTAATGATGTACCAACCTTCATCAACAATGATGGAGGATTGCAAAAAAGCATGTAAGCGAAATACACTGCTCACAATCTGAACATCTGCGCTTTTATCTACCCACCCGTTCAAAAAAGGACGTAGTAGCACCGATATTTTACTTCCTGTGTAGCCCTCCACCGCTTCACGTATTCAATTGGTTTCCACCTCGAATGGCTTCACACCTCAATGACCGCCCCGTTTGACCATGAAGACCGGGGTGCAAACCCCGGGTCTAGGCCCAGGTTCGAGTGAAAGTGATGAGGCCTGATGCACCAATTTCGCCAAAACTTTGTACGTGGGGGTTACTTGAGTTGCTGAACGAATCTGGCATCAGTTTTTTACTTGCTTAACCTGAAAGTCAAGAATTCTCACCTTCCCACTTTCAAAAAGCACGATGAACATAAACGTCATTTGTTGCCGTGTTTTCGTTCAAAAATGTGTTAGAAATGGGGATAAAGGGTCCCACTGACGATAGATCGCAAAATACAAAGACACCAGTAAAAGGGAATCGAACCCACGACCTTGCTCCTGCCAAGCGACAGCACTACCACTACGCCGACCCACATCCGCTAGGGTGGTAGCAGGGCGTCATGAGCTTTGCGCTCACGCGTGCACACGCGTTTTTTTGACCACAGAAGAGCATCCCGAGAAAACTAACTATGGTTTTGGACTCTCCACACGGGACCCTACATCCTGTAAAAATTGCATCGCAAAAGCTCACCGCCACTTTGGAGGCTCTCCCTGTTGGGTATACGTCAAAGTAGGAAGGACAGTGGGGACGAATAGGTGCGCGAAGTACGACGCTCTTCGCCTTTTTCACGACTTCATCGACGCTCCTGAAAGCTTCCCAAGTGCTCGTTCCCCCTTGCCCAGCATGGCACTGTGTCGTTGGCCATGCCTACTTCGCGACCTATATACACATACATAGTTGGAGCATTCGGAGATGTTCGTTCCGTTGAGCGAGAACGGTGCATCAGAAACTTGTCCGCTCCTCATGAATATCGTCATTGCAAGATTCAGCTGCAGCCCAACGTTACCACAAACGCGATCGAGGACGGCCAGCATTCGCTTCACTTGGCTGACGCCCGGTTTTATGAGCACGATGTCACCGGGAAGCGAAAATAGTGCAGTTTCCGCTCTCGATCTTCAGTCCAATTGCATTTCAATTCGAACTCCCCTCTTCACGTTGACAACGACGTCGTTGTAGAATGATAAGGTCCTGGACATGAATATATGTACAGAACAGCTCTCAAAGCACTTTAATGTACATACTGAGTAGGAACACCTTGAGCGAGCAAGGACTTCGATGACCGCTTCAGTTCTGACAGAGTCGAATACCTTATTCAAGCGCTATTGGTGTCTCTTATGTGTGCTAGCTAGTGTAATTCTATGCCTCTGTTCATTTTCGGCTTTTTTACTTGCATTCAAGGTGTCGAGCAACTAGGGAATTTTCTTGGTAGCTGGGATAAATTAATTTGATGATGTTTCCTTCTAACTCCTTCTTTGAGCGAATTGTCGATGGACGAATTCGGGACATCGTCCAGCTTTCCAGCAATCAGTGCGGCTTCGTGGCTGGCTGTGGCACCGTTGATGCCATACACGCCACTCGCCTCCTGATAGAGAAGCATCGCGAGAAACAGAAGGCAGTGCACATCTCCTTCCTCGACTTGGAGAAGGCCTTTGACCGCGTACCGCGTGAAGTGATATGGTACGCCTTGCGTCAACTTGGAGTTCCTGAAGAGCTCATAGAGTGGGTACGAATTCTCTACTTGTCCAAAGAGTCGAGTTCAAGCTGCAGCTGGAACCTCGATGGAGTTCCCCATCTCTGTCGGCGTACACCAGGGTTCTGCGCTTTCCCCACTCCTCTTTGTTGTCGTCATGGATGCCATCACACAAGATCTTCAGAAGCCCGTCCCTTGGACGTTGCTTTATGCCGATGACGTGATGCTCGCTAGCGGAGATAAAGGAGAACTTGAGCGAGAGTTGCAAGCTTGGTGTGATCGCTTGGAGCGGTTTGGACTCAGACTGAACGTGAAGAAGACCGAGTATTTAACGACGGACGTTACCGAGTCCAGCTCCATCAAGGTTAACGGCATCGAGCTTCCACGCACTGCGGTCTTTAAGTACCTGGGATCAGCAGTCGCGTCTGACGGCAAACTGATGGTCGAAGTGAATTCACGCGTGAGTGCAGCTTGGTCCAAGTGGCGCTCGTTGACTGGCGTGCTCTGCGACAAGAAGATACCAGAGCGCTTTAAGTCAAAGATCTACAGAGCAGTCATCCGGCCAGTAGCGATGTACGGTGCTAAGTGTTGGCCTGCGACCAAGGAAGTTGAAACGCGCCTCAGCGTCATGGAGACGAAGATGCTGCGCTGGACGGCAGGAGTCACGCGCATGGACCGCATCCGAAACGATGCTATTCGGCAGAAGTTCGGTGTCGCGCCGATAACTGACAAGATGCGCGAAGCTTGCTTACGATGGTACGGCCACGTTCTGCGTGGAGAAAAACCCATCAACTCAGCTTATGACTGGATACGCGTCTTATGCTCAGACCGGCCGCCAGGCAAGCTTAGCAGTTATCGCCATGCTTCGTCCTTTCGCTGGTAAGCTCCTAGGAGCCTTATCACGGGAGGGCACCACCAGTCTCTTATCCATTGGTTTGGGCTGTCAGCCTCTGGATGTCCCTCATTGTCAGCCTTTCGTTGCTAGAAAAATTCATATACTAATTCTGTTGTTCCCTTTAGTCGTTGATCGTGACCAGTCCCACCATGTCCCTACTGCACTGTAGCCTCTTGTCTACAAAATTTACGTTGTAAGCGAGCGCTCGAAATGCGTATGTCCTTCAGCTTTATATTAGCCTTTTCTTTAGTTTTGGTCATCTTTGAGTTTGTTCTTGTTCTGTTCTTTGATGTATCAGCGCGCCCTTTGGCGCATAAATGAATAAATAAATAAGTCGGCGAGCCAAAGGCAGAGCGGCAGCTTGTGCTTTCGCGATACTTCGATGAGCATCTTAACGGTGTGTATGTGGTTGATCGTGCTGATTCTCTCCGAAATCCTGCTTGTTCGCAAGGCTATTCAGAATGACTAGCGTGAACAGCTTGTAGACTGGACAGCAGGCAGATGGGGCGATAGCTGACAATGTCGTGCACGTCTCCCTTCAAATCTCAGTGGAAGACCAGCAAGACGGTCCTTCTGGTCCTCCACTGAGATTGAACCCTGCACTCCGACAGGTAGCGTGTGAAGAACCGCGTCTCAGTGAGGATGAGCGCTGGTGGTGGGTTCTTCAGGTGCTAGGGTCTGATCCTCTCGGTACCGGATGCTGTACATACGTTTCTTCACCGACGAGACGGCGTTGCGAATCTCGGAAGGAGTACAGAGTGGACGACGCATCCATCCAGCGGAAGATGGCATCATGAAGGTGGACGTGGCTATAAGTCGTGGATGAGCTTCTCCATTGCTTCTCTGGTAGAGGAGAAAGTTCCATCAAGGCGTCGGAGAGCGGTCGTCTTGGTCTGTTGCGGATGCTCATAACCGTCTCTGCACCTTCAGACAATATTTCCGCTTTTCTCTCCTTAAGATCCTTCTTTATCGTCGCTCTGCATGTCCTTCACCAACTCGAACGTCAGTTAGTAGTTACCTGACGCTCGTGCTGCTCCACGCTGGCGTATCAACCTGAGAGTTTCCGGAGACAGACGTTTCTTGGCGGTCGGCATACTCTCGGCTCCCATGCAACTGTCTAGGACATGGTGCTCAATGCGGTCGCATTCTTCATCGATGTCGTCATTGCGGAGTCTTCTCAAACTCCGGAAAGAGTGGTGAAAAGATCCAAGTCGACGGTTGTTCTGGGGCTAGCTTTGACGTTTTGCTGTCTTTTCTCCTTAATGGGAAAAGTGAAGCTTTACAACTTTACACAAAGTAGAAGGTGGTCCGACTTCGTGCAAAACATGGCGACAACGGAGACGTTGGTAAGGCAATACTTGCCGTAGGAGACGATGTGGCCTGCTTCGTTGTGGAATTAGCCACCGGCCTGTTAGTTGTGTAGTAAACAGTCAGACAGTCTTTCTCTTTGCTCGCTCCATTGCAAACGCTAGGCCCTATGTGTATATGTAGTCCCTCAGGCTACCTTCGCAACCCGATCACGGCGTTGAGGTCGCCGACGATCACCTCTTATGCGACTCAGAGGTGTGCAAAATGCCTTAGAGAATATGTTCGATCACCTGACGGAACTTCTCCAGCTCCACGTATAAGGTCCCTCTGCAGATGAACATGCCTCCGCCCACGGAGAAGGTATGAGCGAGACCTACACAATCGCAAGTCCAACCCCTGCATCCCAGCGATGTCTCTGGGCCGCACATGTTGAAGAAGGCAGTTCGACGAAGCATCATTTGATCAAAGTGGCCTTAGCAATCACGGTTACACACCTTCACGGGATCTTGTTGCTATTGTTCCACAGCACGCCAAATTGCAACGACACTAGTGCATGTAACATCTTACGTGAAGTATCAACTAGACTAGTACCACTATTTTCTTCCGACGAAAAAGGTTCGTTTCTCTAGTTTTTGTTATCATAGGCGTTCATAGGTATCCTCACGATCGCCCATTGTTATCTTCATATCCACCCTCACCATTAGTTATGGTAATGAAGAAACTGCTAGTTGGCGTTTCTCGGGATTTCTTATTGTTGCCTGCACGGTACCCAACACAAAAAGAATCTCATGCAAGCTACAGTGATTAGAGCTGGCCATTATCCCGATCCTTTACGCCACTCTGGAGAACGTAGCCTTGAGTTTGTCATTTGTAGTCTTGTACTTTAAATGAAAGGCCTATTAGCCTATTGTTTACTTTATTACTGTTTAGTCACATGGAACTAGCCATCAGCAAGCGACAACTATAAAACGCTCCTTGAGGAATTGTAATCAAGATGGCTTCGCTGAAGGAACAGAAGAGCTGTTCGCGTCATAAATGGCGATGCAGTTGTGAGCCACACAGCGCTATAACCGAAGAAGAAGAGAGGCAAGGATAAGCATTCTCAGGAAAAAGTGCGCTCGCTAGTCGCTAATCATGAGATGTTGCAACAGAATCGCATGGCTAATTTCTCGAAAAACGTCATCTGTCAGCCGACTTTGTCAGCGTGCATCTGACCGTGAAGTGCAACAGTGGGAGCGAACTGACAACTGTTCAATTCTTCATACCTCGCTAAAAAGCAGACGATTTGAATCATCTAGAAGCGATTTTCATGAAACGAAGACAAAATCTGGGAAAACGTCAGAATAACGAGGGCAATCTGCTGATTGCTGCAAAAAAGAGCACTAAGCTCTTGGTTTGCAAAGCGATAAATGCCGCAGCTCAAAGGGTAATCCGTGAGCCTCCGCCCTATCGAAAATAGTGAAACCCTAAGAGATAGGCTCGACTGCATGTTTGCGGCCACTGAAGGAAATGATGCCATTCTGAAACTTCAATTAGTGCACCCAGTAATGATGACATCGAGTTCGGTTCCGAAATAGACGTCGAAATGTCAGCGAAACGGCACTCGGCTTCTGCGACGTGCACGTGCACTGCGAATGTTGCTTTTCTTCATTCACGAGGGCGCTCGAGAGAAGTAGCAGTTGGATGAACGCGTCGTTGCCTGGAGTGTGAGTTTCACTCGCTCATATCTGCCTCCTACTCCACTCTTTGACAACACGCATCATATCCGATGCTCATCTTCTGCTCAGCACGAACACCGAAAGCGGTTGCTTCGCCATCAGAGTGCCTATGGAGTAGCCAGCAAGAAGGAATCAATTCAGACTGGTCTGTGAACCGACCGACGCCCTTAGCTTATAGGTGGTAGTAGTGTGGAAACAGGCCTAGTTAAGCCATAGATCCCAATGTTGGATGTGAGCTGGTGGGCATCATTCCGTCTAATTACGCTCTCAAAGTGGTCAAATACATAGATTCCTTACATCACAAGGCGATTACTCACCATGGAAGAACTCTCGTTGATCTCACCGCAGAAGTGGACTAAAAATGAAGGAAGAGTGCCAGGAAGATTTGATGAATCGATTCGCCAATTATATCCAGGCAAAACATGCTGCTACGTCACCTATCACTAATGTTTTAGAGTTAACGGTTCATATCACGTAGGCATCCAGCATTGGGCACCCACTCGATGAGGCGTGATTGGTTGGTGTGCTCCCACCTCTCAGTGCTGTGCGCTATGACGACATATACCGATTTATCACTAGAACGACTGTATTTCTGAGTACGTTTCTCGTCTTCGAAATCCCATGCATTTTACTTCCAGTGGCACCTTCAGGACATTACAAGTGCGTATTTGGCTTGCTGTGTCCAACCGGTGTGCGTGTCCCATTTCATAGCAGGCTGTTGACTAACCTGATGGTGAGCATGATCTAGGCCCGAAATCGATACCTAATAAGTGCAGCTTCGGCTCCTGACAACAAATTCTCCCTCCTGGCACAAAAACCCTGTACGTAAAAATATAAGATTTCAGCTATGAATTACGCTCCGCACCAAACAAATCGCGAGCACCCGTGCGTTGAATCTTATAGTGAGCAGTAGCCAAAGAAGAGAAGATGCCGTAGCTGATTCAAAAAACAAATGCAGAGCACTCGGGCTTGTTATTCGTCTTGGATTTTAGTGCAACGTGAGCGAATAGCACTCCTAAAGATCGCATAATGTATCCATCCACCCACACATGTGTATGTAGGAATGTTTGCGTCGACATTCGCAAGGGCTAACGGTGATTTTCCACGAACGCACACAGCAGGCGGTACTCTTTCGAACGGATCTCCAGAAGGCACGAACAGCAATCATGTGAATGCTCAACCAAAGAAACTGGCACAATGAAATCTCCACATGAAGCGACCTCAGCTGAACGCAGCAACGGCTGCAACACCTGATCTTCTGTGCCTGCTACAACCGTAGCAGCCGCTATGGGATCGAAAAGAAACTCACAGCTCAATCCAACTCATCGAGCACCGCACCAAGTGACCGCGAGTTCAGGAAAAGTGCCTCGAAAGCCAAAGTGCACTTAGAGCCCACACTCGCTGCAGGGCGTGAACGGCCCCTTGTTTAGATTACTTTGTCACAGGACGCAAATCCGCCGAGCATTCACATTCTGACAAATGCTGCGAAGGGCATACGATAATGATCAATGACACTCGTTCTTGCTAGGTAGTTCTGGTAGTTCAGTTTCTTACTTGCCATCGAGCGGCACTAAAGCTACCGCTTTTATTCGCATCCATTGGATGGCTGATATTATCCTAATGTGGTGGATCTCAATGAGAAGCTTATCGCTGGTCGCAAACGGGTGCTCGAAATGCGCCCTGCTTTCTGTCTAGGACTTCGTAATGTTCATAGCGATACAATGCCCAATTTTAGTGGTAAGCTCCAAGCGGTAGCGCGGTGACAGTTATAAACGAGCAAGGGTCAGCTTCATGAATAGAATGAAGGGGTAAAGACAGCTAACCGAGACAGCAAACCGCAGCGGGGTTTTGGAGAAGGAAACGGGGCTCAACAAGGAAACTTTAGGAACCACTCTCTTGCCTTTGCCTGCTCCTGGAGTCGAAGCTCCGATGCGAAAAGCACTCGTTGAGCTGCTGAACGCTTGCAACCACAACGTTAAAGCTTTTTTGCTGTCTCATCTTCGGAGATGCATTGCAAAGGCAACATCAGTTGGGAAAACGAGGAAGGAAGGTTAGTTACAGAAAGAAGTAGAACTTTGAGAAAAATTGAGTTGCAGTCGCCATCATATGATGTTCCAGCTTTCCGCTTGTACCAAAGATGCCCAACGGAGATTCACCTACTCTTCAAACGAGTCGGCACCTCCTTACTTAAGGGTTCATAGGGTTTACTCGAGCAGCGGGGAAGAGGTCAAGGCACTCTTTAAAGCTTCGTTTACAATGGACTAGGGTTCAATTCTTTAGCATCCATTATTTCGTTGAGTAGTATGTTCGAGATGGTGTAAAGAGAAGGTGTACTACAGAAATAAGTTGAAGTTATCATAAGGCCTGTGACGGCCTCATCCAACGCGACTTTCACACACCATCACTTTTGTGATTTTTCGACTTTGTAATAAAAGCCGCCATCTTTTAAACCCTAGCTAAACTATGGTTCGGCATCCTGTAATTCACCGTGCTGTGTCTTCAACTTAAACATTGGAACACTTGTGAAACAGTCGAATAGAACTATGCTGGTGAGCTCAAGGTAATAATAAAAACGTGACAACGGAGGGGCCAAGCCTTCGGCTAAAAAAGCCCGACACATCGTCTGCAGGTCCAACAACAGGGATCGCCTTTCAGCCGCCTCTTTTTCAACAACGAACTGCTCGCAAATTTCGGCATGCGCCTTCAAGCCGGAGCTGAAGCAAGTGAATAGCTCGATTTCGATGCAGCCGTGCTTTAATGTGCTCTATCAACCCTTCCGATACCTGCAACTCCCAACTTCGCTAAAATCCTAACGATAGCATTCGTCTACGGAGGAGTTCTTGGGGCAGAATCGCTAGCTTCAAGTCAAACGGCTCCGCCGCGACCGCACGGCTGTTGCCCAGCAATCGAGATCGAAAGTTGAGATGACAGCTCTCTTGATCAAGGTGATCAAGGTATATGGAGAGTGCCCACAGGAGAAACTGCAATAGCGATATGTAGGCTTTGCTGCCTGATTGTTTTACACGATGACGACGAGAGCGATTTTCGCGTGTCTGTCCCGTGGGACGAGGCGCCTCGCGCAGTGAGGCGAGATCCTGTGACCCAAACTTCTTCTAAAGGATAATTTGAGATGATGAACGCGATGGTGGTGTCCGTTAGGACGGTTACGCAAACTTGTCTCCCAAATCGATAACTAGGGTGGTCGTGTCAGACTCGCCGTTGTACTGAGCTTCGTCTGAGGGGTTATTGGAGGTGCTGATCACGAATATCACACTCTCTTTTCGAATATCTGCCAACTGCGATAGGTAGCGGTAAGCAAGCTACGTGGGCTATGTGAACTACGTAATGGGGTTGGGAGACGATATGACGGGATAGGGTCACCGATCTAGCTAAAACTTCGTCTAGGAGATTATTTTTGGTGCTGTGATGTGCGATCTACCAGTAGGTCCTCGAAACTTTCATTGAGTTCTTCGACATCGAAATTGGGAAGGCTCATGATAGCTCCAACGGCATTTCTAAAAATTCCAGCCAGATTTCACCTATTGCCTTTCAGTTGTGTCATCAATGCAGAGAAAAAAGGGAAAATCCAGAGAGAGAAGAGGAATAGAGGAAAGCTGCTAAAGCGCTGAGGAAAGCAGATTGTTACAGATGTGAAGTCTATTGAAATTCCGGAAAAACGTGGGATTTTTGACCAGCTTCTCAAACAACCTTCCACAAGGACTTTGAGCAAAATCGAAGGTCCCCACGCGAAAACTGCAGTTATCGATTTGGTAAAAAACCGACCGATCAATCGATACAACGGATATAGGCATCATGTTGACCATTCCAAATAACCCTTCCAGACAAAATTTCGATGATCCTGATGCTGACCTTCTCAACCAAATAGAGCGCCGCGCACCACTGAGCGGCATTGTCGTCAACGTGTTAATTAATTTCATCGTCACGACACCTTACGTCTGTGACGTTTCCTAACAATGGCCCATTTCTCTCGCCAATGAACTTTGCCACTTGCAATTTTGTCCGCAGGGCTAAAAAAATGTTACCACCACCTTCGTGCGGTCAGTTGAAGTGTTTGCGGAGAACTGTCCACCGGCGTGGGGGCAAGCTTTAGTCTGCCCAATACCACGGCAGTTGTTAATGCGCTGTGAGCTACCTTAAGCGCAGTCTGCCACCCATTTCCATCAGAAGTCAGCATGTCCTCTCTTGCATCTGGCTCCTGCCTTGGATCCACAGACTTCTCGCGCCCGATAGAAGGAGGGTTTTCTATATGAAAAATGAAGCACTCGCTATAAAAAGGCAAGCAGAGAGCATTATTTTTTCAAATTTTTAGGATCAGTGCTTTGTTCTAGTCCTTGGGTCTGACGTAGTTATATTTATGTAGAACTCGGAATTTTTTCTGAACCCAAAACGCAAGAGCAACAGTTGAAAATCTGTGCTATTCTCTTGCAAGTACTTCCGTATAAGCGGGCAGTACGTGCTGTTCCTGTTCCTTTCACGGCCAATTCGCTTGAAGGAAAACAGCATCAGAACTCGCCCGTAACCAAAGGCACGTTGGAGAATCTAACTAGACAGGAAAGCAACTAGATAAAAGGCCTCGCCTATGGAAACGAAGGTGCCTCTACTTTAATCTGTGAATCCCAGCCGCTCAGACCAATATCTGTGTTGTTTTGCGTTCTCTCAGAACGAGTTGCGTGGAAACGTCGCTGGATTCGTCATCATTCTCACACTTCAAAAACTGAACCAACAACAGAAGACAACCCGTCATCACAGATCAGACTTCGCGATAGACCACACTGCTACCGAGGGACCCCTACACTACATAGCCTTGTTCGTGGACACGTGTGGAGCAGTCGGAGGAGGCGACGACTCTCGCGAGAACTCAACGAAACGATTTAGAGCTAGAGTTCCGCCATGTATGGGCTATCAAGCCTTCACTCCGTCTGGTGTCAGTAAGCTGTGCCGCAAGTTTCGGGAAGGAAAATACATGGTTATCCATTGGATGGCCGCATCCCTCGAAGGAGAGTAGAGTCCGTCTATTTTTCATTTGTAATAGACAGTGTGAAATTAAATCGTTAGGTTTTCATTTTACTCATAGCACACGTTTTGCTCACGTTCCTGATGAGATTCCAAGCGAATTAATGCTACCGCGCTCTGTGCTCCCAAAAAAATCAATTTTACATGAAATAACAGCGGAGATACACCACTGGGACTAATGGTGGATTTTCACCAGTTCGTTTTAAAACGCAATGGCATATAGTATTTGACCTCTAGAAAGGAACCCGAATATCAGAATATCTGAGTCTGGGTCGGCCAGCGGCTCCGTTTGCAGCATGCACACAGGATCCAGATGTGTTGCTCAAACTGTTAAGAAGACTGCGAAAGGTGTGCGAGAACAACAAACACTTGGTGGAAAACGAATCAAGGTAGTTCTTCGAGGAGCACTTCTCGCGAAGCTAAACAGTTCTATTGTCCCGAATATACGAATTAGAAAAACGCTAGGAGTCGCTCGCACTAATGGAAAAGGCAGTTCAGTTATCCAGGTAAGTATGTAGCGAGTTGCTGTGAAAAGAATGACCTTTCACAGCAGGAACCTGCCCTTTCTCTTTCTCGACATTTTTCGACAGATCGCACTTTTTCCTGATCGTTTTTTTGCGGCTGAATAATGAATATTTATGCCTCTTGCGCCGTACTTCTTTCCGCAGGTGACGGCGCGTCTCTATGCAGTAGGCCGACTTCATTACTTCGTCATCACGAAGCGCCTTCGTGTTCTCTCATTTGCAACGTTAAGCTCGACCGGGCATTAGTCGGCAGAGCTGATGAGAACGAAATGACGACCTCGTGTCATGCTCCCATTCGGCGACGTCGGCCGCTCATCGCTCTCCTGCTCGGTCAGCTCAAAGGTTGCTGCAAGCGACCGAGACCAATCACCATGCGATCCCTGAACCCCGCGCCACGTCTGCAGCGGCGTTTGTCTCAGGGAGCAAGAAGGAATCGAACAGAAGTTCATCTTCAGGTCGATAGAACTCTGGTTATCAGAACGCTATGCATGGACCGGTGGACTTCCTGTAGAGGATCAGTATACGTTCTGGGGTGAAGATTACATCATAACCACTGTGGGTAGAGTCTAATAACGCGAACAAACAGTTGCACAGAGGTATTCTTAAGTTTGTCTCCTATGTGGAGGGCAAAATTACGCCGTTTAAAGTCAATATAAATTTTTGCAGATACAGAAGATCTCGAAAATGATCTCAGAATATCGTCGATGTTTGAGGATTCTCTGAGGAATTTTGCGCATACAGACGTCGACCGGGATATGTACTTGTTCATGATTTTTTATAATCGCATAGCAATTTCTATCAGAACAATGATGACTTAAATTATGTCATTCCTCCACCTATGGTTGGCGTTGAAGGGCTTATAAAGAAGACAAACTGAACTACTTTTAAGAATTCCTTCCTCGCTTTCTTTCACATCTGACCTTATCTCAACTTTATTTATAAAGAAGACTATCTTAGTGCATTTTCACAGGAATGCGTATTCAATCTTCCCTTGGTTAGTGGTGTTGTTAACGGTAGATGGAGAATTCGCCCATTTCTGCTATTCCCAAGAGCCCGCACCTTCTTATTGCCCTGGGTACAACACACGTGGACCTATAGGCATTACTTTAATTTCTGTTGGTGCCTTTGAAAAACGTTGAGGAAGAATCATTGAGAGACACAGCATAATTCCTGATCGCCAACACGGATTTTGGAAGAGAATATGGATGTACTGTACGGCGTTACTGTGTAAATTTTATCAGCGGACAACGAAACAAAAAGCGTTCGTTTTGTGTGTTCGACTCTGCTGAACTTTTGGTTAAAAAACGCTCATTGGAGGCTTCTCAGTAAACTGAAGGGGGCTCCTCGGCTGGACGTTGGATAGATCTAGCCTACTGTTAGTGGCGAACTTCAGGGACGTGTGCTCTCACCTACAGTGTTTCCGATCTACTTTTCTGATCGTCCTCCAACGAGTTTCTTATCTGGCGTCACTTCTCAGATGCAGCCGACGATTTGAAGATCAACACAACCATTGAAAATCAGTAGGATAGTGTTCGCCTTCAAGAAGCTATCCATAGAGCAAGCAGTTGGTCGGTAACTAATGGTTTACCTCCTGCGTAACAGCAATCACATGTTTTTAGTGCAGGTAAGGAATCCTCAGGTGCTCCAGATTATGTTGTTTATTTGGCATATCAGATGGATTCTCAACAAAGCATTTTCACGTACAAACAATATTCTTAAGAACCCCTTTCAAGGGAACGGCTGATCCGTTCATGTCGATCAAGATGCTTAAAACTTACGTCCGTCCTATGTTTGATTATGTGCCCCTGTTTTTACCCATGTTTGAAAAAATATGAGGCTTCTAGAAAGTGCAAAAAGCAATTTCTCTAGAAAATTAGTGGTGTGCTGCTCTTATGTTGACTACCGGTATACAATACTTCGTGGTTTGGTGTGCCTAGGTTGAAGAGTAGAAGGCAGAGAATCGATCTAGTAATGGTGTGCAAAATAATCACTGGAAGAACAAACATCGACTCTGCCGCCTTCTTTAAATTTTCCTTCACGTACTGGAGGGATCTTTCAAACTTAGAGCCTCTCTTGCTAAACCTAGTACTACCTGGTAGGATAAGGATCTCCTGTCAAGGGGTTATTCCTCTTCTTAACTACTTTATCGCCCAAGGCTCTTCAACCATAATCCTGTAAAAAACTGGGCGCTGCATAAGAATTCTGAAAGCTGTTTTCTCTTCTATGCGAGCAGCGCTTCCGTTGTTTCTCCTCGTCAATCAGTTGTTGTTTTGTTCTGCCTACTGCTTGATTACTTAGGCTCTCTCAAGCGTCCTTCCGTTAATCTCTTTTTTAATTAGTTCAAGCACACTGGATGTTTACATCCAGCTGTTCCGTTTGTTGTTGTTTCCCTACATAGCGCGCACGCTAGTGTGCATCGATGAATAAATAAATAATTGTGAATCGTATAATGAGTCGAGCTAAGGTTTCTCTTCACTCATTAAAACCAGAAAAGTTTAGGATGTGCACTAAATAAGAGGCATAGGAAGCAACAAGTAGCAATTGCGAGTATGGATGTTTAGGAGTTCGGGCAACGTGAAACAAAACTGGGACATCAGTTCTAGCTATGCGAAGACTTATTAGATGTCGGCTGTAGTCACATGACGGGTATGTCCATTCAAAGCAAATCGGCAGAGAACGAAAACTTCTCGAATTCGAGCAAAACAGCACGGGTGAGTTGAGTTGCCAGTGGTGACAACCTGTGCAAATATTGGGCTGGTGTTGGAGGCGGACCATGTTGTGGGTGTTAACAGCACAACCTCGAAGGCTTTTTAGAAGGTGCTATGGCTCCAGCAAAGTCCCGTTTCCAAGCCCACCTCTTAGCGTTATTCCCTCTTCCCGAAGCACAACTTAAATAGTACCTGTCCAAAACAACATTCAACCGATATTGATTCGTTTATTTACTATCGTTAAGTGGCGCTTACAAACAAGGATGAAGCTAGCTCAGTAGCCTCAAATCCAAAATTAGCAAGCAAATACGAGAAAAATATAAATAAACAGAACAAGAGATAAAATCAATGCATTGACAGGGTTTGCAGCAGGTAACAAAAACAAAAAAGTGTGGCGATTTCAGCTAGCTATTCCTTGTTCTTGTGAAGCAGCTAACGCTAGTGAAAGTGAAGATTCGTCCACAGGCAGTGAAAGCTTTCATATTACAGCTGCACGTGGCGCGCCTGCATAAAGAGCACTATCCTCAGTTCCTAACAGTTAGATATCCTCTATCCCTAAAAATAGGACCTGCTAAAATATGAGCAAGGTTTGTTGCTGAACAGTATAATTACCGCCCAGAGAAAGACAGGCAAGCTAGGTATACATCAATGTGTATGTGAAGAATCTCTACTGGAGTAAGTCACCAGATTCTCTCTCCACATTGTGAGGACGGGTGACAAGAATCGTCATAAATGGCAATGGATAGCACGACAAAATCGTTATGTAGGTCCACGGTTCAACAAAGAACCGTTCCTAGCCGCCAACAAAGTGTCCCACTGCCGTTTAATTCCGATGAAGAGAAGCTGCAATTCAAGAAAGGATAGTTCGGACCTAGTCGGAAAACGGTGCTGTTCTAGCTAACATTCCGCACGACATCATCAAATGGCAACTGGTCAGGACCGCGCTGTTCGACGAATATCGCAAAATTGTGTTCCTTGTCCAGGAGAGATTTGCACTAGGAAAGAACTAATTATCAGATTGAATGTCAAGCCTTTAACTTCGCGTATATGGGGAAGACAGTGCGGCTTTATCTATCTAGGAGCGGACGTTCTGGCAATGAAGGTGTTGGAAGCGTTTAGCGTTGTCGCAGGAAATTCTCGAATGAAGCACTGCCAGGAGCATCCGTCAGTTACCAACGACTTCCTTTCGTTTGTGTCAACACACTAGCTGTAGAATAGATTAGGACGATGTACAGATCGTTCTTCTCTTCGTTGCTTTCCGGCGTCTACAGGGTATTACTCATTCGCCTTAACGTATTAGCAAAGAGCAGCCGAAAAGTTCCGTGGCCAATCAGACTTTTATCGTTTTCAAATTATCTTTCACTGGCGTTTTCTTCATAGAGGCGGAGCCGCTATTGTCGTGGAGACGTTTGTCGTAATAGACAGCTTCTCCTAGAAGTGACACTATGTACCTTCAAGCCTCTGGGGAAGAGGACCTCGTCGAGACGTAAGACAAGCGAATAAAGGTCCATCATGAAAACCTCGAAAAGCCACAGAAAGCTCTAACAACACCAAAAAACTACTGGTGAATTATTCACCCAACTCTAAACACAAAAAAGCAAGCTAAACGCAAGGATACCGCTAAGGTATGTATTAACGCTAACTGCCACAAAAACGAAAGCTTTTCGCCCGCAATTGTCGGCGGTCGAGACAGTGTGTGGTACTTAGAATAGAAGAGGGCAATTGCTCCAGTTCTGCTGAGCTGTTCGGTTAGTCAATCACTTCAAAAGGGAGCGTCTGGACCCATTTCGAAGCGTAGCAGCTCTTAGAGTCTATTTTTCTATTCAACGTAAAATTCTGCAAGGACGGCGAACTAGTGGGCCTCCAAATGGCCTATAAAGCCAGCATATACAAGGCCTGAGCTGAATTGTAATTCTGTCGTAAGTTACACTCTTTATCATCATTTGGTGGCGATGTCCGTTCCTCCACGTGGTGCCACTGGAGACCGCTCGCTTCTGCTAGCCGAGGCAAACACGGACATTCGATTGCAGGCGACAGGCCCCAGTGACAGGCCGCTCTACGAAGACCCATGTTACATTACATGGTTGATGGTGCTTCATGTATGGCGAGATAATGCTACGGCGTCCGCGGGAGCCAACGCGCATTCGAAGCCCGGCGAGTGTGAAAAGTGTGCGAGGGTCTATGATGCGAGGACGGCATCGGGGGGCAACTGAGCTAGTCCGAAAGTCCCGTAACGTAGGCAAGACCCGCGTAGCAACGCTGAATGTGGGTACGCTGACGGGCCGCTCGTGCGAGTTGGCAGAAGCCCTGGAGAAGAAAGATAGATTTCTGTGCGGTGCAGGAAACGAGGTGGTCCTGCCGCAAGTCGAGGTACATAGGACAAGGTTTCAAGGCCGTCTTATGTGGAATTCCCAGGACTACCAGTGGTGTCAGTATGATCGTCTCCAAACGTTTCCGTGACGCAATTGCAAGCGTAGAACGTTTCGAAGACCGCTTAATGAAGGTCGCAGAACGGAGGCGATATCATCCTTTCTCTGCATATGCTCCACAGACAGGCTGTTCCAAGCAAACCAAGTACGAGTTCTAGTCCCTGCTTGTTGCAAAGACAGCGGAAACACCGTCGCAAGATGTAGTTGTTGTTGCAGGTGACCTTAATGGTCACGTCGGAGCAGCCAAAGACGGCTACAGCTGTCATGGTGGTTTTGGCTATGGGTCACGTAACGCAGATGGTGAGCGTACACTTGAGTATGCAGACTCACACGACCTTACCATCGTGAATACCAAATTTAGAAAGCGTCACTCACCCTCATCTCGTTTTATAGCGGGAACGCCAAAACGCAGATCGACTATGTCCTTGTTAGGCGTCGAGACCAAAGCCTTGTCACAGATGCGAAGACCGTGCCATATGAGACGGTTGCCACGCAACACGTCCACTGATCTGCTCGTTGAAGATCACACCGCCGAGGTGTAAACATTTGGAGCGATGATGGTCGGCTAGAATCAAATGGTGGCGACTGAAAGAGAAGGAAGCGGCAGTTATTTCTCGCATTCGGTTGCCGACAGTGTCGATTGTCGACGAAACCTGGAAGGATGCTACCGATGCGATAACTCGGGCTGCACGCTTCGAACTTGGCACAACGAAGCCTGGACGATGCTGGGTCGACAAGCAGGCATGGCTTTGGACTGACGATGTCAAAGAAAAAGTCTGAGAAAAGAAACGGCTCTATCACCTATTTGTTGGTGATAAAACAGTTCACAATTGGCGGAATTATCGAGAAGCGAAAAAAGTGGCAAAGAAGGCAGTCGCTGCTGCTAAAGCCGCATACTACGCTGAAGTCAGCCAAAAACTCGAAACGCGCGATGGTGAGCGCTATCTTTACCGACTCGCCAAAGCTCGCTGTCGCCAAGCAGAAGACATCGAGAAGCTCTCTGGCATTAACGACGAGAACGGTCATCTTCTGATGGATTGTAAGAGGGCTGTGAAGCGATAACACGACTGCTTCGAAAAAATCTCGAATGCTGAATTTGACCATCCTGCTATTCCTTTTGCATCTCCTGTATGCGGTCTCGTTCAGAAGATCACAGCAAGCGAAACCGAAGCAGCCTGAAGAAGATGAAGTCAGGCAAAGCCACTGGTCTCGAAGACCTGTCAGCCAACTTGTGCAAGTCGAGGGGCTGGTGCCCTGCTGACTGGCTGACAGAGTTTTTCAATCACGTTGTTGCTGAGAAGAAAGTGCCCGATAGCTGGCAGCAAAGCACGACCATCCTGATTGTGAAGAACAAGGGTAGTTCTGCGGACTGCGCTAGTTACCGTCCAATTCGCCTTCTTTCGCACACCATGAAAATCTTTGAGCGAATTGTCTATCGAAGTATCCGGGATGTCGTCCAGCTTTCCACGAATCAGTGTGGTTTCGTCTCTGGCTCTCCTCTCGCACTGTTGATGCCATTCACGCCGTTCGTCTTCTGCTAGAGAAACACCGCGAGAAACAGAATGCTGTGCATTTTGCCTTCCTGGACTTGGAGAAGGTCTTCGACCGCGTTCCGCGAGAAGTTATGTGGTACGCGTTGCGAGAACATGGTATTCCTGAAGAGCTTATTGAGTGGACGCGCATTCTGTACTGCCCAAGGAGTCAAGTGCGAGCGCCAGCGGGCATCTCGACGGAACTTCCGTTCTGTAGGGGTACATCAGGGATCTGCGCTATCCCACTGCTCTTCGTGGTCGTGATGAATGCAATCGCACCTTGGATACCTATATGCTGACGACGTCGTGCTTGCATATGAAGACAAAACGGAACTTGAGCGACATGCACTGGCGTGGTACTTGGCATTGTTCGGTTTCAAGCTAAACGTCAAAAAGACGGAGTACTTGACGACGGATGTGAAGGAGCACGGATCCATTAAGACTAACGGTACTGAGCTCTCACGAGTTACATCTTTCAAAACACAGAAACACCTCTAGAGGATATCTTTCAAGTATCTCGGATTAACAGTCACGCTCGCTGGCGGCCTAAAGTTGGAGGTAAATGCGCGTGTGAGTGCAGCCTGGTCCAAATGGCGCTCTCCGACTGGGGTGCTTTGCGACAGGACAATACCTGAGCAACTCAAACCGAAGGTTTATAGAACAGTCGTCTGCCCAGTAGCGATGTACGGTGTTGAGTGCTGGCCCGTGACGAAGGAAATTGCATGCCGCCTCAGTGTAATGGAAGCGAAAATGCTACGGTGGACGGCTGGAGTTACGCGTGTGGACCGCGTTCGCAACGACTCCACGCGACAGAGATTCGGTGTCGCCCCGATAGCCGAGAAGCTGCGCGAAGCTCGTCTTCGATGGTACGGCCATGTCCTTCGCGCTAACGACGACACCGTCCGTAAGATTGGCCTGAACCTTGAGGTCCGTGGAAAGCGGCCCAGGGGACGCCCGAAGCAACGTTGGCTAGATACGTTGCACTTGCACATAAAGATAGCTAGTGTGCACCTTGATCAAGCATCTGACCGGGAGAATTGGCGTCACCACACCAGAAGAGCGGACCCCGCCACCAAGCGGGACAGACGCTAATGAAAATGATGATGACGATGATGATGATGACACTCTTTATCCTCATTTCCAACACATTTTTGAACAAACACCTGGTGAGAACTATCACATACTTTTTTCGAGCTCTCATAATGTATGTCGAAAACTTACGCCATATATGTGATCAACACCCCTAACAACTCCCAAGCACAAATCTGGGGCGAAATCGGTGCTTCCGACCACATCACTCTCCCCACTCTCTTCCTTGAGCCTAGACTGAGAGTACCTTGGTCATCATTGTTGAGCAATGGTGGTGACCGAGGTGTGAAGTCATTCGAGGTGGACACCAACTGAATGTGTAACGTAGTGGATGCACTATACAGCAGTCAAGTTGTCTGAACAGTAGGTGGGCATTCAGTGTGTGTGTGCGCTATACTTCGCTTACACCTTTTTTTCATTATTCCATTATTGTTGGAGAGTATTGGTACACTTACAAGTTGAACGCTAACTCCGTTCATAAGAGCAACTTGAAACGGCTCGGTTGCTCAAACTCGAAGGTCACATGCACTGTACGATTACCATGGTCAAAAAATATTTCGGGCATATAATGTCATTTGGGGTCGAAACAAGCATCAGTTCTTGACTTATCTTACATAAAAATCAAAATTTGATTTCTTTTCACTTTCGAAGAGCTCGAAAAAAGTATACGGTAGTTGTTGGCGTTTTTTTCAAAAGTGTGTTGGAAATTGGAAGAAAAGGTGTCACTGAAGATAATTCGCAAAACGCAAAATCTACAGCAGCGATAGGCATCGGACCCACGGTCCTAATCCTGCAAAGCGAGAATCTTGCCACTGCACGTCCACCGCATCTGTGACGGTGGCTAACGGCTCCTCTGATCACGCACTGCTGCGCCCAACACTCCATCAGAGCATGCGACGTGCAGTCGACAACGCGAACTTCCACCGGCCAGCGCTCGCTTAGGAGATTCCCTTAGCAAATTTGGTCTGCACACTTGTAATCAGCGTTTCAAGCTCTTCCACATAACGAAAGTCTCTGTCCAAAGTTCCATGGGAAGCTGGAGACATCCCCTTGTTAGATTTTTTTTGAGATTTTCCAGATTTCCTAGTTTATCGGAAAGGGTTGGCAGAGAGAACCGTGGATGCTTCTCATTTCTCATAAAAGGAAAAAAATGGATTCGAATTTGTGAGAGATCGTCTCGTTATGTTATCAAAGAAGCACATTAGCTGGCGATCAACTTCTTATGAGAGTAATGTTGAAAAATGGGCCCGTCGATGCAAATTTGAGACCCAATTTTTACTTGAGCGATAAGGTTCCATAAGTGTTCTGAATAATAGTACTCTTTTGAATGTCAAAATTCAACCGACCCATAACCATACAGGCCTATGGAGACAATATTATAGAATCTCTTATAAAGGACGTATACAGAAGAGAACCTTAAAAAGCACGCGCCGATCTGTATACTCAATGTAGAAGAATGGAGAGAAAAAGCCTTCCTTTAGAAAAGTAGGCAGAGGAATTTTGACCGGTTCTCTGGCAGATAGCTATAATGCAAAGGGTTTCACGTGAACCACAGTAGTAGTTATACAATATAGTGGAACGCTTACTCCCCGTGATAGGTTCATGAAGTGTCACACGTTGAAACACGTTGAAACTTTGAGGTTATAGCTCGTCTAGTGAAGCGTCAACACCAGTACGGCAGTACGCAGAGCTGAGTCCGCGTGGCAGCAAGCGATAAACCGTGTAGGGAGGCCTTCAAAGAGAGGATGCGAGAGGGAGGGGTATCTGTGCAGCAGATTTACGAGCAAAAGCGGAACGAGACGCTAACCAGGGGTGTGCGCTGACTTGCCGTCGGTAAATTTTTTACCGCATATTTTTAACGCGGAAATTCGCCGGTAAATTCCGGTAAATTCGGTAAATCCGCTAATGTTTTAAAATTTAATATTCCCTCAAAAACAACTAGTTTTAAGCGGCGGTGGTGTAAAAAAAGTGTAAAGCTTTTCATCGAAACATCACCACGCCCAGAAGAACCATATCCTCTTCATTTCATCATGCATACGTCATCCTAAAGCTGTCGACGCCCTGAGAGCAACCAGCAACCCACAACAAACAAAGCAAGCGGAAGCCTAACAACGCCCAAGTATAACGATCTATATTGTGGGTGCTCAATTAAAACTCTACAAAAACATTTCTGGAACATCCGACATTCAGTCGAACATTGTGCTTCATTTTTCTTGGATCAACATTCTAACTGCTTTTGAAATTATCACAATTATCATGATTTCATTCGATGAAGGAGTGATTTACACCTTAAACCACTATTTTTTTGAACAATTAAGCTGTACTTTGGAGCAAATCCAGACACTTCAGAAAAACAACGAAATGTGACATGATAACGAACTTCTTTCTTTTCTTATAAGGGAATACAGCTGAAGAGTTCAGCAGGAGATCAGCTAGACTAGCGGAGTACATTCGGATGACTTACATCTTGGACTAAATTACGGGAACAAGATATGAGCGTATCTTCTCGTTATTCCTCTGGCGATCGTCTATCCTGAGAGCTTCTATATCTCTAGTTCAAATGGTCTCATGTCGTGTGCGGAATCTCAGCGCGAGGTGCTATCCCAATGGAGGCGCGTTTTTACCATTGGAGCGCACCATCTCCGCCTCGTGATGTGGACATGAATGTTTTAATGAGATTAAGGACCACGAACGCTAATACAAGTTATAGGAGAAGATAGAAGCGAACACTTCTAAACAGAGATCGGTAGTATGCTTCCTTCTCCATTCGGTACATAGAAACATGATTTTGCATTATAAAGATCGTTAAATTTTCCGGTAAATTTGAGAATTTACCGAAAAATTTAAGAGAATTTATCGCGAAAATGCCGGTAAATCCGGTGAATCGGTAAATCGTTAACCGGTAAACGCACACCCCTGACGCTAACGTCCCTCATCCTCCAAACCCGATGACCGTTTTGTCAACGATTACCGCTCAGTGCTGCACCTCAGGAAGACGACTAAGGATACCGTGCCAGTTACAGGAGCTGTAGCTACACAGAACCGGACTTTAGAGCACAACAGACACAGGCCGATGTTCGACTTCAGTTCTGCATATGTACAGCTGTCACGCTGCCTCGTCCCACACAAAGAGCTCAATACAGTTGCGGATAGAACTCGGCAGGTGTTTCACGGATTCTGATTCTTGATATTTGGAGCATTCGTGGCGCATAACATTCTACGCCCCACCCCGCCCCTGCTAACTTGTTGTGCGGGAGAGCATCCAACCAAGTAATCGCTCAAAAATAGCTTCCAAACAATAATTCAAAAATTAAAAACGATCGTGAAGTAAGTTGTAGCAGTGAATGTGGAGCAACGTTCGCCCGTAAGGTACAGGAAATCTCTTCATAACTGTGACAGAATTAAGATGAAGGTTCGCTAATGCGTACATACATGTGGAAAACACCAAAAGGCTCGGTATGTTCCTTTTTACGCTTTCGGATCTCATACTAAGGAGAGCCCCTGCGAAGAGGTGTCGGTGCTAAACTTTTTGTGCCTTAGTCTTGAATTTTTTCTGTTCAAAGTCGCAAGAATTTCAACAAGAACATCATTTCTTTGGCCCTCCGGGCAAATCAAAGATTTATAGGATGTCATGCAAAAAATATTTGGCAAAACTGATATTGTAGCATCAACTGAGCGACTTGGAGGTGTGCTTCTTTGTCCCTTCATTAGCGACGTGCATGCTCTCCGGCAATCTCGTTTCGGATACAACTCCGCCTTGATTTTTTCACGAAGAGCATGTAGACGAAGGGAAAGTAGATACAAGGAAAGGTTTCCAACTCATGGTGAGTATTTGCGATGCTATTTTAGCAGGATGTAGGGCCCTGTGATTGGAGTCCAGAATCATAGTTAGTTTTTGCTGAACGCTTCTTTAAAGACCTGAAAAGGAGGTCTGAAAGCGTGGGCGTAACTATCACCAGCCCTTACGACACCCCGCGAGATGCGCCACGGTGAATAGTTGAACAACAAGCACATATGAAGGAGCAAATAGACAGCCTTGGTTTGTTGTAAACATTGGTGGTCTAAAATTGCTTCCTGCGATCATGAGGAAGCGTAATAACAACGAACCAACACGTGCAAAAACTCATGCAGCATTCGGACTCGAACTGCAAAGTCCGCCGGTGTACTTCTACAAGGCGGCAGTGTTGCCGGCTGTGCCTCGTTGGGTTTCGTTGGGATTGGCAATAGTTGCACACACGCTTTCCAACTACTTTTCAGGTCTTTAAAGAAGAGTTCATCAAAAACTGACTGCGGTTCTGGACTCCACTCACAGGCCGTATATCCTGCCAAAATAGCATCGCAAAAGCTCACCATGAGTCAGGAATCTTTCCTTGTCAGTATACTGCTGAATTCCACTATTTCATCCTATGACTCCTCTAGCTCAAACCTTGTCACTAAGTGACTCCCAGAAGGGTTCAAATCAGATGTACTGCCTAATATAGAAGAGAAAACCCAACCCATCACTGCACTCTGTCAACGGCGAACCTAACCCCTTGGAGTTTGGGAAGACTCACATGCCTTCAAAAATTCCATTTATCTTCTCCGTTATCTGGACGGACTGCACGATAGAGAGCAAATCTTTTGCTTGTTAAGCATTGATTTGCTGAATTCCAGTTTGCATTAGTATTTGTTGCCTGGTATTTTCACTCCCGCGTTGGATTATCCTTTCAAATAAAAGCTGTCCAGCAAAACGAAATGCAGGAATTCCTATCGCAAAAGCTAATGCCAAATGTAGGTACTTCTCAAGCTGCAGACGCTACACTCTTTACTATCAGAAGAATATTGGCCAAATTACTTCACTGGTTTTCTTGACATACATACGTATGTATACCATAGAGTTTCCCTGCAGAGAAGTTCTAGCATTAGGTAGAGCTCGTTGCATTACACATTCAGACATGAGGAATAATTATTTTATTTGAGATCGGTACTCATCTACAACTGAAAAAATGAGTTCAAGAAAGCGCTGTTGATGATTTTAAACTGCTCGGTTTTCGAAGCGATCCTTACGAGCTCGCTTACCGTTTTTTCATTTATTTTGTTTTTATTAATTCAGTGTGGAATCTTTTCTTTGCTTTCTTTTAACAAGACAGATGAAAAAGATCGAATAAAAATATCAATTCTTTCGCATGCTTTCTTCACATCTCTCTTCCTTCTGATGCAAGACGAAGCTACATGGCAGTCAGGGCGGTATCTGCTGACCTGAGTGTTGGGTAAAATGAAATCTGTATAAATTCGAAATGTTAACGAAAAGTTAGGCGTCACATTTGACGGTCACTGAATTTTCACATCATCAGTGTGGTGATGCATGAGACCATCTTTAATGTATCTAGTCGCCTGTTCAGGAAGAGTAGTGTTCCAATCTACTTCCTCTACTAGTTTAAATTTATGAAGGCGAAAAAGTGAAAAGATTATGCAACATCCTTCAACAGTTCTGAGATAATGCTAGCGCTCTCTATTGCAAAGTTTGGTTGCGTTGTTGACTTGTCCAGTGCTCGTTAACGTCGCCGAGAGCTCCTCTTATGCAGGAATTCTGCATTTAACTGCAACCTCTTTGCTTCGTTTTTCGGTCTTTTCTACTTTTTTGAAGTCAAATACGCCCAGCTACTTGCTTTCAATGTTGAGCTAACTCTCCAGTGATGCAAGCAAGGTGCACCTACGTCAGAAACCAGTTCGGCAAAAGAGCGCCGCGCGTAAGCCGCAGCCGTTACTCTGAGGCATTTGAAAGCGTGCCCTTTGCAGCCTTTCTAGCCTAATCTCTTGGCATTCTTGCCAGACATTCATTGCCAAAAGAGTTTCTCAGAACACTGCCAGGACGTTGCACACAAAAAGCAGAATGCTGCAGCAAATGCCTGCCTGGTATCGTGACGCAAACGAAATGTCATCATAAGGTGAAATATCTTAATTCATTAAGCTACAGGGGCAGCGCAAAAATCAAATTTGAAGAGACTTGATAATTCAAAATTAGGACAAAATTAGTCCATGGATGTTGAATCTTGTTTGAGAGGGGTAGTACCTGTTATAAACACCCCTCAAGGCAAAGGTGTGTGTAACTTCGACTTACTATTTGCGTCTTAAGAGTTTCTTTCTTACGGTTCACGAAATGTTGGACGGTATCAGCACTAAAAGCTTTACAGGCATTTTAAACGTAAATCCAATATTTGAATAATAAGAAAACTAGCATTTTAAATGCTAAAAATCCAAACCTTTGGAGCGCAAAGTTAAAATATACATGCAGGCAGGTCTCAAAAAATGGGAAACCGGGAACCTCGCTAGGCACAATGGAGTTCCAACAGTAATAACTTACAATTTCGACGCTTCAAGAGGAAAGTGGATTCCTTGAATTTTTCTCCACCAGCATCTTGCATGAGCCGCGGAAAACTTATGACGAAGAGAGGAGACGAAAACCCGGTGTGCGCACTTGAAACAAGAACTGTTTGCGAATCAAGCAAACAAGATAGCTGATGCGGCAGTGACTCCCACTGCAGTTTAACATTTTATAATGCTTTGGTATCAATACTATGTCTGTGCTTGCGAACGTTTTCTCTACAGTCGGTTTAAGAAATTGCTGCAACAGTAAATGCGTGCTCCATATTACTGTGGGTAACAGATCTTTAGATATCATTCACTCCACCTTTGTCATTTCTCATCAGCTGCTTCCAAGCACATATAAATGAAGGATGTGAGATGGTGATGGTGGGCATAGCTCCGAAATAGGCTGAACAATGCTTAGAGAGGAAAAAAGAAGAAATGTGTTGAAGGCAGCCCTGCCCAAAAACAGTCAATAGAGGAAGCCCATTATTACACCGGAGCATGGGAAATCTCCGATGGACAACTTCAGATTCCTTCCACGTTTCTAGCCGAGTTGTTTGGCAAAATCGTCCCGCTATGAGCTGTGTTGTGGGTTGCGACGCCGAGAGGCTTCATCAGCTGGAGTTTTGGTTCGCCTTCGCGCATAATACTAATCAAACTTTCCACCTATTCGGACCTGAAGATTTCGGCGCAGGTCTGCCAATACATGAAGCACGACTGTTGGGAGGGCTGGGCATGGCCGTGCATAGTTGGACTCTGACAGTGACATGCGTGCTCGAACGAAACTTGGTTTAGCAGCCCCCCCCCCTCCACCAATAAATTTGGTGCGTTGAACCCTGCCTCTTCCACCATGTGTTAAGACGTTTGTACGAATCAGATATGCTGTTCAAGCAGTGCTTGTACCGAAGTATTAAGCTGATTGAATCCTTGCAAGACCTTAAAGTATTGTCTGTTAAACAGGATGAAGCTAAACACAATCGATATCTTGTACGGCGACGTCAAAGCACATTCTCGAAGCTTTCTTGGACACATCATATGAAGCCTAGCAAATCACAAGTACAGTGACGGTGGTTTTTAAGCAACCCGCTCCACTGTCCTTCAAGGCCATCCCGCGAGGCCTGCTGCCTCCAATATCCGCGCTGGCTTCAACGGGATGTTTTTCACCACTTCGCAAGTTGCTGGCTGGTATAAGCGTTGGAGGCCGGAGATATCTCCGTCGAAGGTCGACGTCTCTCTGGGCACTCCTTTGCTGTGGAAGAAGAGAATCTGCGAAAAGCATTTAAAGCCAAGCCCAAATCAAGCACTCGTGAATTGGTGACATTTAGGTGTACTCAAAGCACTGCCGTTGCACGAGAGTTTCATCGACACGTTATCATCTTGGGTTCCACACCTGTTACGGAATGCGGACAAGTTATGTCAAATCACTATTGCCAAGTTACCGCCCTTCGCCGGCTCATATGGGACTTCCGCAAAGAGCAATGACACAGTTACGTGACGAAAGCTCTACCGGAATCAAGCTCGCAAGATCCAGCAGCAACCACTAGAAAACTGACTAAAAGCAGGCAAAAGCTTCACTACACAAAAAGCTTCTTCCAAGCTGCTGGTTGAACATAGAAACAATGCTTTGGGAGGAGTTACTAGATGACGAAACGGCAGTGACAGTAGCAGCGTCGTTCCATACTATCTAGTTTCGGACCTTGGTCGCCTTCGCGTTTGTTGGTCGTTAGCACTCCGCGTCTTCCAGCAGGGGTCGACTGAAAAAATCGGAAAAAATCGTGTCACGTAAGCCCAACCTGCCATTTCGCACCACTTAACATTGTCCATTCATAAGGTACATAGCCGTGCTTTAGCACACTACTAGATCTTTTCACTGCCTATAAAACTCACAATGTCGTTACAGCGGCTTTCATTATTGTTGTAGCAGGCTTTAATGTATAAGAAGTTACCCAGTCAATCAATGGAAATGTTCCTTACAGTTATGAGGAGAGCTGATCTCTTCGTCGGCGCCGGCATATACCATTCATTCACTAAGACACATATAAGCAGCGGCGCTGGAGGCGGGACCAGCTCTTCAAGTGCACGCCTGGGCATCTTAAGCCCATTTCTCCTTTTATCATTTTTTCTCAAGTTTATTTCACTCAAGTTAACCTTCCTTCATTGGTGACGAAAGAAAATTATTCTAAGGCCATTACGTTCTCGCAAAATCGATATGGGGCCGGAGACGAACTGATTCAGAAGCTAATCAACCGATTGGAATTCTGCAAGTTGAAGAGCCAATCCTTGAAGGATCAAAGGGCACTCTTCGAAGAGATCCAAGTGACTGTTCAACAACTAAAGTCAAAGGGCGAACAAGTTGATAGCCAATGGATGTTTAAGAAAGTGCTGTCCAAATTTCCCGAGAAAATTCAACGCAAAGTCATCATGAAAAGGAGAACTCTCTCATAAACCGATCAACCATTTGCGATGGAAACACTCTTTCAAATAATGGAAGACATTCTATCGGGAGAGCAGATGGTCAACCTCTACCTGGAACATTCGGAACACCAACAAACACGGCAAAGTGAGGAAAGAAAACCGAAAATTATCAGCAAGCTGCAGCAATACCTGCCGTGCATGTGTTGCAAAGGAAATCATAAGCCTGTAAAGTTCCAGACTCCACAAGAACGGACGCAGTCTTCTTCTTCTTCTCCCGAGCGTTTAGTCCCGCGCAGTCGCAGGGTCCGCTGTTCTTATGATCCGTCGCCACCTCATCCTATCAAAGGCGTCGTCTGGCATGGCGCCGACTTCAGCGAGATCTTTCTTGATGACATCCTTCCACCTTTTCCTTGGGGCTCCTCTCGGACGCTTTCCGGGTGCCTCGAAATCTAGGGCCAACCTTATGGGGTGATCCTCTGGTCTTCTGAGGACGTGTCCATACCACCTCAGGCGCTGCTCCCTCATCTTCAGCTGGATCGGAGCTGTCTTCATCACTGCCCTAACATCCTCGTTTCGCACCCTGTCCCGACGGGTCCATCCACAAGCCCACCTGAGCATCCTCATTTCCGCCGCGTGCAATTGCCGCTCCTGCGCTTTACCTAGGGCCCAGCACTCACTGCCGTAGAGGAGGGCAGGCCTCACCACTGTTCTATAGAGCTTTCCTTTGAGTGTCCTGGAGCACCTACGGTCGCAGAGGATTCCTGTGGACTCCCTCCATTTGAGCCAGGCTGCGTTTATCCGTCCCCTGACCGCCTGGTCCACACTTCCTTCCTCGGATAGGTCACTTCCGAGGTAGCGGAATTCTTCCACCTTCTCGATCGCCTCCCCTTGGCAGTCTAGGATCGGTCTAGTGCACTGCTCAGAGCTGATAAACTTGGTCTTCTTCACGTTCAGCCGCAGGCCGTTATCCGCGAGGGCTACTTGCCACAGCCTCACCTTCTCCTCCAGCTCCTCCCGGCTGTCGGCTACTAGAGCGATATCGTCCGCGTAGAGGATGGTCCTGAGAGGGCCTTCCTCCAGGAGTTTCACTATGCAGTCAAGCGTCAGCACGAAGAGGAACGGACTCAGAGCCGACCCTTGATGTACACCCACTGTGATGTCCATCTTCTTTGTCATTCCGTGTGGGGTTCGTACCGCCGCTTTCGAGCCTTCGTACATGTCCTTTACGATTGTGATCAGACGTTCCGGGACACCTCTACCTCGGAGCGATTTCCAGAGCACGGCCCGGGGTAGCCTGTCGTAGGCTTTCTCCAAGTCCAGAAAGGCCATGTAGCAGGGCTTTCGTTTCTCCCGATATTTCTCCATTACCTGGCGAGCGATGAAGATGGCGTCTGTGGTGGACCTCTCAGGCATGAAGCCCCACTGCTCCTGGGAGATTGTCACCATCTCCCTCAGCCTCGAGTCGACCAGACGTTCGTAGATCTTCATCGTGTGCGAGATCAGTTTGATCCCTCGGTAGTTGGAGCACTCGGACGCGTCCCCTTTCTGTTTGAAGATGGGGACTATGATGCTGTCTCTCCAGTCATCCGGCATCTTACTGTCTATCATGACTCTGTTGAAGAACTGTGTCAGCCAATTGACTCCACAGTCCCCAAGCACCTTCCAAGCCTCTACTGGCACCCCATCAGGTCCAGCTGCCTTCCCGAGCTTCATCTTTCCTATGGCGTTGCGAACCTCTTCCCGCGTCCAGGATGGGATGGGTCCTTCCGTTGGTTGTTCTTCTTGAACTTCGCGACGAGGCAATTCTTCATTCAGGAGCTCCTTGAAGTACTCCTCCCATCTTTTTCTGACCTCGACTGGCCTCCGTAGTACCCTGCCGTCAGCACCCCTCACTGTCTTGACCACTCGAATGTCGGCGCAAGCTCTATGCCGCGCCTTAGCCAGCCGGATAGCAAACTTCTCTCCCTGTGGCCCGTCTAGCTTCTCATATAGGGCATCCATCTCCGCTCTCTTCGCTTTCGCTACAGCTGCTTTTGCCAGGCTCTTCATCTTCCTATAGACTGTAAGATGCTCGGGTGCGCTTGTCGTTTGCCACTGCTTATAGGCCTCCTTCTTTTTCCTCACCGCAGCCTGCACCTCTTCATTCCAGAACCATGCAGCCTTATCTCCTCTGATCCCTCCCTTTGTTTCACCGAGGGTTTCCTTGGCACATCGTAGAATCGTTTGGGTCACCCTCCTCCAGGTCTCGTTCACGGGACCATTTGGATCCGGAAGACCTGCATCGAGCACCCTCCTTCGTAGCTCGTTGCGCTCTGAACCCCGCAGTTTCCACCATCGGATTCTGGGTTCTGTTCTTACCTTGGGTTTACTGGGTAGAGGTATGGCCAGGTCAGCTACCAATGGCCTGTGCTGTGGTGCTACATCTTCAGCCGGAAGGACCTTCACATCCCGGACAGTTTTCAAGGCAGGTCTTCGCACTAGGATGTGGTCGACTTCCGTCCTTCTTCCTCCGCTAGCATAGGTCACCTTCTGGCTCTCCCTCTTCGCGAAGAAGGTGCTACAGACCACCAGGTCGTGGGAAATAGCCAGCTCGAGAATTCTTTCTCCATCTGGGTTCATCAAGCCGACCCCTTTACCTCCATGAACCCTTTCTACTCCTCTTCTGCCACTCCCTACGTGGCCATTCATGTCCCCTGCTATGGACAGGTAATCGCCTTCTGGTACGGACCTTATGGCCTCCTCGAGCGTGAAGTAGAAATCATCTTTCTCGTGCTCGGGGCATCCGGTCTGAGGGGCGTAGACGGACATGACAGTCCAGTAACCCTCCTTCGTGTCGAGCCGCAGTGACATGATGCGGTCGTTTATCCTTTGGACCGCAGCTACCGAATCCCTGAGGGACTCTGCGACAGCTATCCCGACACCGTTCTTCTTCGTATCCTCTCCGTTGTAGAACAGCTTGACCCCTTCTCCAATCTCCTTGGCCTTCGCTCCTTTCCATCTCGTTTCCTGCAGACACAGGACTTCTATCTTTCTGCGCTTCATCAAGTCGGCCACCTCTCTGGATCTTCCGGTCAGCGTTCCCACATTCAGAGTCCCCACTCGAACTAGCTTCTTTGGCCGAGGTCGTTCTGCCCTCGGTAGCCCTCGCATACTGACCGCAGAACTCGGGCGGGGGTTCTGCGCGTCACTTCCGGGTGACGTCCTAGCCTTTATACTGATTCCATTGCGACTTTTGATCATGGTTTGTGACAGGTTTCTCCATCAGCCGGCCTGTCAACCTGGGCCTGACGCTGGAACCGTTGCCATTTTTGCAATTTCTGCAGGGCATGGCGTGCCGGACTTCACATGAGGTGACACCACAAAACCAATAACCGTTTGTGGTGTCTACCTCCCTTCTCGCCCCGGGCGGAGCTCGTATCACCCCTTTCTTGCCTTCGGGGTGCCCCTTTCGTGCCTTCGGGGCGTGCTGTGATTCAGACTTCGCTAGGCTTCCGAAGAATTGTCGAACTCCTTCTCAGCCTGGGAGACCCTGCCGGAGATTGAAAACCTCCGCTGTACATCGCAGTTCGACACCCATTGCCACCCCCACGCCGCGATGAGGCGCTGAACCATGTGGGAGTCACAGCATTCAACCAACGCGTACAAGTTTCGGCCATGCTTCAGATGTCAAGGTCCACATCTTACATCGTGCTGTTTCAAGTCACACCCATCTGCTGGCAAGCCCAACTTGCAGCCGAAGACTCAGGACCAGTCGAAGCGGACACAGAAGGCAGTGGGGAAGAAACAGTCGACATCCAAGGTGAACTTAGTAAGCGAAAACGGTAACGAGCCAAGCAACAACGCTATTCTAGGGGTACAACCTTTGGATGAAGTACACGGTTCAACGACAGCGTTCTTTCCTATGGGGGAAGTTACAGTAGTCGACTCCACTGCCAGTGGATTTCGATAGTTACCAGTGCTGATGGATACGGGAGCCGAAATTTCTTTCACTGATAGCAAGCTAGCAGAGGAAATGCGCCTTCCAACAATAGAGGAAAAGAAGCTTCGCTATTATACCTTCGGCTCCGATCCGACAACTTGAATATTGAGACAACGACCGACAACTTCATACGCTGGACCTATTTAAAAGTGACGTCCTCACGAAGAAGTTTGCCATCCCTCCAATATTAAGTGAGGACATCGTACATCTCCACTCTTTAGATTCAGAGATTGAGATACACATTAACAAAGGGGTACGGAGCATGAAGCCAAGTATTCCACTTGGATGCTACCAAATGTGGCAGTTCTTTAAAAATGATGGTTCCAGGACAAAATTGCCTTCAGGACTTTACCTGATGTCTACCCATTGGATACCTTGCAAGTGGTCAGATGAAAACCGATCCGCGTGTTCTGTACTTCAAGCCCAAGCGAGAAGAAGGGACAAATCGCTGGGATAAGCATTGGTCCTTCGAGGCTCAATTGAACACAATGCGTAAAGATACCAACGAAACAACTGAGGAGGAACAATGGGAGAAGTATTGGCAGCTAGAGTCCGCAGGAACCCAGGAGTTTGGGGACCCGCAAAAGGACGAAAAGCAACGTGTCGACCAGCAGATTTGGGAAAACTTTAAATACAATTGAACGAAGAAGTGAAGGTTATTACGTTAAACTTCCATGGAAGAAAGATCATCCCACACTACTAGATAACAAAGCGATAGCTGTTCATCGCCTTCATAGTGTCTGGAACTCGCTGAAAAGCGATACTAACTTGCTTCAGCAGTACGATTCCGTATTCCAAGAGCAAATACGCTTGAATATCCTTGAAGACGTTCCTACGGACAAGTCAACACTGGGGGATAGGACCAATTACCTGCCACATCAGGCAGTGTTGACCCCCTAAGCTGACGACCAAGTTGCGAATCGCCTTTGACGATTCAGTACACTACAAAGGCTGTG
Organism: Heligmosomoides polygyrus bakeri; assembly: GCA_947359475.1. Taxonomy (NCBI): domain Eukaryota; kingdom Metazoa; phylum Nematoda; class Chromadorea; order Rhabditida; family Heligmosomidae; genus Heligmosomoides; species Heligmosomoides polygyrus. The sequence continues at coordinate 48,423,634 of OX375865.1, read as the reverse complement.
CTACCCCGGGTCCAGTTATCCTACCTTACATTTTGGCATCCTTTTGCAGTTCCGACTTGGAAACATCGGCATTATCCCGGATGTCGAGAAAGCATTTTTGCAAGTAAGACTCCACGAATGTGAACGCGACGCAACAAGATGTTTATGGCTGTGGAACTACAGACAGAGCCAGGCAACATCAGGGCCTTGCGATTCGCAAGGGTCGCTTCTGGGCTCACTACTTCACCATTTCTTCTCGGTGCAACGACCCACTATCATCTCGACACGTAGTCAAGTGACAAAAGGATGGCACAGGAGATCAAAGACAATCTCTATGTCGACAATGTGCTTCTAGCAGCTTCAACTCACCAACAAACGATGGAGAAGTACTCGAAATGCAAAAAGCCGTTTAACGAGCTGCATATGAACCTGCGGCAGTTTGTGTCCAGTGATGAAACGCTGATGGAACAAATTGAGGAGCGAGATCGATCTAGCGATCCCAGTTCGAAAATACTAGGGGTAACTTGGAATTCCCAGACGGATCAGTTTCAATTGAAATGTGTGACCGCTTCTCCTGAGAAGATCTCCAAGTGAACTGCAGCCAGAGCAGTGGCATCAATATACGACCCTTTTGGTTGGATGATTTCACTAACGCATAAGGCTAAGGTATTCGTTCAGTCTCTATGGAAACAAGGATACACCGGGGACAGTGCATTGTCCGATGGCTGCATAGAGCAGTGGAACAAGATTGGATGTGAGATCAATGGACTCGAGAAAACCGTTTTACGAAATGCCGCAGTAGATTTAGATGATCAAGCTATCGTAACGTTTATCGATGTAAGCTCTGAATCTATCGCTGCATGCACTTACTTGTGTAGTCCAGCTTCAAGTTATCTCTTGATGGCACGAGAACGATTACCGTCCTTGAAAAGCTGTATGACGATGCCAAAATTGGAGCTCAACGCGCTCACCCTGGGGATAGTTCTTGACTGGATACTACCAAAGCAGTCGGTGGAGAAAAGCGCACTGATTACCAACAGACTTCGAGAGATAACGCACAACGTGAAGCATCTAAACACACAAACACCAGTTATTTTTCGACCATATAACCTCAACAGAAAAACCAGCTAATTGTGCTACGAGAGGCTTGCGGAAAGAAGGCTTTAGCACAAGCACAAGTGGTGGCATGGTCTCGATTTTCTTCAGCAAAAAGATTCGCAATGGAAAAAGGGAGGAAAAATTCCTCAAAGGGAATCGAAAGATGACGAGCCAACTCTGAATACTGTAGTCGAAAAGGCGCCACAAAAAACTTCTACGTTCCATCTAGTCAGTCCAGAACAAGCAAGGATGCTGGCACAGGCGAAACGTATCTTGGCATATGTACTTCGATTTCCAACAGCAATTTTTCTTCGCCTACGACTGAAGCGTTCATGTCACGTCAACTCCTCTCCAGTGTGGGTATCCACAGTAGTGGAATTTAATTCAGTAGAGCTCACTGGAAAGGAAATACGTCAGGCTGGAGAATTACTGATTCGCCGTCATCAAGAGACTGGAATAACGCCAGCGATTCGGCAGAAACTCAGTCATTTCAACGTGAACAAGGACGAGAAAGGAGTACTGTGATGCCACGGAAGATTGGGAAAGAGCAGTTTGAATCCCCTAGCCAAGTATCCCATTTTTATATTGCAGAATTCCTTGTTGCCCAAGCTTATCATCAGTGAGTTCTACAAGGATACTCATCCAGGAACTAACCATACCATGGCTTTAGCCCGACAACAACTCTGGATTCCTCAGCTACGTGCTTAAGTAACGAAGCAAGTGAGAAGATGTATTACGTGTAAGCGGTCAAACAATTTGCCATCCGGAACAGAGTGATCTACCGACAGAAAGAGTACAGAAAACGCGGCACATCGGGATCGATTACTTTGGCCCACTTCCAATCACATCAAGTTCGGAACAACGAGAAAGGTGCTATGGAGCTATCCTCACTTGTATGGTTACTCGACTGATACTCCTGGACGTTGTACCTATCTTTCAACAGTCGCTTTCCTACGCATGCTTCGACGCTTCTTCACACTGGGGAAGTTCCTTCACTGATTGTTAACGACAACTCATCCACATTTCTCTTAAGAGAAGAAGTGTTACAAGAATTCAGCGTGGCTGCTCGAAACGATGTGTCCATCGCTCGAGAACTCAGCAATAGAGAGATAAACTCGCGGCATATCACACCATTCGCTCCCTGGCAAAGATGGTTTTATGAAAGATTGATCAAGTCTGTCAAATCTTCTCTCTATAAAACGCTGAAAAACGCATGAAAAGCTATCCACCTATATCCTCTATTATCGACATAGAAGGGTTCTCAAACACAAGACCTCTGTTGTATATGGACTCAAGTTTGGATCAAGGCAGCATCCTTCGTCCCATCGATTTCATTCAAAACGAAATGCAAAATTTGTTTCTATTCGATGCAGGAGTAGACGAGGAAGTTTGTCCAACGTATGTTCCTCTTGAAGGTGTGCCTTCGCTACGAACGAAAAAGCAGGCAATTGAAGCCCTACAGACTTTAGTGAAGCTAACCGACAAGTCTGGAATATATGGCAAACGCCGTACATAACTTCGCTGCGGGAGCACCATCAGCTTCAACTGAAGACCAAGCACGGAGGTACACAGATTCCAAGAGAAGGCACTCTTGTTCTAATTCAAGATCAATTGCTACCTCGACACTCATGGAAATTGGGCCTCATCGAAGACCTTTCCTCCAATGTCCAGGAAATCGTTCGAGAAGAAATCGTTCTGTACGACTGACTTCTCAGAAACGTATTCGTCGACTCGTAAGCCTCCTAGTGCCCTTGGAACTTGAAGTAAGCGCGGAAAATGAGGAAGGCGACACCGCGCGAAATTCGGATCAGAGCCAACCAACGAGTTCGTCAGCACAACCAACGCCTAACCGCTATAACTTCAGACCACGGCGAGTAGGTCTTTCAGCTCAAGTGAACATTACTACAACGATAGTGATAATGCTATTGAGTAGCCTACTTAAAGAAGGGTTGTGTGAAAACGTTGGCGTTGGCGGTGCTTGCAGGGAGGAGTACAAGAAGATTCTCCTTCTCTTACACAAGAAGGACATCAATTATGTTCTGAATCGTTTTGCACTACAATTGAGAAGCCTAACTTTACGGAAAATCTACGTTACTCTCCTAAAGTCATCCTACCCAAACGTAATGTGCAGTGGAAGTTCCGAATCAACGACTCCACTGAAGTTATCGAAACCGGGTGTGTCCATCAGCTCCGTTTCGCGATCACATAGACTGCTTCATCTGCCTTACTCTCATCTGTAACCCAGAACGCTGGCCAGTCGGAGCAACAGCAGCCACTGCGATCGCAATATACCTTATCCCCATGGGATGTCACGCCATGCTCTACGCACCTGTGGTCATGGGACGACCCCTTCGATTTATAGCTACATTGCTATGGAAAGCTCTAAGGTATCTCCTTCATGCAATATGGAGCAGAAGAAACCGGCCATAACGACGATCCAGAGATCTCGTCGAATTGCTGACATCAACTTTGTGCCTGTCTTTACTTCCTCATAAAGTACATAGTTGCAAGTAGATTTGTTGCCGAGCGTCGCGTGCGCCGCACTTGTAGTGCATTAAAAATGTTCTACCTTACCATGTGCAGGTCAGAGCAATTTCTTATTAAACGTACATTAAAACTGCGGACGAATCGTTGCCGTCGAAAAACGCGGTCTATGAACGTCGAAATCGTAATTCTTTTCAAAACCAACCACGCGGGAATTTCAAACCGCGTACAGTGACTATGCGTAGACGCATGCTTTTTTGTTAACTTTGTGCTAATAGGCTCGAAGAAGGAGGTCACCATGTAAGGCACCCCGTAACATATTTTGTGTAGTGCTGAACTGTTATTCAGCACTACTGTGTCGTACCCCTTGTTGTTCCATTGAATTGTGTTGTTCCATTTTGATGTAAATCGATATTTATGGGCCTTCTCACGAAATGGGAAAACCACAGAATACAAGGTGGCCCCCTCCTCAATTTACTTACTAATGCCGTCCTTTATCCGTATCCTTTTCTTGTCCGAGCTGGAGCTGAAAAGGTGAACAGGAGCAAAGAGAACATCACCTGTATCACCTGTCGTCCCGTTGATCATCGACTTGCTCGAGCGGGCGCCAGCAGCGTCTCCATTCGTCCCTGTCGCGTGCCAGAGTGCTCCAATGGATCCTCTCGAAGGACACGAAGAGCGTCATATCGGTCGTTCAGGGCTTTCACGAAGAAGTCCGACCAACGCATTGGTGGGCGTCCTGGTGTTCTTTTGACATCCCGCGGAATCCAGTCGGTGATGGCTCTCGTCAGCGGGAATCTGCGAAGCGCATTACGTGGCCGGCCCACCTAATTTTCGACAACTTGGCCCACGCGACAGCGTCGCTGATCTTCGAACGTCGGCGAAGCTCGAAACTCCGGAGGCCTTCTCTCACTTGCGTGAGTCGTGTCACTCTGAGCATCGTCCTCTCGATTCCACGCTGCGCGACGCTGATTGCGTGTTCATCCTGCTTTCGTATAGCCCAGGTCTCTGACGCGTATGTTAGGGCAGGAAGAACAGTGGAGTCGAATAGGTGGGCACGGAGTCGGGCGTTCTTCGTCTTCTTCGCGACTTCTTCGACGCTCTTGAAAGGTCCCCAAGCCGCTCGTCTCCTCCTGCTCAGCTCCGGCGCTAGGTCGTTGGCCATATTGACTTCGCGACCCAGATACACGTAGCTGGAGCATTCGGAGATGTTCGTTCCGTTGAGCAAGAATGGGGCATCACAAACTTGTCCGTTCCTCATGAACATCGTCTTCGTAAGATTTAGCTGCAGTCCAACGTTCCCACATACACGATCGAAGTCGGCCAGCATTCGCTCCGCCTGGCTGATGCTCGGTGTTATGAGCACGTCGTCAGCGAAGCGAAGATGGTGCAGCTGCCGGCCGTCGACCTTCACTCCCATGTCTTCTCATTCTAGTTCGCGCACGACGTTTTCGAGGGTGGCGCTGAAGAGCGTCGGGGATATGGTATCCCCTTGCCGAACCCCTCTCCTTAAGTCGATGACGACGTCGTTGTAGAATGGAGAGATCTTGGTCGTGAATCCACTGTACAGCTCTCGAAGGACTCTGATGTACTGAGTAGGAACGCCGTGAGTGAGCAGGGCTTCGAGAACCGCTTCAGTCTCGACGGAGTCGAATGCCTTCTTCAGGTCGATGAACGTAAGGCACAGCGGCAGCTTGTACTCTCGTGACACTTCGATGAGCTTCGTAATGGTGTGTATGTGGTCGATCGTGCTGAATCCTCTCCGAAATCCTGCTTGTTCGCATGGCTGTCCTTTGTCCAGCGTTCTGCTGATCCTATTCAGGATGACTCGAGTGAATAGCTTGTAGACTACGGACAGCAGGAAGATCGGGCGGTAGTTGCCAATGTCGTGCACGTCTCCCTTCTTGTACAGCAAGACGGTCTCGCTGGTCTTCCACTGAGATGGAACCTTGCACTCCGACAGGTATCGTGTGAAGAGCCAGGGTGTTGATGAGCGCTAGCGAGAGGTTCTTAAGGTGTTCGGGTCTGATCCTGTCAGGGCCGGGTGCTGTACGTTTCTTCACCGACAAAAATGCGTGTCGGATCTCGGAAGGGAGAACAGAGGGAACGACGTATCCATCCTGCGGAAGATGGCATGGGGCAGGTGGACGTGGCTATCGAAGAGATCGGAGTAGAAGTCGTGAATGACCTTCTCCATGGTTCTTCTGGAAGAGGTGACGGTTCCGTCAGGACGTCGGAGAGCAGTCCTCTTGGTCTTGAAGTTGGCGAAGTTCCGGCGGGCATTGCGGATGCTCAACCCTGCCTCTGCTGCTTCTGTCAACACTTCCGCCCTCCTCTCCTTGAGATCTTCCTTTATCGCCGCTCTGCATAGCTTTTCAAGTTCGGACGTCAGCTGGTAGTTGCCTGACTCTCGTGCTGCTCCACGCTGGCGTGTAAGCTCGAGAGTTTCCGGAGACAAGCGTCTCTTGGTGGTCTTCAAGCTCTCGGCTCCCTTAGCAGTATCGTAGAGATGGTGCACGAAGCGGTCGTATTCCTCATCGAAGTTGTCCATGACGGCATCTTCCCAAAGGCCGACAAGAGAGGTGTAGAGGTCCCAAATGATGGTTGTTCTGGGACTCCTCTTCTTGAACTTTGCGGCCTTGTCTCCTTGACGCCAAAGTTGAACCTCGCGCGAAGGAGGCGGTGGTCCGATCCCGCGTAGAATTTGGGGACAACGGAGACGTCGGTCAGGCAATACTTGCGATTGAAGATGATGTGGTCGATCTCGTTGTGGAATGGCCACCGGGGGATTCCCAGGTCCATCGTAGTGAGGGAGGCTCCTGGAACTGTGAGTTTCCCTGGATGGTCTTGGTCGACATGATAAACTCAGACAGCCTTTCACCTTGCTCGTTCCACTCCAAACCGTGGGTTCCGATGTGAAGTTCTTCCGGCGATCTTCGCGGGCCGATCTTGGCGTTGAAGTCGCCGACAATCACCTTGTAGAAGGTGTGATTTTCCTTATAGAAGTTTTCCAGCTCCACGTAGAAGGCTTCGACCTCTTCCTCGTCGTAGTCGGATGATGGGGCATACGCGACGAATGCAGTCAAAGCTGGCACGGAGCCACATCGCTTCAGTCGCAGACGTCCGATTTGGCTCGTCAGAGACTCGTACGAATCGATGTTCATGGCCAAGTGCGTGTTGACGAGGACACCAACGCCGCCTACTCCCCTGCTGTCGCATGCTCCGAGGAACAGTTCTTCTCCGCAGTCGTAGGGGCGTGTAGGGGGTGGTGTCTTCTCGTCTCGGTCAGTCCGATGACGTCGTACTTGATCTTCCTGGCTTGCATCATCAGGTCCTCGACGGATGCTTCCGATGCGAGCGTGCGGGCGTTGTAAGTACGGATCGTCATCCTAGTCCTTCTCAATTTGCGCAGCCTGGCTAGGTCTTGAGATTTTAGCAGCCTCTCCGTACTCGTCCTTCCCATCGCTGCAGAAATGGGGGCTCTTTCGGGGTCAGGGGAATGAGGCCCTTTAGTGCTGCTGTGTTTGACTTCCATACAACACGGGTAGCTAGTCAGGCTCTGTCGTGCGGGCGAAGAACTATGGGCAGCCAGCCAGACTGCCCGAAGGGACAGGGCGATACTTTTGAGGCGGCCTTGAATCGCCTTGCGATGTACTCCCAGTCTGCCGAGTGCAAGCTTTTGGCCGAGCCGACACAGTTACAGTCCGCACAGTTACGGCACATCCACGCACACTGTGCACGAACATGCCGCTCCCACGCACAAGGAACGCGTCGACCCGACACAGCAGGAGCAAGGAGTCCATCCCCTGCATCCACCTGCGTCTCTGGGCAGTACACGGTCGCATTTGGTTCGCGTTTAATTCCCCTATCCACCACCCGTGGACGCGCCACGTGGCCCTGCGACAAGCGGCCCGAGATCCCTCTTAACAAGAGAGCCCGAAGGCTCTCTATCGAGGGAGATCTGTGGGACTCTTGAACATAGTATGATAAAAGCTACCTTACAAACCTTACGGCTTTATGTGAGCTAAAGAAAGTATGCTATATCCGATGCCGGCAAGCCTGGCGTGGTCTGCACGTCCAGCGTACAGCGACGGACGCTGGCTGAGGAAGCATCCTGAGCTAGGTTCAGGCTAGGTTCCCAGCGTACCTGCTCTACCCGAAGCAGGCGAAGACGGCAACGGACGCTGGTAAAAGGATAATGCGAGAAGTTAGTGACATCGACTGAAAAATGAAGAACACTGGCAGATAGCAAATTACGCGTAGAAGTGAGGAAAATCCCTACCTTTGGTGGCACCTTACCCCTGGGGAATATCCACTACTTGCTAAAGAAATTATCAAGCATCTTGTTATTCCGGTCTTATAATTGGATTGTAAACGATTATTCAGTTGTCTTTCTAAATTCAACTCTTTTCATCCACATTTGTTGTTTTGTTCTGTATCTGTCTTCTAAATCGAGTTATTCGATTGTTTGAGGAAAACTAATAATTTGAGGCCAGTTTTGAAGAGTAGGAAGGCGATAATTGTTAGATAAAAAAGAAATTGCGCCGTTCCCTTAAAGGAGACGTCTCGTTTTGATTCGATTGGTACAAAAATTTCCTTTTGCTTGGAATTTTACACCTGCAGACGTTGTAAAAAATACAACTGTAGAAACTCATACCCTCACTTTGATGCTTCATGTAAACAGCATTTACAATATCAATCAAATAAAAGTCGCAACGAGTTCTCGAGTGCATGACGCGACCTGGTGTTACGATTTTACGACAGTACGATTTCCCATGGTAGTGTGCACGAAATTTTCTAATGTAATTCCAGATTTAAAAAAGGAATGAATTAAGAAAAATTCTGATAATAAAGTTGGAATCAGCAGCACTGCCGCGAGATCGTGTCTAGCTCACTGCTGCCTGCTTTGCCGCCGAGCACAGATGTCGCAGTACCGCTGGCTTTCACACCTAGATACGAGGGCAGCGAATCTGCGACCCGACCGAGGAGCGCTATACGGAGGTCAGCCGACAATCCCAGCCAGCACTCCGGTAGATGGAAAAGATAAAAAATCCGAACGCACGAAGATCGACTATATTATATCATCGAAAAGCTCTTTTTTGGATAAGAACGCTGTGCTGTCCATTTTTCAAATTAAAGCAAACTTAACGAATAAAGAAAGGAAGAAAAAATAATTATGGATTTTTCCTGCATTTTAGGGCTCAAAACAGCTATTCAAAAAGATGCAAATACTCTATACTGTAACCAGACGAAGACAAAAGACTAGACAACAAGACAAACAAACCAGCTAAAGATGCTACATAACGGAAAATGCCCGCTTCTCCAACCTGCTTCACAATACAGTTACAACCACACCTAAATCCAAAAAAAATCCAGCGCAGCGGACGAAACGGGTGGTCAAATAGCCATTCGAGGAGTAGTGGGATAGCCATTCGAGTTTCAAGGCCTACTTCTTTATCACAATTAGAGATTCTACCCTACTTAAAACATTGGAGAGATAAATTTGTTTGGAGAATTTGTTACCGGGAAAATGGGGAGTTAAAATCGAAGAAATTATTTTCTCGATCTAGTACCGGAAAGTACCAAACCTCGCAGTGTTTACTATCGACAAAGTCGCAGTGAAACACTGAAACCAAATTTGCTGGAGAATGTTAAGAAAATTGAAACCCTGTAGGTGGAGCAGGCGGGTAGTTAGCCGAACATTTCCTGTGGGTGTTATTATTTCAAGCGAGGAAGAAAATCTGCCGCAGTATGCAATATATAGAGGAACTACGGTAATTTTTGAAAACTGCTGTTTGCAACCAGCGACGCCAAGAAGCAAATCGCTGCAACTAGATCAAATTTGGAGTGGGGTGAAAGTTAATTAAAACGTTTGAAAGTTAATTATCTGAACTCTGCTTGACTAGCCGAATCCAGGGGTGTGCTCAGCTTCCCACATTTCTTGCTCTCAACGATTCCGACGCTGCGACGCTCGCGAGCGTCGCCGACGCCAAATGCGACACTAGTTATGAGCGGTATTGTGTAGTAGGATATTGAATTCGTTTTCGTAACGGTGAGCTCCTTGACAGTGTGCTATCGAAAACAATCGTCACAGGGATGAACTCGCTTACAAAAATCATCATTGTGCCACAGTCGAAATAACCACGTATTCGAAATTCGAATATTATTCGAATTTTCAAATCTCGAATAATCGAATTCGAATAATTATTCAAAATTGCGATCCTTGAACAACCAAGTTTGAATAATTATTCGAAATTGCGAAACTCCAATAATCGAATTGAAAAATTGTTCGAAATTGCGAAACTCGAATAATCAAATAATCGAAAATCAAGAGAGTAACCCGCCTTCTATGAAGGTAATCGTCGCTGTCATGTCCGATGCCGTCCTCTCATCAAGGACATTCACAAACTAGATATATTTTATTTATTTATTTATTGCATAAGTCAATACTTATGTAGAAAAGAAACTCCTAACGACAATAAAAAGAAACAACAAAGGAAACGTAGACCACAGCATAGGAGAGCGATTGTGCGCAAGGCATCAACGGCTGAGAAGGACATAGGCCAGCTTTTCGAAGGCAGTGTGACTAATTGGAATTCGATTATTTGAACGAAGCTTTCCAAATACTGGCACAACCAGTATTGTCCACAAAAAAGAAGCGCTTGCAATTGGGCATAGCCGCTCTGAGATACGGTTTGACAATTCCACACCTAGAGATCAATGTTCGCATTGTAAAGCAACTTCTAGCATTGAGACCACAACCACCGTAAAGGAGTTTATGGAGTATAAGCTAGTCAGATTTCGCCGACGGTCTCTTGCATAGCACTGCATAATTTTCGAAAGAAAGTGATTCGCTCTATCAGGTCTCTATTGCATTTCTTTTTTCAACATGAATTTTGTCAATTTTTAGGTCGTTGAAATGAAAAGTGAAAAAGTGAAAAAGTAGCCATTTGCGTACTTGTTCCCTCCGCTTAGGTTTGTAATTTTTTGCGCAGTTTTTTATAGAGCTTGAAAGACAATGTTTTGTACTACAAGAATATGTGTTGATCCTATTTTCTCACTTGTCCTATTGATTTTTACTTTACTTGATACTTTGATACTTTGATGGTCCTTTTGTCGGCTGGAGGTCTTCTCAGCGGGGACCACAACTCTTCCAGACCGCTCGATCTCTGGCTGTTTGCATCCAGTGAGGCAGACTCCGCTCTCTGAAAGATCTTGAGAATGAGTCTGCCCATCGCGTTGGCGGTCGTCCCAGTGGTCTCTTATGGTCTCACGGGAGCCATTCTGTAACACGGAGACTCCATCTATCGTCCTTTCGTCGAAGCAGGTGTCCGGCCCAGCGACATTTGGACTTCTTCATGTACTGCAGCGGGTCTGCTAATTGCGACTTCTCCCGTAGCTCCGAGCTTCGTAGGCCTTCTTGCCATTGCTGACAAAGGCTCGTCCTTAGAAGACATCTCTCCAGTGCACGATGCGTAGTTTGCATCGCTCTGGCGATTGTCTTGTTGTCGGGCCAGGTTTCCGTCGCGTAACACATCGCAGGCAGTACAGAGGCGTTGAATATCGAGGCCCTGAGGCCGGGATCCTTGCTCCTATGATTTCCTTACTGTGTGCAATATTCTCGATCATCGTCGTATTGATTGCTACCCGGTGGCAGTGTATCGTTTAGGGAAGCCGTCATAAGGAAAAATTGGCTGTTAATAGTTCTACTTCCTCTACCTATTCCCAAAATTTAGCAGTTCGCCGGTCCTCGTGGTTACGGTCGCTCCCTGGTAAAGGAGTATTCTTTAGAGAATCTTTGCCAGAAAGGGAAAGGACTCGAAGTCATGCGTTCGGTGTCAATCCATTGAACTGCTCTAGCCCTGTTTTTTCTCAGCCTCGCCAAATGTGGCGACTCATGGTTTTTCTGATTCTTGGCTTTCTCAGGTACCTTCTTTAAACTAGATCTGGGTCGCTTCTCTCTTTATGAGAATATCAGCTGTTTGTCTGCTAATGTCAAATCGCTTGTCAAAAGCTCTACTTTCATTGAGATGGCATTTGACAAATTCGATTTGTTTGTATTTACTGGAACTTGGTTGAACTCGAACCATTCTATTCCTTCATTATTTTCGTATCTTAGCATGAATACCATGTGATGCGCTGTGATAGGGTGCGAAAGCAGGAAGGAGGTGTTGCAATTTTTCTCCGAAATACGTTTAATTTTATTGAAACTTTCTCTGAATCTTTTCCTGAGGCATTTGAAGTGCTTGCAGTTGATATTCTCTTTGACAGTCAACAAATTAGGTTCGTCGGAGTATATGGGGGACGGTCTAGAGGTATACCCGCCCCCTGCTGGGGGGGGGGGGTGCGATCTTCCTTCCATCCCCCTGCTCACCCACCTCCAACCCCCTAGCTTTCACCGAGAGTCTAACGGCTGCCTTACGAAACCTTTGACACGCAAAACAAAAGTTTCCGGTCCGCACAACAGCGGCTGTACCTTCTGTCGCCACGCCCCCCCCCCCAGCAGTGGGCGGGCGCACCTCTTGTCCCGCTGCCGGAGTATATAGAGCCCCGTCATGTACGCTAGTGGGTAATGAACAGCTTGTCAAAGTTCTTAGTGATTTGGTTATGTGCGAGTATCCCACAATTGTTCAAGGGAATTTTAATTACACTGAGATTGATTGGAATTGGCTAGAAAAACCTTTCCCTCAAGCATCCGCTGCTTTTGTTGACGTGGTACAAAGTCATAATTTTAGACAGTATGTTCGTAGTCCCACAAGAGATGACTTACTTTTAGATCTGGTTTTGTGCAATGACTACACACTTGTCGGAACCGCTGACGTCAATTCTCCAGTTGGTAATAGTGACCACTGTAGCGTAGAGTTTTTGGTGTTTTGTAGTTATGAAAAACCTACATTTATGTAACGGAGGGATTTTTCGCGGTGTGATTATAACAAAATTTGTAATTATCTATATTCTGTAGCCTGGAGAGATTCACCTGAGACTGTACCGACTGTTAATGAGAAGTACAAAATGTTCCTGCATATTCTAAACCACGCCTTTGACCTTTTGGAACCCTTAAAGAGGGTAAGCACAAGTCGCCCTATTCTTCCCTCGTATCTCCAGAACATGATTCATCATCGCTCTTGTCTGTTCAGGCTGGCTGTTAGTTCTAAATCAGTTCAGGATTGGGAAAAGTTTCGAAGTTACTCCAGCAATTTCCAGCGCAAACTAGATAATTATGCGAAGGCTGTGGAGAAAAGAATTATCAATAGCGGAAACTACAAAGGATTTTTTAAGTATTTGAATAAAAAGTTGAAGCCTTCGACTAAGATTCCATGTCTGAAGAAAAACGAAGTTTTTGTTGTTTCAGAGAAAGATAAGGCAGACCTACTGGCAGATAAATTTTGTGAAGTATATACAAAGGATGACGGCTACTGTCCTCCGTTTGCCTTCCAGGTTCAGTATCCGATGGAATCTTTCGCTTCCTTTGATGCGCTTTTGGTTTATGAACTCCTGCAATCTCTAACTTCCTCTTCCTCCTTAACTCCTGATTGTATCCCATCCTCGTTTGTAAAAAATATTGCTCATGTGATTGCCGAATAACTTGCTTATTTATTTAAGCAGATGCTTTTTTTTTTTGGGGGGGGGGGAATACCAAGTCAGTGGAAACACTACTTCGTTACTCCCTTGCTCAAAAAAGAGCCTTCAAGTTGTATAGTCAACTACAGGCCGGTGAGAATAACCTCCTACTTTTGCAGACTTTTCGAAAAAGTTCTTAAGGCACACATTTTTGAACATTTAGATAAGAATTCGATTATTCCGCCCAATCAACATGGCTTTATGGAGAGAAAGTCAATGGAGTCAAATTTACTGGAATGTATAAATGAGTAGACCGAGTATTTGGACGAGAAGAAGCCTGATGATATCGTTTATTGTGACTTTTCGAAAGCGTTTGATCGAGTCTAACATGGCAAACTTTTGCTCAAGTTATCCAGCCTGGGACTGCATCCTGTCTTAATAAGGTGGTTGACTGTTTTCCTTAATGACAGAACATTTCAGGTTAGAATTGGTTCTTCATTTTCTTCTGTCAAGAAAGTCACTAGTGGGGTTCCACTGGGGAGTGTATTGTCTCCGTCTTGTTTGCTCTCTATACTGCCGACCTGCCGTGTATTCTGGAAGGCTGTGGAGTAGTGTGCAAACAATTCGCTGATGACTTGAAAATCTATCGGAAGCTTGAGGTTCCAAGAGACTAATCCAAGATCCAGTTTGCCTTGAATAGGATCTTGGAATGGTCCGAAGTTTGGAAATTGCCACTTGCTCCTGAGAAAACTGTGTTCATGAGTCCCTTACACAGCTCACTCCTTGAGCAAAGTGGGCTGTGTAAGGGACTTAGGTTTTCTTTATGATGACACTCTTGACTTTTCTGCTTATATTAAGCTTCTTTACAATAAAGCATCAACTCGCACATACCAGGTCTTTAAGGGTTTGTCAAGCTGCGATGAGAAGGTTCTAATTAGAGCGTATAAAACATATATAAGACCCATCATGGAATGCAGCTCATCAGTGTTCTGTCCTCTCAAAAGGAGGGATGTTGATTTGTTGGAAAAGGCAAAAACAACTCTACAAGGAAGGTGATTCTGAGAATGAAGAAGCCGAGATTCTGTAGAATACCGGGATCAATCAATCAAGTGGGCGAGACAACCTGTAGAGCAAGCAACAGATTGTAGAGTGACCGTTCCAGAAGATTTATCGAAACTGTACTGTACTAATCAGGAATTGTTCTAAGACTGTCCAGCTTGTCTTTGGAGTGCGCCGTAAACAATGCATACAGAAGAACACCTATCAATCGAATGGGCGCGGCAGCCTGTAGGGTGATCGTTTAACGAGTTTTATCGAAAATTCCAAGCCGCCCTTTTCAGGAATTGCTCAAAACTGTCCAGCTTGTCTTTGGAGTGCGCCGTAAACAATGCGTACAGAAGAGGACCTATCAATTGAGCGGGGCGACCGCTCGATTGATAGGTGTTCTTCTGTATGCATTGTTTACGGCGCACTCCAAAAACAAGCTGGAGAGTCTTAGAACAATCCCTGAAGAGGGCGGCTAGGAATTTCCGATAAATCTTCTGAAACGGTCACTCTACAATCTGTTGCTCGCTCTACAGGTTTTTTTTTTTGAAGCGTAGAATCCACACCCGCATTTTGAAGCGTAGAATCCACACTTCTTATAGTTTTAAAAACTCTGTAAATTTTTCAGAGACGTCGAAGAAATTCCAAAATATGGCAGGTTACGTGGAGACATTACGTTGTCCGATATCATCGATCGCCACCAAGGATGGCCTTCTCGCGGAAAAATTTTCTATCTTCTGAAGGAAAGAACACGCAAGAGTGAAATTGTGCTTCATGTAATTTTAAGCATGAGTATTATACGGCAAAAAGCTAAGCTTCTTCGCAGCGTTCTCCGATATGATTAGGGCGGATCGTGTTCAAATTTTTCGTTTTTCAAGAAAAATAAATTAATTTTCACCTGAAGCAGACCACGCACACAGTTGAAATCTTGCATCGAAAAGTTTCAACTTTTGACACGTGCACAAAAAAATGAAAAAATCATGGTTTTCTTATTTATTATTTATTTATTTATTTATTACATCTCTTTTATCGCAACGGCACGAACAAGTATCTACGTGCTTCTTTTGCGAAGAGTTCAGCGTTCCTGTTCGGATTCCCTACAATTAGAGCGGTCCAGTTTCTCATGGCTTCTCTTGTCCTTGTCCCTCTGTATCTTGCGACGTCATCCAGCCATCTTGTTCTTGCTCTTCCTTTACTTCGTTTTTTATCAGGAACCCAATCAGTTGCAAGGCGTGCCCATGAACGTTCGTTGCTACAGAGCTCATTTGCGAACGGCCACTTCCTTTTGAGCGCATGGTTAATCCAATCCTTGAGTTCTGATCTGTGGCGAACAACTCTTGACCGTATTTTGTCGCCCAAACGAACACCAAGAATTGATCTTTCAAGTCTTCTTTGCGCGGATCGTAGTCTTGAAGCAGTTTCTTTTGACCACGACCACGTTTCGCCACCGTATAGAACAGCAGGAAGCATGCAAGAGTTCATGAGCTTCTTTTTCAGCTGGACTTCGACGGCCTTAGAGCGAAGAAACGGTCGACATTTAAAATAGACTTCTCTCCCTGCTTGAATCCTTCTCTGAATCTCTTTTAGTGGGTTGCGTGGGTTTGACAGTAGCTGCCCAAGGTAAATAAATTCGTTGACGCCTTCTATAATTTCTCCGTTAATTTGTATTACATTCCCTTCCGTGTCGGTTGTTGGTCTACCAAGGTTCATCCACTTGGTTTTCGAGTAATTCATTTCTAGTCCCACTCGACCTGACATCTCTGCTAGATCTTCTGCCATGCTTTGTAGTTCGTGGCAGTCATGAGCAAGCAATACGATATCATCAGCATATGCGAGGTATGAAAGCTTCTTGTCATTCATTTGGAAACCTCTATTTCGCCAGTTGACTGCATTCAGCACGTGCTGAAGTGTCAACACGAAAAGCAGCGGTGAAAGAGAATCTCCTTGTCGAATGTTTTTGAATGTTCAGCTCAACATAGCTTGATCCCATCTTCACAGCAGCACTTCCGTTTGCATAAAGCAGTTGAATAGCTTTGATCAGGTTATCCTCGATTTTGAAGTTTTTCAAAGCCTCCCACACTGCTGGTAGTTCGATAGTATCAAAGGCTTTTTTAAAATCTATGAACACCGCAGAACATTTAATGTTGAACTCGTAAGCCTTTTCTTGCAGGATGTTCAAAGTGTGGATGTGGTGAATTGTGGAGAAATTTCTTCAAAATCCTGTTTGCTCTTCGGGAAGGATGTTGCAGTCATTGACAATCTTTCTCAGTCGTTCATTGAGAATTTTTGTCATAATCTTGTATATCGTTGATAGTAGTGAGATTGGTCTGTAATTCGCAACATCTAATGCGTCTCCTTTTTTATAGATCAGGATGGTATCGGAGAAGGTTAATTCTCTTGGCACGTTTTTTGTGGAGAGTATGGAGTTGAGGAAATGGCACAGACGATTGGAGAGCATGCTCGAGAGAGGGCGTAGTGCAGTCGACTGTACTTTATCAGAGCCGGGAGAGGAACGTGCCTTGCTGCTCTTCAGTGCATCCTCAACTTCTTTGGGAAGAAAGTGGAGGTCAATGGGGCCGGCGGGAGGGGGTTGTGGGCCATGGTGGGATCGGTACAGGTCGTTGTAAAATGATCGAATTGCTTCTACAGTTTCGGCAAGTGGGTCGCAGCTGGTGGGAGTGTTTCTGGGGTTTCGGTGAAGAATGGTCAAGGGGCGCCGGATATAGGTCCCTTCACGTTGTATAACACGGAGCCGACCAGTACTAACAGCTTTTCGCAGTATAGCAATGTGGCGCTCGTGGAGGTCGTCCTTGAGCGATTTTCTGACGAGTTTGCACACTTCAGCATATTCTATCAATTGGGAAGGTGCTTCTTGTCCATAACGCAGTTTTCTGCGATGTTGTAATAATTGCCTAGTGCGCTGCGAAATTCGTGGAGGCAAGGACTCGTACCGTGTGGCTTTGTTGGTGGCGGTATTAATGATGGTGGTTAGTCTACGATACTCTTCATTGACTTCGCTGCATGCAGGTATTGTATCCATTAGTTGTTGGGCGTGGAGGCAAAGCATGGACTTGTCCACGATGCGTGTGCCGCGGTGTGGTTGTGCAATTCTTTTGGTCTGCTGAAGTTGCATGGTGCACCGAAGAAGTCTGTGATACCTGCATTAACAGAAGCAAGGACTTTGACATCTTTCACTTCGCGAATGTTGGGCACGAGAACATAGTCTATTTCTTTCTTCAGTCCGAGGACGCTGCTCTGCCATGTCCATCGTGTGGCTACTCTCTTTTGAAAGAACGTGTTTGCAATAATCAAGCGTCGCTCTTCGCAGGATTCAGCAAATTTGCTCCCTCGTGAATTTCGAGGTTCTGCAGCGTTCACGCCTATAAACCGCTCCAGATGTTGGCGTGCTCCTGGAGTGGCGTTGAAGTCACCAATAAGTACTAGTTGTGAGCTTTTACGTAAGTCGGATTTTGCTCAGATCATCTAGGAAGTTTTCGTCCTCCTCCTCGCCATGGCTAGAATGACGTGCATGCACTTGGATGATACGCAAGGATTTCTTGGCTTTCATTCTTATTATCACTTCGATAATGCGTTCATTATGGAAGAAACATTTGCTTTGTCGGTTCAATTACGATTGGATGTAAATTCCTACTCCTCCTCCCTTTGTTCTGCTGCCCGAAGTTCCACAGTAAAACAGGGTAAACCCGCTCTGTAGCCTTAGTTTGCCTCTTCCGGACAACTTCGTTTCTGATATGCCGATCACGTCAAATTTCACCTTTTCCACTGCTGCTTCAAAGTCCGCAAGCCGTTCCGCAGTTGCTATGGACCGCACGTTGAAGGTACATACGGAGAAGTAGGCCGCTGAGTTTCCTGGCGTTCGACCCACGCCAGCCACGGCGGATTGGGTCGGAGTGCTTGCCATTGTAAGTGGAAGTAGAACTTACAGCGAAGCGGAAGTAGATGGCAGCACCACCGCCCACTGCGAGTGCAGAGGCAAGACTGCATGGTTTTCTTAAACGAATAGAAATTGGATCGACCCCGTGTCGATATGGCACCGTCGTCATAGAAGCGACGAAATTCGACGTTCACAAAAATGACTATAACTCAGCAAGTTTCTCAAAATTGTAAAAAGCCAATAATTTTTTAGAAACTAGAAAAAAGGGCTTTCACACTGTATAAAAATCTTTTTTCACAAGCTAGCATCACACGAGGCGGAAACCTTCGATTTTTGTGCGAAAAAAATTGAAGTGATTTTGTATAAATAATTACATCCCGGTAAGCTTTTCAAATTTTAAAAAAGCTAATAGCTTTTTAAAAACTTAATGAAAACACGTTCGAACCATATAAAAATTAAAAACCATATAAAAATACCATACAAAAATAAAATACCGTATAAAATACCATATAAAAATAAAATACCATACAAAATACCATATAAAAATAAATACCATATAAAAATAAAAATTATTTCAACAGGGAGCTCTTTACAGGAAGCGGTCGGTTTTCGATTTCTGGTTGATTGTTGCAGAAATACGAGCCAGAAACCGAACCCCCCACCTATGAAACCTCTCTTTTGGAAAAAGTTTCATAAATGGTTTTTTAGCACATGTTTTTTATTTTTAAAAAAGCTATCGGAATTTTGAATTTCAAAAATGAACCGAGTTATGATCAATTTTGGGAGGAACTTCTCATAGACTCTGCACCGACGACACTGGAGTGATTTCACATAACTGAAAACAGACAATAATTTCTTGAAGACTAGAAGAAATGCACTTCCTCATCATGTAAGAGTCGGTCTTTAAAAAATTTTGAATGGTCGATTTCTGTTCGACTTTTGGCAAAAATCGACCAGAAATCGAATCTCCTAGCCACCTATGGAGATCTCTTTATTGAAAGCTGATTTTACAACACTGAAGAGCACTTTTTTCTAGTTTTCAAAAAGCTACCGCTGTTTTTCAATTTCAAAATGTAGAGTTATGATCAGGTTTGTAAACCACTCCAATGTCGATGCAGAACCGATCAGAGTCTGCGAGAAGTTCTTCACAAAATTGATCATAACTCGGTTCATTTTTCGAAAGTCAAAAAGTAGCTAAAAGCTACTCAACAAACTTTTTACTTTTAGGAGCTAAAAAGTAAAAAGGTTTTTGAAAGTAGCTTTTTGAAAAATAGAAAAAAGGTGCTAGCTTACCTTATGTAAACCGTTTCAAAAAAGAGTCGTCATTGGTGGCGGGGGGGGGGGGTCGATTTTTGGAACGTATTTCTGCGGCAGTCGACCAGAAATCGAACATCGACCGCTTCCTGTGAAGACCTCTCTGTTGAAACTATTTTCCATATGGTTCGAAAGTGATTTTCTAGTTTTTAAAAATCTATTAGCTTTTTTTAAAATTCGAAGAGCTTACAGGGATATAATTATTTATACAAAATTACTTAAATCTTTTTCCCACAAAAATCGAAGGTCTCCGCCTTGTTTTAGACCTAGTTTTTGAAAACAGTTTTTAATACTGTATGAAAACCCTTTTTTTCTAAGTTCCCAGAAGCCGTTGGCTTTTTTAAATTTTGAGAAACTTGTCGAGTTATAGTCATTTTTGTGAACGTCGAATTTCGTCGCTTCTATGACGTCGGTGCCATATCGACAAGGGGTCGATCCAATCTATTCGTTTCAGAAAACCATGATTTTTTTCATTTTTTGTGCATGTGTTAAGAGTTGAAACTTTTGTGGCAGGATTTCAACTGTGTGCGTGATCTGCTTCAGGTAAAAATTAATTAATTTTTCTTGAAAAACGAAAAATTTAAACACCATCTGCCTTAATCTTATCGGAGATCGCTGCGAAGAAGCTTAGTTTTAGATTGTATATTAATCACATCTTTAACTCAGAGATGGCCCAATTTTCACTCTCTGATGCTGTTTCTCCAGAAGATTGAAAAAAGTTTCGCGAGAAGACCCTCTTCAGTGACGAACGATGATGTAAGAGAACGCAATGGCTCCACGTAGCCTACCATATTTCGGAGTTTGTTCGACGTCTCTGAAAAATTTACAGAGCTTTTAAAATTATAGTAAGTGTGGATTCTACGCATTAAAAAGTAGGATGTAAAAATAGCAGCTTCCATGTGATTAGCGGTGTTGAACGTTTTCGGCAAATGTATAAATCGGAGCGTCTGTTCAGAGGATCGTTTCAGAAAAACAGGTTTTATTACCGTGTCAAACTTTGGCTTAAAATTTTATAGGGTACAACTCCACTTTCTGATGCTGTTTCCTGCAGAAGAGAGAAAATTAGTTACGTGACAAGTTCATCCTCCGGTTGCCATTCTCCCATCGCCTCGAAGAGCGCTTCCAAAAATCTTGTAGGAAAAGCACTTAATTTTTCTTAGTAATTGACACTTCAAATTTTATATACTGCAATTTACGAAGTAGATGTCGCTCGTTTAGGCAGAAAATGTCGCGTTCATGAATTCCTGAAAAAAAAGTCTGAAAAATGGAAACTTCTCATTGACTCCAAATCTGGGTGCAGAAAATCTTTATTTTTAACAAGTAATACAATCATTATTTGAAACTTTTTAATCAATTTTCAGAACTTCGCGGGACGAAGTAGAGACTCCACGCCTTCGTGGACATTCCTGGAAAAAACAACTTATTAAGAATTAAAAACATCGCCTAAAAACCTCAAAAATAAGAGAGAATCCTCTGCCACAACCGGAAGAGTACGACCTCTGTTGCAGTTGTTTCCTGTAGGACTGTACCTTCTTTCGAGACGCAATTTTTAACTAGATGGTTCTTCTTGGCATCAGAGCCCATTGTTTTATAGGGAACTTCTCTTGCTATTCGCTATGTTGCTGCTGCTTTAACAATACGTGATGTAGTTATCGTCACGTCCTGAACAAAGAATAAAGAATATGCCTTCCGGAACGACGGCGAACGTGCTCACATGAGCCATTTAGTCCTAAACCAATAACTTGGAGGTATCCGATAACTTGGACATGCTTTGAACCAAGGAGTTCTGGCTCCTGAGTACCCGGGATATGAATCCCATCGGCAATTATACTTGCAGCGCAGTCCAAAGTTTTGCTAACAAGTCGCGGCATCCTAATGTTACATCTCTTCACATCGCTATTGAAGCAGTATTCACAACTATTAACAGCGCTCTTTTGAAGAGAGCGTGAGAGTGCTTCTGGCAAGAATGCAGGCGGTCACTGCGGTTGATTGACGATTTGCTGAGTCCTATATTTATGTTTAACAGTTTTTTCAACAACAAATTTTTGTGATAACAAATTTGTTTAAAAAGAGAAAGTTTAGTTTTCCCGTATTCAAACGCCGCACTCTGTACAAAAAAAGACTCGGCCTATTCGTCTACGGACATCCCCTTCAAATAATGAAGCAGTTCTTCCTGCAGCTGGAACTGGCAAAGTAACTGCAGACGAATTCCATGAAGAATCCATTTTTCCACATCCTTGGAAATAAGCTTTGCTGGATGGAAAAAGCTGTTCCCACGCAAGGAAAATCAGTGATAATCATGCAATGGACTCCTACACCTCAGCTCGCCCATGTGCCTTAAAATGTCACCATCCGCGCAAAACGAAATCACATTCAGCTAACCATTACTCCTACTTGAGGCAGTGGAGAGATACGCCCTTAACGTAACTACCCTTGCAAGAATTTAGGTGTTAGACTCGAAAAGGCACTATAGCTGCATCGTTTCGAGGCACTTACATGCTTGCGTCATTCGAACAAAAACCTCCAGCAGTCCATATGTTTGATTAAACCTTCCAACAATTGGCACTTTATGCGAGGCGGGCGACCGCAGAAAATGGAATGACGGCTGGCTCCAATAGAAGTTTCGGAGTGAGGGATTTGTTGAATGGTAAGACAAGAAGTGATGCAGAGCTGAGGGGCCTGCTGTGCGGCTCTTCGAGTTGGAAAAGTGAGCAAATTCTGCAGTGAAAAAAATGTGTGCGTAAAATGATGGTGAAAGATGTAGGACACCAATTCACTCCTAGGTCGTCTACCTCTTGCTTTTATACAATCTTTGTGTCCTTTCGTGCTTCTTACGTTTATTGTTAAGCCGTTAGGCATCAAGCGTTCATCTAGATAAGAAGTACTCTTTCAAGCCACGAATCCAACATCATTTTTCTGAAAATTGGATCGTCAGGAAGGCTCTGTCGGTTTTCGAGGCTTTTCTTGAATAATTCACTCCATAAAGCAATCTCTTACAGAAACTAAAAATTTGCAACTTTCCCTTTGATGATGTAGGAGAAATTCAGAAATTGCACTGTCCTCAAAATCTGATGAATTCTGTCGTTTGAAATCACAGGAAACAAATTCGATATCACCTTATTTTATAACAACTATTTTCCTAGCAGAGGTATCCAAGTTTCCCTACGAATCACCCAAATGTTTGTAAAAAAGCGAGCGAATAGGTTTTACCAATATGTAGATACATATGTATGGATGGTCTTCAATATAAAGTTGAATCAAACTTTTAGATAACATTCGTTTAAAGGCTCAGCCAGAAATACTCGACCATTGCCAATCCTAAGCTTTCAGCTACAGCAATTCCGCATAAAGAACAGTGGTTTGAGTTGGGTTTAAAAAATAACTATAAGGTCCGTTCGGTTGTGAAACCTTTAGCCACTATGCAACACTTCCATCTGTGCAAACCGGCTTTAAGAAGATCCCTATCATCGGTAATCTCGAGTCACAGTAGAAACACCTGACCTAAAATGTTCCTTCTCTTCTAAAGTTCATGGAAGGGACAAGTCCACACGATTCGACCTCGACGTGTCGGAGCTGCCACTGACGGGTGAGACAACCGGATCGTCGCGCACCTCAGGAGTAAGCTAGCAACAGCGTTGTTATGAAAGCCTATTTCGTCAAATAAGTGCGTGAAAGCGCAGTTGGAGGAGGTAGGGCTGTCGCGTGAACACAGGTTCCTGATTCGGATTTGCCGCACAGGCTAAAGCAAACCTTCGATCCCTCTGTGGTCGGTGAATTGGTACTAAACTTGGTTGAAAATATTTTAAAAACCTTAAAAAACAACAGCAAGCGTGAATCGATTCGCCACCCCATGTCGTATGTATTATTCAAATACGCATTCAAATGTTCTCCACGACACAACGTAGAAGGTGTATGCTCAAAAGGGATTGATTAAAGCCGCTTTTATTCATAGGTCCTTAGCGATCTATGTCCACTGCTGCTGCTCACCGTTCACGTACGCTTCCTTGCAACAGCTGGTACTAATAATGTGGTTCTGTAGGGTCCTTCTTTGTGTAATGCCCACACTAATCTAAATATCGCTTGAATCTACGAGTTCTATCCTCACGTTTCTTTCCTCTTCCGGCTGCTTCATGTATAGAGGCCCTCCTCAGATGTACAAAAAATCGCTGTATATAATCTTTAGAGAAAAATTTTGCTGTATTCCAGAGATGTTGAAAGAAATCTTCAGAGATTCACAGTATTAGAAACATGAAGTCTCATGCATCTAAGAAGCCGAAAACAAGTAATGGCTTGAAAAGAATTGTGGTTTAAACCGCTATCATATACCATGAGCGCTCGAAAACCTGAAGTTTCCTTAGAATCTGATACACACGTATGGTGCCATCGCACTTCTTAGGTATATGCTGTGACATAATACGACGGTCTCAGCGTGTGTGTTGAGAGTTGCTTATCCTTATGCAAATCCGATTTGTAGTCAGGAGCCCCTGGAGTCAGCTCACAATCGAGCAGTTTAAACGAGTGTCCTGGACAGTCGAGGTGATCGAGATATAGTTCCTAGTTTCTAGGGCTAGTAGTAACATAAGATCTTCTTTTTTCACAAATCGAGCTGGCAATGAATTCCTGAAATTCTCTAAGAAAAATGGATTACCAAATTCTATAGGGCAATGCAAGGTCCTCATTGACAGGTATCTGCAGAAAGTTTCTTAGAAGTTTGGTTGGTCAATTATGGTGTTATACTAATTGCATCCTCCTATTTTCTACTCGTATTCTCTGTTTTGGGTTGATTTCTGTTGTGTGTTTTTTTGCGTGGATTACTACATACACTAAATAAATAAATAAATAAATAAATATAGACACTGTAAAGGAAGCTAAGTGGAAGGGAAAACTATAAAGCTACAAATCTTGCCCTCTTTCGAATTGGTTCGTTTCGCCATCTAGACCTAGACGAAGCTTTCTTGCTATAACACCTCCCGGTGGCTCATGTTCCCTGGTTTACTTTTCCGTTAAAGTCCTTCACGTGTGCGCTCAGTTTGATAAGCAACCCTGAAAAATGCTAATTAAAACGCTCGACTAGAACTTGATACCTAAAAAATATTTTTTGGATTTTTTGAGAAGGAAGTCGTTCTTCCAAGTTTTTAGCGCGTTGTCTCGACTTCATTGATAGTAATGAATAAATAGAGAGCAGAGAAGTTACCACCGTTCCCTGAGTATGTGAGCCCTTCTCAAATACGGAATTTTCTGTGCACCACCTCACCAGAAAATGCCACTGAAACCATATTTATGTATGGCTCATACAGTAGAGAGGAATAAGTCATACAGTAGGTCAGTAGTAGTCAGTACAGTAAGTAGGAATAGGTCATACGCTGATATCGCGTGCTGATCATTTTGCAGTTCATAATGGAACAGAAAATCACATGATACAGGAAGCACTCTTTTTGGATGTTTATTGCTGGGTTTTCTGCGAGGACCCAGAATTGAGGTAGTTACCAGACCAACGTTGTTTTACCCGAACCGCCGGAGCTCTTTCCGTTTCCTCGACGTGTTTGGCGTTATGCTCAAACCCACGCCTTGTTAAATTGCTCCAATCTTTAAGCGATTCCGGACATCAACAACACTGATTCAATATGTTCCTTGTGTACAAGGACAACGGTTCAAGTGTGAAGATGAGCTCAAATAAGGACCTCCTTATCAGTGCCTCATATTTCTCATGCACGTTCACGCAGTCTTTGTCTTTACCTTCATCTTTAGCCTTATCTCTGGTCGAGTGGATGGCACGTAAAAACAAATAAAAAGTGCGATAAGCAAAGTGCAAGCGGAATCTCACCTCGCTAGTGTAACAATCACCTGTACTGTAACTCTGCAAAGGCCACTGACAGGAACTGACGAAATAGACAATTCTATGAAGGATGGATATTACTATCAACAGATAATCAAAGAAGCCTGATAATTGTGACAAACACAGCAAAGAGAAGCAAACACGGTAAATTCAGCTAGCTAGAACAGACAACACAAAAAATAGCTCAATTGAGGGATAACAAGCTTTTTAAGAAAAATTTTGAAAGTACTTTGCAGCACCTTCACGCAGCTTCCAGCTTTTATGATGTTGAGTACAGAGACGACTCGACTTGAAGAGAACTGTATTCTAATAGTGGTGAGAGAGACATGAATTGCAAGCTTATGCTTGTCTCCTCTGGTTTGGATGGTTATCCACTGCTTTATGATAAGGAAGTTCTGGGAGTTATTCGAGGCCAAACAGGCAAAGATTTCAAAGGCCAGTAAGAGGTCATACTTTACCTGCATTCTAGACTTGGTAAGCCGAGTTTCAGTCACCTTTCCTTGCCAGTGGGAATATGGCCATAATGTAGTCCACTTCAGCAGAGCACTAGTTTCCTGATAGAGCTGCTCTAGATACTCTCCAACAGAGCGATGTCCTTTTACGATGAGGGCTGAACACTGAAGTGTGGCGATGGGAAATTCCGTCGAGCTGCATGCTGGGGCTCGCATTCGACTCCTTGGGCACGAAGACAGAATGTGCACCCACTCAACAAGCTCTTCACGGACACCGTGTTGCCGCACTGCGTACCATATAACTTCTAATGGAACGCGGTCGAAGGCCAGGTGACTATCTCAACGGTAGGTAGGAATGGCCCAAGTGTTGTATATGTGCAGGATCGCCTCTCTCTGGGAAACAGAATGCAAATGTCTTGACCCGAACATATAATAATTTGTGGGGATGGCGGAGCGGCGCGGTGAGAACGAGCGGTTTGTGGTTAGACTCCCCTGTGTTGCAACATTTTTCACTTCCTAAAAAGATCCGCCACAATCAACCAAAGCACTCTGCGCAGTGTCGCGACGAAAAAGGACGCCAGTAAGGAAATCTGGCTCACATGTAATATCGTGCTTTCACGAGGCCAGAAACTGAAAAGTTTATTCGCCTGCCGAGCGGCCGGAAAAGTTCTGTACGCCATTACACCATCGGCGATGTTTGATCGGACGCAACATCCACACCTCGCAGGACCGAGAAAAACAAAAAAACGATCGAACAGCGCTGGTGGTAAAAAGCAAAGAAAAGTGGTCAAATAAGTAGGAGCTACCTCTTGATCATGGTAAAATTCATGTACTGACCATAGGAAAGTACTCGGTAAATGAAGGGAATGTCTGCACAAAACCCAAGAATTTCGAGACCTGAGCTACGATGTAAACGAGAGGCTGGATTTTAATTCCTATTGTGGGATGCTGTTCATCAAAGCTTTGAATAGCATTTATTACCTCTGTCGAATAATGAAAACAAGTAATCCCAAAGTCTTTATCCGACCCATAAGATATGTATACAGGGTGTTTAAAAAAAATGTATGGACTGCTTGAAAGGTGATAACTTCGCTCGCAGTAAAGGTAACGAAGAAGTTGAGGACTCACATGAAAGCTTGAGAAAATAGAAATTTTCCGACAAATGAGCGGTGGAAATGGAATCGGCCATGCGCTCGTCTGATATTTTGCATTTTACACTCGATTGCTTGTGTTTCGCTTGAATGCTTGCCGTAATTTCTTAACAAAGTGGCCGTTTCGATTGATTTTGGCCTCTTTTAAGGTTTAGAATTCAAAAGCACACTACGGAGTTCAAAAAATGCAGGGTATCCTAAAAATGCAGGTACTATTTGAAAAGTGTTAACATTGCTGCTAGTGACGCTTTTGAAGATATGTGAGACTTATATGGAAACATAGTGTAACGAGGTTTCTGTGACATGCAAATAGTCGTGATTGCGTCATGGTCCCGCCTAAAACCTTGCATTTCAGACTCGATTGATTGT
This sequence comes from Heligmosomoides polygyrus bakeri, assembly GCA_947359475.1. Classification (NCBI taxonomy): domain Eukaryota; kingdom Metazoa; phylum Nematoda; class Chromadorea; order Rhabditida; family Heligmosomidae; genus Heligmosomoides; species Heligmosomoides polygyrus. The sequence continues at coordinate 48,396,451 of OX375865.1, read as the reverse complement.
GCATGGGCTGAATGCTTGTTACAATCTTGCTACTATTTGGCTAACCTGTACTGTGCTTCTTTTAACGTTTTCCGTCACCCAGTAGCTGCTATTGTGCCGACTAACCTCTCCATTCAGCTTGAATCCTGTTTTATCAGACCACGGAATCCGTCTTGGAAAATGGGGCTCCTGCTCACATTTAAATTGCGAAATCAATAAACTTGCATGCCGCGTGTCTTTCACGTCATTGTAAGGTTCTAAACGTTGAAAGAAGTACAGCATAGGTTAATGTGGCCAAGTAGTAACAATATTGTGACAACTCGGCTCATGCACAATCAATCGAGTCTGAAATGCAAGGCTTTAGGCGGTGGCATGCCGAAATCTTGACTGTTTACACGCTACAGAAATCTCGTTACCCTGCGCTTTTATACTTACTGTACTTAGATACTTTGATGGTCCTTTTGTCGGCTGGAGGTCTTCTCAGCGGGGACCACAACTCTTCCAGACCGCTCGATCTCTGGCTGCTTGCATCCAGTGAGGCAGACTCCGCTCTCTGAAAGATCTTGAGAATGAGTCTGCCCATCGCGTTGGCGGTCGTCCCAGTGGTCTCTTATGGTCTCTCGGGAGCCATTCTGTGACACGGAGACTCCATCTATCGTCCTTTCGTCGAAGCAAGTGTCCGGCCCAGCGATATTTGGACTTCTTCATGTACTGCAATGGGTCTGCTAATTGCGACTTCTCCCGTAGCTCCGAGCTTCGTAAGCCTTCTTGCCATTGCTGACGAAGGCTTGTCCTCAGAAGACATCTCTCCAGTGCACGATGCGTAGTTTGCATTGCTCTGGCGATTATCTTGTTGTCGGGCCAGGTTTCCGTCGCAGGCAGTACAGAGGCGTTGAATATCGAGGCCCTGAGGCCGGCATCCTTGACCTGATCGGTGACTTTGCGTATCGAACTGAAGGCTGCCTATGCTGCGCGTCTCCTGCGGGCGATTTCAGGAGCGAGGTCGTTATCCATGTTCAGCTCTCTTCCCAGATAGACGCAGGAGTCGACCTGTTGTACAGTGACTTCATTTAACCTTACGAGTCCCGTGTCACACCACTGGTTGACCATAAATTGCGTTTTGGACATACGTGTCAAAAACGCAATTTATGATCAACCAGTGGTGTTTCATGTCCAATCCAATCTTCATACCTGCCACATTGAGCTCGTTCTCAGCACTTCTGCCGTGCTGGTAGAGATGAGAACAATATCGTCGGCGAATCGAAGGTTGCTGATCCGTTTACCGTCGACAGGGTAGCCTTTATCGTCCCATTTCAAGTTCTTCATGGCATTCTGGAGTGCCGCTGTGAATAGCTTGGGAGAAATCATGTCTCCCTGCCGTACTCCTTTCCCGATAGAAATCTTAAGCTTTCGATCGAACAACTGGATGGTGGTTGACGTGTGCGAGAAGCATTCGCCGAGAAGTCGGATGTAGGACGATGGTATACCAGCATGCACAAGCCCGTTCAGGATGGCGTTGGTTTCCACAGAGTCGAACGCTTTCCCATAATCCACGAAGACGAGGACAAGTGGGATGTGGTATTCGCGGCTCCTTTCGATGAGTTGTGAAACAGTCTGAATATGGTCCATGCAGGAGAAATCGTTGCGAAACCCTGCTTGCTCCACTGGCTGATACTACTCCAAGCAACGCTCCATACGATTGAGCAGTATCTTGGTGAAGATCTTGTACACAATCAAGAGAAGACTGATGGGTCGATAGTTGTTGATATCCTCCTGCTGACCTTTTTTGAGGATTAGAACTGCTTGCGACTCCTTCCGTGTGTCCGGAATCCTACCAAGTCGAAGGTAGTGGTTGAAGTGCTTGGCAAGAAGTGGCACTGCCACCCGCACGAAGGAGGTCAGCAGAAATGCCGTCCGGTCCGGGAGCAGTGCCTGGCTTCATCCTTCCGATGGCATGAGCAACTTCTGGTTCCAGAATGGGAGGTACTTCCTCAGCTGGTGACATTTCGGGTAGTGCTGGAAGAACGAAACAGATCTGTGTAGAATTCTTGAACGATGGCTTCCATCGCTCTTCGAGACGTTTGCGCTGTTCCATCCTTATTCACAAGGGCGGACATTATTGCCTTCTGTTCGCAGAGATCTCGTTTGCAGCGCTTTATGCTTGAACCTTTCTCAGCGGCTTCTAACAGCTTCAATCTTCTGTAGGCCTGAATGGACTCCTTCACTGCAGTTCGACAGGCCTTCGAGATGGTAACTTTTTTCCAGATGGGAAGCATTAGGATCCAGTTTAACAGCTCTTCTTTGCTCCAAGAGCTTAACTGCATGTGCGTTGAGTCTTGAAGCAGACGTTGATGTGGCTTCGCGAGAGCTGCTAGAACATTTCAACAGTCCTTTGGAGAGAAAGTCCTAGTCTTCTGATGGATCTTCAAGAAGATTCCAATCATACGACTTTATTGCATATTCCAGCTCCTCAGATTTGAATGTGGGGATCCTCACCGGTGCCGGTTTATGAGTTTACGCTTGAACATCCTCTTTTTGAGAGTCAGCTTTCCAAGGACAAGACAGTGATCCGAGTCGGTGTCAAATGAAGGCAGCATGGTGACGTCGAACAGACTCCAGCGGCTGTTTGTAAAAACATGGTCGATCTCCGAACGCGTTTCTCCATTTGAGCTTTCCCAGGTCCATCGTCGGTTTGAAGGCTTCTTAAACATAGAATTTCCATGGTAGAACGGCACGCGGATAGGAAGTCTATCAGGCGCTCTCCGTTTTCGTTTCTTGAAGAAGTTCCATGTGGTCCTGGCCCGTTCGTCGTGATCATTCGTACCGACGGTAGCATTAAAATCCCCAATAACAACTTTGTAGTAACTCTTCTCGTCGTTAACAGTCTTTTCGAATAGCTTATAGAATTCCTCCTTTTCTTCGTCTGTGGCCGCAGATGTTGGAGCATATCCATTTACGATGTAGATGCTTCCTTGATCTTTGGTTTCCAGACGAAGAACAGCTATTCGCGGACTGATGATCTTGTAAGAGTCTACTAGGTGGTGCACTGTCGAATGACGAGAACTACAACTCCGCGAATAGGCAGTTTCCGTGTCGTGGTGGTGGTGGGGGGGGGGGGCGGTTCAGGTAGTCCGATTCCAATGACGTCCTGATAGTTTAACTCCGAGATTAGATAGCCTCTCGCCGGAGGTGGATGCAACCGACGTCGTAGAAGTCCACCTCCGGCGCGCGGAGGACTGGGGCGCGGGCTTAGTTGTTTGAGCCATGGCGGTGGTCTGGTTACTCACATGTTCCTGTCCACGGATACATGAGAGCCGTACACGACAAAGCGTCGTGTACTGCGTGACCATTTGTGCCGTTAGCCATCACTAAGTGATGTTCACCCCTTCACCGCGATGAGGTGGCGCTTTTAATGAGTCTTAAACATCTTCAAAAACTTGACTAGTAGCAATGCTAGAAGCATTCAAATAGTATCTGCATTTTTTAAGATACCCTGCATTTTTCAAACGCAGTAGTGCAGCGACCATCCCTCTACCACTATCTGGCGTTACACCGCAAAGATCAGCAAAAGGAGCGAACTCCTGAGTTACCGTCATGCGTTCCTATCTCCTACTCATTACGCGGTTCCTTGCGGCAATCCACAGCGCTTCAAGAGTCTTGCGTACTTTGATGTCGGCCTCGCGTGCTAGTACTGTCATGCTACACCAAACATTGCGCCAGCATGACTTCGCAGTCTGTGTTCTCCTAACGGTGTCGAATGCTTGCACTTGTTAAGTCCATCTATGTGCTCCTTCATCCTTACCCAAAGTGGAGTGCCAGTCTCACCGATGTATTTCTCCTTGCACTGTGAGCAGGTTATGAGGTACACCACCCCCCGAGACCATGCGATCTCCTCCTTTACCAAACGACACACCACACATGAAGGAGTAGTACAAGCGCAATCATACAGGCGGTTCCGCACGAGCTACGGCTTGAGATTGCTAGATGGTACCTCAGTTAGTCTAATCAGGTCGTCCAATCCAGCTCTACGAATACAGCTGTATTTTGTTGAGCGCTTAAAGCATCCTAGGTAAATGGGACTGAGAAAGCATCCTTGGTGCGCTCCTGGTTTCTGCTCGCTCGTTCTCTTGCAGGCTGACGATCTTGCACACGCAGGCTTTCAGTAGCATGACCAACATACCCATTGGAAAATGCAATTCGAGAAGTCATTTCCCTAGACGAACACCTGAAATCTTCAGTAGAAGACACCATGGTCGCTGTGTGGAACATTTTCCTGATAATGGCACCTTCAGTACTGCTCCTATGCAGGAAATCCACCAAGATGTTCGTGTTACTAGGCTTTCTATACCACTTCGTGTGGAAGGTGCTACGAGAGAAATGCACATGCACAGGAACGGCAGCCAGTTGTTTGTCGGTTTCTCTCTTGTGAACTTAATATGCTCCGCTTGACTATTGAGCAGGTCGAGGCAGGAATCCACTTCGCTTTGTGCTGCACAAACTATGAAACAATCGTCTATACCGACAGTAAAGTAGAGGTCTGCGTTCCAACACCGGTCTCTCTATTCTTGATATATGCTAAAGCCAGCACAGGTGCCAAACGTTGACCCATTGCGAGCCTCCTTATCTGCCTGTACAACTCGTTGTACCATTTGAAGATGTTACACTGAAGACACTCATCCACGAGTGTCATTATTTGAGCTATACTGAGCCTATACAGTTAAATCTGATCCTGATACTCCCCAAGGATTTCGTAAACGGCTTGCATTGCATTTTCTCTGGAGACATTTGTGTACAACGATGTAACGTCAAATAACTCCATCACACAGCTGCCTTCCACATAAGTCTCTCAAAGTTTTGCTAGAAATGCACAAGTATTAGGGAGGTGTGAAGGTACAAACCTGAGCAACTGCACAACAACCACTTTTAGCAGCCAACAAATACGGTCTACTGGGCCACCCACGCTACGAAATGTCGCCACCTGAAGGTGATGGTCTTGACGACATTTCGCAGTTTAAGGTCGACATTTCGCAGCATATGTGTCTTAAAAAGCACATACAACAGTGGACAGGTGGGATGGTCACACTTTAATCGCACTGTCAGGGTTCTCGGGAGGTTTGTTGATAGTGATATCTCAGTCCACTTCCGATTTAGCCGACGGAACTGTTTAGCAGACTCCTCATAGGTAGATCGATTATAGACGCTAGTGTCCTGCAAATGGACTCTGGTGATGCTCTTATCCAGTTGCTGCGGCAGAACTACAAATTCCCCTCCCTTATCACTGACGCTCACTTTTATTATTCCAGATTCCCTTAAGTTCTTGATTTCGTTTAGGCTCCGTCGTTGTTCTGCTGATAAATTAGGTCTTCGCCGTTTAGTGATGTTTCGCTGTAGAACGGTAAGTAGGGAGGTCGCTAAAATTCGAGACTTGCTATCCATCGCCCAGTTTGGCTGCTGCATACTAACAAATGAACTGAGGAAAAGTACAGGTGGTACTAACACGTTGTTTGCCAAGACCGACTGATGACCTCCTTAATCAATTATCGCCCTACAGCGCAATTGGATTGCCGCAAGGAACCCCGTAATGAATAGGAGAGAGGAACGCGTGACGGTAACTCAGGAGCCCGCCCCTTTTGCTGATCTTTGCGGTCTAACGCCAGATAATGATAGAGGAATGGTTGCTGAAGAGATGACTAGAAAGGGAGAGTCTTACTCGCCCAATCTGCCTCCATCCGAGGGTGACGTGACAGCCTCTCGGCTGCAATCTTAAGGTTAGTTGGGACTGTGCCACTTCTGTTCTGTCTCGTTCCATCTCTATCGTCTTAGACCTCTGTGACTTAAAGGTAGTCCTTGGACGAACAACCTCTCTAATTTCCTTTGTTTTTCCAGGCTGACGAAGGCGGTTGCGCTGAAACGTTAGCCGGATAAAAATATATCAATCTTGGCCTCGAGGTCAAAGCAATTCTACGATTCCACTTTAAAATTAAGCCAAGATTCAGCGACGGTCGGACATGGAACATACTACGTAAAGTGTATACATTTTTTGAGACACCCTGTATGTTCGGCCAACTCTCAAATGCGGCACCACCGTGTTCAACCCTTACAAGCAACATGGCGAGGGTTTGATGAAAGGAGTGCAAAATAACTTTATTCGTAAATTAATGACGAGGAAGATCTTATGGTCAAATTACCTTTCCATGACAAACGGAGTGGACAGAGCTAGATTATTTAGACTGCTTACCTTGAAGAATAAAAGCGTCAGAAGTGATCTACTTATGATGCATAGAATTTTCATCAAAAAAATAGACATTGATCTCGATGACCAGCGGCTGAAGCTTTCCCTCAAATTAGACAGTAACGTTTCTTTTTCCTTAGCTTTTGTGTTTCTTATTTTAGAATCTATTACATCAGTGCTTTTCACTAGTCCATGTCGTATAGCCGGATGAAGAGGTGTCTGCAGAACAGAACATGAAGGTTGTTCTGCTTTAGGAGAGCATGTAAATCGATTAGCACAATGTTAAGTAATTTCATGTTGTTTCCAGACTCTCGGACGGCTGCGTGTATAGTTTTAAGTTGACCATCGGTTTTCCTGATGCTCTCCTCTTTGTTACCCTTCAAGGTCTTAAGAAAAGGCATTGGCTTATTGTCCCACTCATGAGCCCGTTGAATGGAAGCTGCTTGCTGGTCTGAGTTCAGTGGCGAGAGTTTACTGCTCCAATGTGGAAGTGTGGACGCTGGGGATCGCAACTACCGTCGTGCGTAGAAGAGGCCCTGCTGCAATAGGGTTTTCATTATCTCGAATTCCCCTCCAGTTTGGGAAGGAAATGCTAGGCTTTGCCGGCCGTCTGCCTCCTTGTTAGTATCAAGCGCCAGCGGACTCAACGTGTGCTCGTGAGTTCATCTCAAATTAAGGTACGCAAATTGTTCACCGCAACGGGAAATCAATGTTGTGTGCCGTAAGCTTTTTTGTTGTCGGTTTTGTTTTTCTCATTGCACTGAAAGACTGCGGCTGCAGAGATATATTCAAGTTGAACACGTTAGTCTATCAAGCTCGTTTCATCACAAAACGAAGAGTGGGCATCAACTATGGAGATTCCAATAAACCTGTCCAAAATGCATGTCCTTCACATTGGAAATACTAATGGAATACAAATATAATGTCGTGGCCCTTGAGAACACAGAAGAGGTGCGTGACCTTGAAGTTGTTTTCAGATCTGACTTAACATTTGAATCACTACGTGCATAAGAACCACATTGTTCGTAAGGCGTTTGGTGCTTTTTTCACCATATGCAAGAACATTCGTTGTAGCAATCCGCAAACATTTATGAAACTACAAGCACATAATGTTCAGCTTTTGGAATATGGGTCACAAATTTGGAGCCCAGCCAAACAATGTGAAAAATAAAAAGTGCGGTAAACATTTACTCGAATTGTAATGTACAGGATCAGTTTATAATTTCGCCAGGCGTCGGTAGGAAAAGCTAGATCACATTTTAGTTCACAAACAGCAGCAATCAGAAAGTCTGCATTCTCAACCAACGGAGTGACATTGGACATGAAGCAGAGGAATTGACTATGAGAACTGCTAGAAATTCTTAAGGGTCTTCCGAAAAGAATGAATGGAATCTCCTTCAGGAGGGATGGAGGAATCAAAAAGTTAGCCTAGGAAAGCCGGCTATTGAGAACAACTTTTCTTTGATCCTTTATCACTTTTTTATCTCTATGAGGTTGAGTGCGTGGTTCCTAGCGACGAACGCAGACCACATTTTCAACGCCACCAAGTACTGTCTCAACAAATAAAGGCTTTAAGACTCGATCCGAGTGCGGTAACTAGTAGTTTAACTGAACCCTTAATAAGCATAAGTTAAATGCCGTGATGCAACACTACGACGTGAAGTGTGAATTCTAGCTAATGGAGGGGCCTGGATATCGAAAACTCTGAAACGTTCAGGCAAGTTGAGATTTCATCGGGTCCTTGTAATCATGATGTGTTCTTCATTCGCAACTATTTAAGGATTTTGCTCTGTGAAGTGGAATGCCAATCTTCGTTTAAGGTAGGGACTAATACGTTTACTCTGCACTATCACCAGTGCAATCATCAAATGAACAGATACTGTCTCGGTCTCTTGGTGACATAGACGAAGCGCCTTCTGGTCGTGGTTGGAGTCATGGTGGTCGTCTCCTCGTACTCGTCAAGGGCGTTCAGTTCTTCTAGTAAAACTTGCTCTGAAGGCGACGGTGATCCAAATGCATTTGGGACGTCAACCTGAATCAATTTCACTCAAAATTTGTTACCGATTACAGAAGGTAACAAATACGCACTTTCCCATCATCTTCATCGGAATCCGCTTCCTCCGTAGTTGCGGGAGCTGCAGTAGATGTTGTCGAAAGCTCCGTTGCTATTTTATCTGAAACTTTTTGGCTATTGAACACAAAAAAGCTGTCTTGCTCTGACTTACTTGTTGCTGGAGGTTTTACGGCGGCTACCTCTTCGGCCTTTTTAGTGCCGGTAATTCTCCCAGGTGCACCAACTAGAGCTACAGGTGCTCTAGCTCTAAAAGTGAGACAATAATTGTCTACTCTGTGACCCTTGACAATTTTGACCAACTGATTCAAAGCAGCTACCTCTCGCCTGGTGGTCCCACTTCTGAGTGACCTGGAGGAGCTGACATCAGTGGAGGGACCGGCCGTTTTGTAGCGCTAAGTTCTAGCGATGTTGGGCTTTCATGAAGCTGAACCGCAGAACTAAACTGGAAGCTGTTAAACAACACAACAGTTGCACGCGTTAGGATGCATTGTCTTTGTTTTCAAGGTCTTTGTAGAGATGTATGGAATGCCTTCCTAGTACATGGAATGAGAAAAACCACCTAACCATAGAGTAACGAAAATAGGTCGTTCCAGTAGATATCACGGTGCGCAAATATGTGCACTATCTGTTCAATTAGACAATTCCGAAACCGAGAAAATTATGGACCACTACCCCTCCCCTCCATATCCGTATTGATGTGTAAGGGGCGCCATCAATAAATTCCTTGCTTAGCATTATTATATGCCATGTAATGTTGAATGACTTTTTGTCTGCACAACTGATTTTAATGGCCAGTCGATGAACAATCCAGTGTTTCATGCTTCGGGGCCCTAGGAGGCTGAAAACTCCGAGGGTCTAACCGTAAGAGAAACCCGAAACAGGCGGATTTTTTGAGCAGGGAAGAACTCCCACATTTCCGACTACGCTGCAGGCATAGCCGCTCATCAAGTAGAAGCTATGAGCGCTTAATAGATGTTCCTATACTTGCGGAATTTCCATTTTGGTGGTTTAGTCACCACTTAGTAGGCTGGTAGAGAATCTCATGGTCTTCTGTTGGTACCACACTTCTGTCAGTTGGCACAGTTGTGCATTGGACGCGTTTCCTTCAAAAGAAATGTCGAAAATAACCTCCTTTTTACTTCACAACACCTTTGACTACGGCCATGTTGAAAATGGAGACAGGTTTGTTCGCCTTAAAGTGGAGTATGCCAATATTTCATCAGAACTCAAACAAGACATCCACCTCATCTCATGCTATAGGGGGAGCTCCAAGTCTCAGATAGACTTTGTCCTTGTGAAGAATCGCGAGCTGTGTCTGCTCTGTAGCGCACTGCTCAAACACAGACTTTCTTGTATGTAAGCGGTAGAGCACCACACGATTGTAATACGCAGAGCACTGGATAAGAACAAGGGTTGATCACGCATTGCACATCCTGCAGAGCATGACATAGGAGAGGACATCTCTCCGCATTTGAGAAGGAAGCACTATGCTACGCACAAAGAGATCTGCTGACAATGCCTGACAAAATGCGTAGTCGGAACTTTGAATGAACAGTGCAATACTTTTGGATGTCTTCTGCCTGATGAACATCAGTATACTATAACGGAACGAAGGCGGCAAACTATTCGTGACCAAAACGAACCTCATTCCGTAGCGAGAGATCTGAAGGGCATCGTCGTCCTCGGAAAGCAACGGCAGTAGAGGTGATGGCTTCGTTGTGGGAGGAATTGGTGGGACGAGGTTTTTCACAGATGGTCCTCCAAATTGAGGTAGAGGCTTCCTCTGCAAACGAAGCAGCACTTTAAACTTCTGCAGAGAACGAACGCATTTTCCAGCACAGCGCAATGTTTTTCAGACAAAACACACACAGGCGGCTTCCGAACACTACCATACGCACAGCTGATTATCCTGGCCCATTCTTAGGCAAAAATTACAACGAAATTGGTTCCTTTGCGTGTTAAGATTAAAAGTGGAGAAAATGAGAATAGTATGTACTACAATGCCTGAAGCCACAACGGAGCCTTGTTCGTGATGATCTACCATTCAGTTAAGTTGTATTTTTTACTACTTTTTCATAGAAGGGCGCGTGGAGTACAGTCGGAGGAGGCGCCGGCTGTCGCGTGCACCCGATACCAGGTTCCTGGTTCGGATTTCCCGCCCAGGCCAACCAAGCCTTCCATCCCTCCGAGGTCGGTGAATTGGTACCAGACTTGTCTGGGAAGGATAAAGCACTGACTTGTACATCGGCTGGCCGCCGCAAGTCATTGTATGGCCAAATACGCATTCAACACGCCTTCACGACATCCCGTAGAAGTAGAATGCGGGGCGCATCCCAAAGAGGATTGAATAACGCCGTCCTTTATCCTTTATCCTTATCCTTTTCATAGAAATACTAATGTCGCCGCCTAGATGATGCGACTGTGTAATAGATTTTACGGACTGTCTAATATGATCTCCACCTGTTCTTGATGCTGGCGAATGCTTCACCTTAGTTCAGTTTTCAAGCACTAACCTTTCCCAGACTTGGTTTTGAAAATAATTTTTAAATAATGATTTTTCTTGAACGAATTTTTGCGTTTTTGGATTTCCTTTGTTTCCGCCTCGAACGACGGAACACGAAAAGTGATTTACCAGTCCCTTCATTAATACAGTTGGAGTCTTACAGAAACATGCTGAGACATTGAGTGTCCTTCTGCAGAGCCAAGATTCCTGCTCAAATGCTGCTCATAATTAACAAGGTCTCAAACATACCGGCGTATTTTGCACTTGCGCGCTTCGAGCGACCTTGCGGTATCACTAAGCTGAGGTCACCTCAAGACAGCTACTATTCCTGTTCGGCTTTCACCCCTATTTCGTCACCTGAAGCACATGTGGCTCCGTTGATGATCGAGTTGCCCGGGAGGCACCAGCAACGTCCGAATTCGTCTCTGTCGTGTGCCAGAGTGCTCCAACAGACCTCCCGGTCGATGGACAAGAAGAGTGTCACATCGTTCGTTCAGGGCATTACGAAAAAGAAAATCTCATCAATTTCATCAGTTTCTTCCGCCACTACTCGCCTATATTTGATTTCGATGGACCTCATAGTACCGTTCTGTTCATCTCGAGAAACTCTATCAAATGGTGCCAATCTCGACCAATTTCGGAAAAAAACGATTTCCTGACACTTCAACATCGAAGAAGAAGGCGCTCGAGGCCGAGCCTGAGCGCACGATGACGCCATCGAAAATCTACAGTTTCGAAAATGGCCAAATTATTTCGTCCAAATTTCGTCCAAAATCATCTATGGGGTGATTTGGGGCGCTGATTACGAATGCGACGTCCGTTTGCGAAAATTTCGCCGATTTCAATAGGTTACTTCCCATTTGAAGGTGGTCCAGTCAGGATCACCGATCACCTTCAGTTGTCGGTATATGTGGTCTCCTGCCGTAATCGTCCAAATGAACTTCGGAATTGTGCTCGGCATTCCGAGTAACCAATAGCCCCTCTACGAAGACGAAGAAGTTTGAGTAAAATCGGTGATCCCGATTCTACCGCCTTCAGCTCTACAGAGAAAAATCCAAATCCTACCGAAATCGGCGGAATTTTCAAAAAAGGACGTCGGATTCGTAATTAGCGCCCCAAATCACCACCTAGTGATTTTGGACGAGGTTTGGACTAAATAATTTGGCCAATTTCGAAACTGTAAGTTTTCGATTACATCATCGTGCAAGCAGGCTCGGCGCGCCCTCTTCCTCGATGGGAAAATGCCAAAAAATCGATTTTTTTCGATATTGGTCGATATTGGCACCATTTGATAGAGCTCTTCGAGATGAACAGAACGGTACTATGTGGTCCTCCGAAAACTCAAATATGGGCGAGCAGTGGCGGAAGAAACTCCAATCCGCGCCCTAAAGAGGTGCTCGGGTTAAGGCAGTATAGGGAGCTGGGGAGCTGTGAGCATGTCAGTGTAGAGAACCTTTACTGTTCTGCTCGCCTACGCACTTTAAGGCCGTTAGCACTTCGCGCATTACCGCAGTGGTCGACTGAAATCGGAAAAAAAAGTGTCACACAAGCCTAACCTGTATATTCGCACCACTGTAACCTTGCCCGTTCTTAAGCAACATTGCTGCGCATTAGCTTATTATTAGAACTTCTTACTGACTACAAAATCCAGAAGCTGCAGCCGGAAGGGTTCACAGCTGACAGAGTCCAAACACGCCGTGCGTGCAATTTTCGAGCGGTCGCGCCCACTCGATTGATAGGTTCGATTCTATATGCATTGGACAGTCCTGTAGCAATGCCTGAGTAGAGCGGCTGGGAATTTCTGATAAATCTCCCCAAACGCTCACTCTACAAGCTTTCGCGCCCACTCGATTCTATATGCATTGTTCACGACACACTCCAAAGGCAAGGTGGACAGTCTTAGAGCAATTCCTGAGTAGGAAGGCTAGGAATTTCCGGTAAAACTCCCCATACGTTCACTGTTCAAGCTCTCGCTCGCTCTAAAGTTTGTCGCGCCCACTCGATTGATTCTGTCGGGCCTATATGCATTGTTCGCAGCACGCCATTCCGGCAGTTAGTTCCAAACAGTAGACCATGCTCGTCCAAACGCATGGATAAGCTCCTTCATTCAGCCTAACGTCCAGAAGTTGAGGGTGCCTAACGCGATTGCCTCGGACGTGGCGCGTGGCGAGCGGGAAACGGCGCTCTCCGCCGCCCTTTTGCGCCGCTTCTTATCTTTGGTGCCGCTTGTGCTTGTTGGACGCAGCGGCATGTCCGGTACTGTACGTCGCTGTGCAAGGCTGATCATGTGTTTATCCTGACTTCGTAGAGTTCAGGTTTACAAGGCATATGTTAGCGCAAGAACAATGGAGTAAGGAAAATGGGCGCGCAAATGAACGTCCTTCGACTTTCCCAATATGTCATCTACGCCTTTGGCTCGTATTACCTCGAGACTTTCTGAAGACAGACGCCTCTTGGTGGTCTTCAAACTCTTAGCTCCCTTCGCGATGTCGCAAAGTGGTCTCGAAGCGGCCGTATTCTTCGTCGATGCACTTGTGACGATATCTTCCCAAAGGCTGACAAGAGAGGAGTAATGGTCGTACAGTTCATGGCCGTTCTGGGACTCCTCTTCTTGCATTTCGCGGCCTTCTCTCTTTGAAGCGAAAGGAGGAATCTTGCTTGAAGAAGGCGTGGTCCGATCCTGTGTAGAACTTGGGGACAACGGAGACGTCCGTCAGGCACTATATGCGGCAGGAGATGAGGTGGTCGATCTCGTTGTGGAACTGGCCACCGGGGATTCAAAGCTCCATCGTAGGGCGGGTTATGGAACTACCAGTCTCCATGGGTTGTCTTGTCTACATGATGCACTCAGGCAGTTTCTCCTTGCTCGTTCCGCCCCATTGTGGGTTGCGAAATTCTTCAGGCGACCTTCGCGGCCCGATCATGCTGTTGAAGTCGCACCTTGTAGAAGGCGTAATATTCCTCATAGAACTTTTCCAGCTCCCGGAAAAGGCTTCGTCCTTATCGACTGCATAGTCGGATGCTGGAACATATGTACTCAAACCTGGTACGTAGCCACATCGCTCCAGTCGCAGACGTTCGATTCAGCTTGTCAGAGACTCGTACGAATTGAAAATCCCTTCCCACATCACTCCAGTGGTATGATAGAATGATAGCTGACACCTACACTCATTATCCTTTAACGATCAAAATTACGCAGAAATTGATATGTTTAATAGGACCTAAGCGCCTGATCGATGTTGCCCACTTGCCGAAAAAAAACTTTGGTTCAGAGCAGAGGTCTCCCACCACTTCTCTCATGGTTACGGCACCCCATATTGAACCTCAACACGATGCAGCGGTGAGCGATTACCTAACCGTCATCGACAGACGAACAAACTAAGGATGTGTCAGTTTCAAGCTAAAATCGATGACCTATTAGAGGGGGGCAAAAGTAATGAGACAAATTGAAAAAATCTTTATCTCTTTATAACTCAATTACAACTCAACGATGCTGAGGAATGTATTTGCCATTAAGGGCAATGACCTTGCTGCCATCGCTCAGCCAACTTCCTGATCCCATCCTTCCAGAACTACTTGGGCCTGATGCTGATCCACTGCTCGTTACGGCTGTCGAGTTCTGTTTGGGTCCTTGTGTCCCTTCCGACCATGAGGTCCTATAGGCTAAAGAAGTAGTGGTAGTCGCATGGAGAGATGTCTGGCGAATACGGTGGACGAGTCATGTGAACATAGCCCAGCTGAGCAAGCTTATCCGTGGTCACTTTTGCCCGATGGGGTGAGGCGTTATCGAAGAGGAGGACCTTATTGAAGCGCTGCGAATGAATAAGAGCGAGTCGCAGGTCCATCTCTTCTGTTTCGTTCACCATGGCCTTGGAGTCCATCGTCGTGTGTTTGGCAAACAGCTTCCACTATACCGGTCCATGGGTGCAGACCCAAAAGCTCTGAAGGTGCTTCTCGCCGTGAACATCTCGCCGAACGAAGGTCGGTAAGGGTCACCAGGCCTCACCCAGACTCGCTGCCTGGCAGGATTAAGGTAGAAGATGTACTTCTCATTTTGCGTGAATATTGAGCCCAGGCTGTTCGGGGTTGGGAATTGGGCGAGATTTGCGCGACACAGGTCGACTCGTCAGACCGGGGTTTCGGCATGAGACACACTGGAGTTTTCACATGCTTCTGGAAAGGGCGGAAGTGGTAACTTCTCAGATGGGCTTCAGTAAGTAGCATACAAACATACAAATACGATAAGCACGAAACCAGACTCCAGCCGCGAGATATATGGACACGGCATGGAGAGTCTCATTACTTTTGCCCCCCCCCCCCGCCCCTAATAGATTGATATTAGTCGTCCGATGGAAACCTTCCAGATGCTGTGAAGTCCAACCGCCGGTCACCATATTCGATTGACTACCATCCGACCGACATCTGGGCGAAATCGAGTACCCATAAAAAACGTTAATATCAGTCGATGTTGGCCGCCCGATTCGAAACTTTCCACCTGCTTCGGATCCCTGCGTTAGCCATAGAATTCGCATAATTCCCATCACGATCGGTAGAATAAAGGAAGAACCGACAGCACCGGCAGGAGGGAAGGGAAAAGGAAAACGAACCAGTGTTTATCATCCGATCGAAACTTTCCACCTGTTGTGACCACCAAGTGGAGGGGCCAGTAAGGGAGACCGGTAAGGGAACTTGGAAGGAAGGACCTGTAAGAAGGGAATAGTAAAGACAGAGACTTCTCCCAACGTGCGTCGGGATGTCGGGATTCAGAAGACGCGTCGCAGATGTCAATGAGAAGACGTGTCACGTATCGATCAGGCAATCAATATCGATTGACTTCCTCTCGGATATAACCGATCGGAATGGGAGTTATGTGGTTGTGATCGCCGTCGGAAGGGCTTCACCGCAAGGAGAGAGTAATCAATATCGATCGATATTGTCGACTTCTGGCCGGTGATTTCGCCGAGACACGCGGGTGTTATGAACGGCGGAATTTTTCGCCGCATCTGGAAAATTTCGATCGGCAGGGCAATATCGGTTGATGTTTTTGATTTTAGTTTGAAAAGTGGCGTTTCTTCGTGTGTTTGTGTCGATGACGGGTAGGCAATCCGTCACTGCTTAGCGCCCCGCGTGGTTAAAAATATTGTTCAACATGGTGTTAGAAAGTGATGGAAGTCCTCGGTTCTGACACACAGGCTTTTCGCCGTGTGAGGAAAGTCGGTCAGACGCTAAGTAACTATCGAGAATGTAGATTTTTGCCTGCGGTTAATCTCTTGAGGATGAGGAGTGAAGGTGCCTGCAGCCTGCAGTCACGCTAGACCGACACGGCTGGGCTGTGGGCATCAGACTGTGTTGTGGCGCATCAGGAGGATAGTCGAACAACCTAGAGGACGAAGGCACAACTAGCACAAACAGCGACTCCACTGAGCCGTATGGAGGAGATGCCGATGTTGAAAGTCGGGGAAGGGGAGGGAACTGTGTGGCAGAAATACTCAACTGATCTTAAAGAGGTTAGAGCAAGGTGCGTGAAGCACTTGTTTTTTAGCTTGAGGTATGTTGCTGCTCAATATTGCCGTTCGCGCTTCAAGAGCAAGCGAACCATCACCGCTGCATAGAAATGAAGTTTCTGTGCAAAAAAGAAATCCCACCTTTTGCTCGCTGATGATGTGCAACTCCATGGGACAGGGACAGAACTTCGCATCGGCTCCCCTCTCTCCTGGTGGCCCTGCAAATCGAAACGCGGTTTTAGACGGCCTTTCTCGCATTTAACACTGATCACTGTTCTTTTTTAACATGAAGGAGAAAACGATATAGGGAGTATACAATATTCTGAACTCGCCTACCTTTTGCTCCCCGCTCCCCCACATTTCCGTTCACGCCGTCCAAACCGTTTGGTCCAGGCTGTCCAATTGGCCCAGGTGGCCCATAGATGTAGTTTCGCTACAAATATTCTCCATTTTTGATAGTCATAATAATACGCACAGTCGGTTAAGCTCAACCTTTCCTCGAGGGACCCTGTGACCCAGCCCGTCCGACAGGGTCCCATCTGCACCTTTGGGGCCCGGCTTGCCTACACCACCTTCGGCTGATCGTCCACTTGGGCAGTGACCTCCTGGCTTACCTGGATAACCCGGGGGTCCAACATCACCTTCGGGACCAATGTCGCCTTAAGCAATGATGATAAACTCGACACGTTTTCATTGGTGAGCAACTATTGAGGGGAAATGAACGAACCGTCTATTCCATCCACAGACGGAGTTCCGGTTGGCCCTTATTCCCTTTCTCGCCCGGCTCTCCGCGGTCTCCAGGGGGGTCCCATTGGACCAACCTTGCCCATCGGGCAAATGATGCACTTCTCCTCTTGTTCAGCGAGTATGTCCCTGGCATCAGTTCCTCGTGCACCTTGCGGCCCATCGTTGCCCGGCTTTCCGTCCTTTCTGGCGTACCTGGGAAGTGAACCTTATTTTAACCTTAACCTTGTTTACACACTTGCATCTTCAGCATCTACAACATGAATGCTGTAAGAATAGAGGATTGGGAGGTTTGTTCGAATAGAATAATTTGTTATCTTCTAGAACTGTGTATTAACGGCAACATCGTTGTTCTAGTTCTGGATTACGTACAGACACAAAATCTATTTGTGAAAATGGAGCTTATAGGCTCTTAACAGGTGAGATAACAAAGACCAACGTTTCAACGTTTGCTCAGATGAACCTCGTTCCTATCCTTCGATTCTCGAGGAGTAGCCGTTTATACCATTTTCAGGTCGAATTGAACACTTTTCAATTAACGAAATAATTCATTCTGAATTTTATTTTTACTTTAGCTGCCAGAACGAGGATCATAATTTCATAAAAAATCTTTCTTTCGGAGAAAAATAACGCATTAAATTTTGTTTTAAAGTGCAGCAAAGCAACAACCATATACAGTACCGGACATGTCTTTTGTCATTGGCCGAAAAAGCCGCGCCGGCCAAGATAGGCCGCTTTGGAACGCTCCAAAGCGGCCTATGTTGGCCGGCGCGGCTTTTTCGGCCAATGACCAAAAGACATGTCCGGTACTGTAGTGTATTAAAAGACCAGATTGCGCAATACGCTCGAAAAGCTCGTCGTGATTTTTATTTGATTGATAGTGAAAACGTTGTTTACATGGAACAACGAGGCGCTCTTAACAGTTGCACTTGTTGCATTGTCCACCGTTTTTTTATTAAAAAAAATCTAATATAAATTCTTATAAAATAAAAAATTTTGACTTAAAATTCTGATTTTATAAATTTTTTATAAAATTTTATAAAATTCTGATTTTTCTTAGAAAAATAATGCTTTATACCTTGTATTAAAAACAGAAAGCCGGCAATTTTCAGTGCTAAGAAAAGAGATTACGCCATGCACTCGTCCAAGAGGTCGCGATTTTCATTTGATTGCGTAGATGCTGCTTACATGAAGCAACAAGGTAGGGATATGCGCGTTCTTCACAATTGTAGTTGTTGCAAGGTATTTTGTATTGACTGTCATTGTTGAAGTACTCTCTTTAATGTCATAACCACCTTTAAATAAGTAATGTCTTATGTTTTTTTGTCTAGCTGAAACATGAAATGGAAAATGGGAATACTGCTTGGGTAGATCTGTGCTATGTACATGTTGATTATATTTATATGTGGATTTACACATACCTGTAGACAATGCAAGAAATATAATTGTGAAGAACGCGCATATACCCTCCTTATTGTTTGATGTAAGCAGTGTTTATATTAGGTTGTAACTAATTAAATGGCACTGGCTCGCGCCATTTTTTGGCGCGTCTTTACGCGTTTGATCAAGAACAAACCGTAACATTTGCCATATCATTTAGAAGCGCAAACATTGCTCTACCGGAGAGTACCAAATTTTCTATGTAAAAGTGGGAAAACTTTAGAGTTTTATTGACTTTTTTGCAGATGGACAAAAGGGTTATCCGAGGCATTTACTTGTATGAATTCAAGCTGGGCACTACAGCTAAGGAGGCGGACGAGAAGATCAACGCCGTATTCGGTCAAGGATGTCCCACAATTCGGACGGCGTATCGTTGGTATCAGAAGTTCCGGAATGGAGATGAGAGCTTGGAAGAACATGAAGGTCGTGGGAGGCATAGTGATGTTGATGAGGACAAGCTGAGAGATGTGGTAGAGATGGATCCATACAAAGGTACCAGGGAGATAGCGAAGGTTCTTGGCGTCAGTCACAACACAGCTGCCCGGCATCTGAAGGGAATTGGAAAGACCAAAAAGCTGGAAAGATGGGTGTCTCACGAGCTGTCTGAGGAGCAAAGAAACCGACGATATGAGATCTCGTCCGCACTGCTTCTACGGAACGAAACGGACCCATTCATTGATCGCATCGTAACCTGTGACGAGAAATGGATAATGTACGACAACAGGCGACGATCGGCACAGTGGGTGGACAGCGATGAGAGCCCCAAGGTTTTTGCGAAGCCGGAATTGCACCAAAAGAAAGTAATGGTGACAGTATGGTGGTGTTCGCTGGGAATTATTCACCACAGCTTCCTCCCTCCCGGTGAATCCATCACGGCAGAGAAGTACTGCATTGAAATTGAAGAAATGATGAAAAAGTTGAAGGATATCCGGCCGGCCTTGGTAGACCGAAGGCGAGTTCTCCTTCTGCACGACAATGCTCGCCCCCATGTAGCACGAATGACGTTGCAGAAATTGAATGAGCTGAGCACTGAAACTCTACCACATCCTCCGTTTTCTCCCGACCTCTCCCCAACAGAATACCTTTTCTTCAAGCATCTTGGCGACTTCTTGGTAGGGAAAATTTTCAAATACCAACAGGATGCCGAAAGTGCCTTCGAAGATTTCGTCAATTCCAGAACTTCTGATTTTTATGCTACTGGGATAAAAAAGCTTGTGTCACGTTGGCAAAGATGTGTAGAATCAGAAAGTTTTTATTTCGATTAATAAACTTGCCTACAAGCCAAGATATTAACTGTTTAAATTTACAGTGGTTCAGTGTCATTTATTTCGTTACAACCTAATACTATCAATCAATTGAAAATCGCGACGAGCTTTTCGAGCGCATGGCGCAATCTGGTCTTTTAATTCACTATATGCTTGCTGCTTCGCTGCGCTTCAAAACAAAATTGAATGTGTTATTTTTCTCCAAAATTTTTTTTATAAAGTTATTACACTCATTCTGGCAGCTAAAAAAAGTTATCCTAAATTTTCCTGGAGCAAAATTTTTTTCTAACCATCTTACTGAGTCTGTAATTCAACCTCTATGAAGGTTATTTTGATTTGGAAGAGTTCTCTTTGATTTCAGAAGGCTTAGGCGAGCTTAGAAGAGTGTCCAATTCAAAAGTGTCCAATTTGTTTGAAAAGTGTTCAATTTGGTTTGAAAAATGTTCAATTCAACCTGAAAATGATGTATATTGCAATTGCATACCAGGGACTGGTCTCAGGCATTTGAACAATGAAAATGAATACCACGTCGAGGATCTCCACACTCTAACCAATAGGAAAATACGTTCCATTTTTGCAAAGCAGAACCTACCTAGCAAGGAGCCAACAGTTTACTACGGAATCACAAACGGCAATACCTTCTAAACTTATCTTACTTACCTGTTCTTACTTCTTTGAATTTCTGTCTTTTCTCGTGTTTTACATTCGTATGAAACGTTTAATATGCAGAGTAAGTGCAGAAGTACTCCAAGATGAACAATCGAACACCTGACCGCACACATATCAAGTAGTATTTTTCCTGCATATTCGATGTTCGGAAACTACTGAGAGAATGTGCGATTCCATAGTAAATTTTCGCCCCATCTCGGAGAGAAGGTAGAAGGGCTTTGCAAAAATGAAACACATTTTTCTAATAATTGATGAAGGCTCTTATAGTGGCGCTCATTTTCGCTGTTCAGACATATACTTGGGACCCTTTGCTAGCTAGGGATGTTTTGAAGCAAATGCCAGTTGTCTACGACAAAAGAGCAAGTACTCCTTTTGGTGGATCTGGTCTATTAGAAGATGTAATGCACTGGATTATCGTCGAATTCTGTAGTGGACGTTACAAGAAAATGAAAAACTGCGTTCACCATTCACCTCTGTCATTCCATCTGACGTCAAGAAAGGAGTAAATAACTGACAAAAGAAGGACACCAGATAGCAGTGGCACTCTGAGGTGAGATTTATACGGACGTAGTTTCGAACGCTGATTGCCTGTCTTCCATATCTGCAAAGGATATCGGGAAGCGGAGTAACGAACCATTTTTGGTTTGTCACTCTTCTAAAGTAGTCTGCAGACAGCTCCGGTAGGCGACCAGCGGTGTCGCAGTGGACATGGATGCGGTGTGCTGGCGTCCAGAAGTTGCTGATTAGACTCCATAACGTCGCAGCACTTTTGCACTTCGGAAAAACAATGGAAACGACCACTCGAACCTCTGTCTTTTATAAAACCCTTAGGCAAGCTTTGGTCGAAGTCGATGATCCTGACCCAGCAACCTTTGCCTCCATGTTAAGTCATATCATGTTTATTTTATGCTTATTGTTAACCTCCATCCGTGGTATTTGATTGAAGAATTTTGTCGACCTTTGAATCCTGTAAGTACAAATGCTGCTAATGAATCTGCTCTCCTTCCTGGAATCTGCGAAGTTTTTCGTCGAGATTTCACCCGGAGAGCTCGATTAGTCGTTAGTACTCGTTTGCACTTCGTGGAAAGGACTGCATCGCCAAGGAACCGAGCCCCAAACCTTGCCTTCCCACAACACCCCTCCCCTACCCACTGCGCGTCAGCAGCGCGCAATCAAGGCGAAGTGATAATGGCCGGTCGGTCCGCTTACTGATGGCCGTTGCGCGTAACGAACACAGATTTCGAATCAACGTGCGAAGATGCGTCCCATGTCATGTAATCTCATCTCAAAGCGCCACTGTAACCTGGTATCCTTCACTCGTGAGAGTTCTTGTCCACGAAAAAGAGATGGCTCGATGAATATTCAGTCTATGGAGACATTGGAGGAGCCAGTGGCAGAGCCGCACCTGGTTGGCCACGCCTTGCTGGTGCGCACACCACCGCTCGCTTCTCGCGTCCAGCCGATTCCATCATGGAGGATATATCTTTTTCGAGTATCTGAAGAGCACAGGTGGATGAGAAGGACAAGAAGTGCGAGGGGTCTCTGACCTTGAATCCTCGAATGCTCTGCAGAACTGTCTCGCGTGAGTTCTCAACGTTTCGAATGATCAACGGCATGTAGGCCAGCTGTATCACAATGGTCACTGCCGAGAGAGTGAAGGTTAAGTAACTCGCGTAGAAGAACCACATCTGAAGTGCAGATCGATTTTTGGTGACCGTCGGACTGAGCCGCTTTCAACAGTTTCAACAACAACACTTTCTTTTTCCTAACCTCCTACTCGCACGAACATAACACTCGATTGTTTTCATTTAATAGAAATACGACAGTGATCGTGGGGGAACTTACCCACTGAGGCATCTGCATGTTCACTAATATTGTTATTATTTCCGAAAAGGTGGTATGTTACTGCTTATACGACCTTTAAAATGTAATTACTATGACACGTAATATCTAAGATGCCTTGAAAAGGAAAAGCGGTTAAAAATGGTACTGAGTATTGAATATCTGTAGAAACTATATTACTCTCCATTCACTATGAAGTGTAGCTACATTTGGGGAACGCAGACTTGGAAATGAACTCTTGCCACATGAATTTCAAATACAAAGTCGTATGGCCTCAGAATTGATGCGTACGGATTTCTCTACATAGTACATTCTACATATAGAAGGGTCAATGCACAGAGATTCATCTGAGGACCAATGTCGAAGCAAATATTCTACAATTCTTCCGAAATAGGCTTCTTCTTTGTTTTATATATTATGAAACGCTAAGAAGAATGCTTTAGCACTTCGATGAAGTTCCTAAAGAATGAGTGGCGAGCGTGCAAACCAACTACGTGAAGACAAGGAGCGGAATGTGATGGAAGTGTCCGTGGAAATGTCGGGATGAAATCGAGCGCGACCGCTCGGTTGTAGGATTGCGCGGTCAATCTACCGAACTGGGTAAGAAAAATCGGGTCGGCTTCAACAGCATCAACTGGCTGACCTGATTCCGTAATCAATTTGCGGTGGTCAGTAACTGGTCGGCCGCAGTTGAACACGCATTGTACATATCCCATCAAACCCCGCTTACATAACATTTTGCTTTCTCGTAACGCACAATCCCGTCACCAGAATCCCGCTGCCAGATGCAACAGTGGAAGCTTGCAGAAGACGTCGATGACAGTACACCTCCTTACGATATATAATATTAAAGCGCTGTAGTGCGGTTATGCTTGAATAGTTCCGGGAAGATAAGGCCTTTCCCAGAAGCATCAAGAAGCATTTTTCTCTATATTCTTCACCTTGAGCACTTAGCAAATGGCAAGCTGGCCAGCAATGTTCCCTGAGTCAAATAGCGCTGCCAGTGTAGAATGAAATCTAGCCGTCCTGCTATCCGAGTACACATACTCGAGCATTAGTGCTCGAAAGAAATCCACCCCTTTCTTTCGATATAGGTTAGCGTGAGAACTTCCGCAGTTTTACACGTTGACGACCTGCGACACAACGTCGCGTCACACCCGTTTCGCCGCTTGGGACCGTGTGAAACAGTCTTGTAATTTGTTTTTCGAGTCGGATTTAAATCATTCGAAGGAACGTTCTTGTGTTAGGTGCACATCAGCTTTAAGCATTGTTGTAGAAAGGGTGGCCCGCGAAAACAGTTTTCGGGTGCGAATTAACAAACACGTTCTCGACGTTGCAGAAAACTACATGCGCGCCAGAAGCGGTCTGTCGGATTCTGCGTTCACATCGTGGTCGATGATCACCCCATCCATCTAGGAAAGAAGAAAGAACAGGCTGGAGAAGGTGAGAACCACTTTCTAGCTGACTCAGCTCTACCTGACTTTATGATTTTTGACTCTCTTGTGTTCAGGCGCCTTACACCAAGAACAAAGAACTCAACAAATATCAGGGGCTGAACTGTGGAGTCGACCTATGGAACCTGGCCCTCTCCCTTTCCGAAAGGCAATGACGCCGCTCAGATCAGTCGGGTGTCGTGGTTAACTAGGGCCACGGAATTGATTACAGCAGCTTCGCCTTTTCTGTTTCTACCAGGCGGTTAGTTAGCTGATGAATTCTTGCCTCGCAGCCCTCTGGACACCGTAACAGGAAGCACATGTTGCCTTTGCGCTTTTACCGTCCTACGCGTAAAAGTTCATAATTCGATCATTAGTATAATACAGATGAGGAATATGTCTGTCGTTCTTTTTCTAGCCAACGGAGAGGAAAATCTTGTTGGTTGGTTAAACAAGCTCACCGGTTAGATTTGCTATGCCCCTGTGAGAGAATAAACACCAATCAGCGCTTCGCTTTCCAGAAGCCACAATACAAAGTGCTGATTGTTGAAGGACTGTAGTAGCACTGAGCAGAAGTCTCTAGGGAGACCAATACTAAACTTCCTGACAGCCGAAATTTGTGGGACTTCAACTGAATTTGTCAGTCTGCACCTTGAAACAATCGGTTCAAGATATACGGAAAGAATTGCGGAATTATGGTCCTTTTTCAGTGATCTTGAAGAGTAGAGGACTTGAGCACTCATCGGGTTTTTGAGCGAGCGGATTCTAACACAGTTTTGTTAGTGCGCAGAAGTGAACTTAGACGCAGCACGACGAAACGGTGGTCAGTCGCTGTGCCCAACTCCTTCACTCACCTTCGCTAGCGACGACTCAAAACCCTCGCAGTGGTAAGAAGAATGGAATTGGGCCAGCGCCGCACAACGAAGAATCGAGAGTACTACGCTCGCAGTAAGACGACTCACACACGTGATAGACCTCCGCAGTCTCAAGCTTTGAGGACGTTAGAGAATCCGATATACTAGCGTTTAGGCCACGTTGAACCAGAGATATCACGCTCTTTATGCCTCTTGAAGCAAACGAGCTATTCTGGCACGAGGCAAGGGTGAGTATAGAAGTTACTGGCGTCCTCACAAAATCAGTAGTCAATGCAATGATTTTCGAAACACGCAGAATGAAAGATGCAGAACCAGCCCTTTTCCTGGTCAATCCAATGGACAGGACACTCGTACGTGGTCGCACCACCTTGGACTGATGAGAAAGAATAACTGTGGGTACATTCAGGTTTGAAAACTGAAGGCTGCAACCAGCTGAGGGCCAATAACAGCTTCCTGCAAACCTTTCGGCGCAGATGCGGCTGAAAATCACATGGAAATCTGTCCATTTCTCTCTCTTCCTTTGTGATCAACCGGATGTGATTCTACATCCGAAACAAATGATCGTACTTCTTATTCCATTCTGGGTCCAAAGAATCGAGTATGCTATGAATGTAGCGTGAGTGTGGAGTTTTCTATAGATCTTGTAGTGATGATTAACGCGCCTACACATCTCGCGAAGCTTTCAAAGCAGTTTCAGCTTAGAGATACCCTTCTCGGTCAGCATTTTCTTCAATAATTGAAGGTAACTTAAGCACTTGCTTCACAGTCCTTTGTAGATAATCTTGTTGTTAGATGTCCCCTCTACCGGTGGAGTTGAAAAGAAATTATAAAAGGGAAATGTACTACAAAGAAACGAAAGCGGTACACTCAATGAGTGCACGGCGCAATTTCAACTAGGTCGAACCCAAAAGCCACATTCCTGTAATCTAAAATAATCTAGAAGCATTCTTTTTGTCATTAAGTCTTTTTCTGTTAGTCTTTTTCTAGTTTTTAGTCATTTTTGAGTTTTGAAGTGTCTACTGTTGAGCTTGTTTGAGTTAAGTGTTTTGCCTACTGATCTTTGATGTAATAGCGCGCCTTTTGGCGCAATAAATAAATAAATAAATAAATAAAGCTCATGAATTTATGGTATTCTTTGAACGCGTTTGGATTGCTATGACAAAAAAATTATAGACAGCATTATTTTATGTTTTCTGACTAACTTTCACCATTTTCCAAGAAGGCATAAACACTTTGCCCAAAGCGGCCACGACAGGGACGAATGGAGACGCTGCTGACGCCCGCTCGAGCAACTCGATGATCAACGGGACGACAGGTGGTGATCTAGCCGACGTCCCATAGATGGGAAGCAGCAAAGCTTTGTCAAAGTTCATCAAACCTATACGCTCCCTTAATTAGAGGAACCAGCTTAGTGTCTCTGTGAATTGGAAAATAATGACACATTCTGCAATGCAATTTGCTGTCGTAACGCTTCTTTGCTGCCAAGAAGCGTTACGACAGCAAATTTTTGCGTCACAAAACTACTGAGGATCTTTTTTTTTTGTTGAAATTTGTGTCTTCCGCAACGCGGTTCATTCCATTGCGCGTAATCGTATGAGTCGTCCACGATTGTTGCAACTTTAGAGTCCCCCGAAATCGAATAAATTTCTGAAGGTGCTGAAAACGTAACAAATTCCTTCAAAAATCATATCGCTGTTACTGTCAAGACCTGGGGGGGGATTCTATGTGACAGCAGCTCTAGATTTCGAATTTCCTAGGTCCCGGTTGAATTTTAGACCTTAGGCTCCGTGTGAATTCTCTGTTCAGGTACGGCTCAGAATGTCCAGCTGCGGCTGCCTTCGGTTTCCTGCTCAACCGTAGAGTGAGCTGGTACAATTCTTAGCAAGGTTCGGTGCCAGATATGGGGTTACTCGTCATCTAGGGTTGCCCCTGGTGGACTTAGATTCAGCCAGAAGTGGCGCCTGGTTGGAAGGTTGCACCAGGGACCTGTTCTGTGTTGCTTGCATTTTCAGCTGGCTCCTACTTGGGATTGGAATAGTGTGTGCCGACACTAAGTGCATCATAGTGAAGAATTTTTGCTTAGAATTGGCCGGACCGAACTTTATACTTCGCTCTGTGAAAATTGCAGTTGACGCTAGCCGCTCTTCAATGGTTTGGCGGAACATAGAGTTGCAACTGGGTGATATTGCATTTCAAACCCCATTCATTAGGCATATTCAGCTAGGTACGGTTCTATGAGAGGCACGTAATTCGAGGAGTGCGACGCAACAGCCGACGAAGCCGGAAATCGAAGCTGGGTGAGGATCAGGGACGAGTGCTTTATAAATTACTGAAACCCTGATAACCGATAACGGATAATTTTGCCCAAAAATGGCCGGAGAACGGAAAAACAGATAACGAACAAAAAACAAAAATTAAAACTACTTTTAAACTACTCCTTCTCCAGCAATAGGTCGGGAGTTGTAACACTGTCATCTTCATATGCCAAACAAGCTACCTTTAACCTTCTTCTTGGTGCACCTTCGCGGCGCGTCAGTGCGCAGGGAAGAGGCGCCAACTGACGCATGCACTCCGACTCAATGTTCTTGGTTCCGATTTCCAATCCAGGTCAACAAAGCTTTCCTTCTTTTCGGGCTTGGAGAGTTCGTACAAGGATTTTCCGGTAAGGTTAACGCACTGTGTTGTTCATTGGCTGGGCACCGCAAGTCATGGACCAAGTACGTATCCAGTCCATCTGCACAATAGGAGTAGAGTGTAGAAGTAGAGTGCCTGGCGTATCCCGCAAAGGAATTGGCTAGCGTCATCCTGTATTCTTTGTTCATGTTTTTCAGTTTAATGGAGTCACTAACATAAATACTACGGGTTTCTTGGGACTGGTTGTTTGTCGAAAGAATCGTTTTTTGTATACTCTTCAATAGAATTTGACACTAATTCCTACCCAGATCGCACACAGCTCTCTCTCTCTTTCGCCCCGAAGAAGGTGAATTGCTTTGGAGTGCATTTGGAGAGGATGAATAAATTCATCAAGTTGTGGAACAAACGCTTTTAAACAACTTTTTCTCGCCAGCCTCTTCTTCAGAGCTTGGATAAAACCAGAAAAGAGAGGAATTGCTAATCCATTGATAAATTTAAGCCAGGTAGTTTCACATTGATGGGAAAATAGGATGAAAGAGACGTTGGACAACGAAACTGTCCTTATGAAGAGAGGGGAAACCTGGCTAATATTTTCGCATAGAAATAGGTGTGACTCACGCATCTCATTCACTGACATCTGCTTCTACGCAGAGTAATACTCTGGGTCCTCGCCGTGGCAGTAAGCGATACACCTGAAGTAATCCAAGAATCCTCCCGAAAATCTGGATATACGACAGAAGTTGTTAACCTGCAGATGACAAACATCCTGCTATTATAAAACGCCAGCTGCTGCCAACAAGAACAGGTAATAGACGAGAGTTTTGCTCAGGGAAGCCAAGATTGGTACAAGTCTTTATTGCGGCCTATGTTTCGGCGTCGTCGCCTTCTTCAGAGCCAAAATGGCATTTAGGTGGGTAGTTTGACTAGATGACTTCGACTTTTCCAGGCTCTGAAGAAGGCATTTGGGTTGTATTGCTCCTCCTCTTTCATTTCGTTCTTCCTTTGGCTTGAAAAACTATTACAAGCCGATGTAATTCTTGAGCGAGTACACCCTACGCTTTGCTTGTCGTTTTCAGACTCTGATGGTGTATACTCCTACTGTCCAAGAACTACCCGTAAACCTACAGACGAATCTGGAGTTATATGAAAATACTAAAGTATTGGCTTTCCATCGACCACCCCACAAATAGACATGAGCAAGGCCGTGTTCTGCATTTTAAAACTCGCCATGAAATAGAGTAGATAGTTTAGATAAAGTATATAGTTTAGTTTAAGTACACCACTGGGAACTAAGAGAAGACACCGACCAAACATGCGAGCGTCGACTCGACTACCAGTGGAAAAAACGCAAAACAGTTTTAAAAAATTGCCTTTATATTAGGGTGAGCCAAAAGTAATGAGACAAATTCAACAAATTTCTTTATCTCTTCATAACTCAATTACAACTCTACGGTGCTGAGGAATGCATTCGCCATTAAGGTCAATGAGCTTGCTGCCATCGATCAGCCAACTTCCTGATCCCATCCTTCCAGAACTGTTTAGGCCTGGTGCTGATCCACTGCTCGTTATGGTTGTCGAGGTCTGCCTGGGTCCTTGTGTCCCTTCCGACCATGAGGTCCTATAGGCTAAAGAAGTAGTGGCAGTCGCATGGAGAGATGTCCGGCGAATACGGTGGGTGAGGCATGTGAACGTTGCCCAGCTGAGCAAGCTTGTCCGTGGTCACTTTTGCCCGATGGGGTGCGGCGTTGTCGAGGGGGAGGACCTTCTTAAAGCGCTGAGACCGAATAAGTGCGAGTCCCCGGTCCATCTCGTCTATTTCGTTCACCATAGCCTTGGAGTCCATCGTTGTGCTTGTGGAAAAGAGCTTCCAATATACAGTCCATGTGCGCAGACTCAAAAGCTCAGAAGGTGTTTCTCGCCGTGAACATCCCGCCGAACGAAGGACGGTAACAGGTGACCAGGCCTCACCCAGACTCGCTGCTTGGCAGGGTTAAGGTAGAAGACGTACTTCTCATCTTGCGTGACTATTGAATCCAAGCTGCTCGGGGTTGGGAATTGGGCGAGATTTGCGCGAAACAGGTCGACTCGTCATACTGGGGTTTCGGCGTGAGACAGACTGGGGTTTTGGCATGGTTCTGGAAAGGGCGAAAATGATCACTTCTCAGGTGGCCTTCAGCAAGTAGCAAGCAAACATACAAATACGAGAAGCACGAAACCGGACTCGAGCCACGGCATATGTGGGCACGGCATGGAGAGTCTCATTACTTCTGGCCCACCCTAATATTTAACTAAGTTATCATAAGGGTGTAAGATTTTGTTGTTCGTTATCCGGCCAAAAAACTGCGTATCCCACGCTTCCTTGACCTCTTCTTGCACCGCTTCAGTCTTGATGGAGTTGGCGAGTTTCTTTCTTTTAC
Source organism: Heligmosomoides polygyrus bakeri (assembly GCA_947359475.1). NCBI lineage: Eukaryota > Metazoa > Nematoda > Chromadorea > Rhabditida > Heligmosomidae > Heligmosomoides > Heligmosomoides polygyrus. The sequence goes on along the minus strand of OX375865.1, from coordinate 48,366,840 downwards.
CGATGGACGCAAGGCACTGCCGTTAATAATCTTTCGACACTTCGCCGAGCTGCGAAAGATGGTGGCGATGTGGGCGACCCCGCCGAATCTCCAGCAAAGTGGTGCTGATAGGCATGTCTGTGTCTCGTCTGCACTCCTACCCATCCTATTGAGGATGACTCAGGTGAGCAACTTGTAAACTACGGACAATTAAATACACTGCTTCCTTCTTGAAAGGATCCGTGCAGGTATATACATCTTGCTTCTTAGCAGGAGAAGCCGAAAAGCTTAGAGACCACTGAGATACGCTGCCTTTGGGCAGTCTCGTGCTGATACATGGAGAGAGTGGTTCAGAAGGAGAGAGGAGTACAGGAACGTGGTGGAGCTATTGAGAACTAAAAGCACATACGATCTCCTTCCTAAAACTTCAGCACCATGAAAAATAGACATAAGGAATAGGAACTACGGTCTGGTTCGATGGTTGAGACGATTTTTGCTTGAGGCCCAAGTCCGACGATGCGCCGTGCGCCGCGAAAGTTGACAGAAGCAGCAAGGTAGGAAAGGCAGTAGGAACTGAGATATCTGCATAAGGAAGAGGACACTGCAGACTGCAGCTCCATAGTTTTCCAATAGCCAGTCACACGGCGCAGGTCTCGCAACCCATCATCCTCACAGTGCTTCCATAGCCCTGGATTTCCGCTTCCTTAGCTATTCATATAATTTTGCCGTTCGAATAAGCCACCAGTTCCCCGTTACCGCTGTCAGTATCAGCAGCGCTCCCTCACCACAGGCTAACCCTTATAAAAGGTGCAAGCAATTTTTGTCAATCAGAATTTAGGTCTTGTCGATGATCGGCGACATGTAATGATTTCAGAGTTCTGCATGGACGGCATTTGTCAACCTTGACCCAGATCTCTTGAGTAAAAACCAGCACGGATATTGTAGAATTAGGTGAAGAGTAGGTTTTTCAACGCTTTCTTTTTCCATTGTAGACCTCAACCTACATTCCGAGTTCGGTCAAGGAACTTGACTGATTGCAGATTTAATAAATCTCCTAGAGCAAAAAAATTATGAATAGAGGGTTAACATAAAAGGCGCAGGAAATGTAAAGGAAACTTGGCACTCTTTTCATCGCATCCCTCAGGAGGCGGGAACTCTTGCGTTCTGCATACTATCCTGAATGTTAGCAAATCAAAAAGGCCAAAATACCAGTTTTTTAAACAAATTGGCATCACTTTCAATTACTATGTTTACGCTACAACTCATAACTCGGTCAATAACTAACCATTTTACACCTGATAGGTCCGAATTTCAGCGAACCGAAGAACTGTTGTCACTGATGTTACGCAGTTTGTAATCAGCGGCGAACAAAGATCTACCAATTTAGGCAAACTATAGCCACTGTTCAGTACATATTTCGCACTATTTCCCTCTTCGTACACCTCTGATGAGAGGTTAGGAATTTAGCAAATGCAGAAACAACACTGACAAGGCTATAAGCTGTTACAGGATGTTTTGTTACGATCAAAACTCCTGCGCCAGGCGGGACTCGAACCCGCATCTTCTGCTTTCCGGGCAGCGATGTTCGCCTTTACACCACCGGCGCTGTTTGACCGCACGTAACATCCGCGATATCCTCGAGCTCCGTCAGCACCCACCCGTGATACGGGGTTGGGCCGGCCGCTGATATCAGCATGGAACCGGTTAAGCTAAGGACCTTAGGCGATAAGTTGTAACAGGATGTTTTGTTACCCCTTACTACTTATAGCCTCTATATCAGCCGCTCCAGGCTTAAACTAATGTGTTCAAACACTGACAAGGATTTTTCATTCTTTTTTTATTCGATGACTCTAGAATCGTCTGATAAAGATAAGGATAAAGGACGGTGTTACTCAAACCCTTATGGGATGCGCCAGCGCATTCTACTTCTACAGGATGTCGTGGAGGCGACATGAATGCGTATTTGGCCATACAATGACTTGCGGTGGCCAGCCGATGAACAAGTTAGCGCTTTATCCTTCCCAGACAAGTCTGGTACCAATTCACCGTCCCCGGAGGGATGGACGGCTTGGTTGGCTTGGGCGTGAAATCCGAACCAGGAACCTAGTATCGGGTGCACGCGACAGTCGCGCCTCCTCCGACTGCGCTGCACGCGCCCAGAATCGTCTGATGCAGAACAAAAAGCCACCTAGTCGTATTTGGCAAATGGTACTGTAAGAACTAAAGACCATATCACGGAAGCGTTCCACGGTCAACGAATGCGGCGAGCTGTGGTCAACGAACGCCGCGAGCTGGCGCTGGCAGTTCTTTCTGCATCCCGTTTCTATCAGACGAAGCTAGTGCATCTACTGCCTTCGTAAGGCAGGCCTGCAGTACAATACCAGCCTTAACTTTTGGTCTTTGGGCGGAAAAAGCGAAAAAACCACTTTTTCCGCCGCTTTTCTGTAGTGCTCTTCAAATTAAGCGCATTGTAAATTGAAGCACATATTCGTGATCAGCACCGAGCTCTCTTCCCGATGAGCTGCAAGTCGCCTAGCGAGCGCCTGAAAAATAGTTCAGTGACCTAATTTCTGCCTGGCACGGCTGACCCCTTCCCTCGCGGGAGATAATTACACCCACAGCTCCTAAGTAGCTAATGAAGCAAGAGATTCGGCCTATTATAGCCTACTTTCTACCTTATATATAGTAATACTTAGTTTATTGGATTCCCTCGTTCACCGAGTTCACAACGAGATAATTTTTCAAAGGATCTGATTGTTTAATTGCCATTAATTTTAAAAATGTCTCCACTTTGGAGGACTCTAACTCTGGAATTTCAAGTTTGTGTGCTCTTCTATTTGTTTGTCTCGTTAAACGTAATGGTTGAAATCAAGCCGCGGAGTTGGCACCTTTAGGGTTGAAATCAGTAGAATTTATGCGCTGGCAAAGTGGCCAACATGGCACTTCTTTGTGTTTATCCGCGCACTTTTCCCATGGTAAAAGCGACTACAGAAGCATTTCTTTGAAGGAAGAAGCATAACGATTTGGAGGCCTATGAAAACTCGTTATAGACTTCCGCAGGTGAGATTCCGACCAAGCTAGAAGACATTTCAGTCACTCAGTTACGAAGCAAACTCACTCCAAATGTGAATTGAGTGAATTTGAAAAAATTTTCAAAAATGGGAAAATTACTCACGAGTGCATTCACCAACTAAATCTGACTCGAACCGTGGTTCAGTTTCCATTTTGCGTTCATTTGTACAAGGATTATCACGAGTCAAATGCCCAGTAGCCGTAATCGAGACCCAGATTTGTTCCGGAGTCATTCCTCTCGCCTGCTCTCGTGACCCCTCGCGCCATCTGAGGACGCCGTAAACCGCCTAACCAGAGTCTTCACACTTCCGCTGTCGCGGAGTATTATTGATCCTACCAAACACCGTAGAGGTGCCGTGCTCCAGGATCGAGTTTCAACGAAGTCTTAACGGTCCTTTCTGTCTTATTTATTTTAGTGCACATTTTTACCAATGCTTTGTGCAGTCTCATTCGTTTTATTTCCATTTTAATTCAATTTTACATAGGCTTTCTATTTTAAATTATTTTTATTTCTATTTTTGTGCGCATGAGGTAAGGAGCTGAATAATGCGGAAATAGAGTGCATGGCGCATCCCAGAAAGCTTTAAGTTCTAATACCGATCGTCGACCTTCTCGTAAGTACCAACTAGAATTTTATCAGCCTTGTTTTTATTTTTTTCTGGAATGCCCGTTGAAGTATAATGGAATGCTTGGCGCATCCCGCAAAGGCATTTAGTAACGTTGACTTTTATTCTTTATTCTTTATCAAGCCGTTATCGTGGCTGTGCAGATGTTCAGCGTCCTCTCGTTTTTCATGAGCATTTTACTTCAAAGATTTTCAATAAGTCTAGCTGATTGCTAGCTATCGACACTTGAGAGTGACCTTACCATTGTTCCCCTACGACACAATGGGAAAGGCGTTTGGCTATGAGATGTTTCGTAAGCGTTGTAGGTTAGGCCGTGCACTGGTCCAGCATTGCGCGGCGTTCCCTTGATTGATGGCTAAAGAATATTTTCTAGGCGTTCATTTAATAAATTTTAGAAAATGAGCGCATGTAGCGGAGTCGGAGGAGCTGGCGGCTGTCGCGTGCACCCGATGCCAGGTTCCTGGCTCGGATTTCCCCCTCTGACCCGCTCCAACCAAACCTTCCGTCCGGAACTGGTCGGTCAACCTGTATGGGAAGGATAAGGCGCTGACTTATCCATCGGCTGGACAGAGCAAGTCGTTGTGTGGCCAAACGCATTCAAATTGCCTCCACGAAATCCTGTAGAAATAGAATACGTGGCGCATCCTATAAACGGATTCGTTGAGGTCTGCCTTCACTGAGAGGAATGAATCTCCCGAAGTTAAGGTAAAAATCTTCTTTCTGCTGTTGGAAAATTGTTAGCAGCTTTGTCTGAGAAGGATGAAACACTGACTTGAACATCAGTTGGCCAAGTCATTGTATATGCCAAATACGCTATCAAATTACCTCCACGATATCGCGTACAATTGGAATGCGTGGCGCATCCCAAAAGAAATTGATTTACGCCATCCTTTATCCTTAATCCATATGTGTTATACCTTATACTAAATAGTTTGAACGCGAAAATGTTTCTTAAGCGTTGTAGGTTACGCCGTGCACTGGTCCAGCATCGTGCGGCGTTCCATTAATTGATGGCTAAAGAATACTTACTAGGTGTCCGTCTAATAAATTTTAGAAAATGGGCGCGTGTAGAAGTAGAATGCGTGGCGCATCCCAAAAGGGTTTAGTGTTGCTAAGCTTTACGTTTTTTATGCTCATCACTATCTTCAAGGGCTGGTGAAGAGGCGTGGTCCTATCCGTTGTATTATACAATTTTTGGCCCTTTCGGACTTGTCCGTCGGTTGGAAACCGCAAATCAAGTCAAACTGGGTCCATCCACAACGACATCCCATGGAAGAAATAAAGAATAAAAGTCACCGTTACTAAGTGCCTTTGAGGGTTGCGCCACGCATTCTATTGTGAACAGGTATTACAGAAAAATGAAAAGAATGGGGATAAAGTTCTAATCGGTGCTTACGAGAAAGTCGACGATCAGTACTAGAACTTAAAGCCTTCTGGGATGCGCCACGCACTCTACCTCCGCTTTATTTAGGTCCCCAACCCCCTGCGCCTAAAAAGTCAAACTAAAAAAATAATAGAAATTTAAGCCTACGTAAAAAAATTAAATTAAAATGGGAATAAAACAAATGAGACTGCACAAGGCGTTGGTGAAAATGTGCACTAAAATGAATAAGACAGAAAGGACCGTTAAGATTTGGTAAAAACTCGATCCTGGAGCACGCCACCTCTACGGTGTTTGGTAGGACCAATAATACTCCGCGACAGGGGAAGTGTGAAGACTCTGGTTAGGACGTTTACGGCGTCCTCAGATGGTGCGAGGGGTCACGAGAGCAGGCGAGAAGAATGACTCCGGAACAAATCTGGGTCTCGATTACGGCTACTGGGCATTTGACTCGTGATAATCCTTGTACAAGTGAACGCAAAATGGAAACTGAACCACGGTTCGAGTCAGATTTAGTTGGTGAATGCACTCGTGAGTAATTTTCCCATTTTTGAAAATTTTTCAATTTCACTCAATTCACATTTGGAGTGAGTTTGCTTCGTAACTGAGTGACTGAAATGTCTTCTAGCTTGGTTGGAATTCCAACTGTGGAAGTCTATAAGGAGTTTTCATAGGCCTCCAAATCGTTATGCTTCTTCCTTCAAAGAAATGCTTCTGTAGTCGCTTTTACCATGGGAAAAATGCGCGGATAAACAAAAAGAAGTGCCATGTTGGCCACTTTGCCAGCGCATAAATTCTACAGATTTCAACCCTAAAGGTGCCGACTCCGCGGCTTGATTTCAACCATTACGTTTAACGAGACAAACAAATAGAAGAGCACACAAACTTGAAATTCCAGAGTTAGAGTCCTCCAAAGTGGAGACATTTGTAAAATTAATGGCAATTAAACAATCAGATCCTTTGAAAAATTATATCGTTGTGAACTCGGTGAACGAGGGAATCCAATAAACTAAGTATTACTATATATAAGGTAGAAAGTAGGCTATAATAGGCCGAATCTCTTGCTTCATTAGCTACTTAGGAGCTGTGGGTGTAATTATCTCCCGCGAGGGAAGGGGTCAGCCGCGCCACGCAGAAATTAGGTCACAGAACTATTTTCCAGGCGCTCGCTAGGCGATTTGCAGCTCATCGGGAAGAGGGCTCGGTGCTGATCAAGAATATGTGCTTCAATTTACAATGCGCTTAATTTGAAGAGCACTACAGAAAAGCGGCGGAAAAAGTGGTTTTTTCGCTTTTTCCGTCCAAAGACCAAAAGTTAAGGCCGGTATTGTACTTGGTAAGAGTGGATGAGTTACTCCTACGCGAAGTCGCGCGCTAGCCGCATGCGACGTCATGGCGCCGAAACGCGGAAGTGTGCTCAGACGCATGGTTCGCCGCGGTGCACCAAATTTTGCCAGTGTTCAAGCTGCTCAACTAGTTTTTGATCGTGCTTAAACTTAACCACATGCTGCCGTAAGAGTCGCGGATTGATGCGCAGGTTGGCGGGATAGTGTAGCTTGTGATTGGTCCCGTTTGAATTGCTTGTTGATGTGTAGGTTTGCGGGATATTGTTGCGCGCGGATGCCGCCGTTTTGAACTTCATGAGTGATCTGTTCATGTTTACTTCTCCAGTTCTTTTGTTTTGTGTCTGCTGCATATTTTTCCGGAAGTTCTGCTTGTTGAGGGCTGTTTTTCAGCACTCATCCAAGCTGGTCAGCCTGTTCAACGTCTCCATTGTTAAGCGGTGGCGAGTGCGGTTGTTTCGTATTATCGATTCCTTCTTTACCATCCTACTGTGCGATTTTGCTTTTCTACTATGCAAAGCTGAGTAAAGGAGACTCTTAATTGGACCACCCGTAACGGCACTCATATCCGACTTTTTTGTATCTTTCCTAGAGTGAAACTCAAAGAATGACTTTAAGAAACGCAAGTCGTCATGTGACACTCTCCTGGAGGGAGGTTAGATGCTGTGGAGGTGTTTAGGGGTCATCTTTCAACAAAAAACCTCATTAGTGCGGAAAAATAGAAACGAGACATGGTGTCAGTGAAGAAGACAAACAATAATAATGGTGTTAAATCTACGTGAGTGGAGAAGAGCACAAAATTCAAAATTGGGTCCACTTTCTCTGCGTGCAAAAATCTACAGGAGTTTAACAGATTACATTGTAAAAGAGGATATCCTAGTACTGCCTGTTCAAGGTTTTGTTTAGCTTTTAAGCGTTAGAGATAGAGTAGTGTAAGTGTTACTGCATGTCTTACGTTCTCTTTCATCTATGTTTACGTATATTTATGTCGCACATCAAAAAATGAATAAAACAAATATAAGGTCAGTAGTGGTATGGTTTACCGATTCGTAGTCTACGGGAGATTCTTTGTATAACGGCGTTTTCTTAGGAATTCGTGAACATTGAACTTTCTTGCGACGCTATTCCTCGGGCTTCTCTTTGAAGTGAAAAGAAAGCTGGATCTTGTCCGCCTGAGTTAAATACAAATCTTTCGCTATCATCGCTGCTCGTTCCTACTCTGCATATGGAGCAGCCATACATCTATTCAGAAAAGAAACCAATGCCCTACGAGGAAAGCTTCTACAAACTTCCCAATTCTTGTACTTCCTGTACAGACTTCTACACTCAGCTTCTACAGCCTTCGTAATCTAATAGGAAACAAGTGATGCAGATGCATCACTTGTTTTTCCTATTAAACTGCCTGGATTCTCCTTTTTAGTGACATGACATTATTCTGGACGTTCATAACTCTCATAAAACAAAAACTACTTTGTCATTTCTTCTAGGGTAAAAACATTTGCTGATCCGTGTTTTCATCAGTTTTTTAATCATTAGCGCTCCAGAGACGCAGCTTTAATAATCGCCATCAGTAACCTCTTTGTACAGCCAAAACAACGCCAACATGAATTGAAGTACCGCTCACTAACCCAAAAATAGGCAGAGCTCAGCAGCAATATACGTTCTTTTTCACTGTAATCACCTGTGCAAACTAAGAATCAAATACATTGCATTCTATTATGACAGTCCTCAATGATAGGTCAAGTTTCTACACTCGCTCCTTGGGCGATTAAACGGAGCTACGAAAGCAGTTTTTGCGCGAGTCCCTTGGGTGGCCCACACCCGAGTCCCTTCGCTATGGCGAAGAGCTGTGAGCTGAAATTCATAGAATACGCTTTTCTATAACAAAATAAAAATAAAAATAAAAACTGATCCTGGATCCTCTTCAAAAAGTTGTCGAACGAATATTCCTTTAACAACGGAAGTATTATTAATATTAATGGTTGGTTATATTTCTTCACATCTAGATCGCGGAAGACTGCGGGAGGAGGCAAAAGTTATTGTAATGTTATTGTGTAATAGCACTTTTGCATTTTATTTGTAGTTGACGCGGCTACTACGAACTTAATCGCAGTCGCGGAGGCTTCTTTAAACCGAGAGGAAAAAATTTAAGAATAACTGTAAGCCGAAAATACGTTCGCCACTGCTCATGTTACTTGGATGTCAAATTGTATGCCGTTGGTAGCGTAAGTATGAAAGGCTGCTTCGGTCATGTGGGCCATGGAATGGACCCAGCACTTCTTCGACTCTAGGAACAGCAAAAAATGCATTTAAGAGTGCTGCTTGAAGAAGAAGCTGTACTAGAAGCGCTTTGAAACACTAATAATATTTGATTCCTAGAACATTCGACGGAATATGAAATTTCCCGTTTGTGGAAAGAGGATCCCAAAAAATATACTATGTTGTCGTTTCTCGTGAAGTAGTGACGTCGTTTCTGTACGACTTAGTTATGTGGAAAACGATCCCAACGACGGAATGGAGGTGCACGAATCTCCTCGGGATCCTAGTGGCACAAGGTTTCTAATGGGTAGTCTTATTATAACGATATGGAAGGATTACGTGCTACTCACGTGCATGAATTTAGTAATCGTTACCCAAACTATGCCAAAATGGGTAAAGAAATATTCATCGAACGGAATCATGCTCGATGGCACGTTCCATACAGCAAGATATAATTTGAAATTGGCCGCTCTTACGGTTGTCGATGAAAGAGACCGAGGTCTCCCCGGAGGTTTGATATCGCCTTCGAAATTGAAGCGCTCATTGAAGTGAATTTGTTTTAACTTTCCTCTTGTGTGGTACAATGACTTCATTGGGTTCTGGTGATTCCTTATTTTTGGTGGTTCGGGCATTAGTGCCCAAATTTGAACCAGAACAATAGTTACGAATGAAGCGCCGTGCTTTTACAAAGGATATCGAGCAGTTTTTCCATGGGATCGATTTCATTTTTGTCGGTTTCATATGCTACAGAAGCGTAAAAAGAAGACCAACCAAGTTGTTCAAGCATGCGACTACTTTGTTGCTCCAAAAAAGTGAAAAAATCATGTTGTTCAGCTACCCTAATGGGCACCAGTGTATATTTCCTTGAAACGCCTGTTGGGAGAGCCTCGCTTGGAAGAGGTTGTCCAACGGTTTGGCGATATACTTGGTTACCTCTGCTTGGAAGGACATGACGTAATGGTTGACTACTTGGAAAAGAACATTTAGGATGTGTTTTGTCTTCCATAGTGTACGAACTACAATTTAGTTTGTTGCCGACATCAGCTCGAACACCCGTCCTTTGCCAACGAAGGAGGCGTCCTAGACACTAGAATGATAAGTGAACGTTTTCATCGACAAATCAAGGAAGAATTCTTGCGTTGCAATAGAAATTCACGGCTAGATGAATTTGTGGACTTACGAGCAGTGAAAGAGTTGGCATGCTGTAGAAACCAAAGTAAGAAAGTTATTGAAGTAAGACTAGAAAAAAGACAAGCACGTATTAGAGATCTACTTCAGGACCGCCGTGGTTTTGTTGGATGTGCGTTCGGTCTCCAGGAGGGGCACAGGACAGCCCTAGAGATGTTTAAATGGAATTTTGACTTGATATTGAAAGCGGACCCGAACAAATGGGAAGTTTGTGGTAAGTGCTGCACAAACCGTCTCCTAGTGTCGTGGAAAGGAGAGTGCAAGTGCATCCCTCAGGCTGGCAGAGAAAAAGTATTCTAAACATCAATTATGATCATTTAAAGGAATACGCATTGCTAAAATGGTGTGCCTACTCTTACACATGTACTTGACAATCGTCCCAGTATTAGATGTGCACATCGAACGCCGTTATAGTAAAACACAGGACAGTGTGCCAAGCGTAAGTAGAAGAATTAGCGGGCGAATCAGCTAAAGACCTCGATTCCGAGACTTCCATAATGCGAGATGATAGGACGCCTATAATACAAGATACCGAGACGTCAATACATGGAACACATGGAAGATTGGAGAGACGTTATCAAAGCCTGCACTGTATAAAGAGAGTAAGTCCAAAAAAAGGGAAAAAGTTGTCACAAACACTTATGATTTTCGATGACTGCCATCATAGAAGCTAAAGCGGTTTCTATCGCTAAAGTCAGCAGTTCAGAAGCAGAAACGAAGCTGGAAGGCGCAGCGAATCAGCAACAAGTGGCGGCTAAAACTCTGGAAGTATTGTAAACTGAGGAGCTTATTCCTCGTCTTGAAATGGCAAGGATTGGCTCAAAACCGCATATCTCGTGCGTTCCGCTTTTCAGGTACAGACTTAATTTACTGAAGCATGTGCTTAACTTCTTTGTAGTGTGTCGTTATTACAGCGGGCGAGTAAGGAAGAGATAGCGAGCACCGTCACAGGGAATTACGACAATTGAGGAGTGGCTCGTCTGGCAGATGAAATGGGGAATGTAAATGTTTTAGATTGACGATAGATGCTGTTCTCATGTGATTGATAAGAGATCAAATTATTCACAGAACGTTCTAGCCTCCTAGAGGTTTTTTTAGGGATGGGGATAATTAGGTTGGAAAAAAGTCCACACTTCGAAAAAGTTTTTTACCGTTCTCCTTGTAAACGCACTAGCCAATATTGATTGCTGATTTCATAATCCTATCACACTTATCTACCATTCGCACGCGGACACAGGTCAAGACGCTTCTTGTACTTCGTTATCTATCCAATCTTCCGGACTCAATGCCAGATCTACCTCATGACCATTTTGGGCACGGCATTCTTCATGAATTTATTAAAAGATCTACATATAGTTCGTCAGGCACCCGACCAAATTAACCATATATGGCTTGGGATCTGCTACTCATCGCGCCTGCTATGAGTGGTTCGGAATGTTTCTAAAGGGAGATTATTCACTCGAGGACAAGGCAAGGTCAGGAAGACCAACTGAATTGGACGACACTGAATACTCCATCTTCTTCGTACCGATAGTAGGCAGACGACACGTCAACTAGCAGAGAAGCTCGAAGTGTCTCATAGGGTAGTGGGAATCCATCTGAGGGGTCTTGGCTTTGCATGGAAATTTGGAGCTTGGATTCCGCATACCCTGTCAGACACCCAGTGCAAAACCAGATGTTGCAAGACTCACAAGAGAAACAATAAAGTAGCTGGCTGGAAGGTAACGCCTCACCAAGCGTAAGCCCTGACCCTCGCCTCTACCGTCTACCATCTCTTCCGTGCTCTCAAGCAAGAAATTGGAGAGAAATATTTTGAAACGGATGAAGACCTCAATAATTGGATTCAGCAGTGGTACGACTCCAGAACTGCAGTCCTTTAAGCGAGAGGAATTAGACAAGCACCCAGTCTTTGTTGGAGAAGTGTAGTAGAACAAAATGGAGTTTATCTCAATTGATTTGACGTTGTAGTTGTGAAGTAATGAATCTTTGAAAAAAATGAAAAGCCTTTTTTCCAACCTAATATATGGTATCACGAAGCTGCGACGCCTTTGCGCCGCGCCAGAGCTTCGCCAACCTGATTTGTTCCGTCACTCGCTTAGGGATAGACATGCAGGTTCCTTTTCAGATAGTAGAAGCAGGACATGGACCCGATAAATGGGATTGTTAGGCTTTGGTCATGCTTCAAGCCTCGGTATTAAAGGGAATCTACCTCACCTCAGTGAGTGCAAACTAATCGTTTCATGAAGGACAGGATGATGGGCGAGGACGAGGTTCGAACATTCTGCATGGATATTTGTTTCACTTCAATTCATGGCACTATTCTACAGTGCTACAGCTATCTCGACCTTCTGAGTACCTCGAATTACTCAAGCTCCGCAAATTTTCAGTGCGCGGAGAGAGTGTTGGGAGAGGTCTTAGGGAGTGCTCTCTTAGGCTCACTAAAGAGTTCAGTTTTCATCGTCCACACTCTGTCTTATTGTCGATGTTCACAAGTAGAATGAGTCAATGGAGACAACGTTTCGCTTCTTGGCTTGCCGCAATCTCCAAGTACGTTTGAGTGGTGCCTCCGAAAGTTTCTCTCGACTTTTTTCTGTTTTTTTCTCCGTTTATTAATAACTGACTGGTACCAATTTCCACGATGCTAAGCCACTCTTATTTAACGGCTATGTGAGCTCACTATGTAAGCAGGGTCATCTTGCTGAACAATCATTAGGTGCAATATCGACATCACAGGAACACCAAAGTGAAGAAAGGAGAAAAGGTCACCGCCGTTATTAATGTACTACAACTGCAGCAGGAGCGAGCGCAAAACACGGCAGCAGGTGGTTTGTTCTAATGACTATCTTTTTTGACGTATTGTTGTTGTTTTCTTCTAACCAAACTAGTTACGACTGTTACCCAGTGGCTGTCAGCGATTACATGTCCAGCCTGCCTAGTTTCCAATATGGTCTGAACGAGTTTTCTGGTTTTCTGGTTGCTGAAGCTCGGAGTTTCGAAAACCTTTTCTAACTGAGAAAGCATGTTTCGTTCTTGTAGACTGTACCTGTACCTTTAGCCATGCGAGTCGTGAAAGTTTTTCAGCTCGGTTTTGCATTTGACGCAGACCACGAGTTTTTTTACAAACACAAATATTCAGCTGAAACGAGCACAATATTAATTCGTAGTAACGTAAGCACAGTTTTGCATAAATAAAAAGTTGTTTATGAGAGAAATTTTCATTTTACTGCCGGCTTAGCTTTTATAATTCCCTAGTGTTTAAACTGATTCGCCTGCGAATCGATTGAACTAGAAGTTTTATGGATATTTAGTTGTTTGCTCACTGTTCAATGAAAAAATAGATTTGTTACTTAAAGCAGAGAAGATGTTATACTATAGGCGGCTTCATATTTGTAAGACCCGTGGAAAAAATGCCGTAAACAGAGGCTCTTTCTTAGAGGCTCTCTTGGGTCGCTATTTCATTCTTCATCCCTTCTACCTCATAGAATTATTCTTCACTTACTGAGTTAAAATCTTATATCCATCTCACTTACTCTCCGCCTTCTTCCTATTCATGTTGTAGTTCGAGTTCCATACAATTTCCAAACCTGCGGTTAACATATGCCCCATATCTTTTCTCTTGTTGAGATAATCAGTGGCCAATTCAGAGAATGTGGAATAGAGTATTCAAGTTTTTGCAGAAACTTACAAACGCTTCCTTCAGAGACTTCTTGTTAATAACCACCGCAATTATTGCTTCGAATTTTCCCCATCCGATTCTTCGCCGTTACTAGAAGACATCAGACTTGTCTCATTCAACTATTCTTTTGTTCTATGCAAGCCGACAAGCACGTTCGACATTCGCCGGCACACACTTTTGTGCTCTAGCGCGCTAAACAGCAAGACGCGGGGACCGCCCGTGTATGCCGTCACTAGCCGTCCCTGTTGGCAGCAGTCGGACAACGTTCGTTCTCATGAACTGTCCCAGGCGTCCTCAGCGCACACTCCGTAGTACACAGAAGCTCGTGGCCGCGCGTCGCTAAAGCCTCGTGCATAGTTCCCGTCCCGCGGTGGAATCACGGCGATAGGCTTTGCAGAGCGACGCGAAGGGATGTGGAGTTCCCAGCGCTCGCCGCAACGCTCATCGCTCTGCAAGGGAGCGCGACGGTGATCCGCCCGGGACCAGGCGAGATGGCCATGAATCGAGCACCGCGATGGCATCGCAGAGATGAAAGTATGCCCCGGCCTAAGACGTGAGCCGCGTGCACACTTCGTCTCGGCAGCGCGGCAGCCACGCTGAAGCATAGCCCAGAGGGCGGAGTCGCACTGCGACAGCGATGGCTGCAGTGAGGGGGTGTGCACAATTATGCTGCCGCAGTGCGCCGGCAGCGGCGCAGGGGCAGTGGCAGCGAGGAATGACTCGGGCACTTCTCACTGCTGCTCGCCGTCGCTGAGGCTGACACCGTTCACGCAGTTCCGCAGATGGAGACTTTTGCAGAATTTTATACAAATCAGCTGATTCAGTGAATTTTTCCTTGTATTCCTTGGTTTCTTGGCCATTTCGTTCGTGTTTTCGCGTTTTCCCTTGCATCGCTTCTTAATTCGTATATCGTTGTAGGATTGTTATTGCCAAGGGTATTTCGTCGATGTATGTTTTGCTAGGGGCTTCCGCCATGCCTGTGCATATCACTCGTGCATTTCTTTCGATTCTGATTCAGCTCTCAGACACCGAAACTCACGGTTCGGGGCCCGACACATAACGACTCCAAAAAAGGCGTTCTCAATTGGCAGATTTCTGTGAAGGACATGTCACCATACCTCCTTGTGGCTTGTCGGGCGCAGAAATGTGGGTTCCTGTACCGGCAAGGGAGTTTACAAGCAAAACTAAGCCCGAAATGAGCCTAGCCACGAAGAAAACTCATGAGGAGAACAACAAATTCATCACATGACCCCGAAAACATCAACAGACGACTTTCGGTCCCCTAACGAGGGATATTGCTGAACTCGGTCCAGAGATTCTCAACGAGACCTACAAGGTCTTGTAGAGCACCGAACAAGGATCACAGAGCTATGCTTCGTTTTTGCTAACTGCCTCTGGATGGTCCAAAAACGGGAAAAAAATGGTATCGCTTCAAGCGGCCTGATATGACATAAGTGGCGCCTGGAATGGCCCTGTCGTGCTCAGAACTTAAATTACAAAAGGTTTGAGCTCAAATCAAAGTTAGATTATAGTAATAACAGGGTCTGGACGTGCGGGCCATGCCAGGTATATCGGCTTCAGGTATACCTGGCCACGCTAGGAACGTAGCCCAACCTAGCTAGTGATCATTCCTCACCCAGTGTCGGTCGCCGACTTCGCCGGCAACCAACACTGGGTAAGGAAGAATCCCTAGCGTCGAAGTCGAATTCGTTGAAACGTAGCCTTCTACAGATCAATTAGTGCCTTGCTGTGTACCACACATCCCTGTACAGTACTCAGGAGAATGTCCGTTAGCAGACCTGCTTCTTCTAGATGGGCTGTTTCCAACCGATTGCAGCAAGGCGACTTCAGACAAGGATACTGTCCTCATATGTATATAGTGCTGAAAATTGAGACCAAGGACTGATTACGTAGGCGAGGCCGCACGTTTTCTGAATCCCGACGCACGTTGGTCGACATGTATGGCACGTCTTCTGAATCCCTGCGGACCGAAGATGACAGCTGCGGCAGGTCTTCTCAATTCCGATGCACGTTGGAGGACGTAGGAGGCACGTGTGGAAGTGCATGATAGGATGAGCATAGACTGCCATAGATGCAAAGAGGGTGAGGTAAAGGTAAGCGGTAGTGCAAAAAACAATGGAGAGATGCAGCCGAAAATGCAATAAGGCTGGAACGCGAAAATTAAGGGAAAATGAAGGGTAAACGTTGGTAAACCTGTACAGAGCGCAATCCTATGGTTGGTGTTCTTTGCCTTCCACCCCTCTGGCAGCTTTTGGATAAACACGTTGGATTGGATCAGCATGCGTTGTGAACAGTTAGGACGCCTGTGACAGGGCGCCTGTGTCAGGGCGCCTGTGAAAGGGGTGACAGGCACCTGTGACAGAGCGCTTGTGACAGGGCGCCTGTGACAGGGGTGACCGAGCGCCTGTGACAATGCGCCTTGACTGGGCGCCTGTGACAGAGTGCAAAAAATAGAGTCATGCAGCGGAAAATGCAATAAGGCTGGAATGCGAAAATGAAGAGAAAAATGAAGGGTAAACTTGGGTAAGGCGCCTGTGACAGAGGTGACAGGGCGCTTGTGACACGACGCCTGTGACATCCCAGATAACCCCAGAGATGAATTTCGGACAAACCTTTTTTCGAGCTCTAGAGTCGAGGGAGTGAATTCAAACACTATGCTCATGTTCGACTCCTATTTTTAAAAAGAAGAAAGAGTGTCGGAGCAAGTTCTGCCACTGAAGCCGAACTTTCTGATAGCGATGAGAGCTATATTACTATAAACATTGGTTCCTAAGTGAGGGGGAACTTAAGCAGGAAACTAATGATGCTTTAGTTTTATTCGTTGGCTGAGAGTGTCGCGTCCGCGATCCTGGTTCGCTTCCGCGATCGGGAGGCGGCGCGGTGACAGCGACGTCCAAGGCACCACCTCCTAGCATTAGCATTACACTGCTGGATATAATGATAGATCCACTCGAAATAATAATTTTTTCAAAACTTGCAGAGGCCTCGTGAGCATCTTTTGTATAGTAGTAGGGGCATTGACAAAGCTAAAAAAAATAACAACAAGAACTGGCCTCGCGAAGTGGCGAATTTCCAGAAAAATTTCAATTTTATGGAATACAGCGTTTGGCGGCTGGTCATAATGATAGATCCATTCAGGAATAATAAGCTAAACTTGCTTCTGAGTGCTTCTTACGCCGAACTTTGTTACTGTACTTGTAGTATTCATCCTCCGTCGGTGATGGGTAGAGGAACTCGCCTTTCGGATTTCAAGAAAGGCTCTATTAACGGCATGAAGAACTGCGGCATGAGCAACCGTAGCATTGCTAAGAAAATTGGACGTTCCCATCATGTTGTCAACTCGTATGTGATCAATCCAAATGTATACGGTGCTACAAAGCCTACAGGAAGAAAACCAAGCAGGACAGAGCGAGATAGAAGAGCAATAGAGCGAGTAGCATCGAACGTCCGCTCAGATCAAAGCAAACCTCAACCTGGAAATTTTCTCCAGAACAGTAGACGCATCTTATCGAAGAGCACACACATCGTACGACGACGAATGCGCTGTGCCCCATTCATTACTGCCGCGAATCGTCAAAATCGACTTCTTTTTGCACGTCAAAACATAAGCACCGAATGATCAAAGGTAATGGAGTTCTCGTGTCATAGCGTCTGCTATTTTCTCTGTTTCAGATTGTGTGGTCCAATGAAAAGAAGTTCAGTTGGACATGATGGGTTTCGCAACTACTGACACGATCTGAGGAAGGAGAAACTCTTTTTTTTTTTCAAAACGCAACTTCAGTGGTGGTGGAGTGATGGTGTGGGCAGCCATCTGTTCGACTGGACGAGTCAAATTGCTCTTCGTTCCGAAAAAGATGAACTCGGCTCAGTACCGGTTTGCTTTGGAACATGGTCTACTTCGCTTCTGGAGGAGTAACTCACAACGAAATTTGATATTACAGCAGGATAACGCCCCGATTCATGCGAGTGGTAGCACTAGAGAGTGGGTGCAACGTCATCACATTCCGACTTTGAATTGGCCGGCCAATTCGCCAGACCTTAATCCTGTAGAAAACATTTGGGGCTTTATGGTGCGCTATATCTACATGAATGAAAAGCATTATAACACCACTGTCGAGCTAAAAAAGGCGATTGTGGAGGCCTGGCACGCCGTAGACGGCAACCTCTTGAACAAGCTGATTTCAAGTACGACCAATCGTTTAATTCAAGTCATTGAAGGTCGAGGAGGCTCTACTGATTAGATTACTGATACTGTTGTTCCTGTTTAAATTTGTTGTTGTAAACCATGTAGAACCTTCTATTGCTTGGTGAGCCTGAAGTTGTGACCCCTTAAGGAAAACATTTGGTGAAAAAATAAAGTTTTTATAAAGTTTGTTCTTTTTCAACTCATAACTTCTTCCTGCTATATTTTTTCTCTTTCTGGGACATTGTAACTGTAGTGAAATTTTGTTCGAAGCGGCTCACAATTCCTAGAAAAACATGAAAAACACAAAAATTTGAGTGGATCTATCATTATGTCCAGCAGTGTATATGTGTTCTAAGTAACCGTTCGTTCATAAACATTGTATCCACTGAACCTCTACCACAAAAGGGTGCGCACATATCTTTGGTGCATCGGCTTTCACGAACTAGACGTGTAGCCCGTTTGCCAGTTTCTGCTCATAGCCGAACTGACAAGCTGGCCGCGTGGCCAAGTCTTACCCGCCACCTTGCCGATTTCCTTCACAGAAGAAGCACCCCACTGATTACGTAATCTGCATGGCCTTTACTTCCACAAGTCGAATTCGAAGAGGATCAAGACCAACTTGGCGTCCGCGATAGCGACGTTTCGTGCATTTGCAGATCAACTACGCCATCCACAAAATGTAGGCGAAGGCGATGCGTAATTCTAAACGCTCTGTCCATAATAGGGACCTCAAGAAGCGAACTTTTGGGAATAATCGGATGCATCCAAAACGAGTACTCCGAAACCAAAAAGTCAGAAAAGAAAGAATTTCTTGAAGAGTTCCAGCTCATCGAAAATGAGACCATGTGTAATGATACAATGACAGAAGTGGACGCGATCTTGGCTGCCTTAAAAAGTCAACTTGGTGAAGTAAAGTGCTAGTATGCAAGACTCTCCGATAAAAACCCCATACTATCGAAATCGATGAAAACAGAGGAAAACTTCCCTACCGACGAGGCCAATACAGACCACAACCTCTCCTACGCCCAAGACGCCAGAAGAGACGAACTCCAAACTCTGGAACACGTTCTAACGTTCATGAAGGAGAACCCATGCAGACCAATCCTACAGCAATTGAGAGCACTAGCCCTACACATTGCGATCATAATAAACCGCAGTCGGAGTCATGTACCTTCCATTAAGCCTCCCAGAGCCACACCATCCCTCAGTTCTCCGGCAACACTGAATGAAGATTTCCAGGAGTAATGGGCTGTGTTTGAAGCCCTGGTGCATAACAGTCAATCCTTGAGCGACACAGAAAAGATGATATTGCTAAAAGAAAGTCTCACTGGCAAAGCTGCAACTACGATAAAAGGAATCAAAATGATATCTCAGAGCTACTCATGGATGGTAGACACCATAAGGAAAAAATATGATAACTTATCAAACAAGCGTGCCAGTATTATAAAGCGCTTAACGTCTCTTCCACCTGCAAGAGAAAGCGCTCGTTCCTGTGAAGCTGTATTTAACGAAATTCGATCTTTATTTAACGAAATGACATCATAAGGTTACAGAATTTCCGATACCCAGGATCAAATGTGGATCGAAACAGTCCTGAAAAAGTTTCCGCGACATACGGTAGAGGAATATCTCAGAGAGAACAAAAACGGTGTGCTTTCGTTAGAGAGACCGTTGATCGGTTGGAATCCGTCATAATGCTAAACGCATATATTTCGGAGCGCCTATACCAACGAGAAGTATACGGTAACAGTAATAAAGAACGAACATATTTATTATTTTGGAGTCGCACCGCGACTTGTGCAAATTTCTCTGGATTCGCGACCCCAATAGACCACCATTACGCGATAATCTGGTCGAATACAGATGGAAGGGAGTTCCTTTTGGAATACCGTCTTCGCATGGCATGCTCAACACGGTTCTATCAGCTTACCTAGAAAGCGTAATTACGGAGCTCGTAAGCGAAGTTTTGAAGCACATTTACGTAGATAATGTACTCATGCGAGCTGATTCCACGGATGAAGCCATCGAAAAATACTAGTTTTCCAAAGCGATATTTGCTGCTATTGGTATGAATCTCCGAGCTTTTGTGAGCAATTCCAAAGATGTGAACGACCTAATCGAGGAAAAAGACAGAGGTCATGTGGACCCATGAAGCTGCTCGGAGTAGATTACGACCCGCGATCCGATATTTTCTCGTTACAAACAGAGTTCTCCTTCCTACCACAAGCTAAGCGAGACTACCTAAGGCAACACCATTTAATCTATGATCCCGTTGAACTTGCAGCTCCACTATTAATATCGCAAAAGCACCGAAGCATGTTTGAGGAGAAGCTCGATTGGAGCGCAACAGTGAATCCTCAGCTCGCATGAGAATGGCAAAAGGTCACGGAATCCATTAATAACTTCCAGGTCCAAATACCCAGGTGGTTCTTCTCATCTCATAACACGTTCTATTGCTTGGCGGTTTGCGCGTATCTGGAAAACAGCGAATCAACCGAAATTTCCTCCATTGTTAGCGGAAAAACAAAGCTGGCACCCAAAAACGAGCGCTGACAACTCCAAAATTAGAACTATCGATTCTACTCGCTTTCAGACTGGCGGAATCAGTAGCCACTGGAACCACTAATATCAGAGAAATGATCATCGCTAGTGATAGCCTGATAGAGCTAAGCTGGGTCCGCTCGACGCGGAAATTGCCACTTTTCCTGAAAAACTAGAGAAACAGAATAAGGACAAACATGAAGACACTAACGGAACTCCGAACTCACTGTAACCTTTACCACGTTCCGGGAGAAAGGAATCCGGCAGACGCTGGAACGCGCGGAGTCACCAATACCCAACTAAAAGACATCGATTGGATTAAAGGACCACAGTGGCTACTGGACAAAAACGATAACTAATAGAGAACATTGAGTCTATTCAGTCATGGAATTTCAACATTGATAAAGAAGACGAGAAAGTAGTGTTTGTTGAGACTCAGTCAGAACCTGAAAGCACTCGCAGCCCCGTCACGATCTCTAAGTCGATACGGTGACTTCAACAAGGCACTAAGCCTGACGGCCTATGTCGGCAAATTTGTAAAAACGCTTAGAAAACAACGACGAAAACAGCAGACGAATCAGATTCACTGCAATACCTATCCAAATTTTCTCCATCCAACCAAATAACGGCTTCAGATATGGATCTTGCTGAAAAGCTGCGGCTGAGACTGGACCATAAGGACACCGACTTGAAAGAACTCTGAAGTCGTCACCCCGAAAAAACATATTTTTCGCGATCGCGAAGGCATAATACGTTTCGAATTCCGCTTGAGGAACGCAAATTTGCCTCACGACACACGCAATCCGATCTACAGTGCATCAAAATCTGAGATCTGAGCGTTTAATTTTGATGGACCTGCACGTAAGAATACGCCCACTGTGGAAGAAATCACTTACTTGCGTTAGCCCACCAAAGGTTTTGGATGACACGACCGTCAGGATCGGATTCGCCGAATGCTACACGATTGCGTATTCTGTAGAAGTGTCCAAAGCTTTCCCTTTGGAGCACCGAAATTGGCGCCGCTACCGCCTGATAGAGTGAAACAAGCAAAACCTTTCCAAAACACTAAATGCGACTTTTTAGGGCCGCTCAAAGATAATTCTAAAGCATACATATGCATATTCACTTGTCTCTCCGTAAGAGCCACTCACCTCGAAGTCGAGGAAGGCCTGGCAGCTGCCGCATTTCTCAATTGTTTCGAGCGTTTCATAACACGCAGAAGTGTTCCGATGATAATACGTACGGACTGCGGCACAAACTTCACACTAGGCTAAAAGGTAATCGGCTCCCTGTTCACCAGCGACACAGAAGAAAACTCGGTACTAAGCACTACTGTGCCGATCACAGAATCACATGGCTATTCAATCCTCATGCTGCCTCCTGGATGGGCGGAGTATGGGAGCGGGTAGTTGAATCCATAAAAATGGCCTTCCAAAAGGAGTCGGTAGAAAGAAACTATTTTTAATTAAAATCATGACCGTTTACAGCCGCATCGAGGCGACCATCAACACAAGACCACTTATGGCAATCACTACAGCTGACATATGCGCTGTTTCTTTGCGTCCCTCCGACTTTTGCATGGAAATGTCAAATTCTCCCTGCCAGCTGCAAGCCCAGCTGCATCTGATGACGACGACACTATGTACGATCCTGACTGCATACAAACAGTGTCTCACGTAAACGAAGCGCTAGAATATACAGAAAGCATTGCAGACAAATTTTTTGGAGTATTTGGGACACAGAATACCTTGCACTTTAAGGAATACCCAAAAAACGCTATTCATAAAGCGCAGACACAATGCCAGAGCAGCTCCTGAAGAAGGAGAAATCGTTTTGATAGAACACGAACTTTTCCTTAGAGGACACTGGGCGATTGGTAAAATCGTAGAACTCATACGCAGTGCAGACGGGCAAATACGGTCAGCAAAAGTCAAACTTCCTTATAGAAATGCCCATGTTCACCATCAAGCTGTACCCACTAGAGATTCGAGCAACCACGCTAGAAAAAGATCAGGAGCAACATGATGCTATAAACAAGGCAAACTCCGAAAGCTTAGATCAAAGACCTACTACCGTTGAACAAAAACAGCATCGGCGAACGCACGTCTCGAAAACAATGGCCTACGAAACCATTTGTAGAGTGGCGCTAGGAGAAGACGAGGAGGACGAAGCAAATCACCAAATAGCGGATGCCTGATTCCACACATCGGCGCTCTGTGTACACTCTTCGCCATAGTGGCGATGTTCTTCCAGAAATGCAGTGCAACCGAGGTTATCGACTGCGTAAACGGAGTCATATCAATAACAACCAACCAAGCACCGTTCGAAATTTGTATTGACAGTCACTGCCGAACACTCATCGAAAATCTCGCTCCACTTCAATACACGCTAGAGCCCTCTCCGCACCATATTAAATCACTGATCACAGTAAGATCAGGAAGTCTTGTCAGGCAACGCGAATGCGCACCTGTTCTGGTCTGTGATCACGTGGCTAACTTGTTTTCAAAGGCCTAACTTGGGAACCCAAGCTGCTGGCCGGCTGGAGCAATAATTTCCGTAAGAGTTGGTCTCTATTTCGCAATCAGCCTACTATTAGTAGTGAGCTGACTGTTTTGTCGAAAACGAGAATCGTCACTGGTTATGGCAACGAACACAATAAATATTGCGCTGTCTGTGTTACCGCAACAACGAGAAAATAGTTCCTTCTCATTGTACCTAATTTTAGCCGTGCACCACTGCATCCAGCAATCACCATGCTCATAGTGATAGGAGCCTAGCTTGCAACACTAGCAACGTCGTGCCAAGATGGATACATGAGAGACTCCATTGAAGTTACATGCTCGGAAATGAACATACGTCATTACCAGTACAGAAAGGAACTCCTCTTTAACAGCGTGCAGTCAAGCCTCTGCATCCAGCTGCGACATAACAACGCTAGCATCGGCCACACCAAAGTAAAGCGCATCGCTGAACTGGCGTATCAGAAAGTGTCACTTTTCTGGACAAATGAGACCCATCATAAAGTGGACCACATAACACGGTGCCGTGGTATGGGTTCATGTTTCAGAGACAGATGTGAATCATTAGCGCCCACAGAAGTGGTCCCAGAATTGAACAATACTTCACCCTACCCAGGTTACATTGCATGCTCAATACAGTGTAGCGCTATCGATTGTTTTTGCGCAATTCCATGCCATGCATGCACGTTCTATCGAGTCTCACAACTGCCACTTACTCCACTGGTGTACGAAATCTTCGAGTGTGCCAAATGAGTACCTAAGATTAACCTTGACATGGATATAGAGTTCTATAACATGAAAGAACATGGTCAAGTATCACTCATGCCGTATTCGACACAGGAATTTGCGCATTTCAAATTCTCTGTAATATCAATACAAACACCTCAAATTGGACTTCACAGGAAATTCGCTCAAACCGACAACGAAACTCTATTGATCCCAGAGAGTAATATTTGAGACAAAAAAGCAACCACATTTTTCATTCTGCGCTCACATGCACTACTGCGAGTGCGACGTGAACTGTGTAAAATCGCTGTCCACACAATTCAATGGCACAGCTCCGGCGCAACAGCGACAATATGCTGCCGATTTCATCGCAGCAACTCACAATATCCAGAACACTTGAATCAGTATTCGCTCATATAAATGAAGGAGAAACAACAATAACGATAGCATCCAACAGACTACTTGAGAGCGCACATCTGAACATCCATTCCCTTGTGCAGTACATATAAAAAACCTAAGCGGATGTTACAACTGTAAAGGTGGAAGCACCTTCGAAGTTTCATGTTATGCAACCACTGACTCATGGACAACTTCACTTGCGGAGATCACATATTCTCAATAGAAGGCGATTCTTCTAACGAAACAACAACAAAACGATTAGCCTTCGATGAAGCAGTCACAGACATAGATTTCCATACAATGTGTGGTAACAAGAACACACCATCAAAACTAAAGAGTGTCCTGTGCTACTTTACTTACACAGGGGAATCCGACATTTTCATCAGTGAAAACAAAAACGAATTTCCTCAATTAGATTGGTTCAAAGACCTCAGTCTACCGGATTTTTCTCCGCTGAGTATGGTATTCTCCAAACACTGGAAAATTACCATGACGGTTGGCATAACCTTAACAGCCTCGACGGTTATGACATACAGCTGTGGACCGAGCATACTCCTCCTGCTGGGAAGGCTCCTGGTTCCACCTTCATCATTACAATTACGGCAATATGAAATTTCTTTGAAACTATTTCCAAGTGCTTTTCGTGCGCTCTGAAGTCTGCGGGAGGAAGCCGAATAACCGACCAAATGAGCGAGTCATCGCGTACAGTTACCCTCTCGTCCCCTCTGAATAAGCTCACAAAGAAGTATTTCTTCCCACCCGTCCTCGAAGATGTCAGACGATCTCGACCGCGAACTCCAACTGATGGAGTACGAGCGTAATGCTACCCTAGAGGCACTGGCAATACTCTGCAGAATATCTCTTCTCGCATCGACTCACATTCACCCTAATCGGCGATGTGAAAGCTGATATTTGCACTATTATGGAAAGGACAGCCCGAAAATTTCCTGCATATTCTGTTCAGTCACTGATAACGTCGACGGTCACTATACTGGTCACTGCCACAGATACACCGACCTTGTAAGTCATGCTATGAGAGTTTCAGAGTTGAAACTCTGTGTGCCTTCGCCCCGATCACGGCGCTGCGTTGTGCACGGTCTCTTGCACCAACTGCAGGGGATCGCACAATACAGTGCTGTGTCAGGTCCTCCGATGAAAGGATGAAAGAACTAGCCGCCGTGCACCTACATCTCTGCTACTACCTCGACTACTCGACCATCTGCGCACTTACTCGCCTACTCGTCTTCTTCTCCGCTACGCTACCACTCATCATCCATCGTCCGCTACTCGCCATGATCTGCTTCACTACCGCAATAGTCCACTTTCGGCTGTTATTCCTTCTCCAGTTGTCGCCCACACGCTATACTGGCTGGCTGGATGACAGAAATCCTGCTTGCTATGGTTCTTCGCAGCGGTCATCGCTCCCGATCACGTCAACGGCGGTACCACCTTCATGTGGCAACTTCTAGAAGCGACGAAGGTGAGCGGCAATGGATCATGAAGGCAAGTGATACGTTATGCTATTACGAACATATGTTATACATAGTTGTGCTTATACTCACCAATATTGAGTAATTATGTCATTTATCGCATGTTGTATCTCCGTTGTATTAATAGACTGTGGCGGGGCCGAGGCGCCGCAGTGTCGCGTCCGCGATCCTGGTTCGCTTCCGCATCGGGAGGCGACGCGGTGACAGCGACGTTCAAAACACCGCCTCCTAGCATCAGCATTCTATCCCTATCAGAGGTGTGCGTAAATGAAATTCGAAATTTCGTAAATCGTAAATCGTAATTACGAAAAAATTGTCGTAAATCGTAAACCGTAAATCGCCGCAGAGGCGATTAAGAGGCGCCTGACTTACAATGCATCTAATTTCCTTGTTTTTTTTTCTATTATGCTAAAGCTAATCGAAGCTAACTATGTTTTATTGTGACGTTTTCAGCTTGAGCTGGATACTTTTCTAATTAAGACGGAAGCCGTTAAAATCAACTAGCACATTTCAAATCTTGACAAGTTTTTGGAGAACCAAAATAAAGTGCTTGTTCAAAAACGCTATCTTAAAATGCGCCTACATATACAGGGTGCCCAAATAGAAAGCTTAAACTGCTTGAACGACCAAAAATGTTTATCATTCTACTAGCCATTGGCTTGCATATAAAACTGTGACTTTGTAGAAACAACCGCAACAACTCCGAATAAACCAACAAAAAAGTTGCATCCAAAACCAAAAAAATTGATCGCTGGCCAACTCGACGAAAACAGTATTTGCACAAATAATCCAACAAGCATCCCTACTAAGTGAGCGCATGAGACATTTCTATGGTATGACACACCTAAAGTTCTAAGCCTTCTCACCTTTTGAATTGCACCCAACAGCATTTTTGTAGCAGACAGGACGGAATTTTGTGACGAATGAAAGAGTGTGATCACTTTTTTGGACACTGATCATAGTCGGATTTTTGACTTGAAACTATAAAAGAAGATATTTTTGTGGCATTCTTTATAAGTAAAGTAGAGAAGCAAGATGCAGCTTGTATGGAAAGTGGTTTAACTGACTCGTACAAGGTGCATTTTAAACATATAGGGGAAACCTATGGTAGAGAAGTCGGAGGAGGATGGCTATCGCGTGCTCCAGAATAGTTCTTGATTAGGATCCTACCACGGGCAGTCAGGTCTTCCATACCTGCTGTGTTGTGAATTGGTACCTGATTTGCCTGGGAAGGATAGAACACTGACCTCTACATCAGCGGCAACCGCAATTTATTCTATAGGGCAAACACACTCAAATGACCTCTACGATATCCCATAGAGGTAGAAGAATGGAAGGCGCATATCGAACAGGGAATGACTAAAGTCATGCTTTCTCCTTTATCGTTTTTGAAGGCAGCCACAACTTCTGGAATGAAAGATCGTCGTTCGACGATACCAGGCAATTACTTTCGGCATTTACTTCGCTTGCAGGTTTGCTTGAATTTGTTAACTTTCGGAAACTCCAAAATATTGCATTACTAATTAATGACTGCTTGCATTCGCCAGTCCTGCTCTCCCTTTGTAACAAGCGCTATCGTATCTTTTACCCAGTCTTCAGCATTCTGAACGGATCGCATAGGGCGAACACAACAACCTCAATCAGACCACTGAAAACGAGACCAAAAGTGTCAAACTTTTTCGCTTTTATCATGAAGATGTCAGCCGCTTTGCTTAAGGCGCACCTCATACGTAAACAGACTCCGCACCATGACGTGCAGTGATAATCAGATTGAAGCATGATTGTTTTACTCTTTCCAACAGTTCAGCTGTTATTCCACAGCCTCCAATCAAGTCCAATATTCCTTGATGGCTTTACATAGGTTCTACTCGTGTGCATTGGAAAAAGTCGTCTGTGTGGTGAACAAGTGGTGAAAAAGTCACAAGTTGACTAGGCGGTGGTTGCAGCATAGAATATGGTTCAGCAGGTGATCATCTTCATTCCAGTGCAAGGAGAATTTTCATGTCTTTCTGTAAACTGGAACTCAGGCCACTCGAATGTGAGATGTTGTGCTAGAGTGTGACCAGAAAAAAGGTTACCCAGTCCCATTGCCAGGAATTAACTCGAGCGGCCTATCCACAAAGCTGTGTTGTTCTGTCACAGCGCCACTGCAGAACATAAAAAAAGTAAGTAGGAAATAGCAAGGGGCTATGAGGGAAGTCTTTAAAAGTGGATACATCGTCATGATCCGAATCGTATCACGTTATGCGTTTGTCATCCGTGGACCGAAGATCACATTTACGAAAATTTACGATTTACGACCCAAAATGTCGTAAATCGTAAATAGTAAAAAAATTGCCAAAAATCACCGTAAATCGTAAAATCGTAAATCGTAATTACGCACACCCCTGATCCCTATATGTATTCTAAGTAACCGTTCGTACATAAACCTTGTATTCACCACACCTCTATCACAAAAGGGTGCGCACCAGATAGTCTAAACAGATGGTAAGGTTAAATAGTTCAAAACCAGTTTTCGAAACTTCCAATTCTTTCATCTTTCAGTGTCCGAGCAAACTTTCTATCCTTACTCGTACTGCCACAGGCATATCCTATCCCAGAAATATCCCAAGGAGCAGCATTAAACTTTTCAGACCTAGCACCTGTAAACGACCCTTTTAAAGATCCTAAAATGCCTTAAATGAACGCATAAGAACCGTAATATTCCTCTACAGCTTGGCATACTAGCTTCGCCTTTTATAAATCACGGTGAAGCCTTCCAATTGAACTCCACCTTCCAAGGAACGACGATCACGTTCTTTGGCCTTGCACCCCGGACGCTCGGCTCTGACGTGATTACGTAGCGCCCCAGCGCTGATCACGTCATGGCCGAGCGCCCGCCGCGTGAACTCGTCCGCAACGAACACTTCTCGCGCAATTAGCGCCGCCCCCTGCGCGCTGGGGGGAACAACACTACCCGCGCCGCGCCCAGTGAATTTGTTTATAGATTCATTCTGATCCTGCATGAACAGAAATCCAACAGAAAGCCAACAGAATTGGCGGAAATCCACTATCGGGCATCATTCGTAATTGGGGTCTGGAATGGTGCTGCACTCATGTGGAAAGCATAGGCCAATGGTGTTTCTGTCGGTTTACATTGCACTTCATAGGGCGGTGCAACTTACTATACAAAGTGCGGTCAAAGCGAAAACTTCAAGAAGAAGTCTGACTGGTTCTAGCACTTTTGTTCTCCCTTTGCAGAGGTTTGATTGAGGCTACTGCATTAACCCTAACTGATTCACTTGCTGCTGCAGACTCTCGGAGAGCAAATGTTCCTTACAGAACTTGCGAACGGTAGCCGGAGTGGGTGCAGAGAATTATTAAATACTAGTTCCATATTTTAGCTTTCAAATTTAAAAAAATGCAGGTAAACTTGCATGAAAAACCTACACTCTAACGAGGTTTTGGTCACCGCAATGATGTTGTGGATGGTTCAGAACTGAGAGCACTTTTAAAGTTAAGAAACGTCTTCTTTGGAAACTCTCTACAATTAGAGAGCTTCTGAATCCGAGCATCGCGCTATGGTTATTGCTTGATACCTGGTATCTTACTCAGCAATGGATGTGTACCTTCCTGCAGCTATCCGTATACCGTTTTCACTTGCTGCGTTTAAAATGGATTACTGCTAACTGAAACTGAACCAGCTTTAACTTCATCCATGTTCTTCCAAACTCATAACTGAAATAGGATTAGTTTCAAACAAAGCTGGACACCTTCTAAATAAAAATATTCTCTCTATGAAAATGCCAAACTGAAGATGCCTTAAGAAAGTTATACGCTAACTCCATGTCCAACCTTCCATGAACCTCGGCATGATGCATCGTGTTGAATTGCTGGTTCATGAAGTTGAGCACCGAGAATGTTTCAACACTTCATTCGGCTTTCAATTCGGCTGTTTCGCCTTCTTTGGAGCCTTTGTGGTGGAAGCCGAGGAGCACTACCAGTCACCTTCAGATGGAGGTAAACGCTGGTGAATCATGAATTGCACCAACGTTCACCTCCCTCTGGCGGTGACTGGTGCAGCTCCTTGGCTTCCACCACAAAGGTTTTCCGAATGTTTCAGGACTTAAAAGTTTGAAAAAAGTTTGAAAATGTTGAAAAGCATAGATCTTTGCGATTGCGCCATGCCTTCACTGAGAACGCAAGGCGCAATCCCATCGTACGGCACGGTATGCCTGATTCTTACATGCGCAGTGACTGTCTTCGCCGCACTGTTCAGTAGTGAAACGATTTTTTGCATTTTTAGCTTTGCCAGCGAACTTTTCGTTGTTGTTTCTGTGAAATATAGGCCAAGGGAAGAACTGGTAGTAAAATTGGAATTTAGTGATATTCAAACGATGCAGGCTCTTTGTTAGAGTACCATGCATAGGCTTAAGTTACGTTTTTGAATTTACAGTTTTTTCGACTTTCTAGAAACGTGTAAAGTTTGATTTGAAAGGTGTCTTGCTAGCAAAAAGGCGTAAAAATGGGAAACAGTTTGGTAGGAAAACTGCTCAGATTGTGCTGAAAATAACATGATATGTAAATAAATAAATATTGAATCATATCTGACTAAAATTAATGGAAAAAGCCTCTGGAACTTTTTGTACTGCACTACACATCCGGTGACTCTTACGATTTAGATTTACGATTTACGGCGGTTTTTTCGTAATTACGATTTACGATTTATGAAATTTCAAATTTCAATTACGCACACTCTGCTGTGCAGGCGTCACGCCATCTTCGCAAAGTACACGCTCGCTAGCGTTTACCACGTTAATTTTTAAAGAATATGTGTGCAATCCCAAGAAGGGGGGGGGGGGAAGCACCTGGCCCGCTGCAGCCTTTTCGTACCTTTATGACAAATTTTTTCAATATTCCGGCGACGGGCCCGCTGTTTTCAAGGGAGGGCATCAGGTAAGTACTTTATATGTTATGTTGTGTGAGTTTATCTTCAAATACTACACATTCACAAGTGACTATGGGCTGTCCCCTCCCGCCTTGGGATTGCACCAGAATCTGTATTTTTCAGTTTGATCTATGTGCCAATCACCTTTCAAATGCCAGGACGGCAGCAGATCAGTTCTGGAGGGGCGATCCCTTCGCAAACATACGACATGAACCTCGACCTGGAGCTTCCTGCATTGACTCCGAGTGCTGTTATGTGAGTGCCATACATCTGAGCAGTGACCTGTTGATGGGGCATCTTTATTGCAATCACGGTGGCTCTCGAATAACATCCCGCAGCAGATATTTCAACCCCTTTATTGCTAAACGCCGAAAAAGTAGGGGTAGTTATTCCTGCACCAGCAACGGCAACACCATCATCTCCGTGCTTCTTCCCTGGTTGAAGATGTCGCGCGATGGGGTCTCGCCCTCCTCGGCCTGAAACGTGCACATCACGCTCGCCCACGGGGTGCGTCTCGCAACATGGCCACGAACCTTTGTCGTTACAAGGACAATCTTATCAATCTTAGCGCCGCCATTCTGACGCAGAATGTCGATCCTCGCCGACTTGCCCGGCTCAACTGCGCCGAACACAGGATTGACACGGTACAGCATATTGTCCGAGCATTTCACCTGGAACGCAACTCGATTCACATTATTCGGTCGCTTTCCCGTCGGCTTCACCCACCTTGAAGAATTTACGCTCCTGCGTGTCGTTTACCACGTTAACGGCCTTCAGTCCACCTATCGCCTTGTAGCTAAGCTCAGCAGGCTCCACACGAAGCTCAGTTGGTTTCGCTTAAAGAGAATGAATCTTCTCCTTATAGAGCCTATCCTGACATTGCCACAGCACTGATACAGTCATAATCACACCTGAGAGCTGCCTTATTTTTCCTGATACCGTTTGTCACTCTCAGCATTTGCACCAACGGAATTAGTAGAAACCCTGTTCAGAACATTACCCAGCGGCGCTTGGAAGATTCACAAGTGGCGAGGCTCTGGATTTGAGACCAGGATAGGCGGAGTGGCGTTCTACCCCCGTCCTTTAAACAGAGGCGTGGCAAATGTCTGCGTCTCCACTACCTCGTAATGCAGCCGCCTGACTCTCGAGCAAGCCCAGGGGGTTATGGGGTGGGCGGGCCAGGGGACGAGGGGGCAGAACGCTCGTCTCCCAAGGGTCGGCATTCGGGGGGCAGTCGTTCGGTACACCTTGCTGCCCGCCGCCCACTTCCCGCCCTGCCCGCGCCGCCCTATTTGGACAAGTTTGCTGCGCGCGAAACAGTCGTTAATTGTCGTGAAACAAAAACCCAAAAGCCTAAAAGCTGATAGCAGACGACTGGTAAGCCGATCTCGGGGAACTCTGAGGTCATTTTCCAGACGTTGTCAACTCTCAAGATGTTGCTGTACTTGTCAGAGAATGCGGACGACGCCTTAGTACTGAGCAATGTGACGGGACCTGAAGAAACCCTTAGCGCTGCACCTGAAAACTCTTTTCCTCCAAATATGGTGAGCAAGATTCTGACTCTTGTCTAGAGAACAAAATCAGTTCAGGATAGAGCTGCAGGGTCAAGGAAAGTGACTAGAAATGTGATGCCTCCATGTGAAGGCCGATTACATGTGAACTGGTCCCCGAAAAGTTCCGTCACGCGCGAGCGGCGAGAGTCAGACGAGCAGAGTGAGTCTCCAGATTGGGCTAGGGAAGGGACTCCGGGGTGTGGCGAGCAGGGAGGCGTGGAGTGCACGAGACGACACGACGAAAAACCGCGCGCCGCCTCGGCACCATGCCAAGCGGACCAGTTCTCCGGCAACGGTGAAGGCCCGGACATCTTGTCCTCGGCGCGCCCCTCGCCCCGCCTCTTTCTGGGGGTGGTGTATCCAACGACTCTCCGCCCATCAAACTTTCGTAGAGCCGAAGTTTGCAAGGCATACGTTAGCGCAACTGTTAACAAACGAGTTAAGTAAGTGGACGACACGGAGTCAGTTCTTCGCCTTACTCTGTACTTCTTACAAGGAAGGGTTCCCAAATTAAGGTGAGCTTTTGCGATGTAATTTTGTCAGGATATAGGTCCGTGTGAGCGGAGTCCAGAATTACAGTTAGTTTTTGCTGAACGCCTTTGTAAAGGACCTGAAAAAGAGGTGTGAAAACGTGTGCGCAACACTCACCAACCCCTATGGCCCCGTTTATGGCCTCTGTTATACTCCCGCGGGAGCATCCGCGGAACGTCCGCGGACCAATGGTGCACGGCGGAGGCAGGCGTGGCGAGGCGCGGCGATTGGTCAGGTGAGGAGTCTCGGCGCGATTCCCGCCCTCCCGCGGATGCTCCCGCGGGAGTATAACTCAGGCCTATACTTCGACGCCGAGCGACGCGACGCCACGTATTGTAGCCACATCGACGACGCGATCGACCAATTTGGAAATAATGCGTGACGTCGCGTCGCTCGGCGTTGGAAGTGTAAATGGGACCTATGACACCCATGATATGTGCGTCGGTGGCGCAGTCGGTAGGAGTGCCGCCTCATAAGAACACAGTAGTGGGCTTTTGAGTTCGAGACCGTGTACTGCCGATAATTTTACGCATATTAGCTTGTTGTTATTACGTTTTCTCATGATCACAGGAGTCAACTTTAGACCATCGATGCTTACAACCAACCAAGGCTCTCTATTTGCGTCTTCATATGTGCTATTTTTTCTTGCGTGGCACATCGTTGCGTTGATGTTCACCCAGGAGCATTCTCTACTCCCACGGATTACGCGCTCAGCGAAGAAGAAGTGGTCGTTCCTTGCCAGGGAGAACATTGTTCCCACTGGCTTTTGGAAGAAGCTGCTGGTGACGTGCGCCTATATTTCACTTGCTTCATAGTTTTGTACCATAGCTGGTGACTAAAAGGGAAGACAATAAGACCTTTCATTTCCATCGAAATGGCATGGTGCACATGTGCATCGTTGAAAAACTAACAAATATGAGGGTGCAAATAGGCAGTCTTGCTTTGTTGTAAGCATTGATGGTCTAAAATTGAATTCTATGATTATGAAAAAGCGTAATAACAACAAACTAATATGTGCAAGAATATGGGCAGTACGCCGAATCGAACTCAAATGCTCGCTGGTGTGCTTCTATGAGGCGATACTCCGACCGAATGCGCCACCGATGCATATCTCGTGCAGTGTCATAGTGGTTGATGAGTGTTGTGCGCAAGTTTTTACACCTCTTTTTCAGGTCTTTAAGAAAGCGCTCAGCAAAAAATAACTGTGCTTCTGGACTTCGCTCACACGGCCCTACATCTTTTCGAAATAGCATCGCAAAAGCCGACCTTGAGTTGGAAACCTTTCCTTGTTAGATGCTTTTGGCGGCTCCCAAGCCGCTCGTTTCCTCATGGCTACTTTCGACGGCTTCGCTCGCCATGCTGAATACGTGACGATATACACGTAGCTGAAGCATCCAGAGATATTCGTTCCGTGGAGCGAGAATGGGGCATCAGAAACTCGTTTCTGCCATTTCTGATGAAAAGCGTCTTCTAAGACGAAGAACGTCCGGTTCCATACCCTCTCACTCGGCTACACTGCTCTTCCTGCGCTAACGTAATATACAAAAGCGAAATGAACATGCGATCATCATCGCGTAGCGAAAGGATGATGCTTGGAGTTATAGAATTCAAGCAAGTGAGACGAGGCTTTCTGAGTTCCGAGCTTTGCTGACGTTCGAGGAGTTCGAGGACTAGAAACAGTGTTGAATGAGCTAGTCGTCGCGAAAATTACGAGGGCCGACCACGAAATGCGCATCCTAGACACCCGCTGGACGAGGGCCATCACGGACTGGATTCTGAGGTGGGAGAGATTTTTCAAAGGAACACCAGTACGCTCGGACTTTTTCGTAAAAGCCCTAAACAAACAGTCGTAATCTTACAGGGAGATTGGTTCACTGGAACATCCTGACACACGACAGGAACGACTTGAGACATTGCTGGCGCTCGCTCGAGCAACTCGATTCAACGGACGAAGGCGGTATAGGCCAAGATTGATTGACACGTAAACCGCTGCTCGCTTGTTTACTATCAGTGCATGCACCCCTCGCATGAACATGAAGTTTGCGAGAATGCGAAGTGCATGCCCCACGCAGGATCTAAACCCGCGACCCTTCCCTCGTTAGCCTGCTACCCTATCCACTCGGCCGATCGACACACGACCCCAAGAGGACAATGAACTCGAGAGTGATAAGATACCAGCCTTCTTGCTTGCTTCACCCTCCGTTATGGCGCAACTATCACGAGCCGTAACTCTGCTCAAGGATGTTCTCGGGTCGAGACACTTGCATATTTTTACTTCTGAGAGGGAGGCGGTTCTTCCTATATATAGATCGCATCGCTGGTTCTGATCTACACTTTAGGTAATTCCCTGGTGAGTACAAGGTGACCCCTCGGAGCGTATTTGCACCGGATATTGTAATTGCAGAAAGGATGAACCTGCTATGGCAACGTATAAGGACTCAGTTACGCAGAGTGGCGCTCAGGAGGCACCAACCACAATTCTGCCCTGTGTGTACAAAGGAGCGCCCACGTGCTCAGCTCTCAGCTGGGGCCGTATGCTGGTGTTCCCCGTTTGGGGGAAATCCAATCAATATCAACATATCTTATCACGCCCGCCCCGATCCCCCATCGGGGGAGACTTGGGATAGACGAGCACACGCCCCTGATGTGTGCATGTCAGAGGCAGTATGCTCCTGTTCCCCCGTTGGGGGAAATCCAATCTATATCAACATATCTTATCACGCCCTAATCCACCACCGGGAGACTAAGGGTATACGGGCATACGGCCCCTGGACGCAAATAGGCTCGATGGGGTCATCTTGGAGGAAAGCTCTATAGAACATTTTGTGCTGCACGGAACTAAAACTTTCATGCAACGCTTACACCTATGGCGGCTTTCACACTGCCGTTGCTGCTGTTGCGCAACCGATCCCGTAATGATGAAGCATAGCGCAGACGCGGTGGAGCGACAACAGCAACGAGTGGGCTTCCACACTGCTGTTGCATCAGCAACACCGGCATCAGCAACACCGGCATCGTTTGCGCAACGGTTGCGCGGCCTCAGCAACAAGGCATGATCGCCATCATTCCTTGCTGCTGATGCTCGTCAATGGAGGCAAATCACAGGTCTTATCTCACTATCTTATTTCACAGCGCTGCGGCTGCAACGAGCATCGAACTCGGCCCTTTTTCGTTAAGCCTCGAGCACACTTCGCCACGGCAGCAAATCCGGCTCGAGCAGCAAATGAGGGTGCACGCTGCTTTCGCAAAAGATACGGATAACGATAAGGATGGCAAACAGCAGCCGCAGCAAGAAATGTTCTTCGACATTTCTTGCTGCTGCAGCAAAATCAACCCGGCTGCCGCAGCGAAGTGTGTCCATGACTGCGGCGCTGCCGTTGCCGCTCAGCAAATGCGGCAGCAGCTCGATGATATCCTTCATCATTGCCGTCGCAGAAAAGCAGTGAAGTGTGCTCGAGCCTTAACTCGTTGCTGCATCAGCAGCAATGGCAGTGTGAATACCGCTTATGGTGAATTTAACTGGGCCATTTCTGATGTCAATGGAAATGCACGTGCCTTTCCCGCCCAGTAAGGCGAATATCCACTGAGTACACGGTGACCCCCCCCCAAGACCCTATCTGCGCTTACGCCTGTGGGGCTACATGCCCGGGTCGGCGCAACACGTGGACGGGGGGGGGGGGCAGTCCGTGGCTTCGACCGCCTAGAGGGTAGCAGTCAGGTTTGGTGACTTGGAATTCCCCCATTGTACGCGTATGTACGTGTAATGCAAGTTGCACCGAAAGGGGCCTAGATCAAACGGGTAAAAACCCGTAACTTTTTTGAGTACGGATGGACTGCCCCCACCCCACTAGTTGCGTCCCCGGGTCCTCCATACTTGCACCGTGCCGGAACACTGAGGCGACCTCAGGATTAATTATGAATGTTGGCCTCAACTTTGGACCCACCTGGTAACGACGGACACGTGCCCTGGAAGAGAATGATTTCACTGACAGATCACGAATGACACGTAGGGGGTCCGTATCAAACCACACGCTGCTGCTCGAGCTGTACACTTTATTCGGCCATTTACCCGCCCCTCCTCGAAAACATTGGCACAACGGGTGGTTTGAAATGGGAACAGTTCCCATTCTTATGGCTAGTACTACTCACCTTACCGCTCCTACTCGACTTCGACCTTGCGCTCCTACGCGACCCGGACTCCTTGCTTCGTCTCCTGAAATAGAGTGCTGAACACTGTTTCTGCAAAGAACTGACTAAGCGGGCTGTACTTACGACTTGCTCCTCTTGCTCCTCTTGCTCCTCGACTTTCTCGACTGAAACAATCCTCGAATCACCAGTGTTTGCTTGCAGCACAACCAGCGGTCGCATCACTCACCCTTGACGATCCCCTCCTGCTCTTCTTGCTCCTGCTGTGGCGCCTCGATTTTCGGCTGCTCTTTGACCTTCCCCTCCTGCTCTTTCGTCCAGATTTAGACGACTTCGATCTCCCCCGTTTGGATTTCGACGACTTCTCGGACCTCGACCCACCTCTCTTCGACTTTCCACCTTCTTCTCGTTTCTGTAACAGGCATCAGCGGTGACACCACAAGCAGGTTGGACACTACAAGGCGAAAGGCTTCTCCCACCTTCTTACCACATCCAGATAGAGCTACTGCTCCAGCAGGCACGGCGAGCAACCAGTACATATGTGCGGCACCTCTCCGTCGATATCGCTTTATAAACGAGGATCTTATCCATCTGTGATAGCGTTCATTGACAACCAAACTCCAGCACTCAACATGAAGTGAAGTCAGGCAAATTAAAGTGGCTACGAACTGCCAAAGCTGCTCTCGATATTGCATTGCTGAAGGCATATCGGTCATTCCTGTAGCGGCGCCGCGGGTAATTTTGTCTGGACTCTGTGTGGGAAACGATAGGCGTAGAGAAATTTGCAACGGTGTTTGATAGTCCCGAGCGAGCTCGTTTGCGTAATTTAGACACGGTTACTCTCTTAAGAGTACGCCTTTTCTCACGATCAGTTCCAGTGTGCTCATTGTCCGAGCGTTGCAAGAAAGTCCTTACATAGATTTGGAACTGTAAAGTGGCTGCATATGAACTAGCCGATTTCGACTGAAAATTTTGACAGATCATAACTTTGTTTGGAAGCAGTTTCAATAATCGAAATAAACGCCATTACAATTAATACACTATTTCCTCTTTGCAATGCAGACGACTCAACATAAATGGCTCAACGTCGGCAGATCTGCAGGTGTCGATGAGAAATTTCTAAGCAGGCCTAAACTTGACAATCCTATTCGTACAGCTTTCTATATTCTCGTCAAAACCCACAGGCTAACTTCCTTCTTATAAAATAAGGCATATTATTAGTTGTGTAGGCGGGCTGACTGATCGAATATCGTGGTTCCTCAATTGCATCTTGAGCCAGCTGTTGCCCATGATTCCGTCCCATCTGGCCAACATAAGGCAGTTCCTTGAACTTCTACGAACTTCTAGAGCATACGAAAATTGTGTGATAGGGTCGTTTGATGTCACCTCTCTTTACACTAATGTCCAAGACGACCAGGCCTTACAAACTTTATCAGAAATGCTTGACAGGCACGGTAATAATACTAACACCTCTGGGCTTAGTAAAGTGCACGTCTTGACTCTCATCAAGGAATGCCTATGCTGCAACATCTTCATGTGATCAGGAGCCTACTTTGCTCAAATTAGGGGACTGGCAATGGGACAACGTTTAGCGCCAGTACTTGCTACGTGATTCATGAGTAGAATAGAAGAGCCAGTGCTGGCACACTTGCCATTAATGCATTGTAAATATATAGATGATTGCCTTGTCATGACCTCCACGCAGTCCGAAATGGATGAGTGATTCCGTATAATGAATGAGCAATCACCGTACAACAAGAGAGGCTTCACGAGGCGGCTCGCTCCCTATCTCAACACACAGGTTAAACTATCACAAGGTATAATCAGCGTTAAATGGTTTCGTAAAAGCAGCTCTAAGAACATTCTGCTACTGTTACTTGTGCGCATCCGTCTGCAGTTAAAAGATCTGTTGTTAAAAGTGCTCAGGACTGCGGCGGGCGTGTGCACAGATGAATTGCTAAGGCTGGAATCTCTACGATTAGATTCTACGATGGCTGTGAGAAATGGTTACGCAACGCCAGTTTCACGTCGAAGAAGACCTGCTGAGCCCTACAGAAAATTTGCTGAGGACCGAGCTCTCTCACGACAAAACAGAGTTCCGCTATGCCTTCCGTTTATTTCTGATAGGTTTACTGCAGAATTACTCGTGCAATGTTGCAAGGTGATGTAGCGGCTATTACACTCGGAGGAAGGTCTGTGAGTTCATATTCAGCCTTGACTTCAGGTTAAAAATGGCAACGCGAGGGGGGGGGGGGGGAAGCGTTTGGTCGGGTAGCCTACAATTAAAATCTTCGAGCCATATTTAGGTCTACTGAAGACGACGAAACGGTCGAAACTCCAGGACTAGAATAAACATTTCCAGTTACCCACCTCGCTGGCACAGAAGCAGAAACATCATAGCTGATAACTCGTGAGTCGTGAGCGAGTGCCAGCATTGATTGTTTGGATTTTAACCATGCACTTATAAAGCGCAAGAAATCGTTAGGATTCTTCGAGCTACTAGTTTTCTTTTCGAGTGAAGCGGAAAACTTTTACCAACTTTTTACGGTATCTTCTAAAGAAAATATTGAAGTAACCAGAGGTTTTATTTGACGGAGTGAGAACAGCTTCCTTCCTCCCGCCTCTTGGCCAGCGTTTAGCCCATCTTTGCTATCCACTCGGCCACCCAGTCGCTTCCGCGTTTCCATTGAACGCTTCACCTCAATGTATCCTGCAGCTCCCTTCAGAAAACCTAACAAAGTGTCAGATTTCTATGATCCAACAATAATTGAAGCTCTAAACCTTCGTAGGTTAACTTTTGAGCGCGACAATTCCATTCCATTCCACTCCAGTATGGAAAGGTAATTTGACCACAACAGTCATTAATTCCCTAGTCATTAATTTACGAGTAAAGTTATTTTGCACTCCTTCCAACAAACCTACGCCTTGTTGCTTGTAAAGTTGAACATGGGGGTGCCACACTCGAGAGTTGGCGGCGGAGAGTCGTTGGATACACCGCCCTCAGAAAGGGGCGGGGCGAGGGGCGCGCCGAGGACAAGATGTCCAGGTCCCTACCATTACAGGGAGGCACCGCTTTTCTAATCACTTCCCTTGGCCCTGCAGCTCTATCCTGAACTGATTTTGCTCTTGAGAAAAAGTCAGATTCGTGTTCACCACATTTGGAGGAAAAGAGCTTTCAGCTGCAGCGCCAAGGCTCTCTTCAGGTCCCGCCACATGGCAGGTTTTTGGACGACGTCACGTCAATCAACGACGGTTTCGCGCGCAGCAAACTTGTCCAAATAGGGCGGCGCGGGCAGGGTTGCGGGGCTACTCGCCCCCGCGACCGCGGTTGCGAGCGCGGCAGGAGAGATTCCAGACGAAAGAGTGCACGCGGGCGCGAATGTCTCCATGCTTGGTCCACGTGTGAATCATGAGCTCACGGCGGCGATGAGGGAGTCTCCAAGCACGATGACGGCTTACGAAATCTACAGGGACTGGTACCGACCACATCACGGAAAGGCCTGTTGCATTGACTCGCTTAGGAGGTCACATTGAAATATTTGCGAGCAACCATAGGAGGGGAAGATTTTTAAGGAGGAGTGAAGGAGCACGACTCAAATGCTGCAAGCAGATAACTTCTCGAACTACACTCCAAAGCTATCTAAGGATGGACGAAAGCTCTTTCTCCACCTCACTGGGACCTTCGAGGTCTAACCAGACACCTGAATGTCCTCATAATATTCTTAATAGAGGTCTGCCAACGCTCCTAGGATTTTTCCTATCGTCTTTACGACAGTGGAGTGGCATGAGTCGAAGAGTCGACACATACACAGTCAGTGTAGATAATCTAGGACAGCTGGCCGAAAAGCTAGAGAGCTTAAATGGAGTGAAGAATATTGGTCATATGTGCCTCTTTCCTCTCAATGAGCTCATGAACATCTCATCCGCAACACTAAGGTCTTCCGTATAATGAAGGAGTGAGGCTCACCCTGTAGAACAGCACTATGCAGCGCTTGGGGCAAGGCGGAATAGCCATTGAGTACTACATGTTGACCATCCCCCCCCTCTAGTCAATTTGCATCTATAGGCATGTGCCATATGTTTCCCATGTTCCAGGCATATCCATAAACGCTTCGAAAGAACCCGCTGGATATCTGAAAACGCCCAGGACTCAATTTCTGGCGTCAAGCACAGAAAATAAGGGCCTGATGTCTGATACAAAAGCCACCATCACGTACAGGCCTTCTCTATTAAAGGCAAATATGATAGACCAGCCCCTATCCCTGGTTAAGATGCTCGTAGCAGTGTCCGTATCAGGGATGAGCGGATTATCCGTTATCCGTTATCCGTTATCCGGTTTCCGGGGGGTTTTGGCCTATCCGTTTTGTTGTTCGTTATCCGGCAATTTTCGACCGGATAACGAACAACAAATTGGCTGATACCCAGGTTTGGGCGTGGTGTTGTATAGCTGTGTAAGCTTCACAATCATAGGAGTGATCGCGAGCAACAATAGAGGGCATTTAAATCTAGGAGGTGGGTGAGTTCAGGCGCTGGTGACGTAGTTGGAAAGACGTCTAACTTCCATCCTTCCAGGGTCTTTCATTTATTCCTTTTTACATCTATGAAACCTACTATGGATTGAATTGTTCATGAGCTTGTCACCACAAGCCATGTGCAGACCAAGAATGCATACAAGCTGCCTTGATAATATTACTGGCGGTCACAAGTGGAGGGCCTGGCACATCTCAAGAAGAATTGTTTAGTGCCGAATTTAGAGTTTTTCCACGATCGCTGTATGTAGGTAGCATTCGGCAAAGGTATTTTAGTTTTTACTGATAGACTGTTGTAACGCATTAAACACATACCGCTGAGCAGTAATGAATACAAGCAAAATGGGCACAGGTTCAATCTAAATGAGTGGAGAAAGCTACGCCTACAAATCCTACAAATTGTTGAGATTTGTTTATAGAAACGCTTTTCTGAAAGCATTTTCTGTACGCTGGTACTGGTGGTACCTCCGTAGTGTTAAGGAATTGATCCTCTCTATTAAAAATCAAAATAGTGCAATTGAACTGTTCTAAACTGATTCCCCGCTGCGCATGTTGGAGCTTCATTTTAATTTAAGCTTGCTTTTCAGGGACATTCTACTTCTGCTTTTCTAGTTTTCAGATCTCTCTGCATGTGCATTTGGAGTGCACAATGGCTTGTAGTGGCTAGCCTGTAGAAAGCTGGTATTTCACCATCTTATTCCACGTTCTTCTTAGATCTTGGGATACTGTCGAAAAAGAGTATCGATCCGCGTGAAACCAAGATTGCTATGCAGACTTTATTCGGCTGAGTCGGCCTAGCATAGAAAAGTCAAGAGGCATCGGAGGAGCCATTCATCCAAGGATCATTCTGTTTGGTCACAGTCTTAATTCAAAAAGAAAACCTGACGATTGATCACTAAAACCACCCAACAATGGAAACTGACAAAATGAGGGCAAGTTGTTCGATGAAGACAAATGTGAGTGAATAAGAGGTGGATGAGTCTCACATCTCTCCCTCCAAGGGCGACTTATGGATGTTTCCATACGGTTAGTTGGGCTGTTTTACGCATCCTTCGCCTCGTTCTTCCAATTCGTTTTAAACGGCAAAAATATGAAAAATTGTAAATCGTATTATGGAAATGTGCTTGGATGAACAAATTCTGAATCTCTCCTCATATTTTCCAGACTTAAATTAAGGTGATCATAGCGAAACATCAGCAGAGTTTGCAGAACAGTTTTAGTTTCACAGCTTGGTGGTCTTGCTATTTGTCCTCCCTGTTGAGTTTGATAGCAGTTCGTGGAACCTGGTGAAGGAATCGTGGTTCGCAATTCGAACTCGGCATCGGTTTGGATGGCAATGAAGAAGCGTTTCTTTTACTGAAGTTTCGTGAGAATCCCGTAGGGCTTTGTTAAAGCGGCTGCACTATGTTGGAAAAATCTCCATTAAAGTCGTTAGAAAGGACTTATAATTTGACAGCAGTTGCGTTCCATGTCTGATGTTGAAATTAGAGCAGTTTAAGCCCAGTTTTATTTTTGTTGTTTGTTCGTTATCCGTTTTTCCGTTATCCGGCGATTTTTGGGCAAAATTATCCGTTATCCGTTATCCGGGTTTGAAAATTTTGTTATCCGCTCATCCCTGGTCCGTATGTAATACGGGATACCGTCGAAGCAGAATGCCTGGCGCATCGTTGGGATCATCACCGTAGTTCAAGTGCATATTTTGTAAATCCAAGGACTCATGGATTTCTGTTAAAAGGCTAGTCAGTGTTTCACCATTCCTGGGCACGTCTGGCACCAATTAACTCACTCCGGAGATGGTTTACTGCCACTAAGTGAAACGGATTCTCATTGACCCACGAGGACTCCGCTCCGTGGTGTAGAAAATGCGCTCCACTGAAGACTGCAAAAGTGCACGGAGAGATGGAGGCTCCGGCTGCGAGTGAGAGATTCGGTTGGCAGCGAGAGACGCCAGACGTCGTGCGAAACTCCGTTCGCGCGCCGACTGTGACGTCACGGGGGCGAGTAGCCCGGAGACCCGCGGGCAGGGCGGGAAGTGGGCGGCGGGCGGCACGGTGTACCGAACGACTGCCCCCCGAGAGTTGGCCGAACATACATCTTATCAGCGCGGATAAAGACATTAGGATTCTTTGTTTTCCTTATTCGAAAGAGGTTACAAGTGCGAGTAAAAGCTTTGATGATCAACACCCTGCAATAAGGTTCAAAATCCAGCCTCTCGTTTACATCGTAGCCTAGGTTTCGAAATTCCTGAGTTTTGCCCAGACATTCCCCTTCGTATGGTACTCTGCATTTACTGTACACTTTCGTATAATTAGCAGGGATGTGCGGAGATTTTTTTCTGGAAAAAGCGGAAGACGAAAGGCCGAACGGAAACGCTCGAAATGGCCGGAAACCGGAATACGAAACTCGCAAACGGAAATGACACATGTTGGCCATTTTTTCAAAAACTGCATCTGAAACGGAGTCAGAAGCGGATTCTATTGCACTTTTCTTGCTCAGAACTTTGCGAACAGCGGAATCTTTCACAGATTATAGCTCATCCTCATCATAACATAACATAACGAAGCATGAATTCATAATAGTGCTATGACAACCTTTTAGCTATGGCTGAGCAATAAACGAAAACACTATTTCTCACTATTTCAGCATGCAGTCTTTCCATATCTAGTTCCTGCGACGGTTTTTTTGCTGCTTTTTTGATGCTGATATTCTTTGAACGGTGACTTAACCCAAATAATCACTTGAGGTTACTTACAGACCCTCATTCAAAAAAACTGACTCGGGTGAAGTCTAAAACTGGAATAACCACCTTGATGATTTTCCGACCAGGAAAGAGATTCCTCTCAACACTTTTAGAAACCAGTGGCATCATGGATGACTTGGTGACGGCACAGATATCTGCATACTTAACATTAGCAGTTACATTGTAATCACCAAAATTAGTACTCAGAATTCATTCTGGGATCTAAGATGATAACTGGATGACTGATCAGTCATGGTGGGTCCACACTTCCACAGGAATATTCAGTCTGTGCCAGCCTAGAAACCCTACTCCCAATGTGAAACAGCTGGATAGTTCCAAGATGGTTCTCGAAGCAATACTTTTGTGACAGAATTCAATAAGTTACCATAGTCAATCAACATAACAGCTCATGGTAGATATTCGTGATGCTTCATTAAAAATGAATCGCATAACTCCATATGGATGAGTATCACACCTAACGAAATTAAAAACTGGAATTTGCACCTTTGATCAGGAACAGTGATGTAATATTGGAGCATACAACCGCATGCCACAACCTTCACTGAACTCATTGATTCATGATACTGTGCTATATGCTATCGAATTTTTTGTAGCTATTTGTAACTAATGGATCGAGAACTTTATGATCACT
Organism: Heligmosomoides polygyrus bakeri; assembly: GCA_947359475.1. NCBI lineage: Eukaryota > Metazoa > Nematoda > Chromadorea > Rhabditida > Heligmosomidae > Heligmosomoides > Heligmosomoides polygyrus. The sequence continues at coordinate 48,322,356 of OX375865.1, read as the reverse complement.
CAAATGTTGAGTGCACTTTCTTAGCATACACTGCATGCATAGCCTTTGCTGCCCATTAATTTTGCCCTGCACCCAGGCGTTGCCATTTTTGAGTGCTATTTTTTGGTAGTCTAATCATTTTCAAGAATTTTAATACTAGAGTTGTCAAACAGCATTTCTCTCACAATTATATGAAGGAGAACCCTTTTTAACTGATACGCTGATTGTGTTCAATAGAAGACTAGTTTGAAGCAGTGCCCATTTCCGTTTCCGCCTTCCAGCGCAAAAACAAGCGGAACACGGAACGGAACGGAAGAGCCCAAAATGGCTGGAAACCGGAATTCGGAACACGGAAACGGAAATTACGCACGTCCCTGATAATTAGTACATGAGTTTTATCAACATCAAAAAGTAGTTGGCACTTGTTTGGCCACTTTTCTATTAAATATGTAATTGCTTGCAAAGGTTTTACGTCTTCTAGAAGGGTTACGCTTTTTGATGCTAAATTTTGATGTCGTCGGTGTAGATTTTGCAACTAACATTTGACTTGGAAATCTCTCAGGGAGTGTCACATGTGTAATCCCTTATTTTTTTTACATCAGTGGCCTGCTGACTCGTCATCCAGCCTTTATATTCGCCCAAACAGATATTGGACCAAAAGCGATAGAGACCCTTCAACTCACTGAACTTGCCTCAAGAGCCTAGCACCTACCTAACAGGATTGTGCTCTTAACGGTTACCAATTCGCCAGTTCATTGTACCTACAGGAATTCATTCTGGTAAATGTTCTTAACGACGTTTAATGTGGATTTTTCGAAATATACTGAAAAGTGTTTGTATTTTATTTATTTATTCATATTATTTGTATTTTTGTTTGTATTTATTCATATTAATGTTCTGTAGTTAGCTCTCAATTTTGCACAGTTGAATAACACGAAAATCAAGATGTTGTCGCTTTCAGAAAGCTTTATACCATGAAGTGCTCAGCGCATCAATTTTATAAGCCTCAGCGCTTATCTCTCTTAGAATTTGAGATTTCGCTCACGATGGCGGCACCGCTTCCTTATACCAGGTGTCGCATATGAAATGACAGATTTTGTTACCTCAATGTCGATTGTTCGTGGCTACGAATGTTCCCGTTTCAGGCATAGTTTCTGAAAGCGCAGAATATTCGCTTTCCTACCATTTATAGCCAATGCTAAAGCGCCAAGTCACCTGTGTTTGGTTGAGGTTGCACAATCTAAGGGAGCCTTTTTGGACAGAATGGTGACAAGCGACGAAAAATTGATCCTTTGTGAAAGTTGTCGTTGCTGTGCACAATGGCTAGACAGGAATGAGAGTCCCAAGGAGATGTCCAAACAAGGTCTCCATCCAAACCAAGACCGCGGTGAGATTGGCGGACAATGGCTGGTATAGTTCATTACAAGTTCTTGAAGATTGGAAAGACTTTCACAGCGGAAAACTACTGTGCCGAAATTGAAGGGATGCACTAGAAACTGGTTGAAAAACAGCCGGCTTTGGTGAATCCAAGAGTCCCAATCCGACTGCATGACAACTCGCGTCTGCGGATTTCAATCAAAAATTGTGGTCCAGAAACTGGATGAACTGGAATACGAAACTAGCCAAATCCAGCTGACACATCTCAAGAAGAACTGACTACCACCAGACTTTGTGTAAAAAATATTAATGAAAGGAATCCACAACTTGTCTCTTTTTTAAGGTGTTACTTAAAGAATCTTGTGAGAAACGAGGTGCTGAGTGTATTTTTATTGAGGACTCCAGGTTTCGACTCCACATCGTCTTCAGAGGCCAATTTGATCTACTGTCTGGGTCAATCTTCGCCCGTGTTAGTTGACCAGTAGGGGCAAAAGCTCCACTTCAAAACCTCATGTGGCACAACTTGCCCTAACTAGCAAATGAAAAGATTGAATCCGCTTAATATTTAAATAATCCAAACCCAGTCTCATTTTTTTGTTTTTTCGTTATTCATTTTCAGTTATCCGGCTGTTTTGGGCAAAATATCCCTATCCAGTGTCCGGATTTCAAAATTTCATCCACTCATCATCTTCAATCACCACCGCCATCGAATGGCTGGCGACATCGCGCACGCGGCGCCCTGCGCCCATGCGAAGAAATGAGCGTGCCGCCTCCTAGGCACGCTGATAGGCATGACGGAGCACTTGTAACTAATTAACTTAAGTAAATGAAAAGGTATAATCAAATGAAAAATAACAAATGAAGCGGTCAGAATTTGGGTCAGCTCAAGGTGTTCGAATAAACAAATTATTGAATCAGTATGAATACCCAAGTGATGAAGCTGACGAACCAAGATTAGTACAGATCCTTTATTCCGGTTAACGTTTCGGCGTAACCGCCTTCTTCAGAGCCTGGAAGAGTCAAGTTGAGTTTGAAAAACCATCCGTTCAAGAGCCATGGAGACGAAACACGAGGAGGTAACACAAACAGTCCAGTGCAGATGGGCGAACGGTACCCCTTTTATGGCGACACATGAGGAGATGAGGTCACCTTCGGTTCACCCCCCTAGCGAGCCTCTGGCAGGCTGTCCTCCGGTTCGAGACCGCAAAGATCAACCTACGGAGCCAGCTCCTGTTTCACCGCTACGCGTTCCTCCTTCCTGTTTATCGTGGGGTTCCTAGCGGCAATCCACAGCGCTTCTAGTGTTTTGCGCGCCGAGATCTCGAACTCGCGTGCCAATATCGTCACCGTCACGTCAATGCCCGCGCCATTGTGACATCGTAATTATTGAATGTCGGTGACTGCTTCCAATTTTATGAAGTCATAAAGGAAACTTTCAAGGTGACCATACTCATTGGACCTGTTGGACATATGTCATACGCTGCCCTTGTGTTAGTAGTACGCAAGTATGGATCCCCTCCATAAAACAAAGCTACATGCAAAACCAAAAATTAACAAAAAAAACTACAAATGTTTCGTATAACAGATGTGTGCGCCGTTCCATTAGCATTGGAGAAATCACATGTTACGAGGAAAAAGTTTTTAGTCTTAGAAGCCTTTTTGCAGGCACATTGTAAACGAATTGATTTTTAGTTTCAAATTTGGAAAGAGGAATCCGAACTACAAGCTAGTAAATAAATTCCTTTTTACCAACACATGGTTATCATAACAGTCCTCGCTTCCAACTTAAGCAAGAGAAATCGTCAGACTTCTTCTTGCTTCTCTTCTTTATCGACCTGTTTGTTGGCTGCGTATGCTGTCTTCAAGCCTAATAGAGTCACCGAATGCTTTCATTTTTTGAAAAAGATTGAAAGAGTGGGTCTGTTTTCAACACTGGACATTGAGGGTACTACCTGGAGGAGATGCTTTGCTTTATTTGTTCACTGCAATGTTCAACTCGAATCTTAGATTGTACTAGCTTTATTGAACGAATAACGTTATCATGGTTTTTTGATGACTTACAAGGAAAGGTTCCCAACTCAAGGTGAGCTTTTGCGATGCTATTTTGACAGGATGTAGGGCCCCGTGAGCGGAGTCCAGAACCATAGCTAGTTTTTGCTGAACGCTTTTTTGAAGATCTGAAAAGGAGGTCTGAAAGCGTGCGCGCAACTACCATCAATCCCTACGACACTCCACATGGTGTTCCTCGGCGGCGCAGTTGGTAGGAGGGACGCCTCATAGGAGCTAATCGGAGGAGGTCAAGTTCGATTCCGCGTACTGCCGAGATTTTCGCCCATGTTAGTTTGCTGTTACTACGCTTTCTCATGTTCACAGGAGTCCATTTTAGACCATCAATGCTTACAACAAACCATGGCTGTCTATTTGCGCCTTCATGTCTGCTAGTTTTCCAACAATGCCTACCTGCATCATATCATTTCTCTGGAAATAAAAAGTCCTGTCTTGTTTCTCCATTTTAGCCAACAGATATGGTACAAGTTTATGAAACAAGTAAAACACAAGTGCTTGTCATACCAACAGCATCTTAAAAAAGTCAACGAGGAATCTTTTCCCTGGGAAGGAATTGCCACTTCTTCTTTGTTGAACGCGCAATTTGTGGGTGTAGGGAAAGGTCCTAGGTGAACATCGACGTACCCAGCTGCCTCCCACGCGTATGACAGACATAGAAAGGTCCCATTTTCATTAGAATACCTCTAACGTGGACTGCCTCTTCTTCCTGGCAGTGGGTATCTCAATATATGGCGTCCAGGAGGAGTCCTTTTATGGCATCCGCAGCCGCAATTTCTTTCCTTGTCGGAGATGTGAAATCCGTGTGAAGGTGGACAGTAGTCGGCCGACAAGACGTTCAGGTGAGAACGATATTTTTAGCACACTTATGTACCGATAAGGCGGGCACATGATATTCAACGATAAGGTACGCGTATTACGGTATTATTGATGATATGGTATGATATGGTGGTGGTGCAGATAGGCATTGTTGAAAAATTAACACTTATGGAGGCACCAATAGACAGCCTTGGTTTGTTGTAAGCATTATGGTCTAAAATGCACCCCTATCAACATGAGAAAGCGTAATAACAACAAACTAACATGTGCAAAAACCTGGGCAGTACGCGGACTCGAACTTAAAACCCTTCGGTGTGCTCCTATGAGGCATCCCTCCTACCAACTGCTCCGCCGAGGAACACCATACATATGGAGTGTCGTAGGGGTTGGCGGTAGTTGCGCGCACGCTTTCAGACCTCCTTTTCAGGTGTTTAAAAAAGCGTTCAGCAAAAACTGACTGTAGGTCTGGACTCCTCTCACAGAGCCCAATAGCATCGCAAAAGCTCACCATGAGTTGGGAACTTTTCCTCGTTAGTATTTTGTTTCCTGTTCGTTTAACACTATTCTAAAATTTGCGTTTCGTTCTCCTCCATCATTAGTATTCAAGCGTTTTCTCCCCTTCCTCTTCTTTTCTTCCTCAAGCTTTGTGTTTTGTTTTGCCCTCAATACAATCATATTTACATTTCTGATTTTGAACTTTTCATTTTTTCTCACGGCTTCTCTCCATTTTTCATATGTCTACCCAATTGCCGCTACGACTGCGATGTGGGCGTTGATGAAGATGGTGGACCTACTCAAATGGTATCCAGTTATCCATCAAGTTACCACTCTTGCCGATGCTTGCTTTTGCCTCTAGATTTTGCTGTCATCATCTGCCATCTTGATGGTTTTGTCGTATTTGTTGTTTTCCTGTTTTCACACCTACTGATTTTCTCGGCATACTGCATGTTACGTTTATATATTTCATGTATCTCTTTCTTATACGTATTTAACTGGTTTGCTCGCACAGCCGTGCATAAGCAATGAGTAAATAAACCTAAATACAGTCGTCTCTCGCTATAACGCAGTTGAAGGGACCGGAGGAAATCCGCGTTATAACGGGAGTCGCGTCCTAACCGGAGCTGACCTTTTTAGACTCTTTTACGCATGGATTTACTTAGAATAACATAAGGATAAAGGATAAAGGACGGCGTTGCTCAATCCCTTCTGGGATGCGCCAGCGCATTCTACTTCTACGGGATGTCGTGGAGGCGATATGAATGCGTATTTGGCCATACAATGACTTGCGGTGGCCAGCCGATGAACAAGTCAGCGCTCTATCCTTCCCAGACAAGTCTGGTACCAATTCACCAACCCCGGAGGGATGGAAGGCTTGGTTGGCCTGGGCGGGAAATCCGAACCAGTAACCTGGCATCGGGTGCACGCGACAGTCGCGCCTCTTCCGACTGCGCTACACGCGCCCAGAATAACATACAATGGCTAAATATTGCAATAGTAATGAAATATGTGAAAGTGGGGAGAGTGTGAAGGCAAAGAACATCTTTAAATTATTAACGAAGAGCTGTCCTCTCTCCTACACGCATAAGTGTGACAGATGGGCGAGCAATAACGAGTACCAGAAGAAAGTCAGAAATGATCAGCAACAAAACTGTGTAACCTAATGTAAGTATCATTTGACGCCATCAAAACTCTGCCACCAGGCGCGACATGGAACTCTCTATCTTCCAGACAGGATGTTAGCCCATTACGCTACCAGTGCTGTTAAATCGTGCACCACATCCGCCATGCCCGTTGCAGCGACCTCTCAGCACTCTTCCACAATATAGGGATGTTCACAGTCAAACAGCGCTGTTGCTGTAATCCTGCCCGGAAAGCATAAGGTGCAGGTCCTACATGGCATGAGAGTTTTGATCGCAACAAAACATCGTGTGGCATCATATCGCCTCTATACCAGCTGCTCTAGGCTTAAGACAGATTTGTAGAGTATTGTTTTGAGTAATCTGAATTTTAATTCACACTTTCTGTGGTTTCTGATGGAGGAAACCCTCTAATTTACGGCAGCTTCTAACGACTACCGGAGTCATAGACCGTCCTCGACATATTGCTAACCAAGGACACTTGTGGGCCACGCACGCAGGAAAAAGGTTTACATGCATCTGATTCGTTGTCGCACAGGTGCTGCTCGCCACTACGAACGAGGCAATAAAAGGGTAGTTCCAATCACAAACGCACAGCACCTTGCTCGTCCTCATTTTCCGTGTGAAACCGGAACTGAGCCCGGGTCGCGTTACAACGGGAGTCATTTTGAACGCAGGGTTCCTCTTAAAACCGCGCTATAACGGGAGTAGTGTTGTTTCTGACGCTTCTTAAGCTGAGTTGATTTGTATTGGAGCGAAGGTGAGTTGAGAGAGAAAGAGAAGTTCTACGTTATATCGAGAGTGGCGTCTTATCCGAAGGCGTTGAAACGGGAAGGGACAGTGTTGAGGTCGCTCGAACATTACTACATGTGTACTATTCGCTCTGTAACGCTCCATAAATTTATAAGGAATCCGCTTTCCTGAAAATGGCAAGGATTTCGTTTCGGAGAACTAGTGCCGTTTGTAATGAATCTGACTGCCCTTCATTACTCTAGCCAACGCTTCTGGAAACAATCCACAGTGAGGCAAAACTTCAATAACTAAGGTTGAGGCTGCATCTTCTGGATAAGAACTCCTGCTTCTTTGCGGTGCAAGATAGTCTCACTTTATCACCAGGTGGCAGTGGCTTGCCGTTAGCCCCGTCCATAGAAGGAACAGATGGTCCGATACATTGTGTAGGAGTCACTTTCGATAGAGTTCCGTAACAAGCATGCATAGCAACCATGGGGAAGCGAAACGCTTCAGACGCTTCTCGTTCCCCAGCATTGAAGGTTGTCTAATTAACCATACAACCACTAAGCCAATGGATGTAGAATGACTTGATGCGCAATGGATGAGCCCCGAGGAACTTCGCACGCTCCTGCTCTCTTCCACCTCCCGCTCGTCTCCTCTCCTCGTCAGTGTCCAATAACACCTCTGCAACTCCACTACTCCATCCGACGTAAGTCATTCGTGCTTCGTCTCTATCGATTCGCAGCCACTAAAGCAAGTGTTTCATGAAGCTGGCTCTGCTCTGCCAACAGCCATCCACTCATCACACTATCACTCCGCAATTAGCCAATGAGTTTCCGTCTATTTTTTCCTCATCTCGATGACATTCGTCGCTCGGCGCCGCGCTGCTCCTTCCGCAAGCCTTCGCAGCCTTGGCATCGTGAGATGTCTCTTTGCATTACACCGCCACCTGGCGCATGTGTGTAGAGCAGCCACAAATTCCTGTACATACTGTATTCGCGTGCCTTTTGTGTTTAGCCGTGTGCGGCCAGTGATCAGTGGTTGTCGAAGGACTTCCCCGCTCCTCCCTTCCCCAACAACAAGCCTTCGTTGATATTGGAAAGCGCTGCTTGACGATGTAGCGCTCCCATCTTTGAGCTTTGCTTACGGAAGCTGTTCTGAGAGAGGGTGCGACGTAGCAATCGTTTTGACGTTGGTTCTGCAATGGGCTCTACGTGGCGCGCGAATAACTCGAAGGAATTCTGACTTTAACGCAAACGCCTCATGCGAACGAAAAGCTCCGTTAAGTTATAAATCGTGAGACGAGCGGCGGAAGAACTGAATATGCACCGTGGCGTTCATGCCAATTTTTGAGCATTTTGAGGAGCTGAGTCGATTTACGTAGACAACAGCAAACTCTACGACCTCTTTTTCTCTCAGGTTTCGGATTGCACTCGTCTCTATTCTATGCAGTCCTAGCACTTCAGCGGATGTGAATGCCTAACTTTGCTAAACCTTAATGTTGACCCATATCTACGGCCCAAAGTCAAGCTATAAGGAGAGTGTCCAATAGCAGACCAGTGAAGCTCAAAAAAGGCCAGCGTTCGCTGAAATGGAGAGACCACATTCTGCATTGTTATCAGCGACATCGGGAGAAAGCCGATTCTGGATGAAATCGACGATAATGTGAATGCTGGGGTAGATATCAGAAAACATCTTTGTATCCAAACTACTGGGTTGTCCGGAATGTTTTCAGCATTTTGTGTAAGTATTTTTCATTCGTCTATTACTAAGTAAAAATTCAACTTGCACTGCGCATTTATGCTACCTTTCATGCAAAATTTTTCGCTCTATCTGACTAACTAATTTATGTTTCAACGTTGTTTTATATTTCTGTTTCTGAACGGGTTATTGAGTCGAACACTATGTGTCGTCGGTTCATAATCGTTCCGATTGCTGTACTGATATCGGTTCCGATATCCAGTACGCACAAGGAAATACAACAAATGGTATTTACATAGACCGAATTCAAATTGGGGCAATCCGCAGCAGAGTCAGCTCCACAAATCAATAAAGTGGGGGGGGGAGTACTGTGGGCCAGTGGCTCTGTAAATTTCGAACCGGAGATTTCAGCCTCGAAAATGACCCCCGTAGCTGTCGACCTAGAGCACTCCTGGACGATGAGTTGAAGGAATTGGTGGAAGCAAAACCATCGCAAACCAGTGCATGGGATCGCGGAGGAGCTAGACGTCTGTAAAACTGCTGTTGCGGTTGCTTTGAAACGCTTTGGGAAGATGGAAAAGCTCGAAAAGTGGGTGCCCCACGAGTTGAGTGAGCAGCAAAAATTGCAACGTTTCGAGATTTGTCCTTCACTACTTTTACGCAACAAAACTAATCCGTTTTGGATCAATTCATCACTTGTGACGAAAAGTGGATTCTGTATGATGACAGGAAACGTTCCGGACAGTGGTTGGATGCCGACGAACCCCCTAGGCGTTTTCTAAAGGCGAACCTTCATCAAAAAAGGTAATGGTCACTGTGTGATGGGTGGTCGGCGGCTGGTGTGATCCAAAACAACTTTTTGGCACCAGGCCGAACGATCACGGCAGAAGTCCTACTGAAAGGAAATCGACGAAAAGCACCGAAAATTGCGTCAACTTCAGGCTGCATTGGTCAACAGAAGAGGCCCGTTTCTTTCGCCCGCCCACACGTTTCACAAATCACTATTCGAAAATTGAACAAATTAAGGGTTGAAGTTCTGCCTCACCCGCTATGTTCCCCAGACCGCTTACCAATCGACTACCACCTTTTCAAACACTTTCAGAACTTTCTCGCTGGTTAAACCTTCACCAATCAGGACCAAGCCAAAACAGCTTTCGTGGATTTTGTCCAATATCGACCACCAAATTTTTTCGCTGATGGAATAAATCGACTGGTGGCCCGTTGGCAGCTTGTTGATTCGAAGGGTGCTTACTTTGACTAAATCGGATAAGATACGAAAAAGTTATGGTATTTTAAAGTGAAGCACTTCAAACGCTGACAACATTTCGGACAGCCTGATACCAACATCTAATCGTGAAAAGTCCGTTTTGAACAAGGCGTACAAAACTTATGTTCGCCCTATTGTTGAGTGTGGCACTTCTATTTTTAACCCACATTTGAAAAAGGACATAGGGCTCCTTGTAGGGGTACGAAATAATTTTACGAGAAAATTAGTGGAACGCTATTCTGGTGTTGACTATCGTTTTATATATATATATATATATATATATATATATATATATATATATATATATATATATATTGTTGTGGATACCCAGCTAGATCTATGACCAGATATATTAATATACTAATATAATAATATAATATAGTGCATTATAATACAGGACATCTCGATTTGAATGATAAGACTTAAGATACTTAGGTGAGCAATATAAGATAAGCACCACTGAATATCATCCACAAGCATAACCTAGCGACACCGTAAGTAGGCACTCAACAACGCAATCTCTCGCGGTGCTCGAGCACCGTCTTTTAGGTTTACACTTGTGATACCGATTGCGACCAGAATGTCGCCCTATCGTGGCTATGCCCACAGAAATTGTGTATATATACGATGCATTTACCACTATTGTGGGTTCTACTATAAAATCGTGAGAATAAACCTTTGCTCCACTGAAGAGTACAGCGACCCCATTGGTATATATATATATATATATATATATATATATATATATATATATATATACTTACTTTGATACTTTGATGGTCCTTTTGTCGGCTGGAGGTCTTCTCAGCGGGGACCACAACTCTTCCAGACCGCTCGATCTCTGGCTGTTTGCATCCAGTGAGGCAGACTCCGCTCTCTGAAAGATCTTGAGAATGACTCTGCCCATCGCGTTCGCGGTCGTCCCAGTGGTCTCTTATGGTCTCTCGGGAGCCATTCTGTGACACGGACACTCCATCTATCGTCCTTTCGTCGAAGCAGGTGTCCGGCCCAGCGATATTTGGACTTCTTCATGTACTGCGTAGGCCTTCTTGCCATTGCTGACGAAGGCTCGTCCTTAGAAGACATCTCTCCAGTGCACGATGCGTAGTTTGCATCGCTCTGGCGATTATCTTGTTGTCGGGCCAGGTTTCCGTCGCGTAACACATCGCAGGCAGTACAGAGGCGTTGAATATCGAGGCCCTGAGGCCGGGATCCTTGACCTGATCGGTGACTTCGCGAATCGAACTGAAGGCTGTCCATGCTGCGCGTCTCCTGCGGGCGATTTCAGGAGCGAGGTCGTTATCCATGTTCAGCTCTCTTCCCAGATAGACGTAGGAGTCGACCTGTTGTAGAGCGACTCCATTAACATTACGAGTCCCGTGTCACACCACTGGTCGACCATAAACTGCGTTTTGGACATATTCATGTCCAATCCAATCTTCATACCTGCCACATTGAGCTCGTTCAGCATTTCCTCGACTTCTGCCGTGCTGGTAGAGATGAGAACAATATCGTCGGCGAAGCGAAGGTTGCTGATCCGTTTACCGTCGACAAGGTAGCCTTTATCGTCCCAGTTCAAGTCTTTAATGGCATCCTGGAGTGCCGCTGTGAATAGCTTAGGAGAAATCGTGTCTCCCTGCCGTACTCCTTTCCGGATAGGAATTTTAAGCTTTCGATCGAACAGCTGGATGGTAGCCGATGTGTTCGAGAAGTATTCGTCGAGAAGTCGGATGTAGGGCGATGGTATACCAGCGTGCACAAGTGCGTTCAAAACGGCGTTGATTTCCACAGAGTCGAACGCTTTCCTGTAATCCACGAAGACAAGGACAAGTGGGAGGTGGTATTCGCGGCTCCTCTCGAAGAGCTGTGAGACAGTCTGAATATGGTCCATGCAGGAGAAATCCTTGCGAAACCCTGCTTGCTCCACTGGCTCATATTCATCCAAGCAACGCTCCATGCGGTTAAGCAGTATCTTGGTGAAGATCTTGTACACAACCGAGAGAAGACTGATGGGTCGATAGTTGTTGATATCCTCCTGCTGACCTTTTTTGAAGATTAAAACTGTTTTCGACTCCTTCCATGAGTCCGGAATCCTACCAAGTCGAAGGTAGTGGTTGAAGTGCTTGGCAAGAAGTGAGCAGAGGGCACTGCCACCCGCACGAAGGAGATCAGCAGAAATGCCGTCCGGTCCGGGAGCAGTGCCCGACTTCATCCTTCTGATGGCATGAGCAACTTCTGATTCCAGAATGGGAGGTACTTCCTCAGCTGGTGGCATCAAGCATTTCGGGACAGTGATGGAAGAACGGAACAGATCTGTGTAGAATTCTTGAACAATGGCCTCCATCGCTCTTTGAGACGTTTGCGTTGTTCCATCCTTATCCACAAGGGCTGACATTATTGCCTTCTGATCGCAGAGATCTCGTTTGCAGCGCTTTATGCTTGAACCTTTCCCAGCGGCTTCTAACAGCTTCAATCTTCTGTAGGCTTGAATGGACTCCTTCACTGCAATTCGGCAGGCCTTCGAGATGGTGACCTTTTCCAGATGGGAAGCGTTAGGATCCAGTTTAACAGCTCTTCTTTGCTCCAAGAGCTTAATCGCATGTGCTTTGAGTCTTGAAGCAGACGGTGATGTGGCTCCGCAAGAGCTGTTAGCACATTTCAACAGTCCTTTGGAGAGAAGGTCGTAGTCTTCCGATGGATCTTCAAGAAGATTCCAATCATACGACTTTATTGCATATTGCAACTCCTCAGACTTGAATGTGGGGATCCTCACCGGTGCCGGTTTATGAGTGTCACGCTTGAACATCCTCTTTTGGAGAGTCAGCTTCGCACGGACAAGACGGTGATCCGAGCCGGCGTCAAATGAAGGCAGCACGGAGACGTCAAACAGACTCCAGCGTCTGTCCTATTATATAAAGCAGAGAGGCATGAATCATTGACGGGAGACTTCTGTCGCTTTCTGCCGACATTTCTGCCGACAGCTGTCGCTAGACCCAGCCGTTCGTCGTATCGCCGCCGCCAACCGTAAACACCACAACATGTCAGCATGGCAGGCAGCCATGACCGCCGGTGTTTACTACCCAGGCAGCCATGACCGCCGCTGTTGACTATCACGGTGGTCACCAAAGAACACCGACTCGATGAGGTTTCGCAAGGCTCCATCGCGGCTATGACGAGAGCCGCCGCTGCCGGGTTCAGACAACACGTGCAGCGTTGCGGAAAAGGTATGCGACGCGGCGCTACTCAGACCCCATGATCTCTGATGGAACACGTTGATGTGCCCACCTTTCGCTTTTGCTTCCCTCCAAGATCGTTACTGTTGCACTTGGGCGTTATTGCTAAAATATATCGGGGCGGGTGTTGCGTCCTTAGCTCACGCTTCGACCTGGCAATCAGTATCCTATCATCTGGGTCAAGCAGTCAGTATCGCTCGGTGTTATCGATTTTTTGAACGCGATACTGAATTTCCCTCAGATGCAGTGAAGGAAGGAAAATCAAATAGAGACGGAAACTCTCACAATATATAATGGAGGATGACATGAGTCAGCTTCTGTAGTGGTTCTTCAATAGCAAAAACAATGTTCCCACCTTCCCCCTCCCCAATATTTCGACTACACCAGGCTCTCGAGTATAATTCTTCCCGTACGTCTCCTCAAAATTAGCGGTCAATGTCATAATCTGGAAGGCGCTCTTTTTGATTTGGAAATTGTTCACTTTGATGCATACTAACTTCGCGGGCTGGGTTACTAAGCTATTTATACCTGCCCAGGTCCTCGAATTTTATGCGATGGACCAGGACAGCTCAGTGAAGGAAGTTCGTCGGACCTACGCATGGTTCGTCTACGCTTTCAGCCAAGTCTTGCCGCTAGGTCCCAATTTTCTGCAGTGCGTTGACCAATTTCCATTAGCACTGTATGCAGAGGAGGACAGTATTTTTGTCCGAAGTCACCTGTTCCGAAGATCGTCACACGTCGTCGCATAAGGCACGGCGGCTGGACGGAAACCGTCAGGCGTTCGATTAGGCCTGACGAGCTGCAATAGGTTGTGAACACGACTCCAGACGAAGCAGGAGTGCTGTGGGCGTTTTCTTGAATGCTATACAGGGATGTGAGTGATGCACAGCAAGGCATCAATCTGTAGCAGGCGTGCGTTTCTACGTGTTCGACTTTGACGCTAGGGATGCTTCCTTACCCAGCGTTGGTTGCCGGCGAAGCCGGCGACCAGCGCTGGGTGAGGGATCATCCCTAGCTAGGTTTGGGCTCCGTTCTCAGCGAGGCCCACCATAACCGAAGCCGGCGAAGCCGGCAAGCCTGGCGTGGCCCGCACATCTAGCGTCAGTCGCCGGCGAAGCCGGCGACGGACGCTGGGTGAGTAAGGAATCCCATCTAGGTTTGGGCCCCGTTCTCAGCGTGGCCCACCATACCCGAAGCCGGCGAAGCCGGCAAGCCTGGCGGTGCCCGCACATCCAGCGTCAGTCGCCGACGAAGCCGGCGACGGACGCTGGGTGAGTAAGGAATCCCATCTAGGTTTGGGCTCCGTTCTCAGCGAGGCCCACCATACCCGAAGCCGGCGAAGCCGGCAAGCCTGGCGTGGCCCGCACATCCAGCGTCAGTCGCCGACGAAGCCGGCGACGGACGCTGGGTGAGTAAGGAATCCCATCTAGGTTTGGGCTCCGTTCTCAGCGAGGCCCACCATACCCGAAGCCGGCGAAGCCGGCAAGCCTGGCGTGGCCCGCACATCTAGCGTCAGTCGCCGGCGAAGCCGGCGACGGACGCTGGGTGAGTAAGGAATCCCATCTAGGTTTGGGCTCCGTTCTCAGCGTGGCCCACCATACCCGAAGCCGGCGAAGCCGGCAAGCCTGGCGTGGCCCGCACATCCAGCGTCAGTCGCCGACGAAGCCGGCGACGGACGCTGGGTGAGTAAGGAATCCCATCTAGGTTTGGGCTCCGTTCTCAGCGAGGCCCACCATACCCTAAGCCGGCGAAGCCGGCAAGCCTGGCGTGGCCCGCACATCTACAGTACCGGACATGTCTTTTGGTCATTGGCCGAAAAAGCCGCGCCGGCCAACATAGGCCGCTTTGGAGCGTTCCAAAGCGGCCTTTTTGAATAAGTTCTTTAGAAACGAAATACTTGTGAAAATAAACATATATTTGAACTCAGCAGCTCAAGCTCTATCTTTTGGTATATAAATCTCAGTAGAGTTGAACAATGCATATAGGCCCGACAGAATCAATCGAGTAGGCGCGGCGCGACAACCTGTAGAGCGAGCGTTTGGGGAATTTTATCGGAAATTTCCAGCCGTCCTAATAAGAAATTGCTCTAAGACTGTCTAGCTTGCATTTGGAGTGCGCCGTGAACAATGCATACGGAATCGGACCTACCAATCGAGTGAGCGCGACATCCGGTAGAGCGAGCGTTTGGGGAGTCTTATCAAAAATTTGCAGCTGCCCTACTCAGGAATTGCTCCAAACCTATCCAGCGAGCCTTTGGAGTGCGCCGTGCACAATGGATATATTATCGAACCTATCAATCGAGTGGGAGCGACCGCTTGCAAATTGCACGCGCGGCCTTGTTCGGGGCGCAATAACTCTGTCAGTTCCGAATCGTTTCGGCTGCAGCTCGTGGGTCTTGTAGGCAGTGAAACGTTGTAGTAGCAGGCTAAAGTCGAACGGTGTAGCTTATGATTAGGTAAAGTTACAGGGGCGCGAATATGCAGGTTAGCCTTGTGTGACACGATTTTTTTCGGATTTCAGTCGACCTCTGCAGGAAGACGCGGAGACCTAACGACCTCTAAATGCGTATGCGAACAGAGCACTTGAGGTACTTTACGGTGACGGGCTCAGAACTTCTCACCTGCCTAAACTGCCTTAGCCCCATCTGCCGTTTTAGGGCGGCGGACTTAGCGGTTGAAGATTCCTGCCCTCTTACTTGCCCATATTTGGGTTTCCGACACTCCCAGTAACACCGTTTTGTTCATAACGAAATGCTCTATCGAATGGTGTCACTCCCGACCAATTTCAAAAAATTGATTTTTTGACAATATCGAGGACGTGGGCGCCCTAGGCCGAGCTGCGCGTGCGATGACGTCATCGAAAACCGGTGTTTTCGAAATTGGCCAAATTTCATCGTGCAAACTTCGTCCAAAATCGTCCAGGGGTTATTTGGGGCGCTGATTAAGAATCCGACGTCCGTTTCTGAAAAATCCGTAGACTTCAGCAGGTTAGTTCCCGTTTGAGGGTGGTCGGGTTCAGGATCACCGATCACCCTCAGTTATCGGTTTAAGTGGTCTCCTGCCGTAATCGTCCAAATGTACTTCGGCATCGTGTTC
>OX375865.1:48265537-48306252 GCA_947359475.1 Heligmosomoides polygyrus bakeri | reverse complement strand
GAAGTTTGTGAAGAGCCCCGCCAGGGTGTTGATGAGCACTGGCGGAAAGCTCTTCTGGTGTTCGGGGATGATCCTAGGGGAACGGGTGCTTTGTGATTGTTAGACGCCACTAGAATTAGGAATAATGGATAGCAACATCAATATCACAGGATTCAACGATTGTTGAGGCCCTTCCCACTGCCTCGTGGCACCGAATAACCTTACCCTAACCCTTAGGAAGGTGTAATGGGTAAAGGTTCGCAGAGCGAGTTTACCACTGCAGAGCAAGATACCAGGGCTGTGGGGCGGGTGGCGCAGTGTAAGATGGGCTGCCTCGTGGTTGTGAGGTCGAGGGTTCGACTCCCATCCTTC
This sequence comes from Heligmosomoides polygyrus bakeri, assembly GCA_947359475.1. NCBI lineage: Eukaryota > Metazoa > Nematoda > Chromadorea > Rhabditida > Heligmosomidae > Heligmosomoides > Heligmosomoides polygyrus. The sequence goes on along the minus strand of OX375865.1, from coordinate 48,305,901 downwards.
GCCTCGTTTTTGCACTTTTACGGTAGTATCAGATTTCCATCGAGATTTCCATATCCGAACTTGTTTTTGGCTTCCCTGCCCAGTGGTATTCCGCTGCAACCTAAGCCTGGAATCGCGATACAGCCCACTTTCCCCAGTTCTCAAACTTGCATAATTCTAGTATAGCCAAACCTTTTCCTCCGAAGCGATCTGTCCTCCCGAAAACGTGATAGTGCCTTCACTAGTTAGTGGCGTCGCGACTCCGGCATAATACCCTTAGCTAGCTTCATCTCGTCTCTCGAAGGGACAGCATGCAGTGGAGATCCGCACTTCAGTGTCAGTAGGTCAATGACCACTCGAGGGTTAGCAGGCATTATAGAGCTAGTGTTGGCGGCAGCAGCTTGTTATGACCGCGCGACTTTGTAAGCATTACAGAGGCAATATTGCTCGAGGTGGTCAAGTTGAAGATTATGTGGTCCCCTCCTACACTGTTTGTACACTGGTGGCGCTCACCTCACCGAAACTAATAAATTGTCTTTGAAGGATTCTTCTAGCTTTCCTGCCGCTGTTTCATGTTGTTCCTGCGTCCAAATTTCTTACATTGACAATGAGAACAATTGATTGGAGTCAAAGTTTCATAAAATCGCATTTGGCATATTTCGGACACTTGCTGGTGAATTACGAGATGTTGACAAATAAATGTAGTGAAAACGTCCTACCCGTAGCAAACTCCAAGAACAAGTTCAGATATTTCAGATATGGAATTCTCTATGGAAATCCGATACTATATTAAAAGTACAAACACACGAAGTAGCATGGGAACCGAACCCTCGACCTCACGAACATGAAGCAACCCCTCTACCACTGCGCCGCCCAGACGATGACATCATCATCTTGCGCTGCCGTGGTAAGCTCACTCTGCGGTCCCTTAACCATTACACCCTCCTACTCGTTTGCCTCAAGGATTCGGCAAAAACAAAACATGTTCTGTTACTATTTGGAGGACGGAGGTTCTCCCTGTAGTATTAGGTTGTCACATAAGTTCTGTCCGATCCCGATAGGCGTTAATTTGTGATTGTTTTTTTCATGTATAGAGAAAGTAAATGTATATATGTTGTATACCATTTTGTAGCGCTTGTTTCGCTCTATAAAACTTGGTGTGTTGGTTTTAAAAAGTCGTGAGCATTGCTTCGTTTTAGGTGCTGGACGAAACCATGGAAAAAAACGCACTTGCGGGTAACAGTGCTTCATGAGTTCAAACTTCGCCACAGTGTTAGTGAGGCAACTCAAAACATCAAGATGGCATGGAGAGAGGACTCCGCTAACGAACGCACCGTGCGCAGATGGTACCAGAAGTTCCGGGTTGGAGACGTGGACCTCGAAGACAAGGACCGCTCAGGACGACCAGCCAAATGTGATGACGGACGTTTGAAAGAACGAGTGGAAGCCGATTCACGAGGAACTGTGCGTGAGATGGGGAGAGAACTTCAGGTCAGTCGTACAACCATTTCGAGGCACCTAGAGGCGTATAGGAAAGGTGAAAAAGCTGGATAAGTGGGTGCCCCACGAACTCACTGAGGAGCAGCAGAGGTGTCGCCTGGAGATCTGTTCTTCCCTTACTATAAGGAACGAAAACGATCCATTTCTTGACCGGATAATTACCTGTGACGAAAAATGGATCGTGTACGACAATCCAAGAAGATCAGCGCAATGGCTGGATAAGGAAGAACCGCCGAAACACTTTCCCAAACCTAGCCTCCATCCGAGGCAGGTCATGCTCACTGTCTGGTGGGCTACAACTGGTATTATCCACTACGAATTCTTGAAGCCTGGTGAATCATCACGGCAGAGAGGGTACTGTCGCGAATTAGACGTGGTTCACCAAAAGTTGCTTGAAATGCGTCCTGCACTGGTGAATCGAAGAGAACCGATTCTTCTTCACGACAACGCCCGTCCACATGTCTTGCATCTGACCATCCAAAAATTAAATCAGTTGAGATATGAAGTTCTCCCGCATCCCGCTTATTCACCGGACCTAGCCCCAACGGACGTTTATCTTTTTCAAACATCTCGATGGCTTTCCTCAAAGATAAAAACTTTACTAATGTAGCAGATATCAAAATTGCCTTCGAGTGTTTCATTGCTTCTAGAAATTCAGATTTCTTCCGAAATGGAATTAATGCTCCTTTATATCGTTGCCAGAAGTGCATTGATTGTAACGGTTCTTACTTTGATTAATAAACTTTATTTTCTGCTGAGGTATTACACCGCAAAGTTGCCGTCGAAAATCGGACAGAACTTATGTGACAACCTGATACTCGTTCTTGCCGTTCCGGCGTACCGTTCAGACAGTTCAATTGTTAGGCCTATGTTGCACCATCGCTTACCCCGAACGATGCCTAATGATAAGCACCCATATCGACTCATCGCGTGGCGTGATCGATATGGGAGCTTATCATTAGGCAGTCAGGTGAGCGAATGTATAATATAGGCCTTAGGGCTGCGGGACATTATGTACGAATGGTCGCCGCGGACGCGGCGACTCGCGCGGCGAGCGCGACGGAAGACGTCGCAATTGGGTGACTTCAGCGACCAGTGGTATCTATACCTGCATCAAAACTTGCACATCAAGTGTTAGAAAGTGTATACAAAGTCAGCTTCACTGCGATAGTGCGTCATATTTTCAGTTTTTCCTGAAGAAGCTCATATAAAATTGAGCATTAGAACGTTGTGTAGTTTTATAACTCGAACTCAATTTCTGAACCAGAGCATGTTTTCTCCCAGCTCCTGCAACAGCAGAAAGGGATATCAACAACTCAAACCTAGCGTCTGCAGCAAGTCATGAGGCACAGCTCCCACGAACGCAGCGGAGCCCATCGCGCACGCGACAGTCGTCGTCGCGGGCGCGGCGACCATTCGTACATAAAGACCGCCCCTCAGGCCTTAGAGATGCAAGTTGCAAGAGAAATATCGGCATATATGCGGGTTATGAGGGCATTCCCTCCTGGTCGTGGATTTCTTCAAGAACAGCTCACGGGATGACAACATGTCGCTATTTCGTTGGCGTAGTCTACCCCAGTTCCAGGATTTCATTCGATTATGAAAATACAGTAAAAAAAATAAGGAAAAATATCGTCGTCAGAACCTTGCACTCCCCTTACACGCATTGTGCAGAAAAAACTCCCATTGTTGATCGGCCTTCTAATAATCGACGATGACAGTCAAGAGCGTGGACACACTCTTCCTCCTTTATATCATCTAGACAATTTGTCCAAAAACCTTTGCAGTCGTACTTTTAGAGAGTGGGACAATAGTGCTTCGCCACACTACAGAATGGACCTAAGGGTATTTGAGATGAAAACGTCAAGCGTAGCCAGGAGCAAGGGGCAAAGCGGTTCAGGGAGCCTCGCATTAGGTATTACCTGCATTTGTAAGAAAGCACAGAATGCCCCATTACATCAGAAATGACCCAGCTCAGTTCACCGCTGGGGTACCTGAAGGGTGGCACTGCGCTTACAGGGGTTGCCACCGGTATCTTTCTCAAGGCTACCAGTTTTGAGAAAGATACCGGGGGCAGCCGCTGCTCTGGACTTGCAGCGGCGCAAATCGGCTAGAGAGTGGCCCACCATGAAAGACAGCCTTATATAACAGTCCGTGTCGCACGAAACTATCCAGGGAAAGGTCTCAGGCGTTGGTCTGAACGGGGGAAACGGATAGTACTGCGAGAATCTCCAACCGTCATAGGTAGAAAAACATGTTTCGTTTTTGCTGAGTCCTTGAATCAAAAGAGCTACGGGCTCTCGAAGGCGGGGTACAGTAGCGCACCGTCAGCACGTGCCCACGTGCATGCGTGCGCAGGCGCTGTTGTGTGGGACGCGGCGAGTGGCTATGCGGCAAGTGAGACGGTGGCTCAGTACGGTACGAGGCTGCTTCAAAGATGTCGAACTAGGTGTTCGACACCCGTGCTATGTACTATTTTGCATTTTTTCATAACCGCTGCCTCCTTCACTAATTTCCTTCCTACACATCTCCTACACATTTATTTTACTCCAAATTGTCGAAAGGGTCACATTCGTGATCAACACTCCATGACCTCGACAGCCCTAGTCACCCGTTCCTTTGCCCAAACCTCACTTATTTGGGGTACTGATCACGAACCTGACATCCGTTTGTGAAATTTATGCCATTACGGTGGGTTACAGCAGGTATCGCCCAACCAGTTGCCGCAGGGCCTTTCGCCGCGTTACAACAGCGCGCGCACGCATGCACGTGGGCTCGTGCTGACGGTGCGCTACTGTACCCCCCCCCCCCCTTTCGAGGGCACGTAGCTCCTTTGATTCAAGGACTCAGCAAAAACGAAACGAGTTTGTCCACTCTATGAAGGATGGAGATTCTCGCAGTGCTATCCGTTTCCCCGATCAGACCTACGCCTGACACCCTGGTAAGGTTTTTCCACTTCCCTGGTAAGGTTTTTACATAGCGCTGATGTGTGCTACCCAGGCGGTGAACTAAGCCAGATCATTTCCGATGTAACTAGGCATTCTGCGCTTTCTTACCAATACGGATAATCCCCCAATACAAGGCCAACCCAAACCGCTTTGCCCCCATACTCCTGGCTACGCACGTTTTCATCTTAACAGTTGTTGGATCCAGTGTGTAGTGGGGCAAAACACTGTTGCCCCACCCTGCGAACGACTGCAAGGGTTTTTGGGCAAATTATCTGGATGATATGAAGAAGTAAAAGGGTGTACCTACGAGCAAGCAAGCAACGGGTTTACGTATTGCTAACCCTTATTAAGGATGAACGTTGGCGTTAATGTATCCCAGTTTGGGATGCACCGTGTACTCTGCTCCTACGGGATGCAGTTTCGATGCGAATATAGTCTTTACAAGAATGATCAGGACCAAAAACTTTGAAATCTGGATATTCTACATGTGAAAGCGGTATGGAGAACTTTTTTGTTGAAAAAAACGTTTCAAGTTTATTTAGGTGTAGCGGAGAGGAAGCAGCTTCCTGCATCACCCCGAATTCAGGGTTCATGGTTCCGTTCCTGCCGAACTAGGAAGATTTGGGTCCTGCCAAACCAGAAAGGTCACGATGTCTATAATACCAAGCATTAGTCAAATGAAGTGAATACTGGACCACACCATAATGTGATAGCGTTAGACTCCAGGTGAATCTCACGAAGACAATCTCCATGAAAAAGGATGAGAAAATAGGGTGCATCAAGACCGTCGAAGAAGTCGTGAAGAAGACGAGGAACGTCCGGCTCCATACCCTCCCATTCGACTTCACTGCTCTTCCTGCGCTAACGTAATATACAAAAGCGAGATGAACATACGATCATCATCGCGTAGCGAAAGGATGATGCTTGGAGTTACAGAATTCAAGAAAGTGAGACGAGGCTGAGTTCCGAGCTTTGCTGACGTTCGAGGAGTTCGAGGACTAGAAACAGTGTTGAATGAGCTAGTTGTCGCGAAAATTACGAGGGCCGGCCACGAAATGCGCGTCCTAGACACCCGCTGGACGAGGGCCATCACCGACTGGATTCTGAGGTGGGAGAGATTTTTCAAAGGAACACCAGTACGCTCGGACTTTTCCGTAAAAGCCCTAAACAAACAGCCGTAATCTTACAGGGAGATTGGTTCACTGGAGGATCCTGACACACGACAGGAACGACTTGAGACATTGCTGGCGCTCGCTCGAGCAACTCGATTCAACGGACGAATGCGGTATAAGCCAAGATTGATTGACACGTTAACCGCTGCTCGCTTGTTGACTATCAGTGCATGCACCCCTCGCATGAACATGAAGTTTGCGAGAATGCGAAGTGCATGCCCCACGCAGGATCCAAACCCGCGACCCTTCCCTCGTTAGTCTGCTACCCTATCCACTCGGCCGATCGACACACGACTCCAAGAGGACAATGAACTCGAGAGTGATAAGATACTAGCCTTCTTGCTTGCTTCACCCTCCGTTACTATGGCGCAACTATCACGAGCCGTAACGCTGCTCAAGGATGTTCTCGGGTCGAGACACTTGCATATTTTTACTTCTGAGAGGGAGGCGGTTCTGCCTATATATAGATCGCATCGCTGGTTCTGATCTACACTTTAGGTAATTCCCTGGTGAGTACAAGGTGACCCCTCGGAGCATTTTTGCACCGGATATTGTAATTGCGGAAAGGATGAACCTGCTATGGCAACGTATAAGGACTCAGTTACGCAGAGTGGCGCTCAGGAGGCACCAACCACAATTCTGCCCTGTGTGTACAAAGGAGCGCCCACGTGCTCAGCTCTCAGCTGGGGCCGTATGCTGGTGTTCCCCGTTTGGGGGAAATCCAATCAATATCAACATATCTTATCACGCCCGCCCCGATCTCCCATCGGGGGAGATTTGGGATAGACGAGCACACGCCCCTGATGTATGCATGTCAGAGGCCGTATGCTCCTGTTCCCCCGTTGGGGGAAATCCAATCTATATCAACATATCTTATCACGCCCTAATCCACCAACGGGAGACTCAGGGTAGACGGGCATACGGCCCCTGGATGCAAATAGGTTCGATGGGGTCATCTTGGAGGAAAGCTCTATAGAACATTTTGTGCTGCACGGAACTAAAACTTTCATGCAACGCTTACACCTATAGCGGCTTTCACACTGCCGTTGCTGCTGTTGCGCAACCGACCCCGTAATGATGAAGCATAGCGCAGACGCGGAGGAGCAACAGCAGCAACGAGGGGGTTTCCACACTGCTGTTGCATCAGCAACACCGGCATCGTTTGCGCAACGGTTGCGCGGCCTCAGCAACAAGGCATGATCGCCATCATTCCTTGCTGATGCTCGTCAATGGAGGCAAATCACAGGTCTTACCTCACTATCTTATTTCACCGCGCTGCGGCTGCAACGAGCATCGAACTCGGCCCTTTTTCGTTACTCGTTGCTGCATCAGCAGCAACGGCAGTGTGAATACCGCTCATGGTGAATTTAACTAGGCCATTTCTGATGTCAATGGAAATGCACGTGCCTTTCCCGCCCAGTAAGGTGAATATCCACTGAGTACATGGTGACCCCCCCCCCAAAACCCTATCTGCGCTTACGCCTGTGGGGCTACATGCCCGGGTCAGCGCAACACGTGGACGGGGGGGGGGGGGGGGCAGTCCTTGGCTTCGACCGCCTAGAGGGTAGCAGTCAGGTTTGGTGACTTGGAACTCCCCCATTGTACGCGTATGTACGTGTAATGCAAGTTGCACCGAGAGGGGCCTAGATCAAACGGGTAAAAACCCGTAACTCTTTGAATACGGATGGACTGCCCCACCCCCACTAGTTGTGCCCCGGATCCTCCATACTTGCACCGTGCCGGAACACTGAGGCGACCTCAGGATTAATTATGAATGTTGGCCTCAACTTTGGACCCACCTGGTAACGACGGACACGTGCCCTGGAAGAGAATGATTTCACTGACAGATCACGAATGACACGTGGGGGTCCGTATCAAACCACACGCTGCTGCTCGAGCTGTACACTTTATTCGGCCATTTACCCGCCCCTCCTCGAAAACATTGGCACAACGGGTGGTTTGAAATGGGAACAGTTCCCATTCTTATGGCTAGTACTACTCACCTTACCGCTCCTACTCGACTTCGACCTTGCGCTCCTACGCGACCCGGACTCCTTGCTTCGTCTCCTGAAATAGAGTGCTGAACACTGTTTCTGCAAAGGAACTGACTAAGCGGGCTGTGCATACGATTTGCTCCTCTTGCTCCTCTTGCTCCTCGACTTTCTCGACTGAAACAATCCTCGAATCACCAGTGTTTGCTTGCAGCACAACCAGCGGTCGCATCACTCACCCTTGACGATCCCCTCCTGCTCTTCTTGCTCCTGCTGTGGCGCCTCGATTTTCGGCTGCTCTTTGACCTTCCCCTCCTGCTCTTTCGTCCAGATTTAGACGACTTCGATCTCCCCCGTTTGGATTTCGACGACTTCTCGGACCTCGACCCACCTCTCTTCGACTTTCCACCTTCTTCTCGTTTCTGTAACAGGCATCAGCGGTGACACCACAAGCAGGTTGGACACTACAAGGCGAAAGGCTTCCCCCACCTTCTTACCACATCCAGATAGAGCTACTGCTCCAGCAGGCACGGCGAGCAACCAGTACATATGTGCGGCACCTCTCCGTCGATATCGCTTTATAAACGAGGATCTTATCCATCTGTGATAGCGTTCATTGACAATCAAACTCCAGCACTCAACATGAAGTGAAGCCAGGCAAATTAAAGTGGCTACGAACTGCCAAAGCTGCTATCGATATTGCATTGCTGAAGGCATATCGGTCATTCCTGTCGCGGCGCCGCGGGTAATTTTGTCTGGACTCTGTGTGGGAAACGATAGGCGTAGAGAAATTTGCAACGGTGTTTGATAGTCCCGAGCGAGCTCGTTTGCGTAATTTAGACACGGTTACTCTCTTAAGTGTACGCCTTTTCTCACGATCAGTTCCAGTGTGCTCATTGTCCGAGCGTTGCAAGAAAGTCCTTACATAGATTTGGAACTGTAAAGTTGCTGCATATGAACTAGCCGATTTCGACTGAAAATTTTGACAGATCATAACTTTGTTTGAAAGCAGTTTCAGTAATCGAAATAAACGCCATTACAACTAATACACTATTTCCTCTTTGCAATGCAGACGACTCAACATAAATGGTCAACGTCGGCAGATCTGCAGGTGTCGATGAGAAATTTCTAAGCAGGCCTAACTTGACAATCCTATTCGTACAGCTTTCTATATTCTCGTCAAAACCCACAGGCTAACTTCCTTCTTATAAAATAAGGCATATTATTAGTTGTGTAAGCGGGCCGATTGATGGAATATCGTGGTTCCTCAATTGTATCTTGAGCCAGCTGTTGCCCATGATTCCGTCCCATCTGGCCAACATAAGGCAGTTCCTTGAACTTCTACGAACTTCTAGAGCATACGAAAATTGTGTGATAGAGTCGTTTGATGTCACCTCTCTTTACACTAATGTCCAAGACGACCAGGCCTTACAAACTTTATCAGAAATGCTTGACAGGCACGGTAATAATACTAACACCTCTGGACTTACCAGGATACTATCTCAACGGTAGGTCGGAACGGCGCAAGTGTTATATATGGGCAGAACCGCCTCTCTCTGGGAAGTAACAAACTGCAGGTATCTCGACCCCAATACAACTCTGCGCGGAATTAGGGGCGACGGAAGTCGCCTGTTGGCGCCCTATTGATTCACGTGCTCCACAGCTGACGGCCGCGCGCGGGTGAGGGCTGGTATCGAGGACAGACGCAGTGCACAGGTGGCGTAGTAGGGAAGAGCTCGGGCTCGTGAGCGAGGGGTCGGGGGTTTGGATCCCGCAGACTGTGCTTCTTTTGCACTTTTGCAAAATCCATGTTTAGCATATAGGTAATCCACCTAGGGGTATTATAGTGTGTTATAGAGAATGTTTACATATAACATGTGCTTCAAACTGTTCACTTCTGTGTGTCACTTATTTTAAGCCTATTTTGTGTGAAGCTGTAGTTATGTAACGATGGATATTTTGTGGCACTAGTTAAAAGTTCCGACTCCACCAACAAGACTTCGGTCAACAACAAAAAATTTTTTTGCTGAAACTTCGTCCAGGGGGTTACTTGGGGTGCTGATCACGAATCTGACATCCGTTTTTCACGACTCGGTCGGAGGCCACCCATACCGTTAACAGGGGTGGTCAGGGCCACCGATTTCGCTGAAGCTTCGTCTAGGGGGGATATTTGGGGTGCTGATCACGAATCTGACATCCGTTTTTCACAATTCTGTCTCTACCTGCCGTCATCTGCTGAAACTTTAAGAATGTAATTCTGCCTTCCTGTATTTATATTATCCAGCCGAATCGTGAAGAATGGATATCAGATTCGTGATCAGCACCCCAAAGAACCCCCTAGACAAAGTTTCAGCGAAATCGGTAACCCTGCCTGGACCACCCTTGTTAACGGTATGGGTGGCCTCCGACGGAATCGTGAAGAAGGATATCAGATTCGTGATCAGCTCCCCAAATAACCCCCCTAAACGAAGTTTCAGCGAAATCGGTGACCCTGCCTGGACCACCATTGTTAACGGTATGGGTGGTATGTTATATGTAAACATGCTCTATAACACACTATAATACCCTAGGTGGACTACCTATATGATAAACATGGATTTTGCAAAAGTGCAAAAGAAACACAGTCTGCGGGATTCAAACCCCCGACACCTCGCTCACGAGCCCGAGCTCTTCCCTACTACGCTACCTGTGCACTGCGCTGATCCTCAATACCAGCCCTCATCCCGCGCGCGCCCGTCAGCTGTGGAGCACGTGAATCAACAGGGCGCCAACAGGCGACTTCCGTCGCCCCTAACTTTGCGCAGAGTTGTATTGGGGTCGAGATACCTGCAGTTTGTTACTTCCCAGGGAGAGGCGGTTCTGCCCATATACAACACTTGCGCCGTTCCGACCTACCGTTGGGATAGTATCCTGGTTAGTAAAGTGCACGTCTTGACTCTCATCAAGGAATGCCTATGCTGCAACATCTTCATGTGATCAGGAGCCTACTTTGCTCAAATTAGGGGACTGGCAATGGGACAACGTTTAGCGCCAGTACTTGCTACGTGGGCGCGTGTAGCGCAGTCGGAGGAGGCGCGACTGTTGCGTGCACCCGATACCAGGTTTCTGGTTCGGATTTCCCGCCCAGGCCATACCAAGCCTTCCATCCCTGCGGGGTCGGTGGATTGGAACCAGACTTGTCTGGGAAGGATAAAGCGCTGACTTGTTCATCGGCTGGCCGCCGCAAGTCATTGTATGGCCAAGCACGCATTTATGTCGCCTCCACGACATCCCGTAGAAGTAGAATGCGCTGGCGCATCCCAGAAGGGATTGAGTAACGCCGTCCTTTATCCTTATCCTTTATTTGCTACGTGATTCATAAGTAGAATAGAAGAGCTAGTGCTGGCACACTTGCCATTAATGCATTGTAAATATATAGATGATTGCCTTGTCATGACGTCCACGCAGTCCGAAATGGATGAGTGATTCCGTATAATGAATGAGCAATCACCGTACAACAAGAGAGGCTTCACGAGGCGGCTGGCTCCCTATCTCCACACACAAGCTAAAGTATCACAAGGTATAATCAGCGTTAAGTGGTCCCACAAAAGCAGCTCTAAGAACATTCCGCTACTGTTACTTGTGCGCATCCGTCTGCAGTTAAAAGATCTGTTGTTAAAAGTGCTTAGGACTGCGGCGGGCGTGAGCACAGATGTAGTGCTAAGGCTGGAATCTCTACGATTAGATTCTACGATGGCTGTGAGAAATGATTACGCAACGCCGGTTATCGTCAAAGAAGACCTGCTGAGCCCTACAGAAAACTTGCTGAGGACCGAGCTCTCTCACGACAAAACAGAGTTCCGCTATGCCTTCCGTTTATTTCTGATAGGTTTACTGCAGAATTACTCGTGCAATGTTGCAAGGTGATGTTAGAGGCTGTTACACTCAATGGAGGAAGGTCTGTGAGTTCATATTCAGCATTTGTTGAGTTTCGCGCCGTTCTTGACTTCAGATTAAAAATGGCAACGCGAGAGGGGGGAGGGGAGGGGGAAGCGTTTGGTCGGGTAGCCTACAATTAAAATCTTCGAGCCATATTTAGGTCTACTGAAGACGACGAAACGGTCGAAACTCCAGGACTAGAATGGACATTTCCAGTTACCCACCTCGCTGGCACAGAAGCAGCTCACACATCACAGCTGATAACTCGTGAGTTGTGAGCGAGTGCCAGCATTTCGGATTTTAACCTTGCATTTATCAAGCGCAAGAAATCGTTAGGATTCTTCGAGCTACTAGTTTTCTTTTCGAGTGAAGCGGAAACTTTTACCAACTTTTTACGGTATCTTCTAAAGAAAATGTTGAAGTAACCAGAGGTTTTATTTGACGGAGTGAGAACAGCTTCCTTCCTCCCGCCTCTTGGCCAGCGTTTAGCCCATCTTTGCTATCCACTCGGCCACCCAGTCGCTTCCGCGTTTCCATTGAATGATTCACCTCAATGTATCCTGCAGCTCCCTTCAGAAAACTTAACAAAGTGTCAGATTTCTATGATCTAACAATAATTGAAGCTCTAAACCTTCGTAGGTTAACTTTTGAGCGCGACAATTCCATTCCATTCCACTCCAGTATGGAAAGGTAATTTGACCACAACAGTCATTAATTCCCTACTCATTAATTTACGAGTAAAGTTATTTTGCACTCCTTCCAACAAACCTTCGCCTTGTTGCTTGTAAAGTTGAACATGGTGGTGCCACACTCGAGAGTTGGCCGAACATACATCTTATCAGCGCGGATAAAGACATTAGGATTCCTTGTTTTCATTATTCGAAAGAGGTTACAAGTGCGAGTAAAAGCTTTGATGATCAACACCCTACAATAAGGTTCAAAACCCAGCCTCTCGCTTACATCGTAGCCTAGGTCTCGAAATTCTTGAGTTTCGCCCAGACATTCCCCTTCGTATGGTACTCTGCATTTACTGTACACTTTCGTATAATTAGCAGGGATGTGCGGAAATTTTTTCTGGAAAAGCGGAAGACGAAAGGCGGAACGGAAACGCTCAAAATGGCCGGAAACCGGAATACGAAACGCGCAAACGGAAATGACAGATATTGGCCATTTTTTCAAAAACTGCATCTGAAACAGGGGTGTGCGTAATTACGATTTACGATTTACGATTTACGATTTTACGATTTACGGCGATTTTGGGCAAATTTTTTACGATTTACGATTTACGACATTTTGGGTCGTAAATCGTAAATTTTCGTAAATGTGATCTTTGATCTGCAAATAGTAGGGTCAATCTTAGAGTTTCCTCTGACAGCGCATTACCAGTTCCTGTTAGATTTTGTTCTTTAATGTTCATATGTGGTACCGAAGCAGATGACCAGCTTTGTGTAGGGGCGGCTCGACTTCCACTTCTCTTTCTCTCTCGCTGCTCAACCATTTCTCGAACGCCGCAAGGCTGCTGCTCGGTATCAGGTTTGCCTTCCAGGAGAAATAAGTAAGGATAAAGGATAAAGGACGGCGTTACTCAATCCCTTTTTGGATGCGCCAGCGCATCCTACTTCTACGGGATGTCGTGGAGGCAATATGAATGCGTATTTGGCCATACAATCACTTGCGGTGGCCAGCCGATGAACAAGTCAGCGCTTTGTCCTTCCCAGATACGTCCGCTACCAATTCACCGACCCCGGAGGGATGGAAGGCTTGGTTGGCCTGGGCGGAAAATCCAAACCAGGAACCTGGTATCTGGTGCACTGCAGGAAGACGCGGCGTGCTAACGGCATGCAAACGCGTATGCTAGTAGAACATTGAAGGCACTTTACGACGACGTGCTCACAACTCCTCAGCTTCCTGAACTGCCTTGGCCTCATCTGCCAGTTTAGAGCGGCGTAAGATAGCGGTTAGAGTTTCTTGCGCTCTTACTCACCCAGATTTGAGCTTTCGACTCTTGCAATAACACCGTTAGCTTCAGCACGAAAAGCTCTATCGAACGGTGTAACTCTCGACCAATTACAGAAAAATGGATTTTTCGATGATTTCCCATCGAGGACTTGGACGCCCAGGCCGAGCCTGCGCGGACGATGACGTCATAGAAAATCGATATCTTACAATTGGGCCATGCTAGAAAACATTTGGTCCAGCTTTTCATGCTGAATTGAATGGTGTTATTGGGAGTAGGAAAAACTGTAATCTGGGCGAATAAGAGCGAGGAGAACATGGACCGTTGTTGTATTGCATTGCACGGGCGGCCGTGTTCTGAGCGCGATAACTCTGTCATGTGTGAACCTTTCCGGATTCTGTATGCATTGTTTCGGCGCAGTCCAAAGGCAAGCTGGACAGTCCTAAGGCAATTTCTAAGTAGGGCGGCTGGGAATTTCCGATAAAACTCCCGAAACGGTCACTCTACAGGCTCTCGCACCCACTCGATTGATAGGTTCGATTCTATATGCATTGTTTACAACGCGCTCCAAAGGCAAACTGGACAGGCTAGAAGCATTTCCTAAGTAGAACGACTGGGGATTTCGCTAAAACCCCCGAAACGGTCACTTTACAGGTTCTCGCGCCCAATCGATTGTTAGGTTCGGTTCTATATGCATTGTTCACGGCGCACTCCAAAGGCAAGCTGGACAGACTCAAAGCATTTGCTAAGTTGGACGGCTGGGAATTTCAATAAAATTCCCCAAACTGTCACTCTACAGGCTCTCGCGCCTACTCGACCTCACTCTGCGAGTGGTCGCGCCCACTCGATTGATAGGTTCGATTCTATATGCATTGTTTACAACGCGCTCCAAAGGCAAACTGGACAGGCTAGAAGCATTTCCTAAGTAGAACGACTGGGGATTTCGCTAAAACCCCCGAAACGGTCACTTTACAGGTTCTCGCGCCCAATCGATTGTTAGGTTCGGTTCTATATGCATTGTTCACGGCGCACTCCAAAGGCAAACTGGACAGTCTTAAGGCAATTTCTGAGTAGGGCGGCTGGGAATTTCAATAAAATTCCCCAAACTGTCACTCTACAGGCTCTCGCGCCCACTCGATTGATTATGTCCGGCCTATATGCATTGTTCATCTCTATTGACTTATATGTCAGAAGATAGAGCTTGGCCTGCTGAGCTCAAATATATGTTTCTTCTCATAAGCGCTTGATTTTTAAGAAAGTTATTTAAAAAAGCCGCTTTGGAACGCTTCAAAGCGGCTTTTTCGGGAAAGTAGTACGCGCCATGTAGTTCTTACGATTTACGGTTTACGATTTACGATTTACGGCGATTTTTTCGTAATTACGATTTACGATTTACGAAATTTCGGATTTCATTTACGCACACCCCTGATCTGAAACGGAGTCAGAAGCGGCTCCTATTGCACTTTTCTTGCTCAGAACTTTGCGAGCAGCAGAATCTTCCACAGATTATCGCTCATCCTCATCATAACATAACATAACGAAGCATGAATTCATAATAGTGCTATGACAACCTTTTAGCTATGGCTGAGCAATAAACGAAAACACTATTTCTCACTATTTCAGCATGCAGTCTTTCCCTATCTAGTTCCTGCGACGGGTTTTCGCTAGCTTTTTTGATGCTGATATTCTTTGAACGGTAGACTTAACCCAATTAATCACTTGAGGTTACTTACAGATCCGCATTCAAAAAAAAACTGACTCGGGTGAAGTCTTAAACTGAATAACCACCTTGATGATTTTCCAACCAGGAAAGAGATTCCTCTCAACACTTTTAGAAACCAGTGGCATCATGGATGACTTGGTGACGGCACAGATATCTGCATACTTGACATTAGCAGTTACATTGTAATCACCAGAACTAGTACTCAGAATTCATTCTGGGATCTAAGATGATAACTGAATGACTGATCAGTCATGGTGGGTACACACTTCCACAGGAATATTCAGTCTGTGCCAGCCTAGAAACCCTACGCTCAATGTGAAACAGCTGGATAGTTCCAAAGATGGTTCTCGAAGCAATACTTTTGTGACAGAATTCAATAAGTCACCATAGTCAATCAAATCAACAGCTCATGGTAGATGTTCGTGATGCTTCATTAAAAAATGAATCGCATATCTCCATATGGATGAATATCGCACTTAGCGAAATTAAAAAATGAAATTTGCACCTTTGGTCAGGGACACTGATGTAATCTTGGAGCAGACAAGCGCATGGCACAATCTTCACTGAACTCTTTGTTTCATGATACTGCGCAATATGCTTACTAAGTTTTTGTAGCTATTTGTAACTAATGGATCAAGAATTTTATGTTCTTAGCATACAATGCAAACATAGCCTTTGCTTCCCATTAATTTTGCCCTGCACCCAGCCGTTGCCATTTTTGAGTGCTTTTTTTGGTAGTCTAATCATTTTCAAGAATTTTAATACTAGTGTTGTCAAACAGTATTTCTTCTTCTTCTTCTTCTTCTTCTTCTTCAGCGTTTGTTCCGCATCGTAGCGGGGTCCGCTATTCTGGTGTTATGACGCCACCTTTCCCGATCCAGCGCTAGATCAGGGTAAACACCAGTAATCTTCAAGTCCGCATGTAACGTATCAGCCCAGCGCTGCTTCGGGCGCCCTCTAGGCCGCTTTCCAATTACCTCGAAGTTAAGGCCTATCTTGCGGACGCTGTCTTCCTTTCCACGCAGAACGTGACCGTGCCATCACAAGCGAGCTTCGCGCATCTTGTCGGCTATCGGCGCGACACCGAACTTCTGCCGAATAGCATCGTTTCGAATGCGGTCCATGCGCGTGACTCCAGCCGTCCAGCGCAGCATCTTCGTCTCCATGACGCTGAGGCGCGTTTCAACTTCCCTGGTCGCAGGCCAACACTCAGCGCCGTACATCGCTACTGGCCGGACGACTGCTCTGTATATCTTCGACTTCAAGCGCTCCGGTATCTTCCTATCGCAGAGCACCCCAGTCAACGAGCGCCACTTGGACCAAGCTGCACTCACGCGTGAATTCCCTTCAATCATCAGTTTGCCGTCAGACGTGACTGCTGATACCAGGTACTTAAAGACCGAAGTGCGTGGGAGCTCGATGCCGTTAACCTTGATGGAGCTGGACTCAGTAACATCCTTCGTTAGATATTCGGTCTTCTTCACGTTCAATTTGAGTCCAAACCGCTCCAAGCGATCACACCAAGCTTGCACCTCTCGCTCGAGTTTATCTTTATCTTCGCTAGCGAGCATTACGTCATCAGCATAAAGCAACGTCCAAGGGACGGGGTTCTGAAGATCTCGAGTGATGGCATCCATGACGACAACAAAGAGGAGTGGGGAAAGCGCAGAACCCTGATGTACCCCGACAGAGATGGGAAACTCCATCGAGGTTCCAGCTGCAGCTTGAACTCGACTCTTTGGACAAGAGTAGAGAATTCGCACCCACTCTATGAGCTCTTCAGGAACTCCGTGATGTCGCAAGGCGTACCATATCACTTCACGCGGTACGCGGTCAAAGGCCTTCTCTAAGTCGAGAAAGGCGATATGCACCGACTTCTGTTTCTCGCGGTGCTTCTCTATCAGGAGTCGGGCGGCGTGAATGGCATCAATGGTGCCACAGCCAGCCACGAAGCCGCACTGATTGCAGGACAGCTGGACGATGTCACGAATTCGTCCGTCGATAATTCGCTCAAAGATCTTCATGCTGTGCGAAAGCAAGCGAATCGGACGGTAATTGGAGCAGTCTGCAGGACTGCCCTTCTTCTTCCAAATCGGAATAGTCGTACTTTGGCGCCAACACTCAGGCACTTTTTTCTCCGCCACAACCTGATTAAAGAACTTCGCCAACCACTCAGCAGGGTACCAAAACTTCGACTTCCACAGTTCTGCAGCCACGTCGTCGGGCCCAGTCGCTTTGCCTGGCCTCATCTTCTTCAAAGCCGCTTCAATCTCCTCCACGGTGATCTTCTGAACGGGGCCGTGGGTTGGAGCCGTTGAGGGGATGGCTGGATGAGGAAATTCTACTGTAGAGATTTCCTCGAAGTAATCGCGCCATCGCTTCAATGCCTTCTTGCGGTCCATAAGAAGATGGCCGTTCTCATCATTGATGCCGAAGAACTTCTCGACGTCCTCGGTCTGGCGATGGCGATTCTTTGCGAGTCGGTACAGATACCGCTCACCATCGCGCGACTCGAGCTTCTCGTTGACATCTCCATAATGAGTGGCTTTTGCAACAGCCACTGCCTTCTTTGCAGCTTTCTTCGCTTCTTGGTGCTTCCGCCAGTTATCGGCTGTCTTTTCGCCGAAAAACACGTGATACAGCGACTTCTTCTCTCGAACCTTCGCTTTCACATCGTCTGTCCACAGCCATGCCTGCTTGTCGACTTTGCGTCGTCCAGGCTTCGTAGTGCCGAGTTCCAACCTTGCAGCTTGGCGTATCGCGTCGGTTGCTCTCTTCCAAGTTTTGTCGACAGTCGTGACTGTCGGCAACCGCACGCGAGAAATCACAGCTGCTTCCTTCTCTTTCATTCGCCACCACTTGATTCTTGGTGCACCGCATCGCTCGACCTGCTTCAGCCTCGGAGGGGCGATCTTTAAAGTACAGATCAGCGGTCGATGCTGTGGGGCGACCGTCTCATACGGCACGACCTTCGCGTCTGTGACAAGACTTCGGTCTCGATCCGTCACAAGGACAAAGTCTATCTGAGTCCTGGTGTTCCCACTATAGAACGAGATGAGCTGGGAATCGCGTTTGCGAAATACGGTGTTCACTATGGTGAGGTTGTGCGATTCCGCATATTCAAGGATACGCTCACCATCTGCGTTACGCGACCCGTATCCGAACCCACCATGACAGCCGTACCCGTCTTTCGTCGCGCCGACGTGCCCGTTGAGGTCACCAGCGACTATGATGACATCTTTCGACGGTACCTCTGCTGTCTTCTCATCAAGCAGGCTCCAAAACTCTTCCTTGGCTTGATCCGAGCAGCCAGTCTGCGGAGCATACGCAGAGAAGAAGTGATAGAGTCGCTCCTTCGCGGCGACAACGATCTTCATCAATCGATCGTCAAAGCGCTCGACGCTTACAACCGAGTCACGAAATAGTTCGGAAACGATCGGCTTAGCTCGCAGAGCGAACAGTTTCCAGTGGTACCACGTGGAGGAACAGACATCGCCACCTGTTGTCAAACAGTATTTCTCTCACAATTATATGAAGGAGAACCCTTTTTTAACTGATACGCTGATTGTGTTCAATAGAAAACTAGTTTGGGGCAGTGCCCATTTCCGTTTCCGCCTTCCGGCGCAAAAACAAGCGGAACACGGAACGGGACGGAAGAGCCCAAAATGGCCGGAAACCGGAATTCGAAACACGGAAACGGAAATTCCGCACATCCCTGATAATCAGTAAATGAATGAGTAAATGAGTCTTATCAACATCAAAAAGTAGTTCGCACTTGTTTAGCCACTTTTCTATTAAATTTTGTAATTGCTTGCAAAGGTTTTACGTCTTCTAGAAGGGTTACGCTTATTGATGCTAAATTTTGATGTCGTCGGTGTAGATTTTGCAACTAACATTTGACTTGGAAATCTCTCCGAGAGTGTCACATGTGTATTCCCTTATTTTTTACATCAGTGGCCTGCTGACTCGTCATCCAGCCTTTCTATTCGCCCAAACAGATATTGGACCAAAAGCGATAGAGCCCCTTCAACTCACTCAACTTGCCTCAAGAGCCTAGCACCTGCCTAACAGGATTGTGCTCTTAACGGTTACCAACTCGCCAATTCATTGGACCTACAGGAATTCATTCCGGTAAATGTTCTTAACGACGTTTAATGTGGATTTTTCGAAATATACTAAAAGGTGTTTGATGACATATTAATGTTTTGTAGTTAGCTCTCAATTTTGCACAATTGAATAACACAAAAATCAAGATGTTGTCGCTTTCAGAAAGGTTTATACCATGAAGTGCTCAGCGCATCAATTTTATAAGCTTCAGCGCTTATCTCTCTTAGAATTTGAGATTTCGCTCACGATGGCGGCACCGCTTCATTATACCAGGTGTTGCATATGAAATGACCGATTTTGTTACCTCAATGTCGATTGTTCGTAGCTACGAATGTTGCCGTTTCAGGCATAGTTTCTGAAAGCGCATAATATTCGCTTTCCTACCATTTATAGACAATGCTAAAGCGGCAAGTCACCTGTGTTTGGTTGAGGTTGCACAATCTAAGGGAGCCTTTTTGGACAGAATGGTGACAAGCGACGAAAAATTGATTCCTTGTGAATGTTGTCGTTGCTGTGCACAATGGCTAGACAGGAATGAGAGTCCCAAGGAGATGTCCAAACAAGGTCTCCATCCAAACCAAGACCGTGGTGAGATTGGCGGACAATGGCTGGTATAGTCCATTACAAGTTCTTGAAGATTGGAAAGACTTTCACAGCGGAAACTACTGTGCCGAAATTGAAGGGATGCACCAGAAACTGGTTGAAAAACAGCCGGCTTTGGTGAATCGAAGAGTCCCAATCCGACTGCATGACAACTCGCGTCTGCGTATTTCAATCAAAAATTGTGGTCCAGGAACTGGATGAACTGGAATACGAAACTAGCCACATCCAGCTGACACATCTCAAGAAGAACTGACTACCACCAGACTTTGTGTAAAAAATATTAATGAAAGGAATCCACAACTTGTCCCTTTTTAAGGTGTTACTTAAAGAATCTTGTGAGAAACGAGGTGCTGAGTGGATTTTTATTGAGGACTCCACGTTTCGACTCCACATCGTCTTCAGAGGCCAATTTGACCTACTGTCTGGGTCAATCTTCGCCCGTGTTAGTTGACCAGTAGGGACTAAAAGATCCACTTCAAAACCTCATTTGGCACAACTTGCCCTAACTAGCAAATGAAAAGATTGAATCCGCTTAATATTTAAATAATCCAAACCCAGTCTCATTTTTTTGTTTTTTCGTTATTCATTTTCAGTTATCCGGCTGTTTTGGGCAAAATATCCCTATCCAGTGTCCGGATTTCAAAATTTCATTCACTGCTCATCTTCAATCACCACCGCCATCGAATGGCTGGCGATGTCGCGCACGCGGCGCCCTGCGCCCGTGCAAAGAAATGAGCGTGCCGCCTCCTAGGCACGCCGATAGGCATGACGGAACACTTGTAACTAATTAACTTAATTAAATGAAAAGGTATAATCAAATGAAAAATAGCAAATGAAGCGGTCAGAATTTGTGTCAGCTCAAGGTGTTTGAATAAACAAATTATTGAATCAGTATGAATACCTAAGTGATGAAGCTGACGAACCAAGATTAGTACATATCCTTTATTCCGGTTAACGTTTCGGCGTAACCGCCTTCTTCAGAGCCTGGAAGAGTCAAGTTGAGTTTGAAAAACCATCCGTCCAAGAGCCATTTCAGACCACAGCGGTGAATCAGAGGTTGGTAGGAGAGGGAGACGAAATACGAGGAGGTAACACAAACAGTCCAGTGCAGATGGGCGAACGGTACCCCTTTTAAGGCGACACATGAGGAGATGAGGTCACCTTCGGTTCACCCTCCTGACGAGCCTCTGGCAGACTGTCCTCCGGTTCGAGACCGCAAAGGTCAACGTACGGAGCCAGCTCCTGTATCACCGCTACGCGTTCCTCCTTCCTGTTTATCGTGGGGTTCCTAGCGGCAATCCACAGCACTTCTAGTGTTTTGCGCGCCGAGATCTCGAACTCGCGTGCCAATATCGTCACCGCCACGTCAATGCCCGCGCCCATTGTGACATCGTAATTATTGAATGTCGGTGATTGTTTCCAATTTTATGAAGTCATAAAGGAAACTTTCAAGGTGACCATACTCATTGGACTTGTTGGACATATGTCATACACTGCCCTTGTGTTAGTAGTACGCAAGTATGGATCCCCTCCATAAAACAAAGTTACATGCAAAACCGAAAATGAACAAAAAAACTACAACTGTTTCGTATAACAGATGTGTGCGCCGTTCCATTAGCATTGGAGAAATCACATGTTACGAGGAAAAAGTTTTTAGTCTTAGAAGCCTTTTTGCAGGCACATTGTAAACGAATTGATTTTTAGTTTCAAATTTGGAAAGAGGAATCCGAACTACAAGCTAGTAAATAAATTCCTTTTTACCAACACATGGTTATCATAACAGTCCTCGCTTCCAACCTAAGCAAGAGAAATCGTCAGACTTCTCTTTGCTTCTCTTCGTTATCGACCTGTTTGTTGGCTGCGTATGCTGCCTTCAAGCCTAATAGTTTTTTGATGACTTACAAGGAAAGGTTCCCAACTCAAGGTGAGCTTTTGCGATGCTATTTTGACAGGATGTAGGGCCCTGTGAGCGGAGTCCAGACCTACAGTCAGTTTTTGCTGAACGCTTTTTTGAAGACCTGAAAAGGAGGTCTGAAAGCGTGCGCGCAACTACCATCAATCCCTACGACACTCCACATGGTGTTCCTCGGCGGCGCAGTTGGTAGGAGGGACGCCTCATAGGAGCAAACCGGGGGAGGTCAAGTTCGATTCCGCGTACTGCCGAGATTTTCGCCCATGTTAGTTTGCTGTTACTACGCTTTCTCATGTTCACTGGAGTCCATTTTAGACCATCAATGCTTACTACAAACCATGGCTGTCTATTTGCGCCTTCATGTCTGCTAGTTTTCCAACAATGCCTACCTGCATCATATCATTTCTCTGGAAATAAAAAGTCCTGTCTTGTTTTTCCATTTTAGCCAACAGATATGGTACAAGTTTATGAAACAAGTAAAACACAAGTGCTTGTCATACCAACAGCATCTTACAAAAGTCAGTGAGGAATCTTCTCCCTAGCAAGGAATTACCACTTCTTCTTTGTTGAACGCGCAATTCGTGGGTGTAGGGAAAGGTCCTGGGTGAATATCGACGTACCCAGCTGCCACCCACGCGTATGACAGACATAGAAAGGTCCCATTTTCATTAGAATACCTCTAACGTGAGCTGCCCCTTCTTCCTGGCAGTGGGTATCTCAATATATGGCGTCCAGGAGGAGTCCTTTTATGGCATCCGCAACCGCAATTTCTTTCCTTGTCGGAGATGTGAAATCCGTGCGAAGGTGGAAAGTAGTCGGCCGACAAGACGTTCAGGTGAGAACGATATTTTTAGCACACTTATGTACCGATAGGGCGGGCACATGATATTCAACTATAAGGTACGCGTATTGCGTATTATTGATGATATGGTATGATATGGTGGTGGTGCAGATAGGCATTGCTGAAAAATTAACACTTATGAGGGCACCAATAGACAGCCTTGGTTTGTTGTAAGCATTATGGTCTAAAATTCACTCCTGTGAACATGAGAAAGCGTAATAACAACCAACTAACATGTGCAAAAACCTGGGCAGTACGCGGACTCGAACTTAAAACCCTCCGGTGTGCTCCTATGAGGCATCCCTCCTACCAACTGCGCCGCCGAGGAACACCATACATATGGAGTGTCGTAGGGGTTGGTGGTAGTTGCGCGCACGCTTTCAGACCTCCTTTCCAGGTGTTTAAAAAAAGCGTTCAGCAAAAACTGACTGTGGGTCTGGACTCCTCTCACAGAGCCCTACATCCTATCAAAATAGCATCGCAAAAGCTCACCATGAGTTGGGAACTTTTCCTCGTTAGTATTTTGTTTCCTGTTCGTTTAACACTATTCTAAAATTTGCGTTTCGTTCTCCTCCATCATTAGTATTCAAACGTTTTCTCCCCTTCCTCCTCTGGTCTTCCTCAAGCTTTGTGTTTTGTTTTGCCCACAAAACAATCATATCTACATTTCTGATTTTGAACTCTTCATTTTTCCTCACGTCTTCTCTCCATTTTTCATATGTCTACCCAATTGCCGCTACGACTGCGATGTGGGCGTTGATGAAGATGGCGGACCTACTCGAATGGTATCCAGCATCCAGTTATCCATCAAGTTACCACTCTTGCCGTTGCTTGTTTTTGCCTCTAGATTTTGCTGTCATCATCTGCCATCTTGATGGTTTTGTCATATTTGTTGTTTTCCTGTTTTCACACCTACTGATTTTCTCGGCATACTGCATGCTACGTTTATATATTTCATGTATCTCTTTCTTATACGTATTTAACTGGTTTGCTCGCACAGCCGTGCGTAAGCAATAAGTAAATAAACCTAATTACAGTCGTCTCTCGCTATAACGCATTTGAAGGGACCGGAAAAATCCGCGTTATAACGGGAGTCGCGTCCTAACCGGAGCTGACCGTTTTTTAGACTCTTTTACGCATGGATTTACTTAGAATAACATACAATGGCTAAATATTGCAATAGTGATGAAATATGTGAAAGTGGGGAGAGTGTGAAGGCGAAGAACATCTTTGGATTATTAATGAAGACCTGTCCTCTCTCCTACACGCATAAGTATGACAGATGGGCGAGGAATAACGAGTACTAGAAGAAAGTCAGAAATGATTAGCAACAAAACTGTGTAACCTAATGTAAGTATCATTTGACGCCATCAAAACTCTGCCACCAGGCGCGACATGGAACTCTCTATCTTCCAGACAGGATGTTAGCCCATTACGCTACCAGTGCTGTTAAATCGCGCACCACATCCGCCATGCCCGTTCCAGCGACCTCTCAGCACTCTTCTACGATATCGGGATGTTCACAGTCAAACAGCGCTGTTGCTGTAATCCTGCCCGGAAAGCATAGGGTGCAGGTATAAGTCCTGCATGGCACGAGAGTTTTGATCGCAACAAAACATCGTGTGGCATCATATCGCCCCTATACCAGCTGCTTTAGGCTTAAAACAGATGTGTAGAGTATTGTTTTGAATAATCTGAGTTTTAATTCACACCTTCTGTGGTTTCTGATGGAGGAAACCCTCTAATTTACGGCAGCTTCTAACGACTACCGGAGTCATAGACCGTCCTCGACATATTGCTAACCAAGGACACTTGTGGGCCACGCACGCAGGAAAAAGGTTTACATGCATCTGATTCGTTGTCGCACAGGTTCTGCTCGCGACTACGAACGAGGCAATAAAAGGGTAGTTCCAATCACAAACGCACAGCACCTTGCTCGTCCTTTTTCCGTGTGAAACCGGAACTGAGCCCGCGTCGCGTTATAACGGGAGTCATTTTGAACGCAGGGTTCCTCTTAAAACCGCGCTATAACGGGAGTAGTGTTGTTTCTGACGCTTCTTAAGCTGAGTTGATTTGTATTGGAGCGAAGGTGAGCTGGTCGCGACCAGAGAAGTTCTACGTTATATCGAGAGTGGCGTCTTATCCGAAGGCGTTGTAACGGGAAGGGACAGTGTTGATGTCGCTCGAACATTACTACATGTGTACTATTTGCTCTGTAACGCTCCATAAATTTATAAGGAGTCCGCTTTCCTGAAAATGGCAAGGATTTTGTTTCGGAGCCCTAGTGCCGTTTGTAATGAATCTGACTGTCCTTCATTACTCTAGCCAACGCTTCTGGGAACAATCCACAGTGAGGAAAAACTTCAATAATTAAGGTTGAGACTGCGTCTTCTGGATAAGAACTCCTGCTTCTTTGCGGTGCAAGATAGTCTCACTCTATCACCAGGTGGCAGTGGCTTGCCGTTAGCCCCGTCCATAGAAGGAACAGATGGTCCGATACATTGTGCAGGAGTCACTTTCGACAGAGTTCCGAAACAAGCATGCATAGTAACCATGGGGAAGCGAAACGCTTCAGACGCTTCTCGTTCCCCAGCATTGAAGGTTGTCTAATTAACCATGCAATCACTAAGCCAATGGATATAGAATGACTTGATGCGCAATGGATGAGCCCCGAGGAACTTCGCACGCTCCAGCTCTCTTCCACCTCCCGCTCGTCTCCTCTCCTCGTCAGTGTCCAATAACACCTCTGCAACTCCACTACTCCATCCGACGTAAGTCATTCGTGCTTCGTCTCTATCGATTCGCAGCCACTAAAGCAAGTGTTTCATGAAGCTGGCACTGCTCTGCCAACACCCATCCACTCATCACACTATCACTCCGCAATTAGCCAATGAGTTTCCGTCTATTTTTTCCTCATCTCGATGACATTCGTCGCTCGGCGCTGCGCTGCTCCTTCCGCAAGCCTTCGCAGCCTTGGCATCGTGAGATGTCTCTTTGCATTACACCGCCACCTGGCGCATGTGTGTAGAGCAGCCACAAATTCCTGTACATACTGTATTCGCGTGCCTTTTGTGTTTAGCCGTGTGCGGCCAGTGATCAGTGGTTGTTTACGTTGTCGAAGGGCTTTCCCGCTCCTCCCTTCCCCAATAACAAGCCTTCGTTGATATTGGAAAGCGCTGTTGGACGATGTAGCGCTCCCATCTTTGAGCTTTGCTTACGGAAGCTGTTCTGAAAGAGGGTGCGACGTATCAATCGTTTTGACGTTGGGTCTGCAATGGGCTCTGTGTGGCGCGCGAATAACTCGAAGGAATTCTGACTTTAACGCAAACGCCTCATGCGAATGAAAAGCTCCTTTAAGTTATAAATCTTGAGACGAGCGGCGGAAGAGTATGCACTATTCCCCCGTCGCCAGGCGCCTACATCAACTGGGTAAGCTGCACAAGTCAGCACAGTGAGTTCCCCATGACCTCAGCGAACGCCTATTAGTGTGTATACATTATCAGCTGAAAGGTGCACCTATCAGCATTCATTTTGTGAATTTCGTATATTATTCTCTTCTAATACTCACAATGGATAAGCACTGCACTGCCTGATTCAGTCCTTCATCAATGATATATTATAGACAGCATCGCAAGTGCGAGGGCCAGTTGCATGAAGCGGAATACACCCCGGTGCAAAATTATAGGTTCACCCCCCCCCCCCCTCCGATTTGCCTATTAGCACCCGAAGAATCTGCTGCCAAGGCTTAATGACGTTAGCATAGCATTCCCCACTATCAAAAACCTTTATGGAAAAATTCCAAGTAGGTTATCTTACCAGGGCAGGAGACCACGAACTTTTATTGAAAATTTATCGTATGGAGACCGGTGCAAAATATAGGTTCACTCCATAAAAAACCTGATTAATTGCAAAAATACTTACAGTCAAAGTAAGATTAGTATTTCGACACATCACCTTTGTTGTAAACAACATCGAAAATTTTATTTGGCATACTAATGGTATGGCTATCAATAATAGTTTGCTCTACATTGGTCCATGCATCAAGTATGGCATTCTTCAGATCAGAAACCGAAGTGTGAGCAGTTCCTTTTTTGTACACCTGCTCATCCTACACGAGACGAACTCCAAGGCAACAAGTCCGTTTCCAAAAAACGCAGCCCAATCCATGGGACATCCACCGCAGAAGTTGAACCTGGCGAACACTCGCTCCTCTTTTCTCGGATCTCTCCAGTAGTGTCTGTATCCATTGGGCCCATCAAGATTCCACTTCTTTTCATCGGAGAATACCACCTAAAAATTGAAAACGCATTTCTGCTTGCGTGTCAAACTAGACGCAGTCTCATCTCACTTTTTTCCAATTCGTGTTCATGTGTGCACGAGCGAAATTGAGACTGGCGGCCTTGTGGCAGTAAACGAGGGGCACGCTTCATAACTTGTTGTACATTATGTGTGCTGCGATTCAAGCTTCGTAGCACGGTCCATTTCGATATGGGGAGGTTCAGATGACGTCGGAGGTCCTCCGCGGACCGGGTGCTTTGAATGCGGTTCGGAGCAGACGGCTCTCGTATCTTGCAGACAGCTTCCTTGGACGGCCAGCTTTTGGTTTTTGCTTGTAGGCTTTCTTGTCCTTCAGACAGCGATTGATGTAGTTCAACGACCTCCCTAGTTGAGCTGCGATCTTACTGTTTGAAAGGCCGGCCGCATGAAGAGCATCAACTTGAGCTTGCTCACATGTAGGGAGCTTCGGGTCCTTTGCCATTGTATCGATTGATAACAGTGATGCTTTTCGTTACATAATTGACCTATTTATACTTAGTTTTGTGCGCGAAAATGGTGAGCGTGGGAAATTTCTTCAAGTGAACCTATATTTTGAACCGGCCTCTATTCGGTACTTCTTCAATAAAAGTTCGTGGTATCTAGCACTGATAGGATAATCTGCTTAGAATTTTCTGTAAAGGTTTTCGATAGTGAGGAATACGATGGTAACATCATTGAGCCTCGTCATTGGGTTCTTCGGGTATTAACGGACAAATCGGGGGGTGAACCTATAATTTTGCACAGGGGTGTAGTTGAGCTGCGCTGTTTTGCGCTGAATTCAGAAATTGGGTCCGTTATGTACTATTTCATGAAAGGAGCCAAACTCCCGGTGAAAATTCGAACCCACGAAAAAGACAGATCCGGTAGAGCTCTTACCTCTTCTCTTTTTTTTTCGCCTGCCCGCAACATCAGAAACAAACATGCCTTTATAAAATTTATGACATGTGGAAGAACAGTCGGGGTAAAACAGGCTGTCGCGCTCCGCATTTAGGGTTCTTGTCTCCGCTCTCGTTCACACCAACCAGACTGTTTTTTTCCATCTTTCTGGGTGAAGTTGTTTGGCATCAGGCTGATCTGTGAATGATAAAACACTGACTTCTCCATCGCGTGCCCACTGTAAGTCATTGCATAATCCAAATATCAAATTGCCCCGATATCTGTAGAAGTAGAATGCTTATCGCAAATGCACTGACTAACGCCGATTTTTTTCTGTAGGCGTGTGCACGGGAGGACCTGATGATGCACAGGACCTATACGGAATGTAACGTGCGACGTCTTCGGACTGACAGAGACGAGAAGACACAACCCCCCCCCCCTTACACTCCGCGCACGACCTCGGAGAAGAACTGTTCCTCGGAACATGCGACGGCAGGGTGGCGACAGGCGGCGTTTCTGTCCCCGTCAACACGCACTTGGCCATGAACATCGATTCGTACGAGTCTCCGACAAGCCGAATCGGACGTCTGCGACTGAAGCGATGTGGCTCCGTACCTGCTTTGACCGTGTTCGTTGCATACGTCTCAGCATCCGACTACGATGAGGTCGAAGCCCTCTACGTTGATTTGGAGAAGCTCCATGAGGAGGATCACCTTCTGCAAGGTGACCATCGTCACCTGAAGAATTTCAGATCGGAACCCATGGTGTGGAGTGGAACGAACAAGGCGAAAGACTGTCTGAGTTCATCATATCACACACACACATCTGCACTGGCCTTGAGCGGCGGCGATTTCGTTTCTTCCGTTTGCACTCTATATTTATTTATTTTCCTGAACCTGATCTGTTGTTTTGTTTTGTTGATATAACTTCTTCTCAATCCTAGTAGGTTCTTGTTGTTTTCGTCTGCTAATTGTTTCGTTTCTTATTAACTTCGCTGCTACTAGTGCCAACAGTCGAGTGCCCTGCTATTGAATTGAAGAGATCATATTTCATGATGACCAGAGTTAATCGTCGAAGAACTGCTGCCACTACAAATGAGTCTACTTTGGCTGTGGAGAATGAACGGAGCTCGCAAATCGATGGAACGCAAGATTCCGAACTGAGATCCCTCTCCATAGAGAACCTTCTCAGAAGGATATCAGACCGCATATCTGATCCTCTCACCCTTCAGATGCTGAACGTTTTAGGCGAGAAAATCGTTAAGGACTTTGCTGCACATGCTGAGGCGGAAAAGAGAGGGCGAAGTATCGTACTATCCGGAATTGAGGAGCCACCTGGAGGTCTTACTCCTTCTGAGCGTAGAAGTGAGCTTAAGCCATGGTCTTAAGCATTCTGAATGTATTACAGGTAGACTGTGAGCCTGCCGAAGTATTCAGAATGGGCAAGCCGAGTACTACTAATCCACGCTAGGTAAAAGTCGTACTCCTTTCTCAGTTTTACTGGCGGAGGGCGTTGGCCAATGCTCGGCCCTTCGATCTGCTGGCTTCAGCGACATTTTTGTTCGCAGAAGCATGACCGCAGATGAAAGGAAAAAGGAGTACGAGCTAAGGCAAATAGCTAAAGAAAAAACAAAGGTAAGGCGACGAGAGAGTGGGTGGTCTATCGTAGCCAGCTTAGGCACGTTTCCGAACTCACAAATGGGAGCTCGGGAAATGTCTAACTGCGCACGGTAGTCCTCCTTCTGTTTCATGTTACCTGCGTAATGCGCGCAGTTTCGTTAACAAACTCTTCCACCTCCACCACTTTTTATCAACTGCAAAACCCGACATGGTTTTCATCACAGAAACTTGGCTGACTGAAAAGATTAGAGATACGGAAATTATTGCCAATCTGCCTTATGTTGTTCACCGTAATGATCGACGTAGTGGTAGAGGTGGTGGAGTTTGTTGTGTTTCCCGACATACAATAAATTCTAATATACTGTATCATAGCTCTACTCTTAGATCTGACGTTCTTTGTTTTGAAGTCGCTTCGTTTTCGAAAGCGGATCTGAGCCAAGTGAGGTTTATAGTTATATATCGCCTCCCGAACTCGACAAAAACAGATGATGACGCTCTCCTAGATCAGCTTTGTGCCTTATCTGCTTCCAGATGTAAAACGATTATCTTGGGTGACTTGAACTTGGATATAGACTGGAAAAATCTCTCTGCTGCAAGCCACGCATCAGCTGATTTTCTTGCATTTTTTAACAACTCTGGCTTCAAGCAAGTTGTTACTGAACCAACACATGAGGGCAAGGTTCTAGATGTTGTTTTATCAACTTTTCCTCTTATCTCTAATGTGTGCGTTTTATCTCCACTAGCCACCTCTGACCATTGCATCGTTCACTTTAACTTGCTTTCCCTGCAATCCTCCCGAACTTCGATGCCCATGCCGGATTTTTTGAACGCAGATTTTAACGCTCTTAGGGTAAGTCTCTCCCATGTTGACTGGATGAGTGTTTTCAATGGATACTCAACTGTAGATGACCTCTGTCAACGGTTTTGCACAGTTATTTACAAAAATCTGTCGACATTCGTTCCCTTTAAGATTAGACAACCCTTCCGAGCGAGTTTTCCAAAACACATTCGCAACCTCCTAGATCAAAAGGAGCGGATATTTCGAACTGTTCCAGATCCGCTAAATGATGCCCGCTACGAAAATGTTTGCGTCAACATTGACTACCACCTGAGAAGATTTTGGGTTTGTCGTGAAAACAAGTATGCAAAGCACGCCTCAATGAAGTTGCTGCACCTTCATTTAAGGAGCAAAATGAAATTTTCATGCGCCCCTCCCAACATTGCTGATGTAGATGGTAATATCTGCTCTTGCGATAGTAGTAAAGCCATCGCTTTTAGGCACCACTTCGCCAGCGTCTTTGACAACCACAGCCCCAGTTTTTCTGAGTTGGAAGAAGCGTCTGTTGCTGGGATTACTCCTGATAGGACACATGTTCTTAGCAGCATGTATATTCATCCAACTGACGTTTACAATTTTCTCAAGAAACTGAAGCCTTCCTTCACTGAACCCTGCGATGGAATGCCTCCAATTGCTTTGAAAAAGTGCGGTCGCGAGCTATGCAAACCTTTGGCGGATATATTCAACATCTCGATGGCGCTCGGTGAGGTTCCAGAGGTTTGGAAGCATGCACTTGTAACTGCTATCCCTAAAGTAGCAGCTCCGCAATCGGTATCGCAATTTCGTCCCATTAGCATAAATCCTGCTTCTATCAGAGTTATGGAAAGCATTATAAGGGAGAAGCTGTTGACCTGGTTACCCAGAATTATTGCTATTTCGCCAGAACAGCATGGTTTTCTTCCAGGACTTTCCACGGTTACGAATCTTATAGACAGCTTGCATGATTGGAGACTAGCGCTAAATCTAGGAAAAATGGTAGACGTCGTCTATATAGATTTATCTAAAGCTTTTGATAAAGTCTGTCATTCAAAATTGCTTTTGAAATTGAACTCTTTAGGGGTAGATGGTCCGCTTTTAAAGTGGTTCGCTTCTTATCTTGAGAACAGGTCTATGACGGTTCGAGTTGGCTATGAATTTTCCGAAAGATACGTGTTAGTGGAATACCGCAGGGTTGCGTTCTTCCACCTCTACTCTTTCTACTTTATACAGCTGGCATATCTAATGTTATCGAAAGTTCCGAAAACATAAAGCTCCAGGCCTATGTTGACGATATCAAAATCTATGGAATATATGACAGAGATAAGCGTACTGAAACATGTTTAGCACTTGAAAATGTATTAAGCAATTTGAATCGCTGGGCTTTAGATCTAGGCTTAACTATAAATCCCGACAAGTGCTTTGTACTACACATTGGTGAAGGACAGTCCGCTGATTATTATATCTGTGATGTAGCCCTTACTCAGTGTGAGACTGTTAAGGACCTTGGTGTGATTGTCGACTCCAAACTTGAATTCTCGAGCCATGTTGATGAATCCACTCGGAAAGCCTATGCTGCACTATACTTAATTTTTCGCAATGTGTGCAGTGATAAACCTGGCGTTCTTGTCAAACTGTATAAGGCGTACGTTCTCCCTCATCTGTAGTACTGCTCGCAAGTTTGGAGTCCTACCGCCAAAAATCTCATACTTAAAATTGAAAAAGTTCAAAAAACTTTTACGAGACTTGTTTACAGTCGCTTACACCAAGGTAGGTTTTCGAGAGGTATGCCGTGTTATGGAGAGCGTCTAAAACTGCTGGGTCTCACTTCACTACTACGCAGAAGGGTAACCTCAGATCTGGTTTTCTGCTTCAAAATACTTCGCGGCGAACTCAAGCTGCGTGCTAGCAAATATTGGATCTTCAGGCCTTGTGGGCTAAGATCCAACGGCTTCAATCTCCACTACCCCTCAATTCACAAAAGAAAGTATGCGCAGTTATTCAATTTTATTTGCTATCGAGGGGTAAGATGGATTCGACGTTTGCCGGCTGATGTGTTAAATTCAGAGAACAGCAAAATCTTCAAAGAACGGTTAAACAGAATTGATATTTTGCATATTTTAGGAATTCCCGACGTCAAATAGGCAAGATATCAGGCTATCATCATTCGTGGTCATGGTGCTGCTCCGCTAACTGGCGCATTGGGATAAAAATACCTCTTTCCTTTCTTCTTCCCTTCACATTCATTTCGCTTAAATGCGTTGCTGTTTAGGAAACTACATAAATATCGTGCCCACGCTCTGCAGGTACATCTCAGTCTTATCTGATCGCTGCTCTGGCTTCTACATCGAATTCGCTATTTTGCATTCTTTACTTCGCCCTTTTCTGTTTGTTTGTTTTTCAAAAGAGGCGACCTTCCTTGGTAGTATACCTAGTTTTTGAAATGACTTTAGATCTACATGATTTGCGATTGGGCCTTTACAATAAGGTGCAAGCAATTGTCCTCTCTGGTGGCAGAGCGCTGCTGCGTTGTGGATTTTGTCTGATCTAAATTTCTGCTTGTCCTAGATGTCAATTCCATGGGGCGGCCAGCGTACCCATGTGCCGAAGTTCTGACATCTACCTCTGGGCGTCATAGCCGGCTGATGCGGACAAGCAGATTAGCTTCGCTGCCACGCTGCCATTAAGAGCGTGCATATTAGTAAACTGAAGGTTGTTGTCATACATACAACTCAACACCAATTGTTTTGTCCCTCTTGCAAATTGAGCTAGAATCCTTCAAAAACCAAGAAAAGGAACCAAAACTAAAGTAAACCTACATATTTCTCTTTTATGCTGCCAACGGATGTCGCTGCCGCTTGCTAACTTGCTAATGTGATGATTTGTTAAGCTTATGTTTTTTTCTACCATGGTTGTTGCTGTTTCTTTTCTATCACCAAACTGTTAAGCCCGTCTTCTTGACGTTGACAAATAAATAAATAAATAAATATCGACCATCCATGGAAACTCACAGTTCCAGAAGCCTCCCGTCAGCGATGGATCTGGAAATGCCCCGCTGGCCAGTCCCTCACCGAGACTGACCTCATCATCTTCAACCATTGCCTGAACTCTTCGTCGTCCTGGGGGGCCATCTTCGCGCAAGGTTCTGATTTTCTTGTCAAGGAGAAGGCGGCGCAATTCAATCGCAGAACAACCATCAGCTGGGAATCTTACAACTCTTCTTACATCTGTCTGACGGCCTTTGGGAAGATACCGTTATGAACAACGTCGGCGAGGAAAGAAAGCTAGGAAACATCATGATGTCCACCAGCGTGTCGTTCGCACTTTTCCTTGAAAGCTCTGAACGAAAGATATGACACTGTTCGTGTCTCCCTAGTCATGATATTGTGGCTTCCGCTCGAGTAGCTCCATGATCGGGGCGACAAGTGGTACAGGAGATACAGCCTCTCAGGTCGAGCAATTGACACCTCTATTACCGCAGCAGCACGAAGTGACGCCAAATTTGGCAAACATCAAGGCTAAAAGCCCAGACTCCGTTCAAGCTACATGTTGAGTCCCTATCACCTGTGTTATCTGTCGTTCCGTTGATCAACGACTTGCTCGAGAGGGCGCCATCAGCGTCTCCATTCGTCTCTGCCGCAAGCCCCAGAGTGCTCCAATGGATCCTCCTTGCTCGAGGGACACGAAGAGCGTCATATCGGTCATTCAGGGCTTTCACGAAGAAGTCCGACCAACCCGTTGGTGGGCGTCCATCGTGTCATCTTGATTTCCCGCGGAATCAAGGCACTCGTCCAGCGGGTATCTGCGAAGCGCATTACGTGGCCGGCCCACCTAATTTTTGACAACTTGGCTAATGTGACAGCGTCTCTGTTCTTCGAACGTCGACGAAGCTCGGAATTCCTTCTCTCACTTGCGTGAGTCGTGTCACTCCGAGCATCGTCCTCTCGATTCCACGCTGCGCGGCGCTTATCGCGTTTTCATCCTGCTTCCGTATAGTCCAGTTTCTGAGGCGTATGTTAGGGCAGGAAGAACAGTGGAGTCGAATAGGTGGGAGTCGGACGTTCTTCGTCTTCTTCGCGACTTCTTCGACGCTCATGAAAGCTCCACAAGCCGCTCGTTTCCTCCTGCTCAGCCCTGGCGCTAGGTCGCTGACCACATTGACTTCGCGACCCAGATACCAGTAGCTGGAGCATTCGGAGATGTTCGCTCCGTTGAGCGAGAATGGTGCATCAGAAACTTGTCCTTTCCTCATGAACATCGTCTTCCCTATAAAGAGTCCCTATAAAGAAGGCAAATTTGCTACTAGGTTGTTGTGAAAGTTCCCGCCATTCTTTGGATGTGCTTTTTTTCACTATCGCTACCTTATAGAAAACTATCCTTTGTTCACATAAAACATCAGGTATGTGTAAGTTTACTTTTATTGCTAGCCACTCATTCTCGCGTAACTCCTTCTAGAAAAATGGAGCCATAGCGAAAAGAATGTGGTGAAGAGAACATGTTGACAACTGGTGAAAACTACAACCCCCCCCCCCCTTCCCCATACTTCCTCCCAACACACCTTCAGCGCGATGATAGCAAAACCAGTTTTTTAAATGAATGATCGGGGTGTTCTATTCTCCGGGTTTGGGGCGAAGCCCCAACCAGACGTTTGGTGTCCGGCAGGCCGTTGAACGTCTGGTGTATTTATATTTAGCTGTTTACTAGTGAGCTCGGTTTAGAAGCAGCTGCCTTTCTCTGCCTTTCACTCCATTAAAATCTACTAAGGTAGGTGAAGTGTTTTCTGAATCCATAGGAAGACCGTATCTACTGGAACATCAGTCACAATTCCGCTCTTTTTCCAGGAGAACCTTTATTTTCAGTTGGCTCCACTTTTCCTGCCAGGCAGTTTCGTCACAATTCTTGGACCATGGACATTCCAGTCTTTAATAATCGCTGTGCGTTCGCAGAGAGCAGAGTTCGAGAACGGCGCCTCCTGCCCTCCTGCTCGACTTATCCCACCACGGCTGTAATTGCACCCAATCGTCTGCCAGAATCCGGAAAACTCCTCCCTCGACTGTGTGTGCTCCATTCTCTCGCCGCTGCTTCCCATAAATAGCGTTCCTGTTCGGATTTTTCGGCATTTAGTTATATGCCTCGCTTCTCGTGCTTGATTTCTCTCAAGGTGCGGCTGCAATGCGATAGCTTGCTCAAGCAGCGCCTTTCAACGCCAAATGGCCCTTCACACGTTCCAGGGCTTTCAATGAGCGGCTATCTGTCAACGGAAAGGTCGTCAAACGCCGACCTGCGAGCGCTTGTGTAACAGCACGTGTAATTGAGCTAATGATGGCCTGCCTGCTTGCTGAGCGCGGCACATGTACTGGACCAGACGGCGGCAGAAGCCTTCTTTGCGTGGAGCCACCTGCGTGGGTTGCTCTCTACTGTCCGCGTGCACTTGTCCTTCCTCCACAATTTGCCCTCGGTATGTTCGTGACGGATTCTAATTGAGTTACACAATTCACGCGACTATTCTATACCGCCTTGCCCTGCTATTGATTCCTTCTTCTAGTAAATCCTTAGCAGTTTTGCAGCGACTATTGTGGTGTCGCTGCTCCTGGCGAACTTCGGCTCCACGAAGCAGACATTCTTCAGTTTATCTGTGATTATTCACGCGAAAAAATCGCTGTGTACAATCCAATGAAATGGCGACATCATCGACGGTGGCGACGTGTATCCGTGTCTCCTGCTGCAGCTGCCAAAGCCTCTCATGGCAGTCATTCATCCGTTTCAGTTATTGAATTTCAGGCGAACGTGTACGTGCATTGAAGGCTTCAGCGAGACTGCAGCGGCTAACTGCTGACCTATCGTGCTCCCAAATGATTTCATTTTGTCTCGATCTCCATTTCCGCTACGCTGCCGGTTCCTTGAGGAGATTGTTGCTGCATGGCCTGGCTTGACCAGCTCAAAACACGTCGCACTTTACTGGAAAGGAGGGGTGGGCTATTCAAGGATTTCCGCACGATAGATTATCCGCTGCCCTCAGTCTTGAATCAAATCACCAGGAAAACTGCGGACTCGAAGAGGTACATGTATACGCAGCGGTCGGCTCTCTTACTACTTTAACAACAACGTTGTGACTGCAACAGCACCACTAAGCATGGCGGTTGAGCCCCTTACAATGCTTTCATTTCTCGGGTTTCTTTGAATATTCCTCGATTTGAACGACCATGATGCTCTCTTTGCTCTAAATTTGATTGTTTACCGAGTGATTCTCTAGCTCAGACTAGACCCTTTTGGTATTCATATCTCTTCACTCTATTCAAAACCTTGGCTCTAAGTGAATATTCCTTTTCACCTGGGAGCACGAACTTTCCAGCTGCGTTGCTGCAAAGCGGCGACTCACATTTGACTCTCTCATTGCTCGTGCAGGCTTAGAAACTTTCCGAGCATCAATTTGACTTCTTTGTCTTGAAACGCTTCCTCTCAAGCGAGAACATTAACCTAATCTCGCTCTCCCGTCTTTTCACTCCACATCGAAGTCTTATGCATTTTGATTAATAATCGCAAAAATTCAACAGCAAATTGTAAAACGGGCCCGTCTCTACCATTCCGGCTGGCAAACAGTTTGAAAACTTGCGTAGTATTTATTCATACTCCAGTGAAGTGGAAGATTATTCATTTCGCTAATTGGTACTGTAATTAAGCATAACCCCGCTTGTTCTACTTCATATCAATAACGGTAGTGCAGACGAAGGAGGGGCTGATCATGAGACTATTTCAACGGTAGGTCGGAACGGCCCAGGTGTTGTATATGGGCAGAATCGCCTCTTTCTGGGAAACAACAACATGCAAATATGTCGACCACAATACAACTCTGCGCAAAGTTAGGGACGATGGAAGTAGGGCCGTTGGGCGTTAGCCTTCTGCCGGCATGCGGAGGGCGGGCTCAAGCTCGCTCATCATCACTGTTTCCAGCCACCTTGATCCCGCCCTTCGCGCGCAGGCAGAGGGTTAACGCCGCCAACGGCCCAGCTTCCGTCGTCCCTAACTCTGCGCGGAGTTGTATTGGGGTCGAGTTAGTTGCATTTTGTTGTTTCCCAAAGAGAGGCGATTCTTCCCACATACAACACCTGGGCCGTTCCGACCTACCGTTGATATAGTCTCCTGGTGAGACTCGTACGCACTCCGAAGCAAGGTACGTGCCAAGCCTTGCAACCCTTCGTGATCTCACAGGGAGAGCCTCTAAACATTCGGTGAGCTTTTGGGATGCAATTTTTAAAGGATGTAGGTATGACTAGGTAACGCTAGGTATGACTACCTATTTGGCGGTGTGTCAGTCGCCAAAGTTGGCCAAACTAGAGACTTGGGGTTCTTCATCACTCGCAACCTTGGCTTCGACAGTCACTGTGAGCGTATAGCTGCAACAGCATGGTGTTGTCCATCGCTTATTTCGAGCTCTTTCTACCGATAACCCATCTGTGCTTTTGCGAGCATACAAGAGCTATGTTCGGCCCCTGTTAGAGTACGGCTCTGTAATCTTTAACCCTTCTAAGATTAAAATTATCAAGCTACTCGAGAGCGTGCAGAATGGCTTTACTCGGAAGTTGCTTGTACGACGAACTGGTTTTTATATGATGGACTACCTTCCTCCCACACAAGGAACTTCAACCTCAAACTTCCCACACTTGAGCAGCGACGAAAGAAGTTCGACCTCATTCAACTCCACAAAATTATTGTTGGTGGTGTGGGATCATCCCGAATGAGCTTCTCACTATCAGACCGTCTCTGACCAGGGGGGCGACTTCGAAGCTCATTGTACCTAAAGCCAAACTCAGTTGTAGAACTTTTTTGTTAACAGAGCTGTGAGTAGTTACGTCAAATTCTCTAAAAACAAAATCATGCCCTCACCTATCAATGCGTTCGGAAACATGGTTAACAGATACCTCGGTCCCTAATGCACGCGCTCTCTCATCACAATTCTGCAATACCTATTTGTTTTTATTTAACGTCGTCTGTTCCTTGTTTTAACTTTTCTTTTTTCTTTTTTTGCTATGATTTAGTCACTCACTATTTGGTGGAAGGTGACCAATGTGTTGTTCTCTCTTTTGTGTTTGACTAGGTTTTTTATCTTCGCATGAGCTTGTTCTCGTGCAATAAATAAATAAATAAATATATTAGGTTGTCCCGTAACTCCCCGCCGTTTTTTTTTCAACGATTCATTGCTGATTTCGCCGGCGGTCTCTTGCATAGCATGCATAGCTTTCGAAAGAGAATGATTTGTTCTATCAGGACATGTATTGCATTTCTTTTCTAATCATAAATTTTGTCAATTTTTAGGTCGTTGAAGTGAAAAGTGAAAAAGTGAAAAAGTAGCCATTTGCACACTTGTTCTCTCCGCTTAGGTTTGTAATTTTTTTGTGCAGTTTTTTTATAGCACTTGGAAGGCAATGTTCTGCACTACAAGAATGTGTGTTGGTCCTATTTTCACACTTGTCCTTTATTGATTTTTAGGCCATCAAATTGGGAATTCCGACTTTTCCGTCCGAATTTTTACCAAAACTCCGGTTCTGTGGTTGGACTTTTTGCTTAGTGTTGTATGTCATTTAAAAAAAGATGTCTTGCTCAGTAAGAATTTGTGTCGCGTTTATTGGCCCACGCTGATTTCTCGCGAATATCAACAACTGAAGAAGGAGAAGGAGCTGTTGGTGAAGACGATTTTTCTCATTTTGGCATTTTGTTGGTATTCAATATAAATTAATAAACGCGGACACATACTCTTATAGAGCAAGACATTTGCTTTCAAATGACATATAACAACAACCCAAAAATTCCAACCACAGAGCAGGAGCTGTCGGCAAAAATAACCATCCTCCTTCAGACGTCCCAATTTGATGACCTAAAAATCAATAAAGGACAAATGAGCAAATAGCATTAACACATATTCTTGTAGTACAGATAAAAAACTGCGCAAAAAGTTACAAACCTAAGCGGAGAGAACAAATGGCTACTTTTTCACTTTTCACTTCAACGACCCAAAAATTAACAAAATTCATGATGAAAAAAGAAAGGCAAAACAAGTTCTGATAGAGTAAGTCATTCTCTTTTCTCCAAGCTATGCAGCGCTATGCAAGAGACCGCCGGCGAAATCAGCAATGAATCGTTGAAAAAAACGGTGGGGGACTTACGGGACAACCTTATATATATATATATATATATATATATATATATATATATATATATATATATATATATATATATATATATATATATATATATATATATATATATATATACTTTGATTTACTTTGATGGTCCTTTGTCAGCTGGAGGTCTTCTCAGCGGGGACCACAACTCTTCCAGACCGCTCGATCTCTGGCTGCTTGCATCCAGTGAGCCAGACTCCGCTCTCTGAAAGATCTTGGGAATGAGTCTGCCCATCGCGTTAGCGGTCGTCCCAGTGGTCTTTTATGGTCTCTCGGGAGCCATTCTGTGACACGGAGACTCCATCTATAGTCCTTTTGTCGAAGCAAGTGTCCGGCCCAGCGATATTTGGACTTCTTCATGTACTGCAGCGGGTCTGCTAATTGCGACTTCTCCCGTAGCTCCGAGCTTCGTAGGCCTTCTTGCCATTGCTGACGAAGGCTTTTCCTTAGAAGACATCTCTCCAGTGCACGATGCATAGTTTGCATCGCTCTGGCGATTGTCTTGTTGTCGGGGCAGGTTTCCGTCGCGTAACACATCGCAGGCAGTTCAAAGGCATTGAATATCGAGGCCCTGAGGCCGGGATCCTTGACCTGATCGGTGACTTCGCGAATCGAGCTGAAGGCTGCCCATGCTGCGCGTCTTCTGCGGGCGATTTTAGGAGCGAGGTCGTTATTCATGTTCAGCTCTCTTCCCAGATAGACGTAGGAATCGACTTGTTGTAGAGCGACTCCATTTAAGCTTATGAGTCCCGTGTCACACCACTGGTTGACCATAATTTGTGGTTTCGACATATTCATGTCTAATCCAATCTTCATACCTGCCACATTGAGCTCGTTCAGCATTTCCTCGACTTCTGCCGTGCTAGTAGAGATGAGAACAATATCGTCGGCGAAGCGAAGGTTTGCTG
>OX375865.1:48056499-48265337 GCA_947359475.1 Heligmosomoides polygyrus bakeri | reverse complement strand
CTCAGTCTATAAGCTGTC
This sequence comes from Heligmosomoides polygyrus bakeri, assembly GCA_947359475.1. NCBI lineage: Eukaryota > Metazoa > Nematoda > Chromadorea > Rhabditida > Heligmosomidae > Heligmosomoides > Heligmosomoides polygyrus. Next base: position 48,265,319 of record OX375865.1, on the reverse strand, counting down.
CCCCCCCCTCGATTGAAAGGTTCGATTATGTATGCATTGTTCACGGCGCACTCCAAAGGCTCGCTGGACAGCCTTAGAGTAACTCCTGACTAGGGCGGCTGCAAATTTCTGACAAAACTCCCCAAACGCTCAGTCTACAAGCTGTCCCCCCCCCTCGATTGAAAGGTTCGATTATGTATGCATTGTTCACGGCGCACTCCAAAGGCTCGCTGGACAGCCTTAGAGTAACTCCTGACTAGGGCGGCTGCAAATTTCTGACAAAACTCCCCAAACGATCAGTCTACAAGCTGTCCCCCCCCCCCCTCGATTGAAAGGTTCGAATCTGTATGCATGTTCACGGCGCACTCCAAAGGCTCGCTGGACAGCCTTAGAGTAACTCCTGACTAGGGCGGCTGCAAATTTCTGACAAAACTCTCCAAACGCTCAGTCTATAAGCTGTCCCCCCCCCCCTCGATTGAAAGGTTCGAATCTGTATGCATTGTTCACGGCGCACTCCAAAGGCTCGCTGGACAGCCTTAGAGTAACTCCTGACTAGGGCGGCTGCAAATTTCTGACAAAACTCCCCAAACGCTCAGTCTACAAGCTGTCCCCCCCCCCTCGATTGAAAGGTTCGATTATGTATGCATTGTTCACGGCGCACTCCAAAGGCTAGCTGGACAGCCTTAGAGCAACTCCTGAGTAGGGCGGCAAGACCTTTCTGATAAAGGAGGTGCTCTAAGGCTGTCCATTTCTGATAAAACTCCCCAAACGCTCAGTCTACAAGCTGTCCCCCCCCCCTCGATTGAAAGGTTCGAATCTGTATGCATTGTTCACGGCGCACTCCAAAGGCTCGCTGGACAGTCTTAGAGTAACTCCTGACTAAGGCGGCTGCAAATTTCTGACAAAACTCTCCAAACGCTCAGTCTATAAGCTGTCCCCCCCCCTCGATTGAAAGGTTCGAATCTGTATGCATTGTTCACGGCGCACTCCAAAGGCTCGCTGGACAGCCTTAGAGTAACTCCTGACTAGGGCGGCTGCAAATTTCTGACAAAACTCCCCAAACGCTCAGTCTACAAGCTGTCCCCCCCCCCTCGATTGAAAGGTTCGAATCTGTATGCGTGTTCACGGCGCACTCCAAAGGCTCGCTGGACAGCCTTAGAGCAACTCCTGAGTAGGGCGGCAAGACCTTTCTGATAAAGGAGGTGCTCTAAGGCTGTCCATTTCTGATAAAACTCCCCAAACGCTCAGTCTACAAGCTGTCCCCCCCCCCCCTCGATTGAAAGGTTCGAATCTGTACGCATTGTTCACGGCGCACTCCAAAGGCTCGCTGGACAGCCTTAGAGTAACTCCTGACTAGGGCGGCTGCAAATTTCTGACAAAACTCCCCAAACGCTCAGTCTACAAGCTGTTACCCCCCCCCCCTCGATTGAAAGGTTCGAATCTGTATGCATGTTCACGACGCACTCCAAAGGCTCGCTGGACAGCTTTAGAGTAACTCCTGACTAGGGCGGCTGCAAATTTCTGACAAAACTCCCCAAACGCTCAGTCTACAATCTGTCCCCCCCCCCCCCCCTCGATTGGAAGTTCGAATCTGTATGCATGTTCACGGCGCACCCCAAAGGCTCGCTGGACAGCCGTAGAGCAACTCGTGACTAGGGCGGCTGCAAATTTCTGACAAAACTCTCCAAACGCTCAGTCTATAAGCTGTCCCCCCCCCTCGATTGAAAGGTTCGAATCTGTATGCATTGTTCACGGCGCACTCCAAAGGCTCGCTGGACAGCCTTAGAGTAACTCCTGACTAGGGCGGCTGCAAATTTCTGACAAAACTCTCCAAACGCTCAGTCTATAAGCTGTCCCCCCCCCTCGATTGAAAGGTTCGATTATGTATGCATTGTTCACGGCGCACTCCAAAGGCTCGCTGGACAGCCTTAGAGTAACTCCTGACTAGGGCGGCTGCAAATTTCTGACAAAACTCCCCAAACGCTCAGTCTACAAGCTGTTACCCCCCCCCCCCTCGATTGAAAGGTTCGAATCTGTATGCATGTTCACGACGCACTCCAAAGGCTCGCTGGACAGCTTTAGAGTAACTCCTGACTAGGGCGGCTGCAAATTTCTGACAAAACTCCCCAAACGCTCAGTCTACAATCTGTCCCCCCCCCCCCTCGATTGGAAGTTCGAATCTGTATGCATGTTCACGGCGCACCCCAAAGGCTCGCTGGACAGCCGTAGAGCAACTCGTGACTAGGGCGGCTGCAAATTTCTGACAAAACTCTCCAAACGCTCAGTCTATAAGCTGTCCCCCCCCCTCGATTGAAAGGTTCGAATCTGTATGCATTGTTCACGGCGCACTCCAAAGGCTCGCTGGACAGCCTTAGAGTAACTCCTGACTAGGGCGGCTGCAAATTTCTGACAAAACTCTCCAAACGCTCAGTCTATAAGCTGTCCCCCCCCCCTCGATTGAAAGGTTCGATTATGTATGCATTGTTCACGGCGCACTCCAAAGGCTCGCTGGACAGCCTTAGAGTAACTCCTGACTAGGGCGGCTGCAAATTTCTGACAAAACTCCCCAAACGATCAGTCTACAAGCTGTCCCCCCCCCTCGATTGAAAGGTTCGAATCTGTATGCATTGTTCACGGCGCACTCCAAAGGCTCGCTGGACAGCCTTAGAGTAACTCCTGACTAGGGCGGCTGCAAATTTCTGACAAAACTCTCCAAACGCTCAGTCTATAAGCTGTCCCCCCCCCTCGATTGAAAGGTTCGAATCTGTATGCATTGTTCACGGCGCACTCCAAAGGCTCGCTGGACAGCCTTAGAGTAACTCCTGACTAGGGCGGCTGCAAATTTCTGACAAAACTCCCCAAACGCTCAGTCTACAAGCTGTCCCCCCCCCCCCTCGATTGAAAGGTTCGATTATGTTTGCATTGTTCACGGCGCACTCCAAAGGCTAGCTGGACAGCCTTAGAGCAACTCCTGAGTAGGGCGGCAAGACCTTTCTGATAAAGGAGGTGCTCTAAGGCTGTCCATTTCTGATAAAACTCCCCAAACGCTCAGTCTACAAGCTGTCCCCCCCCCCTCGATTGAAAGGTTCGAATCTGTATGCGTGTTCACGGCGCACTCCAAAGGCTCGCTGGACAGCCTTAGAGTAACTCCTGACTAGGGCGGCTGCAAATTTCTGACAAAACTCCCCAAACGCTCAGTCTACAAGCTGTTACCCCCCCCCCCCCCCCCCTCGATTGAAAGGTTCGAATCTGTATGCATGTTCACGACGCACTCCAAAGGCTCGCTGGACAGCCTTAGAGTAACTCCTGACTAGGGCGGCTGCAAATTTCTGACAAAACTCCCCAAACGCTCAGTCTACAAGCTGTCCCCCCCCCCCTCGATTGGAAGGTTCGAATCTGTATGCATGTTCACGGCGCACCCCAAAGGCTCGCTGGACAGCCGTAGAGCAACTCGTGACTAGGGCGGCTGCAAATTTCTGACAAAACTCTCCAAACGCTCAGTTTACAAGCTGCCCCCCCCCCCCCCCTCGATTGAAAGGTTCTTCTTTGTCCGCGTTGTACACGGCGCACACCAAAATTTCGCTGGGACAGATTGGAGCTAATCCTGAGTGTGGTGACTAGAAATTTCTGAGAGCCTTCTCCAAACGGTTCGAAATAGTCTTGAGAATTTCGCATTTCCCAGTAAGAGAAGATAAAAGCGCAGGGGACATGCGCTCGCCCACTTGATTGATAGGTTAGGTTTTGTGTGCATTGTGCTCGGCGCGCTCTCGGGGCATTCCTGGCATGACAGAGCACTGGCGACGTACGCCATCTTTGAGATACTCCGAATGCACGCATATCCTGGGAAATAAGCTGCTCTAATCGCCCGTCCAGTCAATTTTGGACCACCCACGGCGAAAATACGGGTGTTCCGGTAAAGTTTTACACATGTTTGTGTAGATCTAGAAGAGGCGAATCGAACGGTGCCAACCTTTTTTCGAAAAACCTAAAACTGAGGGAGTCATGGTCATGCGACGCTTTGCGACGCTATTTTTGCGTTTTTTCGCCCACTTTTGACCGTGCGGCGCGAGCGGTATTGTAAGGGGTGGTGGCCAATTTGGAATGGAGATCATTTTCAAATATTTGATCAATTTTAATGTTGGCCAAAGAACATGGGGTTCGAGATTTGCGGGACGGGTTGCAGCGGTACTTGAAGCTGACTGCCTCCCATCTCCCTCCATTTAGATTTTTTCTTTCCTGACGAGGTCTGACAGGTTAGCTGAGCATGAGAAGGAAGTGAATTCGTTCTGGCGTACAATGATGTGCCGTTCATCTGATGCGGTAAGAGGCTCTTCGGCATTGTACGTGGGCGAAGGGACAATTAGCATCTGCCGTTGTTCAGACTTCATTAGACAGTAGTTACGCAGGGGCCTTTACTGCTGCAGCAAGTCGCAAAAGTATGCGTGCACAAATGACGATGAGCAGCTCCACTTTGTTCGAGAAGAGTTCCTTCGGCTGGGAACCAGCCGCAGTGTCTTCTTGCTAGTCCGCTATTCAGCATTTCTGATTATTTGCTCGCGTTTGCCACGCACAAACACCATTGAGGTGAATTTTGAGGTTTTTACACCCATAGCGTTAGGCGAGACTTTTTGGAAGATCATTCCCTCTGGGAAGCAATTTTCTTACAATTTTCCCATGTTCCTTGTCTTTTCCGCTCCTGGTTTCTGAAGGTAAATACGTTATTCAGAGCTCGGTGGAATCCAAACAATATTTTAGTTCTGCTAGGTTCGAATCTAAAATGTGGTTTGGCTACCGGCTTTCGTTGCGTTTCGGCTTTGACAGCAAAGCAACTTTCTCCGTCGCACTGTCAGTGAGGTGCTGTGCACTGCGGAACACTGTCATCGGCTCACCTCTACGAGATCATCCATGCAACCGCTCCAGAGAAGGCGGAAAAGGAGGACCTGTTGGTGCTCACGGATTTTCGTGGGCATCCGATCAGCCTCCTTCTACACATCGCATGGCTTATTCTCAAAAACAGTCCTTACCAGCGCAATGGTGGGGCTAGAAACAGCGTTGTACTCAATGGGTTGAACTGGTGTTTTTGAATATCGCAGGCAGTCAAATTAACAGCAAGCCTCCAAGTTACCGAGCTCTCTCAACTTAACGCAAACTTAGCGAAAATCGGACTCTCCCAGGGTTCCTAGGAAATATGTACAAAGCAGTACAGTTGTTTCCCAGCCCTTCACCTACGAAACTTCTCTTTTTGTTAACACGATTTCTCGCCGACACGCAAACAAAACACTTTAAAGCTTCACATATTAAGAAATGGAAGAGAAGCAAATGTTTGCAAATGTAATGTCGAATAGTTCGAGAGTTAATGTATAAAAAGTGGTAACTACGAGTTCCACTAAAGTAGAACTTTATTGCTATGCTATTCCAAGTTTATCGTAAGTTTCCTTCCTTCTTCACAAACCGGTCGCTGTTTTTTGTTTTGTTTACGAACAGCGGAAAGCAGCCCAACCCTCGAAGGTCCCTTGTAATTTCATTTATTCATTCAAAATTTTCTCCATGCTTCATCGCCTTATCGTGACGTGAGGATGCAAATCGATGTCGAACAGCGATGTTCAACGTTGGTTATAATCTCTGGCAGGGTCTTCCCGGCTGAGGCGTTCCTCAGGCCGAACCACACCGAACTCTCCCTGGCACGACTGTTCATGCGGGGTTTATTCTTGCCAGAACGGCACGGCACCAACCTTAGTACCCTGTGCACTGGGTTTTCCCGAAATCGACGTCGGACGGCATGTCGACCTCCGAGAGGCGCAAAAATCTAAAGCTGCACAAGACGTCGTTGATTCTGGACTAAGACGATCCGAGCACGATGTGTCTAAAAGACCGCTTCATACTTTGCACCTGGTCGCCGCGGGCAGCGCGACAGGAGGTACACCGCTGTTCTGCGCACCGCAAACTTTTGTTTTGCGTGTCAAACTTATCGTAAGGTAGCCGTTAGACTCTTGGTGAAGCCTAGGGGTTTGGGGGTGGGTGAGCAAGGAGGACAAGAGGAAGCACGCCGCACGCTCCCAGCAGGGGGCGGGTGTACCACCTGACCGTCCCCCGTCGCCGCCCCTCCATGCGGCAACACCTGCGGCGTCAACCCCCTACTCGCCGTCTCCGCTCGCGCTGTGACACCCGTCGTCGCGCGGTGGAGGCGACAGCTGATGCCGAAGGATGCCGTGTTGGAGAATTTGCAAAACCAGTGTGAAGATTGACGAACATGGCTCTGTGTCAGAATTTTGAGCACCATCTAATGAGCTCCAACTCAAGCTTACCGCTACTACCGTTAATGCGAAGTTTTCGGAATTTGGAACCAAGGAATAATTCTTCGCAGACCGGCTACGGAGGTGTGCAAGGTATATTTCAAGGCAAAAATTTCACATAGAATTCAACTAAAACGTCAGAAGAGATCGTTTCTTGAAAAAATATAATTGTGTGTATCACACCGTAGACAACATGTTTCCAAACCAACGATCGGCGCATAACTCAACTACGAAAACTAAACTACTGTCTACAAATATTTGAATTTTCAATGTTTTGCAACACTTCCTAGCTTTCAAAGACGAGGCGAAGTGATGATGTCCTATCTAGCGCTATGCAACAATACTGAATATTGGATATTTTAATTTGTAGCCCTGGGACTTCGTAATTGAATCTAATGTTGGTTTGGAGGCATGTCTCCTAGGGCGATACAGATACACACAATTATGTTTTTTTCGAGTGATGACCTCTTCTAGAAGGTATACTGACGTTGTAGTTGACTTCTATGTGAAACTCTAGCCTGGAAATATGCACACTTTGGTAGGATTGCGAAGGGTTATTCTTCGGTATCAACTGTCGAAAATTTCGCATAGCGATAAGCTTGACGAGGAGCTCATTAGATAGCGCTCGATATTCTGACATGGAACTGTGGTCGTCCCATACCAACGTGATTCTTTGCACTGGCTTTGCGAATCCTCTAACGCGGCATCCGTCGGGACGTTGTCGCTCCCACCGTGCGCGCGACGGGTGTCACAGCGGAAGTGTAGAAGGGACGCCGCAGGTATGCCCCACCTGACGCGCAGCCGCGGCGCCCGCGACCAGCCGGTACGAACGCCTCTCTCCCGCTAGGACAGCCTCTTCAACGCTGCCTTACGCGCTATCAGGCAGGACGTATCAAGCTCAATGTACTCGCTGTGCAGAAAGTCAGGGGTCAGAACAACGCCACGACATTTGACAGTTGGAATACTCGTAGTTCGTAGAAGGTTCCATCTCGCAATGTATGAGTCCTAGGCCTCATTCGGCATCGATCAGCCGCGCCACAAATTAAAGGTTTAAGGGAGGATCGCGCCATGCTCTTGTCCATTCCAGGATTACATAGGTTTCTTGATCGATCTAGACTCGGGAGGTCTGAATATTCTCGCGGTAGTTTAAGGCCAATTCCACTAATCAGACATCGGCCTACATATCCAACTTCGAGAGTTTGAGAAGAATCTTTCTGTCGAAAAGAGCAAAACACCCTAGTTCCAATTCCCACCAACGAGAGCTGGAATTAGTAGATGAGCCTACAAGTTCTCTATCATGCTGGGAAGGCATTTACCGATAGCATTAATCACCCTGAGTAATGGCCTTTGTTGGGCGCCAAGCTTCGCGTACAAATCTTTTAAGTGCGATGTCGGCGGGTTGCAGATTCTTTTGAAAACGCGACACACGAAGTATGAAAGAAGAAAATGCGAGACAAATCACAATCGGAAGTAACATCTGTCCGCCCATCTTTTAACATCGCATTCAATCGGTACTAGACACAAATAACAGACTGTGCTTATTCTCCTTTTGCTCCTTTTCTTTCTTTTCCTCTTCTAACACTTTTAGGGGGGAGGGCAAATCTTTCACAGCGTGCTATCTCTTCACTTCCTCTTCAAATAATTCGTAGTGCTGTCGAATCCCTCGCTTCATGTTTGCCTTTCCTTCAGCTAGGGATAACCACACAAAGCAGAGCAGCAAAACTGCACACTCTCCATTGCCGATTCTGATTGCTGCGCTGGTAGTTAAATGCTCGCTCTTCTGTTAGGAAGCCTTTCACATCTTGCTCTGCGGGTTCCTGGCCCACACTATCACCCCGTTTCCCTGATTTTCATAATGAGATACCAATTATGCTAGACAGCCACGTAGTTTCGATCGAGCTTAAAATTTCACCCTCTCTCATTGCAATCCAGCTAAGCTCTCATCACGTCATCAATTCAAATGCTGTAGAATTTCCGCTGGAAGTTCCTTGAAAGTCTCGCATTTCTATGACATGGCGCCTCCAAACCTTATCTATTTAAAATAGATTGCATGTTGGAGACGCTCTCTGTTTTCCGAGTTCCTCACTAGCAGATAGTGTTCTGCTAACCAAAAGTATCAACCTTTCCCTTGTGCTCAACCCTCACGTGCACTCAGTGCGTATCGTCACACATTCCTAGAAGTGTCCCCCAATGAACTCTTGATTGCTTCTGAGACGCCCTTCATGCAGTTCTTACACCTAACGATAAGTTGATAGACTGCCCTGCTAGATTCCTCCGCTTCTTTTTTGCAAGGCCAGCCATTACTTTTCCCTGAACCTCACCTTGAGTTGCTGGTGAACTACACTACATATTTTGAGGCATGCTCGTAGTCGACAGTTGAACGACTTACCTGCTCACAATCCGTCGCTAATCGCATTCAAACACGGGAATTTCCGCACAATTTTTCACTCCTAACCATTCCACAGTGAAGGGTGCTTAGAAGGACATGAAGGCTTCCGCGCTCGTAAATTTTTGGCCCAAGATATCCGTTTCGAAGGCTGACTTTTTGCACGCTATGTAATATCCAATTTCCTTCTGTCTCGCGTTACCCTTCCCTAACATTCATCACGTCCGCTGTGCATAATTGGTGCTGCACGAAATAAATTCATTAACGTCACTCTGGAATTCTTGCATCAGGGGTGTGGCGTGACAAGAGTCCAAAATTGAAATTCTGCCCCGTTGGCCAGTGCTCCGTGTTCAGATTTCTCCTCGTTTGCCGGGCATCAGTGGGAATACGTCCCGTCAGATTCTGTGCTATCGCTCAAATCTGCTGCCATTCAAGGCACCCCTCGTGGGAAAATGCTCAATCACATATACTATCGAACCACACTGAAGTTTACTAATTCGTACTGTTGGTAAGTAGTCGCCACCATTCCTCTTCGTCTCCACATCCTTTCCATTCTCATTAAGCTTTTTAGCCTCTTGGCAAATAAGAGAAAGATTATCGAGCTAGCAGAGGTTCCAGTTGAACGGATCCAGAAGAAGAACGATCGCTTACGGTTTTCATTGGTGATGTTGGATAACTACAGTACCGCGCATATGCCTTGTTCACTGGCCGAAAAGAAACCACCGTACCACTACTAGGCACTGACTCGTCTTCACTGTTCGTGCGGGCCACAGCACCGTTTCCACTACTTTCGTAGTCCCGAGATTTTCACACAGGATGTTGCTGTCATTCGAACTTGGTGGTGCTTACAGAGGTTTGTTTCGCTACCAACTAAAGTGCCGGTAGGTGCACACGAGCGGAGGTCTCCCGCGAGGCCCTCCATTCTCCTCGTCACTCCGATGCTCTTTTCGTCCATCGGTCGCTCCTCTCATTTTGATTGACGGCATTTTACTTTCAACATGTGACCCGCTGAGACACGGTTTGGCTTTGAGTTCGTCCGTTGTACATCAGGAGGCATTAATTGGGAACACTGTCAGAACGCAACTTGTTCTCTACGCATAAGTGTTGGTGAGGAATGATGCCGAGAAGAGCTCGACGCCTCGAGGAGGAGCTTCCGTAGCGGTGATCTAACGAATTCGGCTCTCCATCTACTCCGTTTCTCCACCTCCCAAAGAGTGCTTTTTGCCCAGTTTCGTACAAAATGCAAACAACTGTTCTTACATTTCCGTTCGCTCGCCCACCTTCTTTCTTATAATGCCTTAATTTCCAAACACCCGTACAAGTATAAAACTGCCCTCAGGTTGACTTCCATCCCAACTTATCTCCAACACAAATTCGCTGAAGTCTCTTAAAGAGATGTTATGCCTGCCTGCATCAATTCGCGTTTAGAATGCATGGATTTTTGCACAGCACCGAGTAAGCTCCTGTTTTCTAGTCGTTCTCTGCTCCTGCTTCAGAAATGCTTTGATTGCAGGATTCGATGTTCATTTTGCTTACGCTATAGCTTTATCCTTCAGGTGACGGCTAAATAAACCTTTCGTCTTCCCCTAGAAACCCTAGATGCCACACCTCTAAGGCGCCTGTTACGGAGCAATGGCATTTCATTACCTCTCGAACAATCTTTTATTGCGTGTTCCGCGGCATATTAAAAAAACCTTATCTCGCCATGCGTGATCTAATATGTTCGTGCCTCATCTTAACGACACAACGATTCGTTTGTAGCTACCGCTCATCATGAGGGATGCAATTTGGAGGCCATTTTCGTCCCTCGCTATCTTAACAGCTTGACCTCTGACAATCGAATATCGGCATAACTATGGCATGAGATTGAGGAAGGTATAAATGTCGATAGTAGAAAATACCTAACACCTAGAGCTCATATGTAGGAGTGGGTTTGGTTTAGCAGAGGTGGCGGTCAATTAGAGACTTTACGGAAACTTCCAGTCGTTCTGAATTCGTCCACCTACATATATGCTACGACAAAACACGTGGAGGACGTCGAAATGAAAGCTGTGAGGTCGAAGTGCAATTTACGCAGCTGATTTTTCGAGGAACAGCTCAATCCTTACTTTCAAATTACGATAAATTCAATACAGCTGCAGATAGGCTACAACCTAATCGTAAGCATGACTTTCCACACACCTCCGAGGTCGAGAAGGTCTCTTCTGGTATATGCAATACACTACGTTTCTGCATAGCTCGAGCGTAGCTGCAGTGCTGTTCACAACTCTTAGGCGGACAGGTCACAGACCACCAGACGTGGATTCGAAGATGATGGGAAATTTTCACCCAAGTCTTCGCACGTGTACCGTTCAGGAGGATGACGGGAGCCGTAATTTGTTTGGATCACTCTTGAAAGCATCCGTCCTTAAATGCCTCTTCAAAGAGACAAATATGTTTGGAGTCTGCAAAGTTGCTTTAAGCTTTATCTTCATAGAGAGAGGCCTTTCAAAGTTCCCGAACAATCACTCGCCCGTTTAGGGGAAACAAGTGGGTAAAAAATCGTTTGGGTGTCATCTACCAGTGTTCTAGAAAACAGCGGCAGACATAAAATCACAAGGTAGAAAAGTCCACTCGCGAATTCTGTTCTGCAATACTGCCTATTCCCAAACAAGACCTCCATTTCGGCGGAGGAATGTAAACAGGCTGTGCGGTTTGCTCTTACCAGGGAAGGCCTGCAGCTTCCCATGCTCTTTCGTAGGAGGCCTTTGATCACCTGAAAGAGCTTTAAAGAGTCATTCGCATATGTGGACTAAAGTTTAGGACTCCCAAGGTCGAAATAACTTTTTTCCAAACTTTGCCTTGGGGTGTTATTTGAGGCGCCGATGACGAATCTGATTTTCGGTCTATTACGGTTGATTACGGTATCCACTTTCAGAGACACTATTTAACGTTACGGTAAGGATGAAGATGGTAATGGCGAAGGCAGCAATTTCGTCTGGACTTTGTGAATATTTCTTTGTGTTAATTGGGGTGCTGATCACGAAACTCGAGCCCATAATACGTTTTTGACCTACTTTACGGTGAAACCAAAATGTATTACCTCCCTATCCTGAAAGAGCTCGGGATAAATGATGGCGGTAACTAACCATAAGCATAAGTGCAAAATTTGTTTGTAATCCGGACAGAGGACAACTAGAGATAAAGAATAAATAATGGGATGAGGTACGATGTCTATCAATCATTTTTGGGAGCACCACGCAGTCTGTCGCAGTCTTCGCTAGGGGTATCGTGGAGGCAATTTGAAGGCGTATTTGGCCTATAGAATGTAATGGCTAGCCGATGTAAAAGTCAGTACATTATCCTATCCACACCAGTACCTATTCTCGGAGGAATGAGAGGCTGGGCCCAGGCGGAAACCACCGAACCATGAATGGATTCGGGGGAGCATGCAAGAGCCGAGGTCTTCTCCGACTGCGCAACCCGCGCCCTTCATCGATGGTAAATAGCAGTTTCCTGCAGTGTGCTGCCGCCGGGAGTCGAACCGTCGAGCCCATTCCTGCGAATTGAAGGGACCATACGAAACCTCAGCCGCTTTGCAGATTGCGGCTTAGCTTTGCTAATTACCGAGCACTGCATTAAGTCACCCGACCAGCAGTCAAGAAGGTGCACCTTGACGGGTCAGAACTCGCTAGGTCCACTTAGATTTTCGTCCACCAAGGTCTTTCACGTGATTAAGGCCGCTATTCGTAGTTCCGTCGGAAGCTCGGAAGCTGACGGCATTTCCTGGTAAGTCTCCTGGTTAGGCAACTTCCATGAGACGTTAGTCATAAGTGAATGGCTCCCGCCCTTATTTTGCTGAAGCGAATATAAGCGCATCCGCTACCGCTAAATTGTAGAAATGAATGAACCCATTGCTGAGGTTTCTTTAGAGTTAGCTGCAGGTCATCCGGATTACTGAAGACATGAAAACTGTGTTCATTGAAGCCCAAGTAGCGCTCGTCCTAAAGGAACTGAATGAGCCGGTTTCAAAGCGTATTATAAAAAATGCCTTTGTTGGGAAATTCTATTTACGACATTAGGCTACGTTTTTTAGTTTGCATTCGTGAAACAGCTACATGCTTGCACATGCGCTTACATGCTTCTGACAACCTAGCGTTGGGCAGTGTCCCACTAGTTCTTCAGCCAATGCTGTGACTGATCGAAAGGGTTTATATTTCATAGGATCTATAGTAGAGATGAAAACATTTGGCTTAGTGTAGTTGCTCACCTACATCCGCCTAAAAAGTTCGGCGTTCGAAGCAGAAAACATCCTTAAAGGGAGACGATGAGACACGGTTGTAGCAGCGAGCTATAAAGGGAAGCATTTGTTCTTATTCTCTGCCTCAATATCTCCTGTTGGAGTTTTGAGTGTTTCAGCCGGTGCTCGACGAGCTTCGCTCATGAGTTCCTTCTCACTGTGCTTGTCACTGTTTTGTCACTGATTTCGCTTCACGCCGTCATAGCTAATCCCTTCTTGTTGGTGCCTACTGAGTGAACTCTGTCTCGTTTGCCTCCCTACTCCTACCTCGTGTGTGTGTACTCGGGAAGAAAATAGCAGACTGTGGTTGAAACAAGAGATGCTCAAAAAGTTTGAAATGTAGCTCTCCAGCACCTTTTGTAGCTCGTGTCCGCGCTTGCTGAGTACAAATATGTCGCGTTTCTTCGCACATCATTTTTTGGTTTACTCTTCAGCCAATACCGTGACTGACCGTGACTGTTACTTATTTTCTAAACTGCCGCTTTGTCTATCGTTCTTTCATTTTCTCTATACGTCTCACTTCTTCTTCTTCTTCTTCTTCTTCTTCTTCTTCTTCTTCTTCTTCAGCGTCTGTCCCGCTTCGTAGCGGGGTCCGCTATTCTAGTGTCATGACGCCACCTTTCTCGATCCAGCGCTAGATCAGGGTGGACACCGTCAACCTTCAAGTCCATATGTAACGTGTCAGACCAGCGCTGCTGCGGATGCCGTCTAGGCCGCTTTCCTACCAACTCGAACTTAAGGCCCCGTTAATACTTCGTCGCCGTGCGACGCGACGCCACGTATAGTGGCCATATTGATTGTGCGGCGCGATCGATCAATTTGGCCTCATTGCGTGGCCATCGCGTCGCGCCACGACGAAGTATAAACGGGGCCTAAGGCCTGTCTTGCGGACGCTATCTTCCTTTCCACGCAGAACGTGGCCGTACCATCGTAAGCGAGCTTCGCGAATCTTGTCCGCTATCGGCGCGACACCAAACTTCTGCCGAATGACGTCGTTTCGGATGCGGTCCAGGCGCGTGACTCCAGCCGTCCAGCGCACATCTTCGTCTCCATGACGCTGAGGCGCGTTTCAACCTCCTTGGTCGCAGGCCAACACTCAGCACCGTACATCGCTACCGGCCGGACGACGGTTCTATATATTTTTGCCCTATCGCCGAGTACGCCAGTCAACGAGCGCCACTTGTACCAAGCTGCACTCACGCGTGAGTTCACTTCAATCATCAGATTGCCATCAGATGCTACTGCTGATCCCAGGTACTTAAAAACCGAAGTGCGTGGGAGCTCGATGCCGTTAGCCTTGATGGAGCTGGACTCAGTAACATCCGTCGTTAGATACTCGGTCTTCTTGACGTTCAACCTGAGTCCAAAACACTCCAAGCGATCACACCAAGCTTGCAACTCTCGCTCGAGTTCACCTTCGTCTTCGCTAGCGAGCATTACGTCATCAGCATAAAGCAGTGTCCAGGGCGTAATGGCGTCCATCACGACAACAAAAAGAAGTGGGGAAAGCACAGCACAGAACTCTTCGGGGAAGAGTAGAGGATTCGCACCCACTCTATGAGCTCTTCAGGAACTCCATGTCGTCGCAGGGCGTACCATATCACTTCACGCTGTACGCGGTCAAAGGCCTTCTCCAAGTCGAGGAAGGCGGTATGCAATGGTTTCTGTTTCTCGCGGTGCTTCTCTATCAGGAGGCGGGCGGCGTGAATAGCATCAACAGTGCCACAGCCAGCCACGGAGCCGCGCTGATTGCTGGAAAGCTGAACGATGTCACGAATTCATCCGTCGACATTTCGCTCAAAGATCTTCATGCTGTGCGAAAGCAAGCGAATCGGACGATAACTGGAGCAGTCTGCAGGACTGCCCTTTTCTCTATACGTCTCATACTTCCACAATATACATAATGCCTCGCTTCTCACGAAGAACGCTCCAGAAGTTGAACGTTTTGTTTATATGGAACTATAAACGTTTGAGGTTACGCATCAACAAAAGCGCAGTCGACCTCTATACAGCCTCTACCTACCTCCTAGTTAAAGTGGACCACGAACGACTTGAAGGTCATCGGCTGAAAATATATCCTGTTATCGTTACGTTACTCGAAAGGTGGTGCTTCCTATCCTAAAAGGAGTTTTCTCTTGGTGTGCTTTAGCGTGTGGTGTATGCGTGGATGTGTAGTAATTGGAATGCTGGGTGACAGAAGACGGTTGGTTATAAAAATTTATTACAAAAGAACGAGACAAAGAGTGGGTGGAAGACACCGTAGAGAAGGTTGGTTGTGAAAAACTCCGAGTTCGCCGACGAGCCTACGAGATGGATGACGCCGAGACGGTGAGCAGAAGAGGGACCGAGAAAGGTGAATTGATCCTAAACTAGAGTCGCAGACTTTCCTCAGTCCTACCTCAAGGACCCGGGTGAGCTATTGGCCACTGAGGCCTAGTACTCCTCCCCAGAAGACAGCAAGCCCCAACCACGCAGGCTGTATAGGGGGCTCTGGAGACTACACCAACTAACCAGCAGCCACACAGGCTGCAAGTGCTAGATCCGAGAAGATTCGCAGCCACACAGGCTGCGGAGACTGCTTCACGGACGAATATACAGCCACACAGGCTGCGAAGACCTCTGCCGAGCAGAATGCCTGGTCCCCGAGGCGGGCTCCCCTCGAAAGTTTTGGATTCGCGCCCTTTCTGGCCGACGGGCGGTACCAATAATCGATGATCTCCCCGGTGACCGTGATGACAACTTCGTCGTCTTAGTATTCATTCCTTTTATAATCCGTTTTTCTTACTTGCCTCCCCTGGGGGAAGCGGCGACCCTGCCGCTTAGGCTCTACGGCTGAAAAATTTTTTTTTAAACTTCATTACGCTGTCTTCCATAAAATACAACATACGAGCCAACAAAATATTGCAACAATGAGATACACCAATGCTTTATTCATAATATGGTCGTCCACCTCGACCACCTGGGAATCTACCTCTACCCCTTTTACCGAAACCACGGTACTGTACAGAAGGTGGATGTGCGTAGGGGCTGAAACGTGCACGTGTATTCCGAAAACTACCTCGAAGCGGGCGCTCCTTTAGCGGCTCCATCTCTCGCGCTTTCTCCGTTGCAGGTACTTCCTGGAGTTCGAAGGTGACATCGGCACTAACGAATTCCTTGAGCGCGGTCATAAAGTCTCTCACAGCTCCTTTATAATACACGCCATCAGGTGACGAGCGGCTGTGCTTCCCTACGCTCATACAGGGTTCCTCTGCACTGACAACTGTTGGCACCTTGTTTAGCACTAACTGACTGGTGCCTGCTGCCATGTCCTTGATAACTGACATGAGTTCTCCCATGTCGATTCGATTAGCATCCCATGCTGCGTCACCACGCGGTGGGGCTACTGCTATCAATTTGGTTCCATTACGAACCAGCGAGGCTATTGGGCTGCAGACTTTTAGCCATAACGCTCGCTCAATCTTCCTGTCAGACGTGGGTCCGACGAAAAGGATTGCTCTTGCTGAGCGGTTGCTGACTAAGGAAGCGATTTCCGCGATGCTACCATACACTAGCAATTCGACATCCTCCGATGCTCGGTACGATTCCTGTATTTTCCGGAATCCAGACGGCAGTAGAATGAGCACCGGGCGTTCCGAGTCATCCATTTTAACGTCCTTCCATGAGTAGCGTGTCGCGAAGCGAAGACCAGAGTTCATGAGGTCATTCAATTGGTTGATGTCGATTCCGATTCCTCCGTCGTGTAGAAGTTGAATGTGGCTGCCGTCGTGCTGCATGAGGGCCCGAAAAACGTGTGCACAGTTGTCCTTGTAGAAGGCGTAAGCCTTTTGGACGCTTTCGAACGTGACGAGGCTGTGGTTCAGGTCGTTCATGAGGAATCGACGTCTGTCCGGTTGCTTCTCGTGCTCGAATATCGCTATGAGGTGGGCCAGTTGGAATATGTTGTTGAATCGCAGGTTGGCGATCCCCTGGTCGGCGTGTGGGACGACATCTTTGAAGGACATTCCTCTGACCGAGCAATGGAAATTGTAGTTGAGCTTCGTATCGAATCCACTGCCAGCGCACGAATAGAACAGACTCAGAGCGGACGTGTCCTTTCCATCAGGTGTTGCTCTGAAACAAGAAGCTTTCTTAGGTCTTCTTCTCACCCTCTTAGTTTTTGTATTTATTGGCTCATTGTCTATTTCCGGGGGAATTTTTATCAACACATCAAACTGCATTCGAATAGGCTCTTCATCATTATTTATGTTGCTTAGCAAAGCGGAATTTTCACTACAATCTATAACTCGGTAGGGGCCACCCCACTCATTCGTCAGCTTGGGTAAAGCGGACGCACTCTTCTCCCGGGGCAGCTTTACATACACACGATCTCCGACGGTGGGACAGAGTGTTTCGTTCGAGTTGACCCTTTTATCATATGCGCGCTTCATCTTCACTCTATATTCCTCGTTAAGTTGCGCCGCGCTTCTTGTGCTAGCTTAATACTTGCCAGGAGCTCGTATTTGTAGTCATCATAATCTATGTGATTAAACGTAAGCGTTTCCTGCGGTATATCCATAGAAGGAAAGTACGGATCGAAAGCATGGAGCATATAAAACGGACTTTCCCCCGTAGCAGTGTGCGGTGAGGAGTTGTAAGCGAACACAACCATAGGGAGAAGAACATCCCATTCTGTTGGGATTTTAATTTTTTTCTTCAACATCCGTGTTATTGTGCCTATGACACGCTCTGTGATTCCGTTTTCCCTAGGTAAGTATCCCTTAGTCAGAGACTGTTGAATTCCTGTTATGTCACAAATTTCTGACAACACGCTGTTAACAAATTCTGCTCCTTGGTCGGAATGAATTGCTTTGGGCCATCTACATCCTTCACATATCCAGCGCTCAACGAATACCCCTGCCACTGTTCTGGCCGTTTTATCAGGAATCGGATAAGCGCCAATGAACTTTGTGAAATGGTCTATCGCTACCAGGGCATATTTGTTGCCTCGCTCTGACATTCCGAATTCCACGAGATCCACACCTACCAGTTCGTACGGATGTTTTGTCACAAATGGTTTCAGTGGGGGCACGTGGATTTCATGAACATTCGTTATCAAACAGTCCTTACATTCTCTACTCCACTTCGTAATATCCCGCTCCATGTTCTCCCAGAACACGGTCTTCCTTAAGAATTTTGTCAGCCTTCTAGCGCTCAGATGACCAGCGAGCTTGCCAGAATGCGCCTCCTTAAATATGTCTTTGCGCTTTGACTTGGGAACCACCTTTACGGCGTTGTATCCAAGTATTAGATTGAGAAACCCGTCTCTGATTTCAAAATCTGCTATCTTGAGAGTTTTTGGATACCCCTTTAGGCTAACAGATATATCTTCCTCGCCCTTCTTTACACTCTTAATGATTTTGCCATAGGTCTCGTCCAACTCCAGCTCCTTGAGCCACTCGGAGGTTTCACATTCAGTACTGCATACTATCATCTCATTTTCGTCGCTAGTCGCCTGTTCTTCCGATACTTGCACTATACCCCTTGAAAGTGCATCTGCAACTGCGTTGGCCTTGCCGTGAACGTACTCTATTTGTAGCTTATACTTCTGCAATTCTAACGCCCAACGGAGCACTCTAGCCGAGACAGTTGTTTTCTTGAATAAGCTAGTTAAAGGCTGATGGTCTGTTCGGACAACAGTGCTCAGCCCATATATGAAGAAATGAAATTTCTTCACTGCAAAGACCACAGCCAGTGCTTCGAGGTCAGTAATATGGTAATTTTTCTCAGCCTTGGACAGAGACTTGGACGCAAAATATAGAGGATGTATAAAAGTGCCATCTGACTGTTGAGCCAACACAGCTCCTAGACCCTCTTTTGATGCATCAGTGTAAATCAGAAAGGGTCGTGACCCGTCTTGCGCACCCTTAATATTCGGTTGTGCTAATACCGGGGTTTGTGACATCGCTAACTTTAGCCTTTCAAACGCTTCCTTTTCTTGAGACTTCCATGTCCACCCCTCTTTAGGACTTGTCAGACGGTACAAACATTTGGCTATTTTCGAGAACCCTAAGATGAATTTGCGGTAATAGGATGCCATTCCAAGAAATGTGCGTAGTTGACCAACATTGCGCGGTTCGGGATAGTCTACGATCGTAGTGACTTTCTCAGGATCTGTTTGCACCCCATTTTTATTTACGATGTGTCCCAGGAATAACACATGCTCTCTTATGAAACCGCACTTTTGAGGCTTCAGCCGCAGATGAGCTTTTCTCATAGCACCAAAAATCATACTCAGAACCTCATAATGACGGTCCTCCGTCTCCGTCTAGCCACTAGTATGTCGTCTATGTAGACAAATACCTCATCATCCTTGATATTTAAATCATCTAAGATCATATCCATCATTCGCTGAAAGACGGCCGGGCTTGTGCATAATCCAAAAGGTAATACAGCGAATTGGAATAGACCCTCACTTGTAGTAAAATCACTTTTCCTCTTAGCGTCACTTGACAGCCTGATTTGCCAGTAGCCGGAATGCATGTCTAATGTGGAGAATATTTTCTTTCCTGATAGGCTTTGTAAAAGGGAGTCTATTGTTGGCAAAGGATAGGAGTCCTGCCTTGTGACCTTGTTAAGTTCTCTGTAGTCTACACAGAGTCTTAACGTTCCGTCCTTCTTCTTGACTAGGACCACCGGTGATGCCCAATCGGAATTGCTTTTCTCGATGATTTCCCCTATCCAACAAACCTTTGATTATTCCTTTGAATTCTTGACGAGCACCTATTGGGACAGGTCTAGTCTTTTGCTTTATTGGTCTGCTATCTCCAGTATCTATTTCATGAACTACCAGATCTGTCTGAGTAAGTTCCCTGTCACTCAGTGCAAACACATCACTAAATTCTTCTAACAGGTCTCTCATCCTCTGCTTAAGCTCCTTCCCTTGTGGAATGGCAGATAGCAGCATTTGAATTCTTTCCTCATCGGCTATGTGCTCTACGCCCTTTCCAAGGTCCAACATGTCAGTAGTAGCCTCAGCTTGATTTGGATTTAGCCACTGGTCCGTACCCCAGACTCCTACATCTTCTTCAGCACGGAACACAATTGGCTCATTGGACCTATTCACAACCGGTATTTCGACTTCACCGTTCGGTGCACCTGCACATAACCCATCGCATACGAAAGGGTTACTGGACCATAGCACAGTTGCTTTTTGTGTTCGTGCACAGACCAAAGTAAGTGGTCGTGCGCTTCCTGGGGGTACGTAGACTCGATCCTTCACTATAGCCCTTTTAACAACATCGTTGAAGGAGTCCATCACATTCTGACTTCCTTTTTCAACTTGTTGAGACACCTCGACCAGTTCTAACCCAAAAGCTTCAAGTGCATTAGTGTCCAGTATGATTAAGTCGTCCAATCCTCTTCCTACGTAGCAGGCAATGCGTTTTTGTACGCCTTTTAGCTCAATTTCAACGCATATGCTGTCCACCAGATCCATGACATTACCAGAGGCGTCCCGTATCCTAGCCTCTGGGCTATCAACACGTTCAACATAGCCGTCTAAGTCAATTCCTTGATCTAATGCCATTTTGAAGAACTTCAGGGGTATTATGGTAACCTCCGATCCGGTATCCAGAAGAGCAGTTGCACAAACGGAGACAAGGCGAATGTTCTCTGTTAATCTTTTTCCGAAAAATTTACTCCTTTCCATATCCTTGACTTCGCCTGCTGCACAGGATAGCGTCTCCACAATGGTAGTGAAGGACGCTCCCTTCTTTTGTTCCTGATTTCTAGACTGTGATTTAGAATCTTTGGCAATATGGCACTGACTTGCTAAGTGTCCAAATTTACCACAGCCATAACATTTACGACTACTCACAGGTTTTGCATCGACTGACTGCGATACCCGTTTAGCTTCATCGCACGTTGCACCCATTGGTACACCCCCGCTCTCGGATTCTTTACGCTGATTGGGGAAGAATTTTCGAGAGGCATAAGGTTTTTCTACCACCTTGCTGTATTTATTTGTTGCTTCTCCGTTTGAAAATTCTTTCGCGAATTTACGATTTCTTTCAAGACGTAATGCGACCTCCTTTACTTTATCATACACTTCGCTTCTATCTGTTTTTTCGAGCGCTTCAGCTAAATTGTAGCTTCCGTTCCAATGCGCAAGTTGCCTAAACAGTATTTCGGCTTTTTGTAGCGAAACTGTAGCTGGAGGCATGTTTTGGAACGCTCTATTTGCGAGTTTCTCTAACACTAGACAAAAGTCGGCCACTGACTGACCATCTCTTATGGTAAGTGTGCGCAGCTCGCTTAAGGCTTTTACACACACGCCGTTACTGTCCTCTTGTAATCGCTCTTCCATAGCCCCAACTACTTCCTCAAAGGTGCCTTCCTTGATACTTAGCGGCAGTGTTTCAAACAAGGTTAACGCATCCTTTCTCAAGAAGCCTTCCAATAAGCTTATCAGACTCCTATCAGGCCAGTGGGACCTTGGATATTTAATCAAGAAGGATTTCAGAAACCGCTTAAAGCTTTCATGAGGCTTTCCTGAGAAGGGCTGAACATCTGGCAGGGCTTGCATCCTCATTAAATCCACTAAGGAAAATTCTTTAGATGAGTCCTGTAAGCTCGCACCTGTGTCCAGCCGGCATCCGCTTGGGCTCCTTGGCCTCCAATCTGCGCTTGGCGTATGCGAGTAGGACGTCATCTGGGATGTCTTCGAGGGCCCTGGGCAGCTCATCTGAAATTGGTCACTTGAAATATCTTTGCCTATGTTGGCGAATTTCATCCAAGCTGATTTATTCCTTGTAATTTCTTCCCTACCTAACACAGTCGTTTCACGCACTGGCTGCCCAGCCACCCTTTCCTGCTCGAAGGGCGTCATCGTCTTCTCTAGCGACAACGATTGCATCTGAAGATTCAAACGTTTGACCTCATCCGTTAGTTCAGCTATCTTCAACTCATCTCTTTGGTGAACATTTACTAGCTCCCTCACTTTCAAAATTATCTCTTCTTCTGTTCCTCCTACAGATTACTGGAGCTCTTTTACTAGTTCGCGGCGCTGCAAGCTTTTCTCAAAACACTGCTCTAATTTTGCCGCACTTACTATCTCTGCGCACTCAAGTAGCTCAACTATTTCCGGGTCTATGACGGGTTGTTTGACCTTTTGCAAAAGCTCTCTAACCGCCGCTTGTATTGTTTCTTGCGCCACTTGAACTTGATTTCTAACTGCTTGAGAGATGACATCCCTCACTTCATCGTTAGTGCGCATACTCCTTTTCAGTTTTTCCTCGCATTCAATACTTATCAAATTTAAAGCGCGCTGAATAATTTTCATCGAAACCTTCATATGGCCCATCATTTCTAGGCTCACCTCCGATTCGACGTTGTTTTCCATCTGGTTGCACTGCACGTGGCCCTCTGCCTCATTTTCGTCACCCAGCAACATATCTTCTGTGAACTCCACCGACATCTGCAAATGCTTGTATAGTATTCCTGTCTCACGGACCTTCTACGCTTCACGACGCGTTAGACGACACGGCAGGGAACGGCTTGAGTGACAATGACCGTTGCTTAGGGTTCGGCTCTTATCAACCCTCGCAAGCTTCCGGTGTTTTTTTATGGCCACGCGGGGTCTTGGTTTACCAGCCGATGGGCTACACAGGCTTCTTAACTAGGTCACTGAGACCCCTTTCGGTTCCGAGACACTTGGTAGTCTCTGGGACTTTTAGCCACACAGGCGAATTGGTGTCACTGGGACCGACAGATCTTCTTCACAGATCTGATCAGTAATCAATGCGGTTTAAGCAGACTGATCCGCTCCCGCTCTTCTTCTCGAGTCCTTAGACTCCTCTCCACTGATCGTTCTTTTTTTTAAGTGTTTTTTTTCACTACCACTGAGGTAGGTGTCTTTGCCAAAAAGGTTGCAAAATTGATCAGTGCTCTACCCTCTAGCTCGATTCCACTCTGGGTGGACTTCTCCAACAAAATATGACACACGAAACTCACCCGACGACTGGAAGGTAAAGGCTCGAAGCGGATTGGCCCCCAAGTAATTGGAATGCTGGGTGACAGAAGACGGTTGGTTATAAAAATTTATTACAAAAGAACGAGACAAAGAGTGGGTGGAAGACACCGTAGAGAAGGTTGGTTGTGAAAAACTCCGAGTTCGCCGACGAGCCTACGAGATGGATGACGCCGAGACGGTGAGCAGAAGAGGGACCGAGAAAGGTGAATTGATCCTAAACTAGAGTCGCAGACTTTCCTCAGTCCTACCTCAAGGACCCGGGTGAGCTATTGGCCACTGAGGTCTAGTACTCCTCCCCAGAAGACAGCAAGCCCCAACCACGCAGGCTGTATAGGGGGCTCTGGAGACTACACCAACTAACCAGCAGCCACACAGGCTGCAAGTGCTAGATCCGAGAAGATTCGCAGCCACACAGGCTGCGCGGGGTCCTTAGAGAAGAATAGGCAGCCACACAGGCTGCGGAGACTGCTTCACGGACGAATATACAGCCACACAGGCCGCGAAGACCTCTGCCGAGCAGAATGCCTGGTCCCCGAGGCGGGCTCCCCTCGAAAGTTTTGGATTCGCGCCCTTTCTGCCCGACGGGCGGTACCAATAGTCGATGATCTCCCCGGTGACCGTGATGACAACTTCGTCGTCTTAGTATTCATTCCTTTTATAATCCGTTTTTCTTACTGTGTCAGCTCTTCGCGAAAAGATAGGTGGAAATCCATTCAGAAGGTTCTTGCGTTGCTTGTTTCTCAGTCACGTTGTTCTAGGCTTAATACCCGTCAGTCAGGAGAAACTAAGACGAAAACAAACCGAATCTAAGCTTAAAAAAATGTACTAACAATAACGCCAGGAATCACTTTCTTCTTATACGTCGCCGTTTAAATGCATGCAGGTTTCATTGTGATCGTACTTAGCAACATCAATCCTCAAGAATGTTTTTAGGTTTTCGCTCCTCTCTCTCGATACCTTCGATAGCGGGGCTTTGTTTGCCATGCCGAAATCTTCTAAAACTTCCAAGAAAATGTCATGCTTGAATTACATTTATTGCATCTAAAACCAACGAGGCTCATGATTTATAGCTTTTTTCGGAATTGTCTGATGCTATTCTATTTTTCGATCTTTCCACTTTCGCTTCTGCTGTATATTCACGATGAAACCCTCCCTTTTCTGCACAAACTTTGCTGGCTTCAGGCTCTTCAGTAAAGTCGTGAAATGGATGGCGTTTACCTACCAGAATCCGCTCGTTTCCCAAGGACCACTCAAGGACCTGAAAGCAGGAAAGGACGATGAGCTGACTGCCGAAAACGTCTCCAGTAAGTCGCTTTCGCTTGCTCAAGGCAAATTAGGCTCCGCTGGAGATCGCGTAAGAAGTCCTGCGAAGCGAAACTCATTTGAGAGCAAATATCCGAGGTTTGTCCACCTTAGAAGCCTGACGGATTGAATGTTCAACTCCAATTTATTAAGTGCAGACAATGAGTGGTTCCTTTACTGCGTTTATTAGCAGTGCCCAATAAAACGCTCTAGTTGTTTGCTAGGATTTGCACATGTATGTACTACTGGTGGTATGTGCGTGGCGGTATTTTTAGGTGAACCCCATTTTCAACAGGCGTAGAAAATGTCAACCTGCTATTGCTTTAGAATCTCATAGATGTAGATGAGATGGCTAATTCACTTGTCCACTTTTGCTGCAAACAACCCTGTCTCGATGAAGGAGAGGCTTTACATCCCACCTTGTATTCACCTTGAGAACAAGGTGGGAGGTAGAGCCTCTCCGTTCTGCATTCTCTGTGTTGTGGTTCCCGTGAAGAAATTCGAAAATCTCCGCTTTTTCCACCGCTCATTAGCTCTATACTTTTGGCTTCAGATACGGCTTCATTCTCGTTGCCGTTTGTTTGGCGAACTAGACCTTTCTCCCGATGTGCAAGCTTCCTTCGATTCGAAAGCACTGACTGACATGGAGAGCAGCGCAACCATCTCCACCTGGAAAACCTCTCAGCGTGGGATTGGCGAACAAGCGCCCTCGAAAACGGCCTCACACGCCGAGCAATGAACGATGTCGAGGCAGCTCATGCTGGCACACCCCCTCGGTCTATCCTCCAGAGTTGTGCTCAGTGCACGAAACTATGATGACTCACGCACCAGTAAGTTGTTCCCCGTAATCTTGTCGAAACGTCATCTTTCAAAGGTGGAAGGCGAAAATTCCAACCCTCCTTCCCTTCATTCCCGCTAGCCGACTTCAGACCTGCCCTCACAACACAGATGTCGGGACACCTATTTACACAAAAAAAATCCAACGCAACCTGTCCATTTGTCGCTCGAACTCCCACCCCAACGTGAAATTTTCCAGCCATAGAACTCAACTCAACTCAACTCATTCTATTCTACCTTATTCATATGTGAGCATGTCTATACTTTGTTTCAATGCATATATGCATAATAGTGCATAAACCCAGCTAATCCGTGTCCTGTTGTAGTATGAACTACACATCCAAGTTCGGTGGCCGTCTGGGTGTTGTAACTCACCCAGACGGCCACCGAACTTGGATGTGTAGTTCATACTTTCTTCCTCAAACCCCCTTACTCATTACGGTAAAAAAAACTGGAATCGACAACGATGGTGGAAGTTCGGCAGCCATCCCAGGGCTGGTACATAGACTGAACATACAAGTTTTCGCTGCGCGCGCGGCGGCGGCCTCTGCCACACACGCGACGACCCGCCAGTGACGCATCCTTCCTGAACGGGCTGTTGTGGGGAAAATGGAGCTCTAGTAAACTCCAGAGTTGCGCTGTAATGTATCTAGATGTGGGTTTTGGAAAGAAATACTTTTAGAAGCTTTTTGTCATAAAGGGAAACTAAATCTTCTCACAATGGAAGTAATTGTTTACCTTTTCGCTTAGGTCATCCAATCCCCTCTCGAAATATCAATTTTCTCTGGTTAAGTGCACCGGGAAACCTTCAAATTGCTGAGCAGAGGTAGCAAAAAAAGCTTCTGCAGTTACAAGAGCATTAAACTTTGTAACTGTAGCAGCACATACTATGCAGATGTCGCGCTTGCCGCAGCAGTCGCCGCGACTGCTGCGCGCTTTCGTATGTTCAGCTTGCTCCCCCCATCCCAATATTGACATGAAAGGGCTATGGAGCGGACAATTTCCATCAAGCAAACAAATGCAGAGCCCAGCTCCAGGTGTTTTAGTCGCCGGAAGATTCAGAAAAGCATTCTTAACATTCCTAATAAATCGCTAGGAATATGGAGATGTTCAATCAGTCTACATACTTGGAGAGGGTGTAAGCTACTATACGGAGCGGATTCGAAGCCGAGGGTATCATCTGTCTTCCTGTTGGTCATCGAATTGCTTGAGCAGGCGCCAACAGCATCTCCATTCGTCCCTGTTGCGTGCCAGAGTGCTCCAATGGATCCTCCTTGCTCGAGGGACACGAAGAGCGTCATATCGTTCGTTCGGGGCTTTCACGAAGAAGTCCGACCAACGCGTTGGTGGGCGTCATGCTGTTCTCTTGACATCCCGCGGAATCGAGTCGGTGACGATTCTCGTCCAGCAGGTATCTGCGAAGCGCATTACTTTTTGCCGGCCCACCTAATTTTCGACAACTTGGCCCATGTGACAGCGTCTCTGATCTTCGGACGTCGGCGAAGCTCAGAACTCCCTCTCACTTGGTGAGTCGTGTCACTCTGAGCTCGATCGTCCTCTCGATTCTACGCTGCGCTACTCTGATCGCGTGTTCATCCTGCTTTCGTATAGCCCAGGTCTCTGAGGCGTATGTTAGGGCAGGAAGAACTGTGGAGTCGAATTGGTGGGCACGGGTTCGGATGTTCTTCTTCTTCACGACTTCTTTGACGCTCTTGAAAGCTCTCCAATCCACTCTGCCCAGCTCGGGCGCTGGGTCGTTGGCCATGTTGAATTCGCGACCCAGGCACATGTACCTGGAGCACTCGGAGATGTTCGTTCCACTGAGCTATTAGGTTGTAACGAATTAAATGGCACTGGCTCGCGCCATTTTTTTTGGCGCGTCTTTACGCGTTTGATCAAGAACAAACCGTAACGTGTGGCATATCATTTAGAAGCGCAAACTTTGCTCCACCGGTGAGTGCCAAATTTTCTATGTAAAAGTGGGAAAACTTTAGAGTTTTATTGACTTTTTTGCAGATGGACAAAAGGGTAATCCGAGGCATTTACTTGTATGAATTCAAGCTGGGCACTACAGCTAAGGAGGCGGACGAGAAGATCAACGCCGCATTCGGTCAAGGATGTTCCACAATTCGGACGGCGTATCGTTGGTATCAGAAGTTCCGGAATGGAGATGAGAGCTTGGAAGGACATGAAGGTCGTGGGAGGCATAGTGATGTTGATGAGGACAAGCTGAGAGATGTGGCAGAGGAGGATTCACACAAAGGTACCAGGGAGATAGCGAAGGTTCTTGGCGTCAGTCACAACACAGCTGCCGGCATCTGAAGGAAATTGGAAAGACCAAAAAGCTGGAAAGATGGGTGCCTCACGAGCTTCTGAGGAGCAAAGAAACCGACGATATGAGATCTCGTCCGCACTGCTTCTACGGAACGAATCGGACCCATTCCTTGATCGCATCGTAACCTGTGACGAGAAATGGATAATGTACGACAACAGGCGACGATCGGCACAGTGGGTGGACAGCGACGAAAGCCCCAAGGTTTTTGCGAAGCCGGAATTGCACCAAAAGAAAGTAATGGTGACAGTATGGTGGTGTTCGCTGGGAATTATCCACCACAGCTTCCTCCCTCCCGGTGAATCCATCACGGCAGCGAAGTACTGCATTGAAATTGAAGAAATGATGAAAAAGTTGAAGGATATCCGGCCGGCCTTGGTAAACCGAAGGAGAGTTCTCCTTCTGCACGACAATGCTCGCCCCCATGTAGCACGAATGACGTTGCAGAAATTGAATGAGCTGAGCATTGAAACTCTACCACATCCTCCGTTTTCTCCCGAACTCTCCCCAACAGACTTCCATTTCTTCAAGCATCTTGGCGACTTCTTGGTAGGGAAAATATTCAAATACCAACAGAATGCCAAGAGTGCCTTCGAAGATTTCGTCAATTCCAGAACTTCTGATTTTTGTGCTACTGGGATAAAAAAGATTGTGTCACGTTGGCAAAGATGTGTAGAATCAGGTTTTATTTCGATTAATAAGCTTGCCTGCAAGCCGAGATATTAACTGTTTAAATTTACAGTGGTTCAGTGCCATTTATTTCGTTACAACCTAATATAATGGTGTATCAGAAACTCGTCCGTTCCTCATGAACACCGCCTTCTTAGGATGCAGCTGCAGTCCAATGTCAGACATACAAGATTGAGGCCAGCCAGTATTCGCTCCCCCTGATTGATGCTCGCTGTTATTAGCACAATGTCGTCAGCGAAGCGAAGATGTTGTAGTTGCCGGCAGTCGACCTCCCATGTCTTCCCATTCTATAGTAATTCGCGCATGACGTTTTCGAGGGTGGCGACAAAGAGCTTCGGGGATATAGTATCCCCATGCCGAACCCCTCTCTTCACGTCGATGACGACGTCGTTGAAGAACGGTAAGATCTTGGTCGTGAATCCACAGTACAGCTCTCGAAGAACTGATGTACTGAGTAGGAACGCCCTGAGTGAGCATGGAGGGCAGACATAACTCCAACGCCGCGCGAACCCCCATGTCGTCGCGCTCGGCGAGCGACGAAATTGGACTACTTGTCGCGGCCCGACTGCTTCCGACAGGGACGGCTAGAGACACGCGATAGAGCGCGAAAGTGTGTGCCGGCGACAGAAGAAGGAAAGAGAGATGAGATGAAGATGAGACTAGTCTTATGTCTCCTGGTAGGGAAGTGGGAATGGGTTCAACAGAGTGCGGGCAGAGTGAGACTCAATCTAGATTAAATAATTGAAGGGAAACGGTCAAAGACCTGATGAGGGAAATTAGAAACAAGAACTGGGACGGAATTGCTAAATAGAAGCAAGCGTCTGTAAATTACTATTGGGATGGGGGATGAGCGCACTAATCTGTAGCTTCTCCCTTAATTCTAACTTTGCGCTACACTTGACCTTCACCAACTCACTTGTCAGAATTCACGTGTAATGCCAATGTAATGCCTTCAGCAAACACTAAGGAGCTCCTTGTTTCTTCAATCTACAAGCAGAAACGAAAGCATTTTACTGCTTCCTTTTTCTTCCTAGCGCCTCCACCGAGAGAGTCCCTCTTTCATTTCATTTGGGGCTACCTGTGGTGGTACTAGGAGGGGTTGAACATGCTAAGGTAGCTGAGGTGTTTCATGGAGTAGGCACTGGCAAAATTTCGTGCTCCGCGGCTAACCACGCGCCACCGAGTGCACGTCCGCGTTTCAGCGCCGCGACGTCCCATGCGGCTAGCGCGCGATGTCGCGTTGGAGTTACGTCCTGGAGCCGACTGAGCATGATTCGACGATCGCTTCAGTTTCGGCGGACTCGAATGCCTTCTTCAGGTCGATGAACGTAAGGCATAGTGGCAGCTTGTACTCTCGCGATACTTCGATTGGCTTCGTAATGGTGTGTATCAGGGACGCACATTAAACGGTTAACGATTTAACGAATTTAACGAATTAACGGCATTTTTCGGTAAAATCTGGCTTAGCGACTTAACGGAAATTTTTAGGAATTTAACGGAATTTTTAACAGTCTTTTTTCTCAGTGAGTTTAACACATTTACTCTCAGTATTCTCTAATGTTGCAGGTCTCTTCCTCCCGATTAGGAATGTTGCAGGTCTCTTCCTTCCTGGAAAACTATTGAAATCAGCAAGAATATTTTGATGTTTTTATCAATTCAATTCGTTTTGAATTTTTAGAAATAATACATTTTGGGGGCACGTGTAACGCAGTCGGAGGAGGTGCTGCCTGTCGCGTGCACCCTATACCGAAGAGATTGAGTATCGCCATCCTTTATCCTTATCCTTTAATGTACTCTGGGGCTAGAAATTTCTTCGCCGAATCCCCAAGCAGGTCAACGAATTCACAAAGATACTGGTCTAACCTCGTAAGATGTGCCTATTCTCACCTGGCGCTGCTCATCTCAAAATACTTTTGCCCACCTGGAGCAGTCGAGACGGAGCGAATGTTTTCGGCCGCTGGACGTATTCGACGTATTTTAAGCTATTTTACAAAAACGCTAATAACAAAACTTGGAAAGCTACCTTTCCTGAACGTTGACACGAAGACGGCGTGTCACACCTTCTCGGCAGTGTGAGACCGTGTGACACGATGTCGTATCACTGTCCAGACGTTGCAAAAATATAATTGGTCCCACGCACCAGGTACTCGAAAATTGTGCGTTCGTCAACGTGTTAACATTCCACTGAAGGGGTTTTTACTGTATTTTTATTAATTCCTTCTGTACTTAATGGGCTGGTGCCTGCACGGAGATTGCACATATTCGAAGAACAGTCTAACATTGAACTAGGAAAGGTTGGAATTCCGGGTACCTGCCTGATCACACATTTCAGGATGCCTTACCGATGATCATCTTGCCTTGCATGGTAATTCCATAGTTGTTCTTATTCTATACCCTGTAGATAATTTGTTGCTGAAGGCTTGCTTATTTTTCTGTGTTTGTTGATGATGATTTGCTTATTTTACATTGCAGTGTTACACTCCATTCCTTGAACGTTAGCTGATGACCTCTTGAAGTTGAAACGAATAAGGTTTTCCTTTTTCAGTTGGAATAATGGTTTACAGCTAAATGTATTTTTTAACGAAATTTAACGATTTACCGGAAATTTAACGAAAGTTTTCCGTTAAAAATTTCGTTAAGAAAATTTAACGCCCAGAATTTCGTGTGCACCCCTGGTGTGTATGTGGTCAGTGGTGCTGAATCCTCTCCGAAATCCTAATTGTTCGCATGGCTGTCCTTTGCCCAGCGTTCTGCTAATCCTATTCAGGATCACACGAGTGAACAGTTTGTAGACTACGGACAGCAGGCAGATTGGGCGATAGTTACCAATGTCATGCAGGTCTGTCTCCTTGTACAGTAAGACCGTCTTGCTGGTTTTTCACTGAGATGGAACCTTGCACTGCGACAGGTAGCGAGCTGCGCCAGGGTATTGTTGAGGGCTGGCAGGAGGTTCTTCAGGTGTTCGGGTCCGATTCTGTCGGGACCGGCTGCTATACACTTCTTCACCGACGAGATGGCGTGCCGAACCCAGGGTCAAGCGCGGGTTTGATTTCTCCCGAAAATTTACGACCCCCCCCCCCCCCGCTCCCAGAGTGGATCTGGCACGACCCCCCCCCCCCTTGTATAGTCTTGACTGGAGTATGTACTGGAGTAGCTAATCAGGTTCTGTCATGCGGGCGAAGAACTCCGGGCAGCCAGCCAGACTGGAGACTTCCAAGGCGGCCTCGAATCGGCCTACATGTACTCTCTACTGCAAGCTTTTGGACGGGCCGACAACGTACAATCCGCGCAGGCACGAACCCATCCGCGCACCCTGTGCATGAACATGCCGCTCCCGTACACGATGAACGTGTCGACCCGACACAGTAGGAGCAAGGAGTCTATTCCCTGCATCGCACCTGCTCCCTGAGCAGTACACTGTCGCATTTGTTTCGCGTTTCATTCTCCCATCCACCACCCAGGGACGCGCCACGTGGCCCTGGACAAGCGGCCCAAGATCCCTCTCTTCAAGAGAGCCCGAAAGCTCTCTATCGAGGGAGATCCGTTGCAACGCTGGTGATTTGCCTCTTCTGACATGGAGGAAGGGCGAAGGAGCGCGATCACCATCAACCATCTCGGTCGTGTACCTAGCTGTAGAAGCGAGGCGACTGTTACGATCTTTTTAACTCTTCCGGAGAATTTGACCGAAGACGGCCATTTTCTCTATCATCAAAGCTTAGTGATCATTTGCTGTTGTATCACGGCTTTTACGCCAGTTAACAGTTATGTAGTCTTTTTCCCTGAATTCGGTACCTGTTTATCCCACTCAGCCGAATTATCTGCGTCGAATCTGCAGCTAGCTGAGGCACTAACCGTCAGTCTTGCACATATCACTTGTAAAATAAATAAGGGTTATAGGATAAAGGATGGCGTTACTCATTCCCTTTTGTGAAGCGCCACGCATTCTACTTCTACGGGATGTCGTGGACGCGATTTGAATGCGTATTTCGCTTACACAATGATTGTGGTGACCAGCCGATGAACAACTCAGCGCTTTATCCTTCCCAGACAATTCATCGACTCCGGAGGAATGGAATGCTCGGTTGGCCTGGGCGGGAAATCCGAATCAAGAACCTGGCAGAACAAGCAACAGCCGACACCTCCTCCGACAGCGCTCCACGCGCAAGGCAGACCTGTAAAATTGGTCTTTCTCTCAATCAAGTGGAGATGGGCTGATTTCACGGTCAGCTCTTGATTTTCATTCTATCGTTTGGAGCCGACCACTGACGGGTGTCTTTTCTCACACTAACAGATACTTCTTAAAATCCTTCGCTTTCTCGCAGCTCCGAAGCGAGCATCGTGCGATGTTGGTAATGAAATCTAGGTGCGTGTGGGACTCGATACTTTTGCGGCCGACCTAATCGCATAAGGAACTTCTCCCTCCGGCTCACGCCCCAAACGGCACCGCAGAGTCCTCGTTTGCCGCTCCCTTTCTGTCTGATTGTCGATTTGTCTGGATTGTCTGATTTCATGACAGCACGATTCTTCGTTCCTACACACTTCCATGTCTTCGCCTCGAACACGACACCGAAGTTGATTCAGGAATGGCAGGGTAGGTGACAAGTGAGGTGTAGCCACTGCTGCGATTAGGATGACGGGGTGCTGGTCTCTAGCGCCAAGATTTCTGCATATGAATCCTGCTTCCAGAGGTTCGGCGGCCTAGCGGTCGCCAAACGAAGAAGTCTTCGCACCTTGACTGCATTTTTCCTCTTTAGCCCTTCCTTCTTTCCTTCACTACGGTAAAAAAATAGGATATCATGTTAGGATATGGCAGGGCTGAATCTTCAAAACTGCTCCAATGAATCCTTTCCACTCTCTACCGCATATACGCGATTTATACTTCGAGGCAGTCGTTCTCTATGTGGCAAGAGGGAGGCTGTGAGAGTTCCGATCCGAAGAAGTCTGCAGAAGCATAAATACATAAAATCAGTCTGGTCGACCCGTCAATACCGTTTAGTCATTCTCCCTACCCCTCCCCCCCCCCCCCCTTCTCCCGCCAATACACCCTTGCCTATGTATTGGCAGAGAAATGGAGTGAAAGTAAGTACGCTACGCTTATTGCACGAAGCATGTAGCCGCTGTTCTGAAAATCCAACGCGTGCGGCTCAAATTCTGTGGCACATCCTCTGGACCTTGACGCTCGTTGTATTGGGTGTTTGACACGTCTTCTAAATCCCGACACACGTTGGACCATACTGATTATGAGAGAAATACTGGTCCCCCTCTTTACTGGTCGTCCCTTACTGAGCTCCCTTTTCAGGTATCCCCTTAACTGGCCTCCCTTACCCTTTCGAATCCCTACGCACGTTGGACGACGACTTATACTTTTAAAAATCTTCTGAAACCCGCCGCCCGACGCTTGATCTCCATCCACACCCTGTCGCGTTGTCCGCCCCGTATATCGTAAACATTGGTGATCCGCCACCAAGGTTACGAGTTCGCCAGCAATCGCCCAATGGTTAAGCTCGAAGAAAGATCCGCGTGTCAGAGGGCACCCCTTGGCCTTGGTCCCCTCCCTGTTACTGACAACGTGACCACGGATTAAATGAATTATGTATCGTAAGGCGGGATAAGATTACGAAGGCCATCGCGGTGTATGTAAGCTATGTGAACCAATGAAATAGAGCAGAAAAACGGATCCCAGACCATTCGTGTTTTAAAAATCGACGAATAATTTTGCCAATGAGTTCTTTTTTCCCCATCATTCTGGAGAAAGTCTGCCTATGGCCTGAATGACTTTTGTCGTATGTTAGCGCACTCGGAAGAGGCAATGACGGTCGCAACCACCCTGACTAGCTTTATTGGTTCTGGCCGCTTAGACCAACAAACCGCGTATGGATAGAACGCCAAGTCCTCCAACCTTCCGGGGTCACTGAATTGGTGTCAGTCTGCCTGAGGAGAGTAAAACATGACTTTTCCATCGAAGGTCATCGTACAGCCCAAATGCGCATTAAAGTTGCGTTCGCGATCGCGTAGAAGCAGAATGCGTCCATAAACGGGTTGATTCACTTCGAGCTTTGTCTTCTATTTATCTTTAATAGACCAGAAAAACCTTCACCACCAACTTAGAGTGTATCGCGCTCTCTGTTTCTATCCTAAGGCAGGGTTTCGAGTCAGATGCTTGGAGCTGAAGCGCATTTTTATTCATCTTTGCCCGAATATGCGTCAGTTTAGCAAACAGTTTGTCACTTGGCTCTCTGGTTTCTTCTTACAGTGTCGGCCCATGAGGTGATACTCTGCGACACGCCGTGTTTCAATATTTTATGTTGTGGCACATCGACTGTCACCTTCGGCGGAGTCTAGCACAAGTTATGTAGTTGCGTAGATGAGTACTGGTTACCCAAAGGTCCCAAGGTAACAGCCCTCAAAGTTAATGAAAGATAACTTCCAGACGTTCAGCTGCGCTATGAAACACTCGAGGTTCCGGAACATCCACTATGTTGCCATTTAATGTGGTGCTTCTAGAACTTCAGCACTTGCTCCTTGAATCAGTACATTTCAAGCGGCGTGTGAAGGCGCCGTAATTAGAGATTTCTTGAGCATGCGTTTTTTCTTGCTGACTTCTGGTCATGAGCCATGCATATGATGCGAATAGTGAACTGGCTCTAGACTTTTCTGGAGCGACAAACGTCCCTACGACAACTCGTCCTTTGACTGCTGTCGCAAATTAACGCTTTCCCAAGAATCTAGTCAAGGTGCTTCAAGGCGTACACGGTGTCACGTCTAAATATAATGTGAGGTGCACCTAGAAAAACTTGGTTCACACCATATCTGCCTTATCTCCTTACCCCTGTTCTTTGCTATGACTCCTGTACGTAGAGAACAGAAGCCGTATTCTTATGCGTCGATTTTCCGGTGGAGATATTCCACTGAGTTGTCAAGGAAATTGACCCAGGTACGTAGCTTAATGCCGCTGGGCATCATATAGGATTCACTGCAAGGCCTGTGACTCGACGCTTCAAAAACACTTCATTTTTAATGAGCAGGAGGAGTGTAAATAACTACTCATAACGACAAACACCTGAGACCTCACTCACGTTTTGAGACACGAATTTCTGGAGCCTCTTCGGCCCTAATTTTTCCATAATAGAAGAAAGTACAGCAATTTCATAATAAAAGCAAGTGAGTACATACGGGGTTACTTCCAGTACTCCTTTAATCCTCATCTCAGCATTGCTGCCTCAAACTCTTCGCTGGGAGAAACTGGGGATACGCCACCTACTTCCGGTTCTGAATCTAGATCTAAAACGTCGGGTTTTCGCAATGCTTAATGAAGGTATAAGGCATATGATACACTTTGGCCCACCAGCGACGCTGTCGGCGACAGTGCTGATTCATCTGGCAGCTTTGATCTCCACTCGGTTTACTGTCTTTACCGCTAAGGCGGCAAAGTAAAATTGTCATAAAGATCAACGACCCAAAAATATATTTATTTTAGCTATATATTAGGTTGATCGAAAAGTCTTGCAACACTTTACACTAGTGCCTGTTGAATTTGTTAGAGCTCTTACAGTATTGATCTTGTGTGGTGACGTCACAGTACATTCTCGAAGCTTCCTCAAGCATCCTACTAGATATAAAGCAGCAAGCGTGTGTGTGTGTGTTATAGTTGTGCCCGAATGAATATTCGAGCATTCGAATTCGAGTAATTCTATTCGAATTCGAATATTCGCATTCGAACATTCGAAAAAACGCGATTTTCGAATGTATTCGAATTCGAAAGCTCGAAAAATTGCGATTTTCGAATGTATTCGAATTCGAATGCTCGAAGAAACGCGATTTTCGAATGTATTCGAATTCGAATGCTCGAAAAACTCGTGTTCGAATGCTCAAATTCGAATGCTTGAAACATTCGCATCTGAACGTTCGATTGTAACGAAGTCTGCGATCCAACAAAATAACCTGTCTTGCTTCAAGCACCTGCTTCAAGCATCCCACGAGCAAATAATTTACGCTCCAATCAGAAAAGTGTGCGCCCTCATCGATCACCCAGGAATCGTATATTCTTCGAGCGCAGGACCAGGCTAGGGAAGGGACTCCAGTGTGTGCCATCCGAGCTGCTCGTGTGGAAACTGCCTTCGTTGATCAGGGGAAGTCCGCAGCTGGGTTCTGCTCTCGAAGAGTGCATACAGCTGGAAAATGCGCAGAAAACGCCAGCGAATTATGTAGACGTCAAAGACCTCTCAAATCTCAAGCACTCAGTCGAAATGCAAAAATCTCGCAACGCAGGAGAACCGGACTCCCGACCTTCCTTGCATGAAGCAACGCCTCTTCCCACTGCCGCTCAACCCGCTTGACGGCAGTTCCATCACGGGCGTACAAGGCATCGATCGAATGCCCACATGGAGATCGCGTTCAGAAACACCTCCCCCCCCCCGTGCAATGAATTCGGTCAGGTGTTGGCGGTGGAGCGCGCTTGAGCAATGCACAGTAGAGAATTCCTAACAGAGTGAACTCTACGCACCTTTTCCTCTCCTCTTTTCATAATTGTTCCTAGTCATGCTTCTTGTAGTAAAGTTTGCGGTACAATCCTAGTTGGAGGGAACCTAATCTGTTGCACCTCTCCATTATGCTTACCTTTCCCTTCCCTCCTACCGTTGAAATTTATCGAAATATTAGACATGCGTCACATTATGAAACCACCGCTGGTCTCTCAAGAAAATGCAGGGAAGGGGTGGAAGGGATCTCCTGAACTCATTCTGCGAGACGTCACCTGAATCCCCAGATACGCTATCAACATCGGCGGCACGTAAAC
This sequence comes from Heligmosomoides polygyrus bakeri, assembly GCA_947359475.1. NCBI lineage: Eukaryota > Metazoa > Nematoda > Chromadorea > Rhabditida > Heligmosomidae > Heligmosomoides > Heligmosomoides polygyrus. The sequence continues at coordinate 48,228,415 of OX375865.1, read as the reverse complement.
AGGGGCGCTTTTCTTTTATCGCTGCGGGTGGTTTCCTTCATCACTCAGTATGTGGAAACCAACCTGATAACACATCTGGAATTATAAGCGGTAAGGGTTGTGCATTAGTGGCAGGTCTTAACGGCCGTTAATTTTAAATGAGCGTTAGAGGGGTGGCGAGAGGCGAGATGTGTTATTCCAACAATGTTTCGTACAAGATTACTCGCCGTGGTGTGAATACATATATTACAGTATAAAGGAAAACAAAAGCAAACGGAGGATAAATGAGGAATCTGCCATTTATGGGAAAAATCTGATGGTGTGACCCAGTTGAAGCATCACGTTTTACTGTCTATCCTCAGAGATGCAGAATTCTTTCATTCTCTATGCTGAAAACAGCGCCCCAAGCTTCCGGGACTGCCCCTTGAGCGGTGGTGAGTTTGGAAGATACGGGCGGAATATCAGTTACGCATTGGGAATTCTATTTGCCTAAAAGTTGAATTTTATAGCGTTAACAACGGGTTCGAACGAACTGTTTGCTGCAATGCCATAACGTTAGCCAAACTAAAAAAAACTTTATGGGTTGGACGATACAGTTTCACGATACAATTTATCCCAGTGTGGGTGATCTTGCCCATATACAGGGTGTTCCAAAATAACGCGATGAAGTTTTGACGTTCTCCCAGCAAATATATTGACCTGCGCCAATAACGCCGTTTTTTGTGCATATCATTCTGTCCGCGTTATAATTTTAAGTTCTATTTTGTTCCACTTACGGTTTTTCTCAGGATATCAAAGTGTAACACTGCGAATTTGGAGCTTTATCGCATCAATGCGACATCATTAACCTGCTCTGTCAACTGTCACCTCAGAAACTCGTCGATGCAGGGAGCTTGGCCATGAAGGTAATAGTCCAGGACAAGGAAGACATCGCACTGTCAATACACCGCAGACCCGGAAAGTCATCGAGAAGCGAAGAATCCAAATCCAAGGGTCTCCTGAGAAAAATCGCCCGTAATATCGGTGGTGTCAGTCTCACATCAGTGTATCAAATAGCCAGAAAGAAACACGTAAAGCTCACATACACATACACATGAAGCCCTACAAGCTCCATAAAGTCCAGCTCTTGATGGATAAGAATAAGCGCGAACGGCTCTATTGATGCCGAAAGCTCCTGCCGCAGGTAGCGGGTGGGAACAAACACTTTTCGTGGACGAGAAGCTGTTCACCGTGGAGTAGGCTCACAACCACCAAAACGGCAGGATCTGATCCGGAGAGGATCCAGCCACCTCTGTAATGCCGAACACCGTCAAAATCCGCAGGCGCCCATGGTTTGAAGAGGTATCTACACCAACGGAAAGATCCCTGGTTTTTATGGACGAAGGTGTAAAAATAGATCAAGATTTGTACCGACGGAGATATTTGAGGCAGCGGCACTTTTCTAGTCCCCACGGCACTTCTGCAATGCCCAGTGAACGTTTCAACAAGACTCAACCCTTGCACACAGGGCGAAAAGCACGCAAGCATGGTACAAGGTCAATTTTCCGGACTTCGCCATGCCTACGGAATGGCTACAGCACTCCTCGGATCTGAATCTAACGGACTACAGCGCGTGGTCCATTTTGAAGGCCAGGGTCCCTGCCAAGCGCCACCACAGCTTAGAGGCCCTGAAGGAATCTCTGCATCGGAAGTAGAAACGACTGTCTCCAGATGACCTGCGGCCCATCGCCAAAAACTTCTCCAATCGTTTCGACTTCTGTGTTCGCGCCAGTGGTGAGCAATTCGAATCCGGTCGAATATAGTGTTGCCTATTGTTTACGTTGTTGTTATTTATGTATTGTTTTGTAAACTTCTCAGTTATTTCGTAGTTATAATTTAAAAACCTTCATCACGTTGTTTTGGAACACTCTGTATTAGCGAAACGAAAGTCGGACACCAAGCGAGGCGGGGCCGAAGCCTACGTACAGGTGGTCGAGACACTTGTCATCAATAGACAGAGTGTCTCAAAAAATAAATGCACTGTTTGAAAGGTGGTAACTTCGCTTACAATGAAGGTGATGATGGCAAATATGAAAGCTTAAAAAATAGAAAATTTTCCGACATATGAACGGTGTGGATTGCGCCATGCCCTCGTCTGAATTCTTCCATTTTACACTAAGTTTTACTTAACTACTTGTTGTAATTTTTCCTTGAAGGAGCCGTGTTGATTAATTTGTGTTTTTTTATGTTTAAAATTTAAAAGCACCGTACGGCTTGCAAAAATGGGGGGTATTCTTAAAAAAATGCAGGTTCTAAATATTTTAAATGCTCCAACATTGCTGCTAGTGAAACGTTTGGAGCTGTTTGAGACTCACATGGAACAGGATATCGGAAATTCTGTGACTTGCAAATGGTCAAGATCGCGCCATGCACTAGTCTGAGACCTTACATTTCAAACTCAATTGAAAGTGCATGGGCTGAATGCTTGTTGCAACCTTTTTACTACTTAGCCACATTAGCCTATGCCGTGGTTTTTTAACATTTAGAACCTGAAAATCACGTGAGAGACACGTAACATGCGAGTTTATTGATTGCACAATTTGGCGTTCTCGTTTTCGCTCTAATAACGCTCTCTGATCCCATAAAGCGAGTCACGCCTGGCTCTTGGCTTTCTTTCGAGAAGAAGAAGTTTATCCTGAAGTGCTATTGGAAAATCGAAAACATCGTCGAAGTGCAGAGGCGATTCAGCGACTACTTCTCCAAAACATCACCCACTCGCGTACCTATGCACAATCAATCGAGTCTGACAAGGTTTCAATCGGAGGCATGGCGCTCTCTTATTTTTCTAAACTTTCATATGAGCCCTTAACTCCTTCACTACCCTTACCGTATGCAACGTTATCTCTTTCAAACAGTGTGAACATTTTTTGAGACATCCTGTATTTGCTTTGATGAAATGATTTTCCCACCCAAAAGCGTCCGAATAAATATTCGAACATTCGAGTTCGTATGTTCGAAAAACGCTATTTTCGAACGTATTCGAATTTGAATGCTCGAAAAGACGCGATTTTCGAATGTGTTCGAATTCGAATGCTCGAAAAAACGCGATTTTCGAATGTATTCGAATTTGAAAGTTCGAAAATTGTCGGTATTCGAATATATTCCGTTATTCGAAGTTTTTAGGAGAGCACAACTATAGCGTGTGTGTGTCACACTGTCCGTCCGTCACACCTGAGTTGGGGCGCGGCAGCCGAACACGTCGGTAACCGTGCATGGCGAGCCGTAGACGTGCCGAACACGTCGGCAACCGTGCATGGCGAGCCGAAGACGTGCCGAACACGTCGGCAACCGTGCATGGCGAGCCGCAGACGTGCCGAGGCACGAAACTTCAGCCCTGGGGGTAATCGAGGTCGCTGAACACGAATCTGAAGCCGACCAATCGATCCATCTCGATTAACATAAGTGTTAGAAGCCTAGGGAAGAATAGGAAACCCGTAGCGGCCATGGCGTCCTATTCTCGGGGTTTGGGGGCGAAGCCCCCAACCAGTCGTAGGCGGCCGCTAGGCTGACGAACGACTGGTACTATATAAGGCCTCGTCGAGTACGAATACAGCAGCAATGACAACGATGAGCAGCAGCATCCTACGACCTATCGTCTACTACGAATTTCTGCAAGGCCATTCCTCAAGGGCATCCAACATCTGCGCTGCACTCAAGGAGGAAGTCATTCGCTATTCCACAGTGGCCCATGGGTATCAGCGCTTCAAGGCTGGCGATATCTCTCTCGAAAATCGACCTCGTTCCGGACGCCCCTCTGTTGGACTCAGAAGGCATACTTTACTGGGAGTTGCTGTATAGTGAGACCACAGTCACAGCATCTGTCTACGCTACCCAGCTCCAGAGCTTGGCCGACGCCATGCTCCAAAAGCGTCTAGAACGGGAAAACGTCTACCTGCTGCACGACAACGCGCGTCCTCATGTCGCAAAAGTGAGTCGCGACTCGCGAGAAAATCCAGGAGTTAGGCTGGAAAGTTCTGCCCCATCCACCGTACTCTCCAGACCTCGCTCCTTCTGACTACTACCTGTTCAGAGCTCTGAAGTATATCGTGGACTGAGTTTTTGTATATTGTATTATATTATATTGTATTGTAATGTTGTTGTGCTAGTGTTGCAAGACTTTTCGATCAACCCAATATTAAATATTAGTTTGGAAAAAAGTCTTTTCATTTTTTTTCGAAGACTTATTACCTTACAACTACAATGTCAAATCAATTGAGATAAACTCTATTTTCTTCTATTTTGTTCCACTACACTTCTCCAAAGACTGGGCACTTTTCTAATTCCTTAAAGGGCTGCAGTTCTGGAGTCGTAGCATTGCTCAATCCAATTTTTGAGGTCTTCATCCGTTTCAAAGTATTTTTTTTCCAATTTCTTGCTTGAGAGCACGGAAGAGATGGTAGTCGATAGGGGCGAGGTCAGGGCTCTACGGTGGATGTGACATTACTTCCCAGCCCAGCTCCTTTGTTGTTTCTCTTGGGAATCTTGTCTCTTGTGAATCTTGCAACGTGTGGTTTTGCACTGAATGTCTGACAGAGCATATGGAATCCAAGCTCCAAATTTCCATGCAAAGCCAAGACCCTTCAGATGGATGGATTCCCACTATCCTTTGGGACTCTTCGAGCTTCTCTGCCAGTTGACGAGTCGTCTGGCTACTATCGGTAAGAAGTAGTTCAGTGTCGTCCAATTCGATTGGCCTTCCTGACCTCGCTCTGTCCTCGAGTGAATAATCTCCCGAACCACTCATAACAGGCTCGATGAGCAGTAGATCCCAAGCGATATATATGATTAATTTGGTCGGCTGCCTGACGTGCTGTAGATCCTTTAATGAATTCATGAAGAATGCCGTGCCGAAAATGGCACGTAGATCTGGCATTGAGTCCGGAAGATTGGATAGATAACGAAGTACAAGAAGGGTCTTGACCTGTGTCCGCGTGCGAACGGTAGACAAGTGCGATAGGACTATGAAATCAGCAATCAATACTGCTAGTATGTTCACAAGGAGAACGGGAAAAAACTTTTCGAAGTGTGAAGAGACTTTTTCCAACCTAATAGTTCCAAAGTTTTATATGTACTGTAATGTTGAGTGAGGCGGTATTAAGTTAACGGTTCTATTTTGTTTTGTTGGAGAAGTCGTGTTAGAACAAGACTTTTCAATCAACCCAATATAAATCAGTTAATTTCACGTGTCCATCACGGAGAAGGCACCAAAGCCAAGGGGAGTTTCGACAGGGCGGCGTCTACCAGCAGTTCTTTCTTTGAGCTTAACCATGGGCGATTGCTTGCCAGTTCATAACCATGGCGGCGAATCACCCGTGTTTACAACATATTGAAGGAGAAAAGCGTCGGGATTCGGAAGATGTGCCGATGTCGTCCAACGTGTTTTGGGATTCAGAAGAGTAAGGGGACTAGTAAGTGGAGACTAGTGAAAGGGATTCAGTAAGGGGTGACCACTAAGGAACTACCAGTTAATGGAATGAATGGGGACCAGAAAGAGGAGGGGCGGAGGGGGCGACTAATGGTAAGGAGAAAGCTATTTTCTCCCAGTATCATCCGATGTGCGTCGGGATTCAGAAGAAAGTACCACTGAGGGGGCGCCTAAAGGAACGCCACTAAGTAAGGGGTACCAGTATTTTCTCACAGTATCCCGTCCAACGTGTGTCTGGTGCAGACGATGTAACAGAAGTTGTGTGTTGGGATACAGAACTATGTTGGGATACGGAGTGCGTGTCGTAGACATCGTAGAAAGGTCGTGGCATGTGTCGGAACAGAGCAAATGTGTCGCGCATGTTATACAATATGTGTCCGGACTCAGCTTTTACTACCGTCGGACAGCAAACAGTATCGGCCTGTCGACAAATGCGGGTTGACTTAACCTATGTTTCTGCAGGTTAACACTTCGGATTGATCCTGTCACGGTCTGTTATTCCCTACTTAGAGAACGGGTACTTCGAGAATAAATCGCCGCATTCGATAGAGGGTGAACAGGCTTCATAGAAACAATTTTGAAGTTTTTCTGCTCCATCGTATTTTGCTAAATTACTCTATATAAGAACCAGTTCTTTCCTCCAGCGAAAGTAGGAAACAACTCTTGCCTCTGCACTGGTAGTGAGCGGTGGTGATGCCATCTCCTTCCGCTTCGCTGTGCTGTAAGTTCTACTTTCCACTTACGATGGCAAGTACTCCGACCCACCCAATCCGCCGTGGCTGGCGTGGCTCGAACGCCAAGAAATTCGCGGCCGACTTCTCCGTATACACCTTCAACGCGCGATCCATAGAAACTGCGACATGCGGACTTTGAAACAGCAGTGGAAAAGGTAAATTTGACGTGAACAGCATATCAGAAACGGAAATTTCCGGAAGAGGTGAACTAAGGCTCCAGAATGTGTACACCCCCTGTTTACTGTGGAAATTCAGGCGGCAGAAGAAACAGCGGAGTAGGAGTTTACATCCGATCGTAATTGAACCGACAAAGCAAATGTTTCTTCCACAATGAACGCATTATCGAAATGATAATAAGAATAAAGGCCAAGAAATCCTTGCGTATCATCCAAGTGCATGCACGTCATTCTAGCCATGATGAGGAGGAGGACGAAAACTTCCTAGATGATCTGAGCAAAATCCAACTTACGTAGAAGCTCACAACTAGTACTTATTGGTGACTTCAACGCCACTCCAGGAGCACGCCAACATCTGGAGCGGTTTATAGGCGTGAACGCTGCAGAACCTCGAAATTCACGAGGGAGCAAATTTGCTGAATCCTGCGAAGAGCGACGCTTGATTATTGCAGGCACGTTCTTTCAAAAAAGAGTAACACACGTTGGACATGGCAGAGCAGTGCTCTCGGACTAAGGAAAGTAATGGACTATTCCCGTGCCCAAAAGACGGAAAGTGAAAGACGTCAAACTCCTTGGTTCTATGAGTGCAGGTAGTGATCACAAATTTCTTCGCTGCACCATGCGATTTCGGCAGACCAAAGCATTGCACAACCGCACCACGGCGCACGCATAGTGGACAAGTCCATGCTTTGCCTCCACGCTCAGCAACTACTGGATAGGAATCCTGCATGCATTGAAGTCAATGAAGAGTATCGTAGACTAACCACCATCAATAACACCATCATCAACAAAGCCACACGGTACCAGTCCTTGCCTCCACGAATTTCACAGCGTATTAGGCAATTATTACAACATCGCAGAGAATTGCGTTACGGACAAGAATCACCTTCCCAATTGATAGAATATGCTGAAACGTTCAAACTCGCCAGAAAATCGCTCAAAGATGAGCTCCGCAAGCGCCACATTGCTATATTGCGAAAAGCTGTTAGAACTGGTCGGCTTCGTCCTGGACAACGTGAAATAGCCTATATCAGGCGCCCCTTGACCACTCTTCATCAAGACGCCAGAAATCCTCCCACTAGCTGCCGCGACCCACTTGCTGTAACTGCTGATCCATTCGATCATTTTACAACGATCTATACCGATCACTCCATGGCCCACAACCCCTTTCCGCTAGCGCAATCGACCTCTCCACTTCCTTCTCAGAGAAGTTGAGGATGCACTGAAGAGTAGCAAGGCACGTTCCTCTCCTGGCTCTGATAAAGTACAGTCGACTACACTACGCCCTCTCTCCAGCATGCTCGCCAATCGTCTTTGCCAGTTCCTTAACTCCATCCTCTCCACAAAAAAAAACGTGCCAAGAGAATTAGCCTTCTCCGATACCATCTTATTCTATAAAAAAGGAAACGCGTTGGATGTTGCGAATTACAGACCAATTTCACTACTATCAACGATATACAAGATTATGACAGAAATTCTCAATGAACGACTGAGAAAGATTGCCAATGACTGCAGCATCCTTCCCGAACAGTAAACTGGATTTCTAAGAAATTTCTCCACAGTTCACCACATCCTCACTTTGAACATCCTGTTAGGAAAGGCTTACGACTTCAACATCAAATGTTGTGCGTTGTTCATAGATTTTAAAAAACCCTTCGATACTATCGAACTTCCAGCAGTTTGGGAGGCTTTGAAACACTTTAATGTCAAGGATAGCCTGATCAAAGCTATTCAACTACTTTATGCAAACGGAAGTGTTGCTATGAAGGTGGGATTAAGCTATGTTGAGCTGAACATTCAAAATGCGCTCGACAAGGAGATTCTCTTTCACCACTACTTTTCCTTCTAACACTTCAAAACGTTCTGAATGCAGTCAACTGGCTAAATAGAGGTTTCCGCATTAACGACAGGAAGCTTTCGTGCCTCGCATATGCTGATGCTTTCGTCTTGCTTGCTCATGACTGCGACGAACTACAAAGCATAGCAGAAGATCTTGCAGAGATATCAGGTCGAGTCGAATTAGGAATGAATTACTCAAAAACCAAGTGAATGAAACTCGGTAGACCAGAAACCGACACAGAAGGGGATGTAATACGAGTCAACGGAGAAATTATAGAATGAGTCAACGAATTTGTTTACCTAAGACAGCCCTTGTCAAACCCACGCAATCCACTAAAAGAGATTCAGAGAAGAATTCAAGCAGGAAGAGAAGTCTGTTTTAAATGCCGACTGTTTCTTCGCTCTAAGGCCGTCGAGGTCCAGCTGAAAAAGAAGCTCATCGATTCTTGCGCGCTCATTGCTGTTCTATACGGTTGCGAAACGTGGTCATGGTCAAAAGAATCGGCTACAAGACTGCAATCCGCTCAAAGAAGACTAGAAAGAGCGATTCTTGATGTGCGTTTAGAGGATAAAATACGGTCGAGAGTGATTCGCCACAGATCAGGGCTGAAGGATTGGATTCACCATGCGCTCGAAATGATGTGGCTGTTTGCAAATAAACTCTGTAGAACAGAAAAACATTCATGGGCGCACATTGCAGCTACCTGATAAAAGACGAAGTAAAGGAAGACCAAGATGGCTGGACGACATCGGAAGAAACAGGGGGACAAGAGCTAAAGAAGTCATGAGAAATTGGACCGCTGAAATCCATTGAAGGGAATCCAAACAAGAAACGCTGAACTCTTCGCAAAAGAAGCACGTAATGCTTGTTTGTGCCGTTGCGATAAAAGAGTTGTGAAAAATAAAGTAGGAAGGCTTAAGGAGAAAAGAGCACCCCGCCAGTCTTCTTATACATTAGCAAATATTGAAAACCAGATGTCTGGCGGCTGCTAGGCCACTGAGCGTCTGGTTTTTAATATTTTGTTAATGTATAAGTTTCATATCACCTCTAAGCAGATTTTAAATACTGGTTGGATGGGAAAATACAGTTTGTAAGAAATACTACCTCAGTTTCACCGCAAACGTCGAGAACCACGGCATTTCGTTCAACGCTCTCAGACACTGGGGGAGAGTTCACCTGCAGGTGACAATGACGTACTTTGACGCCACAGGTGAACGGTAGGAGCTATTTTGGGGCGGAGTTTCAGTGAGCGGTCTACTACCGGTTGTTTCATCGCTCGCATGATAATATGTTGGTGAACTATAGGTGAAGTAGGATTCATTCTCACCTCTTGAACTGAGAGGAGAGATGGGATTATTCTGGGACGGAGTTTCAGTGAGCGGTCTACAGGGTGCGTAAAAAGTATTGACGCACCTACGTTTTGATTCAGCTCCAGCTTTTTCTTTCTACCCCTCTAGGTTTTTGTGTGTTATTTTTGTTGTCTGTATTGTGCTCAAAAAAACACTCACGAAAAAACTGAAGAAACATGATCGTCTTCGTTACGGTGGCCCTTTTTTTGTCTCTTACCCAAAGAGCCGAATACTTCCTTAACAAGAGATTTAGGCGCTGTTCGAAACGGTAGGTGAGGAAAGATGTCAGCAACCCAAACGTCAGCCACGGCTCTGTCATAACAGATGAAGATTACAAGAGGTTCACGCACGTTAACGTTCAAATCCGAAATTATCAACCTCTGTCCGATAACGGTAAACAGATAACGCGCGCAGGTATAGACAGCTTCTCAGACGAGCACAGCTTAAACAAGAATCCGCTGGATTACTCTTTTTAGGCGATTTTGGAGAATGAGGTCTGGGCTACTTTCAACAGAAGTGACCAGTCGCACAAGGCTACCCTGTTCAAAGCACGGAACGAAATGCAAGCAAGTGTTTGCGGCGCGTGCTCATGAATTTTTCCGTCGTTTTCGCTCCTGTATTCACAGTAAAGGAGCCAATGTCAATTACGAGTTATTCTATCGTGTTTGCAAAATCATTTTCCATATTTCTCAAGTGAATATTTTAAAACTTACTGCGCAATACTATTTCCACAACCGTCATTTAGTGCGTCAATACTTTTTACGCACCCTGTACTACCGGTAATTTCGCCGATCTGACGATAAGCACTGCTAATTCAGTCTATTTAGGGAATTCGTAAGGACCAAACAAGACTTTAGAAATGATGTTCAGCTCTTTCACTCAACTTCAATTTTGCTTTAAAGATGGTTGAGGAGCGCGGCCAAATTTCGCGATTGTGTAGGAGCGTGTTTCCAGCTCCTCTTTTGTGCTTTTCTCAGCTTATGTTGGCAAAGCTTCATTGCAGGAAGCTGCACCAAATGGGCTTCTTAACATTTTTCGGAATTTTGTCTTAAAGGAGCACAAGTTCTTTCAATAAATGTGAGAAATATGAAAATGCGCAAGGCTGCGTTATGGTGATGGAAAGCGCACTAATTCTGTGATAACCCAAATACTAGAAAAGCTAGGAAGTTTTGGTCTCAAATTGTAGCTGCGCATATCTGCATGTGGGCACCGCTACCACAAGATCGCCGAATTTGGCGTCTTTCAATAGGATTTCTTCCAGATCTATTATTTTCAATAAAGGGCAAAACTGAGTTTGAGCCTCCGGAGAGCAATGTTGAAAGCAAATGTGTGGCTGTTCCAGCACCACGTGCAGAAATAAACTTGATGACTGCCCTTCACGTACATTATTTAGAAGACACTGTCACTGGTGTTTTCATCTTCCCAACAGTATTTTCAAAAAGATTATTGGTTCTTCGTTTAGAAGCATTTTAGCTTCCTGGGTGAAGATTATTCTTAAATAGCACTATATCAGAATTAACCGCGAAGTGAAGTAGTGAGCAGTCCAGCTGATCTCTAGCGTTTGGACAACGTCTTAGCGCCGTTCTCTGCACCTGTTCCGTAGTTGACCGAAAAGCATTCAAGAAAGTGTGTGATTGAAGACCGGTCCAGTAATTTTTTTTTTTTGGTAGGTTAAAAGCACAAACATGGTAGGTTAAAAAGTAACCTGCTAGCTACGGCGTAGGTTTAAATTCATCTTTGCATGCAGCGAATCTTATTCTCGTATGTGGGCTAGATCCTATAATAGCTACATACTCTTTACATTTTGAGAGCTTCGTGGAATAAATTCCAAGCCTTGTTTCGTTCTTGCCCTTGTAAGCAAAATATCACTATCAACGAAGGTTCCGAGGAAAACCCATGCTCGGTACGTAGCCGGCAAATACGGCAAGGATTGTTTGAAGATAGGGGAACCATAAGGATGTGAGCTAATGCATCTGCAACGGATGCTTTCGTTGGACGCTGACGAGGAGTACAAGCTGACAAGGAAGCTGTCTCAACGGGGGGTATATTTTCTTAGTGTCGTCCAACGTGGCGTCAGAAGACGTGCAACAGACGTCGTGTCACGTGTGTCGGGGTGCAAAAGAGGTGTCGTAGACGTCGTGACATATGCGTCCGGACTCAGCAAATGTGTCGCAGACGTTATCCAATGTGCATCCGGAGCCAGAAGCCGTGCCAAAAATAAGACTTTGCCCAGCATCCGTGAGCTTTTCAGATGGCTTTTTAAAGGCTTCGTGCAACAACGAGTGTGTGTGTACTTCATTCTCACTTCCGTTTTCTGCTGGCACATGGGTAAACGGGTATAGGTGGGGAGTTTCAATCATTTTTCAAGAGTTAGTAGAACCTGTTACGGTCTCCTTAGTGCCACATGCTTACGGACTGAACATTCTATAATAGTATATAATGCCATAGATTCTAGAATATTCTAGAGAATAATAAAGGTGGTTTCGACTTGAGAGACCCACGATCTCTGTGACTCGGACCGGTCATCGCGACTGAGTATCGCTCAGTCTCTCCATACAGCGGAAACGACAGTGGCGGAAGAAGGTTTACTTTTTCACGAAAATGCTCGGCCGCATGCTGCAAAGATGTCTCGCCAAAAGTTTTGAAGAAGTTCATTGGACCAAAAGTCTGCACACGACACGGTGTCATCTGTAGAGATGGTACATCAGGACACTAAAAACTACGCTAAAAGGAAGTGGGAATGAGCTATTAGAGGAAGGAAAGTGAGCACAGCTTTCTAACTAGGGCTGCATTACGGCATATTGACGTCAGTTGCCCGTAGGTCGATAACGTTTACGAAAATTTACGACTTACGACCCAAGATGTCGTGAATCAATTTTTTCGATTTTTTTTTGCAGGCGCAGCCTCGCAACCACCTTGCAGATTAATAAAAATAACTCATCAATAGGTGCATGCAAGTAGATAACGGTTAATATTAAATTACAGTATAAAATAATAGCGAAATATAAATGGAAAGTTTTCAAAAATTATATATGAAACATAGCACCTTTTTGGGTGAGTTTTTTCTACAAAAATAATTTCGTTACGGTTTTTGTTGATTCTACGAAAGAACTGATGAGGGGCGTGAAATTTGCTTGGGTGACTCTCGACAGCCTTTGACGGCGCCTGCTGAGGTCTCATGTGGTTTTTCATGATGCACGCTGGATGCCAAACCGTCAGCATCTTCCGCATGAGAAACGTCGAACGCTGGAAACTGGTGCTAGTCTGCAAGGAAAGGCCTAGCCTTTGTAAAAAAAATTTGTAAGTGCGAGCTAGCGCTAGTTTTTAGATTTTGCCCGATTAGAAGACTAAGCGGACTTCTAATGGTGCAAAATCTAAGCAGCCTCTCCATTTCTCACCAAACGAACGTTTCCATTACACCTATCAAGCAAGGCTGTGCAGGAGATCTTCACCATTCAATTCTCTGCCGACCGTCATGGTCTACGAAGTTCCATCGGTTTGAGCTCCCCGATCAGGCCGTTGCCCGCCCGGCGCAATTTCCGGCCTGCACTCATTGTTGTTCGGAAAAATGCCGAAATGCTGGCGGCTCCATGGCGGAAACAAGCGCGTCGGGCTGGGACCCTTGATGCCCCTGGGTCCCTCCATCGCACTCCTCCGGCTTCTGCACGTGCTCCAGCAGCTTGTGAGGTGAATCAGTCGAGGGGCTTCTCGTACTTTGGTGACCATGCGATTCGTTGCACTCGATGGATCACTTAGAGACTTCCGGACGCGCTACCACTCGACGTATCCGTTTCCATCTTCTTCTTCGTTTCTTCACTCCGTCGCGTCACTCTCTGTGCCTCTATCTGGTGCGACGTTCCACTCGAACCCCCTTCGTGCGCCGTAATCTTGACCAGAGTAGGGACGTGGCTCCCATTCGGAGCAGCGGCCGGCGCACTTCATGTGTCATTGCCGAGTTCGGCGCCAGCTGGCCCTCTATTCCGTGGCGTTGTCGTCTTCTGCAGCAGGAAGTTCTCAAGGCTCGATCGTTGGCCGACGTAGGGGCCTTTATTCGCCTGGATAAAGGCGAGTCGCCATGGACAGCCTCCGCCCCCGGGCAAACAAAAAGCGGCGTGTACCCGTCGCCGGCCAACTCCTTCTGCAGTTTCGCTCCTGACTGTAACTCTTTTGGAAAAGGAAGCTTCGAGATTAGTTGTGTGACCGCATCTCCTCATCCCCTTCTTCATCTCGCTTTTAACTCTGCCCTTCCATCGACATCGCTGTTCTTCTTCCTGACTGACCAGCAGAGTTAATCCCAGCTTGGGGCCAGACATCGATCGGCGGACGCAGAATTTGTCAAACTCCTGCTGTTTGTCTTCCTCCAGTCCTTAAAAGAAGCATCAAATTGCATGCCTCCCCTGCAGTGTGCGAATTGAATCATCGTCGTCTTGATCCTCCTCTGCTCCCTCATAACCCTGTTATTGCCACAATTAAGAGCTGGAAATCGGAAACACAGCGCAGGTGACGCGTCTAAAGCCGATTCGCTATGCTGATAACTTCTAAATGGATTTTTTCGACGTACGAAAATTGACTGCTGGACAGTCCAAAGATGTGCCATCGGGTAACGGTCAGTGCCAGCTGCTCTCCAAAGAGCCTACCCAAAGATGTGCATCCGATAAGCGCACGTGGTCTTCTGTTCAGTTTCCTTTGCAGACTACTCGGCGGTGGCCTTTCTGCCTGTGATCATGATCGGCGCTGTGGTGTTGGGTATCTGTGGTGTTTGTCAGTACAAGCGATGGAAACACGAAAAGAAACAGGTCGGCCTTCATTCACCTGTGGTTTCCATTCGGTGCTGAAGCGAAAGGACTCTCGTTCAGATCGCGCATCTCAGTGAATTTTACGAGGTATTCGAAGGCTCTTCATTCAGATACGGGAAAATGCTTGTGCCTGAGCATCCAGATATCGACGAGGTGAGTACTGAACTCTGTGTGTTCTTCTTTCATGGGATTAATCACAGGAAAGTAACTTCTCTAGGAGAGGCTACTATCAAGTTAATCCCACTTGTAAAGATTCTTGAAACGAATCAATTAGACTTCACGTATTGCATGTAAATAAATGGCCGAAAAATTGCCCTTATCGCCAGGTATTGTGGGACGTTGCGACAGGTGCGAACTCGAATGAAAGTATTGTGTGCTCGAGCACAGCTCATCGCTTCTGTTGTCTAGAGAACGGACGAGTAAGCAGCTGAATGGGCATTTTGTTAATGAATGGGGGAAATCCATGTTGAGTGGGTTGATAGCATGTGCTAGTAGAGCAGCATACAATGCTTAGTGGAGAAACACACTGTGACCCCGTTCGTATTTCTTCTAAAGACACGGTCGGGCGTCTTTTTTATATGCTGCGTAGCGTAGGATCCCTTTTTAAGAAGGCGAATGAGTGAAGATCAAAAATCTAAACACAGAGAATTTTCACGGATGGTCTTACATGGTTACGATGTTGGTCGGATGGACAGGAAAGCGCTACCTCGTCCTTCCTTTTTGCTGTTAGAATCATCGCTTTACCGGAACGTACGTCTGCGCGGTTGCGTTCAGATAAAATGGTGTTATATTGTTGTGCCTATCCGACGAAGGTTTTTACTGGTTTTCACCCTTTTTACACGAAGACCTAGGGTCTTGGGGGAGCCATGTTCAGAAAATCATAGGAGATGAGCAGTTACTATGGGCAGCCAATCCTTGTGCGCCTTCAAGTTTCACAGACGTAGTCCTAATCACCTAGTCATTCTGACCTTTGCAGGATGTCTCAGCATTGAGAAATTGTTCATCAAAGCAAGCCGTGGCTGATTAACAGGCTCGCGCGACGCGCTCCAGCTACGCTTACACTTCCTTCCTTTATTCCTTTCTACTCTCTCCTCCTTATAGCCGAGTCCTTTTAGGCTCAAGCGTGTGGTGCGAGAATCGCAGGGGATGGTCGTACATTGTTTCAAGCTGGGGGGGGGAGGGGGGTCGTACTTCGATTTGGTTCCTAAGACAAAATTCCTCGGAGGAATCGTTCTTTCGCAAGTATTGTAAGCAGAGGTTTATAAATAATAAATTTATTATCATTATCATTCAATTAGTGAAGTTTTGACGCTTCTTCTTCTTCTTCTTCTCCTGAGCGTTTTAGTCCCGCGCAGTCGCAGTCCGCTGTTCTTGTGATCTGTCGCCACCTCATCCTATCAAGGGCGTCATCTGCCGTGGCGCCGACTTCGGCGAGATCTCCCTTGATGACGTCCTTCCATCTTTTCCTTGGGGCTCCTCTCGGACGCTTTCCGGGTGCCTCGAAATCTAGTGCCAACCTTGTGGGGTGATCCTCTGGTCTTCTGAGGACGTGTCCATACCACCTCAGGCGCTGCTCTCTCATCTTCAGCTGGATCGGGGCTGTCTTCATCACTGCCCTAACATCCTCGTTTCGCACCCTGTCCCGACGGGTCCATCCACATGCCCACCTCAGCATCCTCATCTCCACGGCGTGCAGTTGCCGCTCCTGCGCCTTACCCAGGGCCCAGCACTCACTGCCGTAGAGGAGGGCAGGTCTCACAACTGTTCTATAGAGCTTGCCTTTGAGCGTCCTGAAGCATCTACGATCGCAGAGGATCCCTGTAGACTCCCTTCACTTGAGCCAGGCTGCGTTTATCCGTCCCCTGACTGCCTGGTCCACACTTCCTTCCTCGGATAGGTCACTTCCGAGGTAGCGGAATTCTTCCACCTTCTCGATCGTTTTCCCTTGGTAGTCTAGGATCGATCCAGCGCACTGCTCAGAGCTGATGAACTTCGTCTTCTTCACGTTCAGCCGTAGGCCGTTGTCTGCGAGGGCTCTCTGCCACAGCTGCACCTTTTCCTCCAGCTCCTCCTGGCTGTCGGATACTAGGGCGATGTCGTCCGCGTAGAGGATCGTTCTGAGAGGGCCTTCCTCAAGGAGATTCACTATAGAGTCAAGCGTCAGCAGGAAGAGGAACGGGCTTGGTGTACCCCTACTGTGATGTCCACTTTCCTTGTCACCCCGTGTGGAGTTCGTATCGCCGCTTTCGAGCCCTCGTACATGTCCCTTATGACCGTGATCAGACGTTCCGGGACACCCCTCCCTCGAAGGGCATTCCAGATTACGGCCCGAGCTAGCCTGTCGTAGGCCTTCTCCAGGTCCAGGAATGCCAGGTAGCAGGGTTTTCGTTTCTCCTGATATTTCTCCATCACCTGACGAGCGACGAAGATGGCGTCTGTGGTGGACCTCTCAGGCATGAAGCCCCACTGCACCTGGGAGATGGGTACCATCTCCCTCAGCCTTGAGTCGACCAGTCGTTCGTAGATCTTCATCGTGTGTGAGATCAGTTTGATCCCTCGATAGCTGGAGCATTCGGAAGCGTCTCCCTTCTGCTTGAAGATGAGGACTATGGTGCTGTTCCTCCAGTCATCCGGCATCTTAGCTTCTTTCGTGATTCTGTTGAGGAACTGCGTCAGCCAGTTGATTCCGAGGTCCCCAAGCACCTTCCAAGCCTCTACTCGCACACAGTCAGGCCCTGCTGCCTTTCCGAGTTTCATCTTCCCTATGGCCTTGCAAACCTCTTCTTGCGTCCAGGGTGGGATGGGTCCTTCCGTTGGTTGTTCTTCCTCGGCCTCCCGACGAGGGAACTCCTCGTTCAGGAGTTCCTTGAAGTACTCCCCCATCTCTCTCTGACCTCGACCGGCTTCCGTAACACCCTACCGTCAGCACTCTTCACAGTCTTCACTACTCGAATGTCGAGGCTAGCTCAATGACGCGCCTTGGCCAGGCGGATGGCGAACTTCTCTCCCTCTGGCCCGTCTAATTTCTCGTACAGGGCATCCATTTCCGCGAAGTTTTGACGCAAATAAATCAATTAAATGACGATTTTTAGGCATGGCAGCGACATGGCAAAACGCTGAGCACCGCTTCTTCTACGGAAAACAGACGTTATTTGGCTTTGCAGAGTTATTGCACTAGATAATAAGACTCTTCATCTAGGTGGCACATCAGACACATGGGATCACCGAGAACAATTAAAGATCACTAGCACTTGCTTGACTAAAGGCTCGCGTTCGTTTCCTCTTAATTCCTTGCGCACCTTACCGGTTGTAAGCTAGCGGTTCAGTCTTCGGTAGACTTTAAATCAAGAATGCAAGTTGGATTACCTCTTAGATCAACAAATTCAATTTCGTCTTTACGCATGAACGCATACGTGCTAGGAGGGAGGGTGAAAAAGAATTCGATTAGGAGCACGACTCGTTTAGACCAGGAACGCCATCACGTAACGAGACAACAGCGAAAGCTGTGTGAGGGATGATGAGGTCCATCATGGTCGCTCAGATCATTTTTACCTGGTGTGCCCATCCTTTTTCAGGTTGGGCAAAGAGCACCTTTTTATATACCAATTTCAAACACTCCTAAGATAATGTAAATCTTCACGACATCCATTCTTGAAACCTCTGCCGGAAATACTAATCTGTTTACAGTTTCCTTCCTCCGTAAGGTTGCTTGCTGGATATATTTATTCATTTATTTGTTTATTTGTTTATCTTTATTTTCCTGTCTACAAACGAAACAAAATACAGTTAAGAATAGCAAAACAGCAAGTAAAATGAAAAGGAAAGCTCTAGGCTACATAGGTAATCTACCATATTAATCGTAAGTCTACTAGGAACCCTTGTCAACTATTTTCTGAAACACCTTAGGCTGTTTTATAAATTTCTCCTGACTTTCTAAACTTCAGAAATTCTATGCACTTTATTTCTGTCCTGACTTTTACATTAAAGCGTTAAACATTCACTGACGATATCAAGGTCTACAAGAGTATCAAGAGCACGAAAGATTTCATTTCAGGTAACAACTGACTATATCAGATGCCGAGAAAATATTAGGTTGTCCCATAAGTCTTCGCCGTTTTTTTTTCAACGATTCACTGCAGATTTCGCCGGCGGTCTCTTGCATAGCGCTGCACAGCATTCGATAGAGAATGATTTGCTCTATCAGATCATGTATTGCATTTCCTTTTTTATCATGAATTTTGTCAATTCTTAGTCGTTGAAGTGAAAAGTGAAAAAGTGAGAAAGTAGCCATTTGCGCACTTGTTCTCTCCGCTTAGGTTTGTATTTTTTCAGTTTTTTCGAGCATTTGGGAGACAATGTTCTGTACTACAAGAATATGTGTTAGTGCTATTTGCTCATTTGTCCCTTATTGATTTCTAGGCCATCAAATTGGGACGTCCGAAGGAGGATGGTTATTTTTTCCTGCTCTCAGGTTGGACTTTTTGGGTTGGTGTTATATGTCATTTGAAAGAAAATGCCTTGCTCTATAAGAATATGTGTTGCATTTGTTGATTTCTATTGAATATCAACGAAATGCCAAAAAGAGAAAAATCGTCTTCACCAACAACTTCTTCTCCTTTTCAGTTGTTGATATTCGACAGAAATCAGCGTGAGCCAATAAACGCGACACAAATTCTTACGAAGCAATACATCCTCTTCCAAACGACATATGACACCAAGCAAAAAAGTCCAACCACAGAACCGGAGTTTTGGTAAAAATTCGGACGGGAAAGTCGGAATTCCCAATTTGATGGCCTAAAAAGCAATGAAGGACAAGTGAGAAAATAGGACCAACACATATTCTTGTAGTGCAGAACATTACATTGTCTTCCAAGTGCTATAAAAAACTGCGGAAAAAATTACAAACCTAAACAGAGAGAACAAGTGCGCAAATGCCTACTTTTTCACTTTTTCACTTTTCACTTCAACGACCTAAAAATTGACAAATTTCACGATGAAAAAAAAATGCAATACATGTTCTGATAGAGCAAATCATTCTCTTCCGAAAACTATGCAGCGCTATGCAAGAGACTGCAGGCGAAATCTGCAGTGAATCGTTGAAAAAACGGCGGGGACTTATGGGACAACCTAAAAAATTGGTACTGCCCTTGCAGCGGAGATAACTCGTTTTTTATGCTTAGATCAAGAAATCGCATTGCTATACCCACTTGTTCTATCAACGGTCAAGTATTAGAAGGGAACGAAGAACCTTGGGATCTGCGCTTCATCATTAAGAGGTATCCTTCTTTCAGAAAACACGGCAAGTTCTTGGTGGCAAACGTAAAGTATCACATACGTATACCATTTTCACATCAAACTGGACAACTTTCAAATCTAAATGGACACTTTTTAAATCAAAGTGAACACTCTTTAAGCAGGCTTGACGCCTTTGAAGTTAGGATGCATTCCACAATAGGGATAGCTTCCACATTAGATTAGAAGTCTCCAGAAAAGGTTAAAATAGTTTGCTTTTCAAGGAAGATTTAAAAGCTTCACGAAACAAGAATTTCAACAATTAATGAAATAAAAAACGCAGCGAACTAAACAAACGCATGGCGCGATTTCTTTTTTTAACAAGCTAACGTTTTATTTTTTATACTAGGACAAGCTTTACTCCATTATTTTCCTTGAGAATCGAAATGTATAAATCTTCAAATAATGCGTCCACTTAATAAGGCACATGAATTGTAAATTTACAGGAAGTCACTCGGGCCCTTATAGCTTGATTTCTTGTTTGAAGTACAACTTCCATCTCCGGAGGATGGTAGTCGGGATCCCCTGAATCATCACATCCGACCCCTAGTGGGGAGAAGATTTGAAGATCCCTTTGTATGAAGTCAATCGGACGCAAGGTCTGACCATCGTTCAGATCGTCGCTTACATACGTGATCGGTCGAGTATTGATCAATCCTTCGATTTCTATCAAGACGGTGGTCATTTCCTCTAAGGACAGCACTGTCTTCGCCAACGTCTTGTATAGAGATTGCTTGACTGACTTGATAAGCCTTTCGTAGAATCCTCCTTGCCAGGGAGCGTACGGCGTAATATGTCGCCAGTCAATCTCTCTCTCACTTAGTAGTTTGGCTACCGTTGGGTCGGATCTTGCTGCCTTCATGCTTTCGTAGAGTATTGCTTCCCCTAGTTCAAAGGTAGGTGCATTATCACTGGTTATTGAATCTGGCACTCCTCTTCTAGCGAAAAATCTGCGAAGCATGTTAAGAAACGCTATTGATGTGAGATCTGCCACGACATCTAAATGTACCAGGCGAGTCGTCATGCACGTAATTATTGCGCCGTAACATTTTTCTTGACCTCCTAGCATCGCCTTTATGGAGAGCGGGCCGAAATAATCTAACCCGACATATTGGAAAGGTCTTGACTGCACCACCCGTTCTTTTGGCAGATCCGGTTGTCTTGGATACTTGTAAGGGAGGTTATTGAACTTCTGGCAGTGGAAGCATTTTCGAGTTGTGGCGAGTACCTGTGAACGTAATTGCGGAATCCAGAATTCTTGCCTGACCAGTGCTATTGTATGATTAACTCCGGGGTGCCCTTTCTCATGTACATCTCGGATAATAATTTCAGCTAGCATAGTTTTTTGGAGAACGAATATCGGGTATTTTGCGTTCTCGCTTAACGGGGCCCTCCCTAGTCGCCCGTAGCAGCGAAGGATTCCTTGCACATACGGTCGGATGTTGAGATTGCTCAGGGATTGTATGATTTGCTTGCTAACCTTCCGAAGTCGTTGGCATCCTCGCAATGTTGCTCTGCATACTGCCCATAGTAGTCGACATGCCGCTCTCACCGGAAATCCGATTACCACCGGTACGTACAAGAACACATAACATCCAGTTACCAGGAAATATATCACAACCGAGGATGCTAGCATTGCACTCTTCGGCCAGCATTCCGGATTGAAGATATTTGCCGAACAAAATGTGCATCTTATTGAATCACAGAATGGTCCTGGAGGGCACTTTACTTCTATGGTATTGATAGATCGCCCATCATCGAACTTCCATTGGACTAAGTGTTCGTGAAGAATGATGTCCGGGGGAAGGTCAATCCTTTCTTGATATCTTGGGTTTTCCACCTGAACACAAAAGTGTTCTGCACAGATCTTATATGGTGCTAAATTGGGAGATGACAGTGTAATACCGCCTGAAGTGCACTGGATTGAATGTATCGAATTATTTCCCGCTGCTGTAGTTACGTCGATAACAATTGACATGATAAGCGAGATCTGGAGCATCGCCGAGGCGGTAATAGTTGCGACGTTGGAGGTCTTTCTTGCGGGTTCTGCTTCTTCCTCCGGCTCATTCCCTCCGTTCTCGTCTTCTTGGTAGTTGACCCTTTTTCGCTTTCTGAAATTATATCGTTGGTGACTTTGAGATGAAGAGTGCTCCACGTCTTCTGAAGTCCTTGAGGAAGAAGGAAGGTCTCCTGAGCTTTGTTGTCTAGTTGGAGACAACTGTTCTTGGGTTACTTCCTTATTGTTTTCTTCTTGATGAAGTTCCAACGGGACAAGAAGATTTATAGGTCGCCGTATGAGTCGACGTGAAGGCATCCTCACAACCGCTTCCCGTACTGTACCAGTCTTGTTAGCGACTACCTTCTCTATTCTTCCCATTTTCCAACAGTGGCGTGGCTGAATGGGGTCACACAGCAGCACCACCTCTCCATCAGAAGGAGGTCGTGGACATCCCTTCTTTGATCCTATCTCGAGTGTATGTTTTTCTCGCAGGGCTGTCAGATATTGGTTCTGCCAGACGTTCCAAAATTTCTAGAGAAGATTAGCATGGCCCCTGCGCAAGGATGAAACGCACATTCGTGAAGCGTTCCAAAATGAATTTAAAAATTTGATGTAAATTCGTACCAAATATTCCTTGAATAAAAAATTCTCCTAACCTTCTCGGAGTCTCTAGTTTTGATTCGAAAGGTGTTCAGTTTCAATTCAAAAGTTCTAGGCTTGTTTAGAAGAGTGGCCAATCTGATCAAAGTGTCCAGTTTGGTTCGAGAACTGTCGAATTTGATTTGGAAATGTTCACTTTGACGTAAAAATGTGAACTATATGGAGTATTCAAGGCAACTGTTTCGAAAATTTACATCGGAATTTACAAGACCTATGTTAGGCATATGATAGAATCTGGGGCAACCGTCACTAAAACAACCAAGATAGAACGATAAAGATCGGTCTTCTCGGATCCAGGAAACAGTTTCCCCAGTGATGAGGAGTGCTACTCAGTGAATTATAGCTTGATTCCTAATGGTTGTAGGGATCCGAGCTTTTCGTCTGCCTCCACTAACAGATAGACAATAAAGAACGATGTTTAACATTCTCACTAAATGGCTGTCGAATAACTTAGAAGAATTTGTCGATAGGGAAACGACGGCGTGAGTGAAAAGCTTAAACAGCTTCCTCCTGTTGCTAAATCAAGACAGAACAGACTTCTCGACCTAACGGATTCTTGCTGAACTCATCTTGCTTGGTAGAAACGACATCGTAACGATAATTTCTGTACAGGCTTGGTGTGCGGCTATTGAGAGTTGACGTTTGTATTCTCCCGAAGGAAAACGCGTACTACAGGCGTTTCTTGACAGCGTATTCCATTAAAGAGGATTTTCTGTCTTGACAACTGGGATGTTAGAGCTCTCAAACTGTCGTAAATCTCCTAGGACAACGTCCTAATCCGAGTAGAATTTCTGCTTTAAACTTTTCTCAAGACCGGGAAAATTGCAACGTTCGAATCTCGTGTGACCTCGAAGAACTGCTCCCGCAGCCGTTTAATGGTTACGTTCGCTATGTGATTTTAGCGTAGCCACGAAGGGCGGAATCTTATCCACTCACCTCAGAATTCACATTTTCAGCTTTTCTTATTTTATTTCACGATGCTTGTCTAAACCGCTTAATATAATCGATAAGTTTATACATGTGGATTATATGGCGGACCACATCACCTATTTACCCTAAACCGGTGAGATTGCCTGTCATGAGTGATCCGTAATGAAGCTTCAGATCATGGGGAATCGGCTAATCACAAACGACAGTTTCCTGTTCTTGCTTTTTCTTTCGAGCTCCTTACTTCCAGCTGTACGTATCCTACGGTGGTCGCCAAATATGATTCTGACACATCTTTTGCCAAATTTTGAATAAAGTAAACCGAAAATGTAAAGTTATAATTTACGAATCCCTAGACGAGCCTTTCTCTTGTAACACCACTTGGCTAGCTCGTCAGTGGCGAAGCAAGTGTGATATCCATGGATATGGAAAATTATAGGGGTTATCGTTCCCCAAAAATTAGATTTAAAACTTCTTGGAAACGGTTTATTTTTATGTCCGTCGTGCTAATTGAATATATAAAATGTTTCATTGCGGCTAAGAAAAAATTCATGGATTCATATTAAGTGTGTCTATCAGCCTATTCTCGTTTTCGTTCTTCCAAAAATAACTCAACTGCGGTGCACTATGCGTTGCCAAAAATATGAGAAAAGATAACATCTACACAAGCATCCTGAAATGCTAATTTTTATCAGTTTACAGTCACATTTCCGAAACGGGCTGTTTAGTTCATGAAGAGGACGTGCCCAAAGAAGTTCAACTCGTCTCCGCGTTTTGGATCACGCTCGTGATTTCATGCGATTCCAGGCGTGTTGCGATCGGATACGTCGGGCTATGCTGCTCCCGCCTTCTGACTCCTCGCCGTTCTTCCAGCCAGGGGCTAAAGCGAGATCATCCCGCGTCGATGTTCCACACAAAGCCACCACCGCCACAGAGGTTGGTGCCAACTTGCTTTGATCGGATCCAGTTTCCCCTTCGCTCTTATCTCTCAGTCAGTTAGTGTGGCGCAATGTGATGCTGTGTGCCAAGCGGTTCGAAAGGGAAACTGCTTAGTCAGGCAAGTATGCTGCGATGGCTGTTCTTTAGAAATCGCTAGTTGTAGACTGCGAGATTGGGTAGGATAAGTTCTCCTCAGTTGTGTGACATTTGCTTTCTTCTGGGCTACTGACGAAAACTATGAATTTGGAATCGACTTTCGCGGGTGACTTCCAGATGTTCGAAATTCACTGGCGGCTCTTGGAGCCAAGTGTACTACAAGGCGTTCGCCAAGCCAGTCATACTGCTGAGCAAGCTATGACGGTATATATTAGGTAGAACAACACGTTTCCTGCCACCCTTCCTGGTATTTAACGAAACTTTTGAAAAGTGTTCATCGATACGCTTTTTAAATGAAACTGACACTTTTCCAGACACTTTTCAAATCAAATTCCACACTTCTCACGTCAAATTGGACACTCTTCTAAACAAGCTATCGTTTTTGAAATCAAACTAAACGTCTTCCAAATGAAAACGAGCTCCTTCACCATCAAACAAGAGACTCTTCATACAAGTCAGAATAATTTTTTGTTTAAGGAAATTTTTGTGTGACCTTTTTTGAAGCTTTCTTTAATTCACCTACTCAACCAGTGAACACATTGTATGAAATTCTACAAAATTCTTATTTTCGAGGAAAAATTCAAGTTAAAAACTTGTTTTAAAGAACAGGAAGACGGCCGCTTTTGCGCTAAAAGAAGAGATTGCGCCATGCACTCGTCCTGACTTCGCGATTTTTATTCGATTCATAGCAAATTTTCTGTTCCTATGCAGTTTCACGCCTGTAAACGAACAAAAGCAAACAACAACAGAAACAGTTGTAAAATGTGATCGTAAAAGTAGGTGGTCGACAGCTGGTGTGGTTCACAGCAACTTTCTAGAACCATGCCGAGCCATCACAGCAGAATCCACTGTGACGAAATCGACGAGATGTACCGAAAATGCTATGAGCTGCAACCGACACTGGTTAACAGAAGAAGTCCCACTCTTCTGCGACAACGCCCACCCACACGTTTCGCAGATCACCATGCGAAAATGAAACGAACTAGGAGTTGAGGTGCTGCTTTAACCGTCGTCCTCACCAGACCGTGTGTCAAGCGACTACCACCTTATTAAGCGCTTTCAATACTTCCTGGCTGGTAGAACCTTCACAAGTCAGGACCAGGCGAAGATCGGGGGCAGACATAACTCCAACGCCGCGCGAACTCCCCTGGCATCGCGCACGCTGCGCGACGAAATTGGATGCGTTGTCGCTGTCCGATGTTTCCGATGGCTAGAAACGCTTCTTACAGGGACATGCGGCACGCGTTTGCCTTATTTCAACGTTCCTTGGAGATGCTATATGAATGTGATTTCAATGGGACGATTAGCGACAGTTTATACAGGAATCCTGGTCATGTGGATGGTTTCTAGCATCAGTATTTGCCATCTACAACTTCTTCGGTCAATTTTTCCCGTGATTATGGTTATGCTACGGAAAAAGGTCACTATCACCCATTGTCCTACTGCAGACCACATTCTATGGGATCTTAAGTTCCTTGCTAGAAACATGGTCTGGGAGCTTAAACACTGAGAACATTTCGTGCTCCATGGCTAACCATGCGTCACCGAGCGCACGTCCGCGTTTGAGCGCCGCGACGTCGCGTCGTAGGTTCTGGAGCCGGCAAAGATAGCCTTTCTAGAATTTGTCGCATCTCGACCACTCAGTTTTTTCGCTGATGGAATTAATCAACTAGTATGGCGTTGGATTGGAAAAAGCGCGCTGATTCATGTGGTGCTTATTTCGGCCGAATCCAGTGAGTAGGAGAAGGTTATGTTTGTGATTGGAGATTAGAAAGATACGTTGTTGCACCAGTTAAAGCCGCCAGAACGTTCCGGCCGACCTAATAATAATAGTGGTGCATGTGTTCATCAGTTGTTGAATGTACTGAAAGAGAGAAATATAATAATTTTCAAGAAAATGCGCTGGCGGGATTTTTTTGAACAGCCTAAGGCCGGGGGCATACTTCCATCGCCGCGATGCCATCGCGGCGCTCAGTTCATGGCCATTCCGCCGCACGCGGTCGAATAGTCAAATGAAACTTCGCCGCGGCTGCCGCAACAGTGGCGGCCGGCACGCGCGGTGGCTTCCCGCGCCCATCGCGGGCATGGCATACTTTTTCGCGCCGCGCGCGGTGTTTAGCGTTGGTCCTGGACGGATCCCCGTCGCACTCCCTTGCAGAGCGATGAGCGATGCGACGAGCACTGAGAAGTTCAAATTCTTTCGCGTCGCTGTGCAAAATTCATCGCCGCGATTCCATCGCGGCGACGGGAAGTATGCACGAAGCCTAACACTCTGACGCCGCATGACTCCAGAGAGTAGTTGAGGGGTATCAGAAGCGAGGAGACGCATTCACTCAACCTGTCTTCGTATGAGTTACCAGCCTTTCAGCCGGTTATACAAGATTATTTGGGTTTGCCTGCTTTCCTTCCATCTCATTCTTAAGGCCGCCACAGACTTCTGCGGCGCCGCTCGGCGGCGCCGCTGGCCGGCCGGCGGGACCGGCGGCACCGCTGAGCGGCGCCGCTCAGCGGCTTGACTTATCATCAGTGGGAGCGGTGACGACGAGGTACTGTACTGTTTCTAGTGGGGACCGACTGGTGCTTAACAATAACGCGCCCCGATGACGATCGCGCGCCCGCATCGACCGTCTCCGCTCTGGATCCCGCCGCGAAAGGGCAGAGCGCAGAGCGCAGACAGACAGACGCTGGAGCGGCGCCGCCGGGTGGAATGATTCAATTCATTTCCGCCAGCGACGCCGCCGGTGCCGCCGGTGCCGCCGGCCGGCCCGCGGCGCCGCCCAGCGGCGCCGCTGGCGGCGCCGCTGGAGGCGAGCTCTGCGTCTCTGCCCTATGGTTAAGCATAGGGCAGCGGCGCCGCCGAGCGGCGCCGCAGAAGTCTGTGGCGGCCTTAATACTGCCCTTTAAACGGTTATTGGCCGAGTACCTTCTTCAACTGCTCTTGCCTTTTCCCATACTTGACGTAAGTCAAATAAAATTCAGTTGAACAACACTGGTTCAACAGCTCGAAATAATCAATGTTCATATTCGTTGTGTAAAACAAAATTCGGATATGCGCTCCTTGTTGAAGTTGATGTGCGATGCACAGAAGAGTTTCAGCTTCAGCAGATTACAGGTGATCTTCCACTTCACGAATCTGAGCGCTGAGAGCCGGAAAGTTTCCATTGATGATCTATCGGAGAGCGAAATCGAGCACATTGTGTGACACCAGTGCACTCCAGCAGGAAACCGATTGCCCTACAGTTCATACGTCATCCAGATTCAAGAGCTCTTATTCTGTTTGCCAGCCGAACAATCCATTACTCAGGTAGTCCTCTTTTGTCGTTAACGAAAACGCCGGGGAAGGAGCTTCTTCTCAGCATCCGCAGGAATTCCAATGGGCCACGCAGTACTTTTCAATTAGTGCGCATGACTTGAAGAGTGGCATTTTCATCGTCTCCTTTGCTGTCTGCGGAACAAGTAGCAGTTTTGTCTCTGTGAGCACGACCAAGCTTAATGTGCGAAACAACGAAAGCGCAGGGGAATTAGATGCCCCTTGGATAATTCTCAAATCTGTGGGAAGTGGATACACCTGTTCTGCTCAGAGTAGGAACAGCTGCCCAGCTGCTGAGGAAATTACGAAAACTTTGTAGTGGCAATCAATGTGCATCAAGGAAATGCACCAGCCATTCTTTTAGTTATGAGAACCACATTTTGGCTTCCCCAAGTCAAACTTTAAGGGCAGGGCTTTTGATTCATTGCAACAAGTGGAGAATGCTGACCACCGTAGGTTACCCAGAGCGGTATTCTAGGAACATTTGTTGCGTTGTGTGCACATCCTCATTCAGAGGGAACATGGAGGCGCCAAACGCCACCATTTCAACTGGGTTTAATAACTAAGGGAGGATTTCGACCTCTCATGGAACTTCAAGCTGAG
Source organism: Heligmosomoides polygyrus bakeri (assembly GCA_947359475.1). Taxonomy (NCBI): domain Eukaryota; kingdom Metazoa; phylum Nematoda; class Chromadorea; order Rhabditida; family Heligmosomidae; genus Heligmosomoides; species Heligmosomoides polygyrus. The sequence goes on along the minus strand of OX375865.1, from coordinate 48,200,191 downwards.
ACTAGGATCATTGGAAAGAGCTCGGAATGCTGACTACGAATAAGGGTGTCGAAATTGCGAAGTGAAGCTCCTAAGCGAGTTATAACCTTCCGAAGTTGGGTGGCCTGACAACAGGCTGGCCGTACGAAAGAGCTGGCGCAAGAGCGATGAGTCATAGGGGATCCGTAAGAGTATCCGCCTCTTGGAGCGCGGCGCAGGGAGTAGTGCTCTCGCTCGTCACGTATGGCGTCGCAGGTTCGGTCTCCATTGCTGCCGGGTTTTTTTGCACATCATGATTAATCTTCGAAATCACCTTTTATTCTACATTATGACACGTGTTTGATTAAATATCCGGGAAAATTATCGTACATGTTTGTAAAAGTGGTTGAATGCAAAAAACTGCTATGGTGACATCTTTATTAACTATTTTGCACAAGGAGAGTCCAAATCTTGTAGTGAACAACTGGAGGTGTTTCTAAAACTTTGGCATTCATTGAACAAACCAAAAAAATCGAACATCGAACAACCAGAAAAATGTGTGAAGCAAAGTGGTATAATGTATGAGGAAGACCAAAATGTCGCTGATCTACTGCTTTTTCTTCACTCACTATGTTCTTTTCATCAGCAAAGGTGGTGGCCATTCTTCTAGTTGAATTTGGGGTGCCAGATGATAACGATGCACCAACTCTTGAAGAGAAAAAGGTCGCTAGAAGATTCGCAGCTATTTTACGCGACGGTACTGCTGCCTCAGCCAATGTGGAAACAGATGAAGTTTTGGCGTAAGATGTATCTATTGATGACGAGCCCGGTTTGGGATCATTGCGAATAAAAATGTCACCATAGTTATTTGTTGCCCTCAAGCATTTTTACAAACGTGTGTGGCTATTTAACCTAACACGTATCACAATTTAGGATAAAATTCACTTCGAAGAAAAATCATAATATGCAGAAGAAGCAATGGGGAGCGAACCAACGACGTCACACGCTAGGAGAGGGAGCACCCACTACCTCTGCGCCACCGCCGCAGCTGGCGGTCCATCCTTGCGGAGCCCTATGACTCATCGCTCTCCCACAACCAATTCGTGTTCAACTTCGGCAGGTGTCCGATTCAACACACTCGCTCAGGAGTTTCATTTTGCAATTTTGACACACATGTTCGTGGTCAGCATTCCGAGCTCTCTCTAATGATCCTGGTCTCAGCATGAAGTTCCATAGGAGGTCGAAGCTCTTCCCTAGTAGGATCGGCTCAAGAGAAAATGTGTTTAATCGGAGCCTAAATTGAAGATTTGTAGATTGGAGTCCGAGATCGAAAAGGAGTACCTCTTCTGCATACATGCAGAATACGTCAAGCTGCAAAATTTTAAAATCAGCACTCACACCTTCAAATCAAGAAGGAAGCATTCCGAATCAAACTAGACACTACCCATGTTAAAATAAATTTTCGTTCAAAAGTTTACTATGTCCCCCACTAAAAATTCATATGTATTTCACCTGCAGCAAGAATTAAACAAGTTGCTTGAATATTCATAACACTTTTATTACCTCTACGATAAAAATGGTTTTAGGTTTATTTTGAAGTACAAAAAAGCGGCAACCTTGGGTTTATTCTAGGTGGAATTTGCACCATACTCTCGACCTGCAGATCATTCTATTTGTCTGATTGCACTAGATCGCGAGTACCTAAAGATGCACAGTGGAGATATCTGCTTCTGCAAATTCTGTTGCACCGTTCATCAATGCGCGACTCCGCACAAACAGAACTTTGCTGCCAACCTACTGAACTCGTGGCATTCAAGAAAATTGCCTGATGCGACCTCTTTCCTTGTGAACACGTGAACGTTGCTGCTTCTTCGCTTTGATTTGAATTTACTTCTGCAGCTAAAAAAAAATGAGGAAGTTATGGGAAATCAAGCAGTGCATTCCTTTTTGGATCACGAAAAAGAATTTTCCGAAAGCCATAGCCACAGTAAATTATTATGGCAAGAAGTCATTTTGGCTTTTCTTGAGACTGCTAATTTAATTTGGAATGCTTCCGCTTTGCTTTAAAGGTATCCGGTTTGACTTCGAAAGTGCCCAGTGTGACATGAAGATATTGGACATTTAAGTAGTTGTGGCGCTTTTCTAGTTAGTACTAGTCTTACTGAGTTAGCTGCAGCTCTGTGATTGAAAAGGTGTTCTCAATAGGCAAGCATACAGCCCATTACTGGTAGACGGCTTTAAATTTCCCTGCAACGAAGTCAGCAAGTACCGCAGTTTTCTCATGGGCCCATAACACGTTGCCACCTTATTGCATCGCCTTATCCCGTTTTCTCCGGGTTTTGATAGTCCACTATTGTTCAGTTTCCTCCTCTAAGGTGTTTCGTATCCAGCTCACAATATCTCGTCTATACCTTATTGTTCTGTGCTCCGATCTGATAGGTTCTTTTATGCTACCCAGTCTGTTTGTTCTGTTCCCTTTCTCAAGCTTCCATCCTTGCATCAAATTCATTCCGCGGTATAACGTCTCTACCGTTCCTGTATGTATCATCCACTTACTCACCCATCCCCCTTCAGTTTCCCACGGACCATGTCAGCCTTAAGACGACCCTAGTCGTTGTGAACTCAACGCAACGAACGCCTCGAGTAGGCTCCCTTTGCTTCTGGTACATTCCCTCCCGCTTCAGATCTCACTTATTGAACTTCACTTACCCAATGCTCTTGTCTTGCAAGCTGTTTCCCTGTGACTTTGTGCCTTTTCAAATAAAACGTTTATTGCAATATCTCCGCAGAGTGGTGATACACAGCACTTCAACTTCAAAGGAGAGCGATTCACAACGGAATGGCCGTAGAATGCAGACAGGTGCAACTACACTCAAGTGCTTCGAAGTGGCTTCTTGTTGACGAGACATTGGCACAATGTCTGAAGGCCTCCGACGTTCACGATGTGATGAGACGTAACTCGCCAACTCCCACCGTTCAGTCCCAGTGCTCGTTCTGGAACTGCGGATTCGTTCGGCTGCATTTGCACCGACATTTTCGGCCATCGGTTTTGTACCAACTGTTTCTGCTGTTCGAAAAATGCTATGAAGCAGCGTACCTGCACTATTCCCTAAATGAGTACCATGAGAACCACCTGCTACCATTCTATCGCTAGCTGCGTAGTCCAAATCCAAATCTGACCTCACTCTACGTTTCCACATCTTACCTTTCTTTTATTAGTATTTCAAATTCACAAACGAAAGGGTAAACCGTCGGTGTTAAACTGCGATATTGTGTACCATTCCAGACCGTTTTATGCTTTCGAATTGACTAGGAGTAAAATCAAGATTCATTCTATTACTGGAACAGAGGCGCTGTTCATAACAAATAAATTTTCTACGACTTTCGAAAGCGGAGACGTGCTTAGTGCTATAGAACAGAGAAATCTCTCTGTCGGCTGGGTCAATGTTGTTATTCGTCTGGAGGTTGTTGACTACTGCTAACTCGCTCGAAGTGACCGTCAATTTGAAGCATTATGTGTAAGTGGTCTAGAGGAAAACCTTAGAAGTGCTTTCAGAATCCATTCGGAAGCTTACGGAATCAGCGGAAATTCATTTTGACGGCTCCCTTGTTTTGTGTTCAATTTAACTGACCATAAGTAAGCAGTATTCGCTCATCGCGCCCAAGAAGCCGATAGCAATCAACCGACATTGATGGAATAGTTAGCTCGTCGTGAAGCGTCTTCGGAAATGTGCCCTCTCATCCGTACGCTATCGTCGTCTTCTCCATAGAGTATGAGCCTCCAATGGTTCTTTCGATATCCACGAAACGGTGAGTTGCGGCTCGTGTCCAGGTGCGGGTGTAAACGAAACGAATTGCATGAACGATCCACCTAACTTTGATGATGGATGATGACAGTGTCCGGAAGATTGACTTCAACGTCGATTTTCTGAAAATCGGCTCAGGGGACGGACGAAGCAGTGTTGGCACGATGCCTTGCACACCAACCTAAAGGACCTATCTTCGATCTTCATCCGTTCAGCGACCCATTTTAATGGTCAGCAATTTTGCGAAGATGGATGGACTCACACAACCATGGTGAGACGATTTCTTTTAGGCACTAGGCCTGATCGTTGCAGGCAAAAGTAAAGCTGTCAGGCTCATGTTAGACCCAATGTGCCCGCCCTGAACCACGCTCCCCTTAGTTGGAAAAATCACCGCGTGTTCGAGAAAACTGAGAGGCTGGACAAAATCGTGAACGGAAGGAATTTGCGGCAACAAAATTCGGCCCCAAACAGGGAGTGTGATGCATGCCACAGTCGCTTGAAAAAGTCCTCTGAAACTCCGGCGTCAGACGCGATGCACGACCATCACCTAGTGCAGGCATCCATTATTTTACCAGGGCCGAGCTGAAATTGGATGGCACGGGAGCCTTTACCAAATGAAGTGCGATGGAGACGCCGTCCCTTCCGTGGGACAAGAATTGCTTCCAAAACTAACAAAAACTATTTAACGGAGGAAATAAAATTTTCGTGCTCGACTCTACGAACATCGGCACTGAAGGTGTACCGCTGGGCATTGCCATATAGCTAGAGCCAGCCAAACGAGGTACGACACTTATCGGAAATCGTTAGTCAGCGTCCTCTTGAAAGCTTGAAAGGATGGGATGTAAAGAGAACACCGGGACCCCCAACAACTCGCTGGTCGGAATTCTTCGTAAGAGCCCTGAATGACCGATGTGGTATTCCCTTCGAGCGAGAGGATCCTTTTGCAGCCGCCTTAGAGCGTTCCAACGGCGTCACTTTCGACTCTTTTCCCTATGTGGGATAGAGTAAGCACTGTTGTGTGTCAAACACTTCTTACCGAGCGTTTTTTATCTGAGCAAGCCGTACGTAGACTTTTGGCAGTGCTGATGTTCGACTCACCCCATGACCTCCTGTCGTGTGTCATTGCTACGAGCCGGCCATTCGGCTTCACTACTCTCTCCCATTCGACAAGCAGTCGCGGATAAAGAATCCTATTGTCCTCCACAGATCCAATCTTCTTGCCGAAGCTGAAATTCAACACATCAACATGCTCCATGGGGAATCTGATTTGATAGTTTTCCGCCGACGTCTAGATGAAGATACATGAAAAACAGGGGAAACAGGATTCTGAAGCATGAATTTCTACTGCTGTGCAAGGGTAGGAGGAAGCATTATCAATTGCAGCGAAGTCAGGTGAAGTACTTTAATGTCGTCCTCGACATAAAAATTGGTGCTGCTCCATGACAAAAGCGGGCGCATTGGATAGAATGTGACAATCTGCTCCAAGCTTCTTGTTACTGACGTTATTTCCTTCTAGATAAAACACATGGTGGTTTGCCGTAAGACTTTAACTTTTACTCTGCCATCACAGTAAGACCACTCTCAAGGTTTGTCTATTGATAGATTTCCGCAGACTTTGTCCAACGTCCACAATGATTTTAGCGCTGGAAACTCTTTCGGTTGAATACACAGTTTCATCAAAGAGAATAATATTACAGTGCGGTACCTCACGTGCACCACTTTTAAGTATTATATATCGTTCATTTCAGTCTTGCCTCTGCACTCGTAGTGAGCGGTGGTGCTTCCATCTCCTTCCGCTTCGCTGTAAGTTCTACTTTCGAAAGGTGAAATTTGACGCGATCGGCATATCAGAAACGGAAATGTCCGGAAGAGGTGAACTAAGGCTCCAGAGTGGATATACCGTTTTACTGTGGAAATTCAGGCGGCAGAACAAACAGCGGAGTAAGAATTTACATCCGATCGTCATTGAACCGACAAAGCAGATGTTTCTTCCATAATGAACGCATTATCGGAGTGATAATAAGAATAAAGGCCAATAAATCTTTGCGTATCATCCAAGTGCATGCACCTCATTCTAGCCATGACGACGAGAAGTACAAAAACTTCCTAGATGATCTGATCAAAATTCGTCTTACGTAGAAGCTCACAACTAGCAATTATTGGTGACTTCAACGCCACTCCAGGAGCACGCCAACACCAGGAGCGGTTTATAGGCGTGAACGCTGCAACAAAGCCACACGGTACCAGTCCTTGCCTCCACGAATTTCACAGCGTATTAGGCAATTATTACAACATCACAGAGAACTGCGTCAAGAATAACCTTCCCAATTGATAGAATATGCTGAAATGTCCCAACTCGTCAGGAAATCGCTCAAGGATGACCTCCGCAAGCGTCACATTGCCATACTGGGAAAGGCTGTTAGAACTGGTCGGCTTCGTCCTGGACAACGTGAAATAGCCTATATCCGGCGCCCCTTTACCATTCTTTACCGAGACCCTGAAAATCCTCCCACTAGCTGCCGCGGCCCACTTGCAGTAACTGATGAAGCCATTCGATCATTATACAACGACCTATACCGATCACTCCATGGCCCACAACACCCTTCCGCTGGCCCCACTGAACCTCACTTCCTTCCCAGTGAAGTTTGAGGTTGCACTGAAGAGCAGCAAAGCATGTTCCTCTCCCGGCTCTGACAATGTACAGTCGACTACACTACGCCCTCTCTCCAGTATGCTCGCCAATCGTCTGTGCCAGTTCCTCAACTCCGTCCCCTCCATAAAAAAACGTGTCAAGAGAATTAGCCTTCTCCGATATCATCCTACTCTATAAAAAAATGAGACGCGTTAGGTGTTGCGAATTACAGACCAATTTCACTACTATCAATGATATACAAAGTTATGACGAAAATTCTAAATGAACGACTGAGAAATATTGTCAACGACTGCAGCATCCTTCCCGAAGAGCAAACTAGATTTCTAAGAAATTTCTCCACAGTTGACCACCACATCCACACTTTGAACATCCTGTAAGGAAAGGCTTACGAGTTCAACATCAAATGTTGCACGTTGTTCATATATTTTAAAAAAGCCTTCGATACTATCGAACTACCAGCAGTATGGGAGGCTTTGAAAAACTTTAAAATCGAGGATAACCTGAACAAAGTTATTCAACTGCTTTATGCAAGTGGAAGTGCTGCTGAGAAGTTTGGGATCAAATTATGTTGAGCTGAATATTCAAAAAGTTTTTCGACAAGAAGATTCTCTTTCATGATTACTCTTCGTTTTAACACTTCAACACGTGCTGAATGCAGTCAACTGGCTAAATAGAAGCTTCCGAATGAATAACAGGAAGCTTTCACACCTCGCGTATGCTTATGCGACGAACTACAAAGCATGGCAGGAAATCTTGCAGAGATATCAGGATTAGAAATGAATTACTCGAAAACCAAGTAGATGGAACTCGGTAGACCAGCAACCGACACGGAAGGGGATGTAATACAAATCAATGGAAAATTATAGAATGCGTCAACGAATTTATTTACCTAGGACAGCTCTTGTCAAAGCCACGCAATCCACTAAAGAGATTGAGAAAAGGATTCAAGCAGGAAAAGAAGTCTATTTCAAATACCGACTGTTTCTTCGCTCTAAGGCCGCCGAAGTCCAGCTGAAAAAAAGAGTTCATCAATTCTTGCGTACTCCCTGCTGTTCCATAAGGTTGCGAAACGCGGTCATTGTCAGAAGAATCGGCTACAAGACTACGATCCGCCCAATGAAGACTTGAAAGAGCTATTCTTGGTGTTTGTCTAGGCGTAAAATACGTAAAACACGAGTTATTCGCCAAAAATCAGAACTCAAGGATTATATTCACCATGCGCTCAAAAGGAAGTGGCTATTCGCAAATAAGCTCAGTAGAAGCGAACGTTCATGGGCACGCATTGCAGCTGATTGGACACCTGATAAAAAACGAAATAAAGGAAGACCAAGAACGAGATGTCTGGACGACGTCGCAAGATACAGAGGGACAAGAAAAAAAAAGTCATAAGAAATTAGACCGCTCTGATTGAAGGGAATTTGAACAGAAACCCTGAACTTTTCGCCAAAGAAGCACTAGATAATTGTTTGTGCCGATGCGACAAAAGAGATGTAATAAATGAATAAATAAATAAATATTGTTCATCTGTGTTTCTTCTCCACCGAGAGTTCCTTCAATTTAGCGTCAACAGCCCAATAGATACCTACATTGAAAGGTAGGTTTGGTACTGCATGGTATTGCAGGTTGATTTGAAACCATTTAACCCTTCACATTGCACGGTTTTCCAATTTGAAAATTCTCTAGAAAACTCTGCCAGGTGTTATTCGTGTTCTGGTTTAATAAGACAACGCATCAAAATGCTCTAAACATTTGATAATGGTACAAGCATGTGATGGTCGATTCCAAGCACTTATAGTGTTTAATGTATTGCTTTCTCCCAAGTCAGGCTTTGCAAAATGGGACAGTCGCCTCTCCGTTAATATCAGTCACTCTAGCGAAGGGAATAGATATGGGTTTCCAAATAAGAACACGGAGCTTGAACATTGTTATTGTGTTGGAATTCGTAGGCAAGGGATTGAAAAAAATCTGAGAACTTAGGCTTAACAATATAGAGCTTAACAATACAATAAAAGTGCTTGAACTCGCACTCACTTTTTCATTCTGTCCTATTGCATTGTCTGGTCATTACTTCTATGACGATCATCTGATTCATGAGACTTTTACGGTCCTTCAGTCGTGCAGAAAACGCGCTTGCTTAGTAGTTTTACGCAACATATGTTCACGATTTGTCGTGCCGTAAGCAGAAGCAGCGCGCAAGGGAAAAAGCGGTGCATTTTTGTGCCGAAAGCTCCGCTTTTTGATAACTGCTGTAGAGTTCCATATTTCGAAATCTTCTTCTCCAGCGTTTGTCCCGCTTAGTTGCGGGGTCCGCTTTCCTGGAATGTTGACGCCACTTTCCCCATCAAATGCCTCACCAGAAAGCAAACTAGCCATCTTCCAGTCCTGATGCAGCGTATCAAGCCACCTCTGCTTTGGTCGCGTTCGTATCCGCCTACCGGGCACATGAAGGTTAAGACTAGTCTTTCGAACAGTGTCACCGTTTGCGCGAAGAACATGGCCGTGCCATCTCAGATGAGCTTCATGCAATTTCTCAACTATCGGGGTGACACCAAATCTTTGCCGAATGGAGTCGTTGCGCATTCGATCAAAACGCGTAACTCCGACCGTCCACCACCCCATCTTGTTTCCGTTATGCTGAAGCGCCTTTCAATTTCTTCAGTAACGGGACAGAACTCAGCTCCATAAATAAATCTACTCGTCAGGGGACTGTTCTGTAGATCTTCAACTGTAGCGCTCTGGTATCTTCTTGTCACAGAGGACTGCCGTCAGAGGGCGCCATTTGGACCAAGCTGTATTCACGGCTGAGTTCATTCAACGAGTGCACTACCATCGGACGCGATTGTTGATCATAAGTACTTGAACGCCATACTACCTGATAACTCAATGTCGTTCACCTTAATGGAACGCGACTCATTTTCGTCAGTGAACAGGTACTCGGTCTTTTTCACGTTAAGCTTGAGCCCAAATCTCCCCAAGCAATCGCATCAAGCTTGTGCCTGTCTCTCGAGTTCATATCATCAGCATAAAGCAACGACCAAGGGACGGCTTGCTGAAGATCACGTGATATGGCATCCACAACGACGACGAAGAGTAGTGAGGAGAGCGCGGACCCTTGATGTACTCTGACAGAGATGGGAAACTCCAACGACGTACCTGCCGGCGCTTGCACTCTACTCTTCGAACAAGAGTAGAGTAACCGCACCCACTCAATAAGCTCTTCGGGAACGCTAGGCTGTCTTAAAGCACACCATATCACTTCACACGGAACACGATCAAAGACCTTCTCCAAGTCGAGGAAGGCTAGATGCACCGGCGCCTTTTTCTTGAGGTGCCTTTCTATAAGAAGACGAAAGGCGTGTATGGCATCGATAGTGCTACACCCAGGTACGAAGCCACCTAGTTGGTAGAAAGCTGGGGCCGGATTCATCAAAGTTACTGCAGTAACTTTAACGGAGGATTGTAAGCGAAAAGCTCAGATAACGCGGCTTATCAAGCGATATGGTGAGCGATAAGCCGCGTTATCTGAGCTTTTCGCTTACAATTCTCCGTTAAAGTTACTGCAGTAACTTTGATGAATCCGGCTCCTGGACGACGTCGCGAATGCGCCCATCAACAATTCGCTCAAGGATCTTCATGCTATGCGAAAGCAAGCGAATTGGGCGGTAGCTTGAGCAGTCTGCTGGACTGTCCTTCTTCTTCCAAATAATACACGTCGCACTTATCTGCCTACTATCAAGTACTTTCTTCTCCGCAATAACCTGGTTGAAGAACGCTGCCAGCTACTTTGTTGGGTACCATGATTTTGACTTCCACAAGTCGGCCGCCAAATTATCAGCGCCTGTTGCCTTGCCTGGCCTCATCTTCTTCAGAGCCGTTTCTGTCTCTTCTACGGTGACTTTCTGAGCGGGACCATATATAGGGGGAGAAGATGAAATTCCCGCATGAGCAAATTCTACTTTCGAGACGTTCTCAAAGTAGGTGCGCCATCGATTCAAAACTATCTTGCGGTCCGTGAGTAGATGACCGTTCTCATCGTTGATGCCAAAAAAAACTTCTCAACATCCTCAGTCTGGCGATGAACAACCTTCGCAGGTCGACAAAGAAATCGTTCGCCATTGCGCGACTCTAGCTTCCCGTTGACATCATCGTACTGAGTGGCTCTGCAACGGCTACCGACTTTTTAGCGGCTTTATCGGCTTCCTGATACAAACCCAGTTATCGGCTGTCTTATCGCCAAGAAATGCGTAGTATAATCTCTTCTTCTCTCGACCTTTTTCCTTAACTTCGTTAGTCCACAGCCATCTCTGCTTATCGACCTTACGCTGTCCCGGTTCCGTAGTGCCGAGTTCGGAACGCGCAGCACTGAGTATCGCGTCCGTGGCACTTTGCCATGTCTCGTCGACGGCCGTAACCGCCGGCAACCGAATCAGTTCGACCTGCTCTAACATCGCTGGTGTGATCTTCATATTGCAGATCAGTGAGCGGTGTTGTGTGGTGGCCGTTTCGGGTACGGCACGACCTTCGCGTTCTTGACAAGCTCTTGGCCACGATTTCGCACAAGGACAAAGTCGATCTGCGTTTTAGTATTCTCTCTGTAGAATGAGAAGAAGTGGGATTCACGTTTGCGGAATCTGGTGTTAACGATGGTGCGACTCCGCATACTAGAGGATACGCTCACCATCAGCATTACGTGAACCTAAACCGAGACCACCATGACAGCCGTTCGCAGCGCCAATGTGCCGCTAAGGTCACCTGCGACAATGATTACGCTTGTGACGGCACTTCTGCTCTCTTCTCATCAAGCAGGCTCCAAAATTCCTCCTTGGCTCGCTCAGAGCAGCGACTCTGTGGAGCATATGCAGAGAAAAGATGATACCGCCGCCGTTCTGCAGCGATAACGACCTTCATCAGGCGATCATCGAAACGTTCCACGCCTGCAGTTGCGTCTCGGATCCATTCGGGGACCTTATGCTAACACGCTGCTGGTCCTGTGACGACTTTATAGCCTCGGCCTATGTCCCTTGACTTGCTACAGGACCACCTCATCCCCTGCGCCGCATACAAGTCAATCTTCCTTCGCTTCAGTGCCTCTACAAATTCGCAGGAGCGGCCCGACAACGTACCCACATTTAGCGTTGCCACGCGGATCTAATTTACGTTGCGGGACTTTTGAACCAACACGGTTCCCTCCCCCCTCCCAATGCCCCCCACGCACCAAGGACCATCGCATACTTTCCACACTCGCCGAGCTTTGCGAGTGCGCGTCAACACCGCGGACCCCGTAGCAATACCTCATGAACATTCAGCATCATTAACCATATGATGTGGCCTGGGCTGTTCGTAGGCCGACCTGTCACAAGGGCCTGTTGCCTGCATTCGAATGTCCGTGTTCAGCTGGGTTCGCAAAAGTGAACAATTTCCTGTGGCACCTCGTGGAGGAACGGACATCATCACCTTCCATGTTTCAAAATAAAAGATATATTTGAGATCATCAAGACAAGCACTACCATTTGACATGCAAATTCCAGCGGAGGTGACAATGCGTAGAATCAATCGAGTTGGCGCGACAACTTGTAGAGTGAGCTTACTTGACGAAAATAGCTTATCTATATGTGCAAAAAGGGTGGAAAACCAATTAGCTTCTACAGTGATATTGCAATGCCAGCGAATATGGTGGGTTTTGCACGAGTAGTGCCAAGTCGATCGCGTGGGCGTGTCCAGAGCGCGACAGCCCTGAAGACTATATCCTTCTGGCTGCAGCTTGTGTGTTTGGTAGGCAGTAAACTAAAGTACAGCGATGCAGCTAGTTGCACCAAAGCAGCTAGCACAACTCCGGTTAAGGCTGAACTCTACTCTCGGCCAAGGCCAACTACTCCTTGGACTCACGTACATGCGCACTTTGCAGGACCGCTGTACACTACCTCATCATCGTGGACGCCTACTCGAAGTTGCCTGAAATCATCCAGATGATTTCGATATCAGCGTCTGCTACAATAAGCGCCATGAAGAAAGTTTTCTCTCAGTTCGGAAATCTAGTTACACTCGTTACCGATAACCGGCACCCAGTTCACGTCAAGTTTGTTCGAGGATTTCTGCATAAAAAACGTGGAATCTAACACATTCGCCCATTTCATCCGCAAAGCAATGTCCAAGCAGAACGCTTCGTTGATACCTTCACGTGAGCGCTCATCAAACTGGAGAATGAGGAGGGAACAACGGGAGATGCGATTTAGACGTTTCTAATGCCATAGAGGTTGACTCCATGCCACTCCAGACCTAAAAATTTCTCACCTTCAGATAACTTTTTCGGTCGCAGAATCCGCACAGAACTAGATCTGCTGATGCCAACTAAGGACGATGCCGGCCCTCGTGATGCCAAGATGGAACAACAGTTCGAACATTAACATGACGCACGCCTTCGCCTTCGACCACGGATCTCCCTCGATGACGAGCCTTCGCGCTCTCTTGTTAAGAGGGATCTTGGGCCGCTTGTCGCAGGGCCACGTGGCGCGTTCCTGGGTGGTGGATAGGGGAATTAAACGCTAACCAAATGCGACCGTGCATTGCCCAGAGACGCAGGTGGGATGGACTCCTTGCTCCTGCTGTGTCGGGTCGACGCGTTCCTTGTGCGTGGGAGCGGCATGTTCATGCACTGTGTGCGTAAATGTGTTTGCGCCTGTAACTGTGTCGGCTCGTCCAAAAGGTTGCACTCGGTAGACTGGGAGTACATGTAAGGCGATTCGAGGCCGCTTTGAGTCTCGCCCGTCCCTTCGGGCAGTCTGGCTGGCTGCCCGGAATCCTTCGCCTGCACGACAGAGCCCGACTAGCTACCCGTGTGCACTCCAGTCAAAAACAGCAGCACTAAAGGGCCTCATTCCCCTGACCCCGAAAGAGCCCCCTTTTCTGCAGCGATGGGAAGGACGAGTACGGAGAGGCTGCTAAAATCTCAGAGCCTAACCAGGCTGCGCAAATTGAGAAGGACTACGATGGCGATATGTACTTACAAGACCCGCACGCTCGCATCGGAAGCATCCGTCGAGGACCTGATGATACAAGCCAGGAAGGTCAAGTACGACGTCATCGGACTGACCGAGTCGAGAAGACACCACCCCTACACGCCCCAACGACTCCGGAGAAGAACTGTTCCTCGGAGCATGCGACAGCAGGGGAGTAGGCGGCGTTGGTGTCCTCGTGAACACGCACTTGGCCATGAACTTCTATTCGTACAAGTCTCTGACAACCCGGATTGGACGTCTGCAACTGAAGCGATGTGGATCCGTGCCAGCTTTGACTGTATTCGTCGCGTATGCCCCAACATCCAACTACGACGACGAAGAGGTCGAAGCCTTCTACATGGAGCTGGAGAAGTTCTATAAGGAAGATCACACCTTCTACAAGGTGCTCGTCGGCGACTTCAACGCCAAGATCGGGCCACGAAGGTCGCCGGAAGAACTTCATATCGGAACCCACGGTTTGGAGTAGAACGAGCAAGGTGAAAGGTTGTCTGAGTTCATCATGTCGACCAAGACAATCCATGGAAACTCATAGTTCCAGAAGGTACTTATGAAGCAGAGAGCCCGTGGTGCCGTAGGGTTGCCGGGAAACATGTTAAAGCGGCAGCGGCACGGCACCACGGGGCCGGTACTTATGAAGCACCGCGCCACGGATGCCTTTGGGTTGCCGCGTTTCCATTGCCGTTGCCGCATTAACATGTTTCCCCTCAACCCCACGGCACCACGGGCCCTCTGCTTCATGAGTACCTACAAGAAACCTCCCTCCCTACGATGGACCTGGGAATCCCCCGGTGGCCAGTTCCACAACGAGATCGACCACATCGTCTTCAACCGCAAGTATTGCCTGACCGACGTTTCCGTTGTCCCCAAGTTCTACACGGGATCGGACCACCGCCTCCTTCGCGCAAGGTTCCGCTTCTCGCGTCAAGGAGAGAAGGCCGTGAAGTTCAAGAAGAGGAGTCCCAAAACGACCACCAACTGGGACTTTACACTCTCTTTCCGGTCTTTGGGAAGATACCGTTATGGACAACATCGACGAGGTGTACGTAGCAGCACCCGATCCCGACAGGATCAGATCCGAACACCTGAAGAACCTACCCCCATCAACACCTTGGCGCGGCTCTTCACACGCTACCTGTCGGAGTGCAAGGTTCCATCTCAGTGGAAGACCATCAGGACCGTCTTGCTGTACAAGAACGGAGACGTGCACGACATTGGCAACTATCGCCCGATCTGCCTGCTGTCTGTAGTCTACAAGCTGTTCACTCGAGTGATTCTGAATAGGATCAGCAGAACGCTGGACGAAGGACAGCCATGCGAACAAGCAGGATTTCGGAGAGGATTCAGCACAATCGACCACATGCACACCTTCACGAAGCTCATCGAAGTGTCGCGAGAGTACAAGTTGCTGTTGTGCCTTACGTTTATCGATCTGAAGAAGGCGTTCGATTCCTCGAAAGTGAAGCGTTCGTTGCAGCCCTGCTCACTCAGGGCATTCCTACTCAGTACATCGAAGTCCTTCGAGAGGTGTACAGTGAATTCACGACTAAGATCTCGATCTCGATTCTACAACGACATCGTCATCGCGGGAAGAGAGGGATTCGGCAGGGGGATACCATATCCCCGACGCTCTTCAGCGCCACCCTCGAAAACATCGTGCGCGAACTAGAATGAGAAGACATGGGAGTGAAGGTCGACGGCCGGCAGCTGCACCATCTTCGCTTCGCTGACGACATCGTGCTCATAACACCGAGCATCAGCCAGGCGGAGCGAATGCTGGCCGACTTCGATCGTGTATGTGGGAACGTTGGACTGCAGCTAAATCTTACGAAGACGATGTTCATGAGGAACGACAAGTTTCTAATGCCCCATTCTCGCTCAGCGGAACGAACATCTCCTAGTGCTACAGCTACGTCTATCTGAGTCGCGAAGTCAATATGCCAACGACCTAGCGCCAGGGTGGGCAGGAGGAAACAAGCGGCTTGGGGAGCTTTCAAGAGCGTCGAAGAAGTCGCGAAGAAGACGAAGAACGTCCGACTCCGTGCCCACCTATTCGACTCTACCGTTCTTCCTGCCCTAACATACGCCTCAGCGACCTGGGCTATGCGAAAGCATGAAGAACAAGCGATCAGCGTCACGCAGCGTGGAATAGAGAGGACGATGCTCGGAGTGACACCACTCACGCAAGTGAGAGAAGGTCTCCGGAGTTCCGAGCTTCGTCGACGTTCGAAGATCAGTGACGTTGTCGCGTGGGCCAAGTCGTCGAAAATTAGGTGGACCGGCCACGTAATGCGCTTCGCAGATACCCGCTGGACGAGAGCCGTCACCGACTAGATTCCGCGGGCCGTCAAGAGAACACCAGGATGCCCACCAACGCGTTGGTCGGATTCTTCGTGAAAGCCCTGAACGACCGCTATGATGCCCTTCATGTTCCTCGAGCGAGGAGGATCCTTTGGAGCACTCTGGCACGCGACAGGGACGAATGGGGACGCTGCTGGCGCCCGCTCGAGCAAGTCGATGATCAACGGGACGACAGGTGATACAGGTGATACGCCTTCGAAAATTCCAAGTTAAGAATGATGTCTATGCCAAGGACTACAGAAACACTAATCGTAAGTCGACTGGACTGCCGGTATAATCCTTCGACGTTTGGGAAATACCCCGAATTTAGCTCGAGTTGGTGACGTAACATGGATCCGCTACGCTAACCAGATAAGGCCTAGAAGTTTCACGGCCACAGTGAATAAGCTCTTGGATGTGTTCGACATGTCATTGTCCACCGCCGCCACCGGCACCTGCGACCCTCCACCGAGCAACACGACTCAACCGACGCCAACGCAGCCACGGCGCTCTACACGGACTCGCCGCACACCGCCCCGATTGGACATCGATCCACTGAAAAACGATATGATTTTAACTAAAAAGGGGAAGTGCTGTGGAGTTAATATAGCAATCTAGCGAATCTATAGGATCATGGGTGATCTCGCCATGGCAAGATATTTGATCTAATTTGATACGATCTATTCCATAGAGAAGCTAGGAGGCGTATTTAAATCCGACGTGTCTCTAGAGTGTGTGGCATAACTGTCCGCTTCTTCCGACATCGTCTGTTATTTTATTGTTGCTGTTTGAGTAAACTGTTATTCCGTGACTGGCACTACACACTTCTGAAACGGTTTACTGTCTACCGCACGCAAAAGCTGCAGGCGGAGGGATTCAAACTTGACAGAGTTATATACAGCAAACTCGCCGGCGCGTCCAACATGAAGTCACTGTCATTGTCACTGTCACGTCGCTGTTTTACTGTTGATAATCGACTTGCTCGAGCGGGCCCCAGCAGTGTCTCCCTTCGTCCCTGTCGCGTGTCAGAGTGCTCCAATGGATCCTCATCGCTCGAGGGACACGAATAGCGTCATATCGGCCGTTCCGGGCTTTCACGAAGTCCGAGCAGCGCGTTGGTGGGCGTCCTGGTGTTCTCTTGACATCCCGCGGAATCCAGTCGGTAACGGCTCTCGTCCAACGGGTGTCTGCGAAGCGCATTACGTGGCCGGTCCACCTAATTTTCGACGACTTGGCCCACGCGACAATGTCACTGATCTTCGAACCTCGACGAAGCTCGGAACTCCGGAGACCTTCTCTCACTTGCGTGAGTAGTGTCACTCCGAGCATCGTCCTTTCGATTCCACGCTGCGCGACGCTTATCGCGTGTTCATCCTGCTTTCTTATAGCCCAGGTCTCTGAGACGTATGTTAGGGCAGGAAGAACGGTAGAGTCGAATAGGTGAGCACGTAGTCGGACGTTCTTCGTCTTCTTCGTGACTTCCCCGAAGCTCTTAAAAGCTTCCTAAGCCGCTCGTTTCCTTCTCCTTAGCTCTGGAGCTAGGTCGTTGGCCATATTGACTTTGCGACCCAGATACAAGTAGCTGGAGCATTCTGAGATGTTCGTTGCTTTGAGCGAGAATGGGGCATCAGAAACTTGTCCGTTCCTCATAAACATCATCTTCGTAGAATTCAGCTGCGATCCAACGTTCCCACACACACGATCGCAGTCGACCAGCATTTACTCCGCCTGACTGATGCTCGGCGTTATGAGCACGATGTCGGCACCGAAGCGAAGATGGTGGAGCTGCCGGCCGTCGACCTTCACTCCCATGTCTTCCCATTCTAGTTCGCGCACGACGTTCTCGAGGGTGGCGCTGAAGAGCATCGGGGATATGGTATCCCCCAGCGGAACCCCTCTCTTCCCTCGATGACGATGTCGTTGTAGAATCGTGAGATCTTAGTCGTGAATACACTGTACACCTCTCGAAGGACTTCGATGTACTGAGTAGGAACGCCCTGAGTGAGCTGGGCTGCAACGACCGCTTCACCTTCGACGGAGTCGAACGCCTTCTTCAGATCGATGAACGTAAGGCAGAACGGCAACTTGTACTCTCGCGACACTTCGATGAGCTTCGTGAAGGTGTGTATGTGGGCGATCGTGCTGAATCCTCTCCGAAATCCTGCTTGTTCCGCGCGGCTGTCCTTCGTCCAGCGTTCTGCTGATCCTATTCAGGATGACTCGAGTGAACAACTTGTAGACTACGGACAGCAGGCAGATCGGGCGATAGTTGCTAATGTCATGCACGTCTCCCTTCTTGTACAGCAAGACGGTCCTGCTGCTGCTGCTTCTCTTCCACTGAGATGGAACCTTGCACTCTGACAGGTAGCGTGTGGAGAGCCGCACCAAGTTGTTGATGGCAATGGGCAGGTGGACGTGGCTACCCAAGATATCGGAGTAGAAGTCGTGGATGACCTTCTCCATTGCCCATCTGGAAGAGTTAACGGTTCCATCAGGGCGCCGGAGAGAAGTCATCTTGGTCTTGAAGTTGGCGAAGTTCCGGCGGGCATTGCGGATTATCAACCCTGCCTCTGCAGCTTCAGCCAACACTTCCGCCTTTCTCTCCTTTAGATCCTCCTTTATCGCTGCTCTGCATAACCTCGCTAGCTCGGACGTCAGTTGATAGTTGCTTGACGCTCGTGCTGCTCCACTCTGGCGTATCAGCTCGAGAGTTTCAGGAGGTCTCTTGGTGGTCTTCAAGCTCTTGGCTCCTTTAACACTATCACGCAGATGGTGCACGAAGCGGTCGTATTCTTCGTCAATATTGTCCATGGCGGTATCTTCCCAAAGGTCGGCAAAAGAGGTATAAAGGTCCTAGTTGGTGGTCGTCCTGGGACTCTTCTTCTTGAAGTTTACGGTCTTCTCTCTTTGACGCGAAAAACGAAGCCTCGCGCGAAGGAGGCGGTGGTCCGATCTCGTTGTAGAACTTGGAGACGCGCAATACTAGCGGTTGAAGATGATGTGGTCGATCTTGTTGTGGAACTTGCCACCGGTGGATTCCTTGACCCATCGCAGGGAGGGAGGTTCTGGAACTGTGAGTTTCCCTGGATGGTCTGGGTCGACATGATAAACTCAGACAGCCTTTCGCCTTGCTCGTTTCACTCCAAACCGTGGGTTCCGATGTGAAGTTCTTCCGGCGACCTTCGCGGTCCGATCTTGACGTTGAAGTCGCCGATGATAACCTAGTAGAACGTGTGATCTTCTTTATAGAACTCCTCCAGCTCCACGTAGAAGGCTTCGACGTCTTTGCCGTTGTAGTCTTATTACGCTCATCAACCGTTACAAGAACTTTAGTTAGCGGAGGTGGAGTTATCGTGACAACAAGATTCGTAAATAGGAATTAATGGTCCACATTTTCTTGGCTGTGAACGAAATAGGGACCGGATCACTATTCATTAGGATAATTTACGGATATCAGCGGTAACCAGTGTCGGCAAATGATGTTGACCTCCTCTCTAATCCAAATTTCTGTTCATTTCAATAAGCCTACAAACTCACGGAAGATCAGTGACGATGGCGTCGATTGAGCTATCAGCAAACGGTAGAACGGTGGCATCGCAGGACACAAATGCCACCTCTGACCC
Organism: Heligmosomoides polygyrus bakeri; assembly: GCA_947359475.1. Classification (NCBI taxonomy): domain Eukaryota; kingdom Metazoa; phylum Nematoda; class Chromadorea; order Rhabditida; family Heligmosomidae; genus Heligmosomoides; species Heligmosomoides polygyrus. The sequence continues at coordinate 48,180,798 of OX375865.1, read as the reverse complement.
TGCTCGCAGCAGTTGATCGTCACAATTCCGCTGAAATCACACAGTCAAACATTGACCTGCTTTGTGTGGCAACAGCACAACATAGGTGATTTCTACTGAAGCATGTATGTTCGTGGAACGGTCCCGCAGCATCTAGTGCTAAAGATACAATACCGCTCGCGTCGCACGGGTCAAAAAACGATTGCGGCGGATCAAACCGTCGCCTGCTCATCACTCCTTCAGATCAAGGGTTTGGAGAAACGTTCGATTCGTCTCTTCGAGATCTACATAATGGCTTGTACATCTTTGCTGGACCACAGCATTTTCACAGTGGGACCAAAAAATGGTTGTAGCAGATTGGATTGAGGTAGCGTATTTCCACAATCCCTTGACACCCTTGACACAGCGTACTTTGAAAGCGCCCAATAGGGTGAGACATCTTCTACAGCCGTGCACAGTGCACATCGCGATATTGCATATCTTCCCTCTCTGGGAAAATTGGAGTATTCAAGGCTGTTGTATCCCTGAGAAGGCACTTATCTGGACCTCTGAGGTCTCTTCTTAATGATTCCTGTGTCAACAAAGAGCTTCAGGTCAATAGAGGTAGCAGAATATACAGGTAGGTGTATTAGTCGAATATGAAGGCTACATGAATGAAGATGGCAATGGGCTGGATGCGACGGGAGGCATGCTGGCGGCGGCTGGAACTCTGGAAGCTCGGCGACCTTCGGCGACGACCGTGCGACGAAGACCCTGTGACGAAGACCCCTCTGGACCCTCGCCTAAAATTCATTCAATTCGAAAACTAAGGATATATTTGGGATCAGGAGCTCGAGCACTATCGTTTGGTATGCATTGTTCATATGGAGCTATGAAAATGTTCGGAATTGAAAACTTGCGCTCCATTGCGAAGGGCGGTCGCGGACGAGTTGTCGATCGCGAGCCGTCACAAACCGTTGCGTGCTCACAATTCCTCTAATTTGAGGATTTTTGAGAAACGGTTGGTATTGCTCGATCCGTCTCTTCGAGATCTACACAAATCTGCAATCCACTGAGAGTGCGTCGTGCACAATGTATATAGGATCGAACCTATCAATCGACTGGGTGCGACAGCTCGCAAATTGCATCGCGGGCGTGTCCTGAGCACAAAAACTCTGTCATGTTTGCATCTTTCCGGCAGCAACTTCTGGATTTTGTAAGGAGTAGAAAGCTCAATAGGCGCGCTGAAACACAACAACGTAGCTATGATTGGACAAAGGTATAGCGGTGCGAAAATGCAGGTAAACCTTATGTGATACTTTTTCCGATTTCAGTCGACCACTGTAGGAACACGCGATCAGCTACGGCCCACGAATGCAAAGGCTAGCAAATCACTTAAGATACTTTACGATGAAGTGCCCATAACTCTCCAGCTACCCAACCTTCCTTAGTCCCAGCTGCCATTTTAGAGCTGCGGAGGGCAGCGGTGAAGTTTGTTCCGCCCTTACCCACCCACATTTGAGTTTTTGACACACGAGACGGTACCGTTCTGTTCAGGTTGAAAAGCTCTACCGAACGGTGTCAATCTCGGCGAATTCCGGGAAATTGATTTTTGACAATTTCCCTCGAGTACGAGGACGCCATCGAAAGTCGACGATTTCGAAATTTGCCAATCTTTTTTCTTGTCCAAACTCGTCCAAAATCATCTGGGGGGGGGGGGGATTATTTGGAACGCCGCTGTTCGGTAGAGCTTTTCAACCTGAACAGAACGGTACCATCTCGTGTGTCAAAAAGTCAAATGTGGGCGTGTAAGGGCGGAAGAAACTCACCGCTGCCCTCCGCAGCTCTAAAATGGCAGCTGTGACTAAGGCAGGTTGGGCAGCTGGAGCGCTATGGGCACTTCATCGTGAAGTATCTTAACTGATTGGCCAGCCTACGCATTCGTAGGCCGTTAGCTGATCGCGTGTTCCTACAGTGGTCGACTGAAATCAGAAAAAAAACGTGTCACACAAGGTTTACCTGCATTTTCGCACCGCTGTAACTTTGTCCAATCATAAGCTGCGTTGCTGTGTTTCAGCGCGCCTATTCGACTTTCTACTCCTTACAAAATCCACAAGTTGCTGCCGGAAAGATTCAAACATGACAGAGTCATTGCGATGAACACGCCCGCGGTGCAATTTTCGAGCTGTCGCGCCCAGTCGATTGATAAGTTCGATCCTACGGGGTGTGCAAAAATTACCCGCACAGGGTACGACTACTACAGCTACCACAACTAGCAGAACTGGATTCCGAGCTCCATATTGAGATATGTTATAAACTTGTTCCATTCGCAAATGCATTCCAAGTTTGAGCTCATGAATGGTTACAGAGCGGTAATGGCAAAGAGAAATCTGAAACGATCGGCCATCATCAGCCTGAACCATTCTGGTCGCAGCGCTGTTATCGCCAATGTTCTCAATATTCCTCGACGAACGGTGTATGATGCCATAAAACGATACAAAAGCTAGGTACTTCATCAGGCAGGACTGGACGAGGTAGGAAATTGACTGCTATCACTCCGGAAACGATAAAAAGGTTCGCGAGCGGATTCGTCGTAATCCTCGCCGTTCGATGCGAAAAATGGCTCAAGAACTCAATATTTTTGCAAGCAGTGTTAGAACCATCGTCAGGAAGAAGCTTGAAATGTACCCATATCGTGTTCTACGTGTTCACTTGCTAACTGAGAGAATGAAAGCTCTGCGACTACGAAGATGAAACAACTTGCTGAAGCGGCTCGCGAATGGCACGCACTGCGCGATCGTTTTTTCTGATGAGAAAATCTTCACCCTGAAACTCACGGTGAATCGCCAAAACTTGGAATTCTTGGACTATCGACGTTATACTGTGGTATTCTGGCCTGTATTTCTGGCACGTCTACCTTTACGCTGTACTCTCGAATTGCGAATTGGTGGAGCTGAGCTGGATCTGGTGCGGATATCTAACTACATTGTCTATTGTGGTCATTGGTTGTGCTGATTGCGAGCGGCCCGCAATCTATTATATCGATTTGTCAACGTAGGTCGCCGTAAAAGGTCGATTGGTTTTGATTGATTTCGTTTGGTTTCCTCTGCGGTTAACTGCTGTTATCATGAAGACCCGTTCGGCTGCCTCTGTTAAGGTTGCAAATTTGAACGAATCGTCGGACTCGGTGTTTCGTGAAGATGTCAGCTCCGAGGAGCTAGTCAAGACTATGGACGAGGTCACGCGGTCTTCGTCGGTACCGCGTTGTGTAAAGAAAGCTCTCGGGCTTTTATCTCGACAGATGAGCCGACTGCTTGAGGAGAAGGATAAGCTGATCGATGAATTGCGGAAGGAGAACGAGACCTTGCGTCAAACCATAGCTTCGCTCGAGCATAAGAAGATGTCGCCTACTTCCTTTGAACCACCTGCTCTTAATAATTCTTCTGTAGCCTCTTATAACATAGATTCCGAGTCAGAGTTCGAACGTAGTCGATCTATAATTATAGGTCGTGTCCCGGAACTTAAGAATGCTGGTATAAGAGATCGTGTTTGTTATGATTTTGAGTCTGTTTGTAACGTGCTGCATTTTCTTGGTGTGCAATGCTACCCTTCCGGTGTCTATCGGTTGGGTAGGCCGAGTGAAGGTGGTAACCGGCTTATTAAGGTCGTTTTGCCCAGTTCCAAGCTCCAAAAGATGGCTGAATAGCGTGCGAAGCGTTTGGAGCGTTTCCCTCTAAAGGGGGTGTACCTCAGGCCCTCGTTTCCTTTGGAGGAGCGCAACCGTCGTCGTGGCCTAGGAGCTCACGAGCCTCCTCCTTCGCAAGCCTCCAGTGGCGGGGTGGATGTAAGCTTGTGGACTCCGATGTCAAGACGAATACGGTCCCGATCGCTAGCCAACGCTCCCCTTTAAAGTAATGTCCCCTTCAAAAAACGTCTTGAAACGGTTGTCATGTTTTTACGCCAATGTACGTTCAATCGTGAAAAACGCATGTTATGTCGATCTTGTCCTTAGCTCGAATTTTGACATATACATTTTTACTGAAACATGGTTAAAACCACATCACGTTCTTTCTTCTTTGTTATGTAACATTAGTCGTGAATATTTGGTTATACGCTGTGACCGAAGCAATAGAGCTGGAGGTGGAGTAGCGATCTTGCTAAGGAAGGGAGTTAGGGCTGTGGAAGTTTTTTCCCAGTCAGTTGATGATGCGTACGAAATCCTCTCTGCCGATGTGATTCTTGAGTGGTGCAAGGTTAGGTTCATAGTAGTTTATCGTGCACCTTCATGCAATGCTGTGCATAACAGACAGCTTATAGATGTTGTTAGTGACCTCATGGGATGTGGGCACTCAGCTGTGCTACTGGGAGATTTTAACTACCCTGATATTGATTGGTTGTATTTGGACAGGCCAGCGTCCGCTGATAGTAATGCTTTTGTAGATATGATAAGGAGTTATAGGTTAGAACAGCTGGTGAGAGAACCTACTAGGGGAAGAAATGTTCTCGACCTGTTATTCTCCGCTGAAAAGGCACTTATTGAAGAAGTCTCTGTTGGTCCAACGGTGGGATTAAGCGATCATAGCAGTGTTAAATTTAAGTTATGCTACTCTTATGTGGAGCCTACCTATACTTATCGTCGTCAATTTCATAGGTGTGATTACAATCTAGTTTGTCGCTTTCTATCATCTATTTCGTGGAGAGATTCCTTCGATGCTGTTCCGAGTGTAAATGAGAAATATGAAATCCTCATCAAGGCTCTGTCTTTAGCTGTTGATATGTTTGTTCCATGGGGGCGTGTTGAGGCTAGACAGGCTCATTTGCCATTGTATTTGCTAAACATGCTTGATCATAGAGATTATTTGTTTAGAGCTGCTAATGACACTCACGGTGTCAGTGAGTGGGTTAAGTTTAACGAATTCAGTAAAAAAGTCCATAAAGCATTGCAAAAGTTCAATAGTAATGTTGAGAAGAAGGTGCTTGAGTCCGTGAGTAGTAGTAAGTTCTATAGATACCTGACAAGAAGACTAAGTGATAATCGACTTATCAACTGTATTGTAAAAGATGGGCGAATGGCGATTGCAGATGATGATAAGGCGGAATTGTTGGCTGATAAATTCTGTGAGGTCTTTCTGGAGGATAATCATGAGCTGCCTAACTATAATCCGGGCGTTTGTGAGCCTATGGACACATTTCCGTGGTTTGATGGCAAAATGATTTATGAAATTATTCACACATGTACTGACTCATCTTCGCTTACTCCGGATTGCATTCCCACTTCGTTTTTCAAAAACACCGCGCATGTGATTGCTGGTCCGTTGGCGTATCTTTTCAACCAGTCCTTAATGTGTAGCGAGATTCCTCAGCGGTGGAAACATTCCTATGTAACACCTTTACTTAAAAAGAATCCTTCGAGTGATGTCAGTAACTATAGGCCGGTCAGTATCACGTCCTTCCCTTGCCGCATATTTGAAAAAGTGATCAAGTCTCATCTTTTACAGTTTCTTTCTCGGAACAACGTTATCCCCCTGATGCTCAGCATGGGTTCATGCCGTGTAAGTCGGTGGAAACTAACTTACTTGAATGTTTAAATGATTGGACGGCTTATCTTGATTCTAAGAAGGCATGTTACGTTATATATTTTGATTTTTCCAAAGCATTTGATCGGGTGAGTCATGAGAAGTTGCTGTATAAATTAGAAAAGCTCAGGGTTCATCCGGTTATTTGTAATTGGATAAGGGAATTTCTATCTAACAGGACCTTCCAAGTGAAAGTAGGTTCAGCTTTCTCCACTGTCAGGCATGTTAAAAGTGGAGTTCCACAAGGAGGGGTTTTGTCACCGCTACTGTTCTCGATCTATACTGCGGATATTGCTGATAAGTTGGAGGATTTGGGTGTAGTGATAAAGCAGTTCGCGGATGATGTTAAGATTTATCGCGAGGTGTCTAACCTATCTGATTGCGGGTTACTCCAACAGGGAGTTGATCGAATGAGAGAATGGTCAGTGACTTGGAATCTTTGTTTAGCGCCGGAGAAGACTATGTGTATGAGGATTGGTAAGTCGACAGCACAAGCGGACTACTTTATTGATGAGCAATGTATTGCTAAGGTAAAATCAGTTAAGGATCTGGGATTTATTTATGATGAGAAGCTTGACTTCTCAGGACATGTCAAAATGTTATACAGCAAGGGACTAGCTCGTTTACATCAAATTTTCAAAGGTTTGGTTACTAAGGACAAAAAAGTTCTTACCATGGCATATAAAACATACGTCAGATCCATTGTTGAATTCGGCTCTATAGTTTTTTCTCCTTATAAAAAGAAGTACACTGCTATGCTTGAAAGAGTCCAGAAGAAATTTACTGGATGGACATTAATCAGGATGGGTGGCTGCTTTGGATTCCAAGAGCCAATATAAGGAATAGCTATTTGGGTCTGCACACTCTAGAATCACGTCGGAAGTTGAGGGATGTTTGCGTCATATTCAAGTTGCTGACAGGTCGTTTAAGGTGCAGTGTCTCGAAATCCTATTCAGTCTTGCCGTCAAGAACCCGCAGCGGTCTATGTAAGCTGTCGTACGTCAAGCCTAGATCTAATCTTAGGGCTACATCCTTTACGATAAGAGCTGCTTCAGCCTATTGCACGTTAAGGATTGGTGTTCCAGCCTCCTCATGCTCGCTTCGAACGTTCAAGCGTATGGCCAAACGTAAATTACTTGTCTACTGAAGGGTGCATTTGTGCTGCTTTGTTGTCGTGTTGTGGTTTCCTTTTTGATGTGTTCTATTTTTTGTGGTTTCTCTCGAACGTGCGTCTTAAACACACGTATTCAAATAAATAAATAAATAAATAAAAAACGATCGCATTCTCTCGCAGAATGTTGGAGCTGATATCCGCGCCGGGAAACTGGTTGGCAGAACGGAACATCCGGCTTCAGATATGGTTTGGTGTGCGATTACTTCAGACGGCAAGTCCCCTTTAGTTTTTGTCGAATCCGGCGTCAAAATCATAAAGAAGAGTACTAGAAAACGATTTTGGGGGACGTTTTGAAGCTCTGGGCCGATGCATACTTCGGTAATGACAGATGGTGCTTCTTGCATGCTCTACGCCTGCACACAAGGTGAGGACAACGCAGCAGTATTGAAAACGTGAGCTCCCGGATTTTATTGCGCACGAAGACTGGTCTTCGAATTAGCCGGATTTGGATCCTCTCGATTTCTCTGTCTTGTGAGTTATTGAGAGCAAAGTCTGTTCTACCCGACACGCAAGTTTGGCTTCTCTGAAAGCTTCCCTGACTGAAGCACGGAACGAAATGGGCAAAGACTATCTCCGTGCCACGCATGATGCGTTCGTTACACGTCTGAGGACTTGTGTTCGTAAGAAAGGAGGCCACATCGAATGATTTTGATACCTTTTTATTAGAAAGGGTATAAAGAAGTCACTTGTTAAGTTCCGTTGTCAAATCCGCATTTACGTTGAAGTTACAATTTGACATCTTTGTGCGGGTAATTTTTGCGCAGCCTGTATATACACTGTGCACAGCGCACTCCAACGTTTGGCCGAGACAGAGTACAGCAATTCCTGAGCAGGTCGGCTGAGAATTTCTGTAAAACTATCCAAACGCTCATTCTACAAGCTGTCGTGCCGCCCACTCGATTGATAGGTTCTGTCGCGTCTCGCGACCTTCGCAGTCCCCTCGGTCCTCCTGCGAGCGTCCAGGCTCGCAGCGCGCTCCGATGGGGCGCCCATCGCACGGCCTGCCCCGGCTCCGCCGGTACGGACGGAGGGCGCGCACTCGAGCGGGCATAACCCGCTCCCCGCGTAGAGTCGGCACTTCAGTCTTCGTCTGCACCGACCGCGAGCGGGAGCGCGCCGATACGGCGTCGCCCTTCCCGCCAGTTTCGACTCAGTTCAGCCGGAGCCAGCCGCGGGGCCTGGCCGCTTCGTAGTCCCAGTTTATCGTGGCATCGACTGCCGATCGTTTGGAGGCCAGAGCTGAGGGCGCGAAGTACTCAGTACAGTGAAGCGCTCGGCCCCTCTGCATCTCTATGCACTCCACTCTGCCGGCTATACTATGACTTCATCATTGCGTCATCGACTTCTATCTCTATCTTACTGTGTCGGCATATGGAGTACGATAAATCTGTGTTGGTATTCGGTGTGCTAACGGAGGGAACACCGTGAGTCTGTTCACGTCGTGTTGTCTGGTATTGCTTGTATTGTTGTGGTCATTGGTTTTGGGCTTGTTGGCTCTGCCTGAGGAAGCCCCACGCGGGGTCCGTGTGGAGGGGCAGGGCGCTCAGGGCGGAAGCTTGCGCATGGCCCTCCACGTTGACACCGCGTGGGCAGTAGTGTCAATGCCAGACAACCAACCAGTTCATTAGGTAGTATTTCGCCCACGATACATACTGGCTGCAGCCCAGGTCTGAAGGGATACAGTTCAGTGGGGAGTGAAGGGACGGACCCAGGGGATCCTCAATTCAGGAGTGGCACCTAACACGTTGACGACCGCGCAATTTTCGCGCGTCCCGCATTTTCGGGCCCGCAGGACCGCGCGTGTTGCGCGCGTGTGACACGATATTTCGTCACCTTAGCTTAGCATACATTGAATTTTCGAAATGCACGCCACGAATCTGATATCCACTCTCAAAATTTTGGTGTTGTTTTTGAAATATTCCAGAGATCCTTTCTTTTCCGCAATGAGCTTCCCTCCTTTCTCCATTTTGATGGCAAAATTGGAAAATAATTGTTTTTGATGCGGGACATGGATTGAAAAATTCTAGTATTGCCATCAGAAGTCGCAACCGAACGCAAGGGATCTAGCTGAGAGGATTAAGACAGAATGCAGTGGATGCAAAAAATTATGTTGTTTACATTGCTTCCAAACATCTCATAGCTATTGACTGTAGATTAATAATGTTTTCTGTCTGGACTTTATTTGTTGTTGATTTCCTTAGAGACGTTTGATAACATCCAAGTAGTTGTTGTTTGTAATCATGCCTGTTTGTTACCTTCATTGAATGAAGTCTCAAGAATAACTCTGAAGTTCAATGGATAGCTGTCATAATAGGTTGCCTCTGATATATTCCCATGTAGCCATGCCACTGGTCCTACTATATATAAAAGAGTAAGCGGTTGTGTCTGTCCTTCCGTCTGTCCGTCCGTCTGTCCGTCCGTCTGTCCGTCCGTCTGTCCATCCGTCCTTCCGTCCGTCCATCTGGCCTTTCATAGACGTCGAGTGACAGGCGTCCGGGTTGAGACGAGGTGTGACCCACGTGTCGCGTGCGTCAGAAGACGTGTCACCGATGTCGCGCAAAGGACGATCGGTTTGAGAAGACGTGTTACCGACGTCGCTCGACAAGCATCGGGGTTCAGGAGTTGCGTCACCCATGTCGCGCAGTCGGTGTCTAGGTTCAGAAGAGGTGTCACCGATGTCGCCCAAGTGGTGTCTGGATTCAGACGACGTGTCACCGATGTCGCACAAAGGACGATCGGTTTGAAAAGACGTGTCACCGACGTTGCTCGACAGGCGTCCGGGTTCAGGAGTTGCGTCACCCATGTCGCGCAGTCGGTGTCTAGGTTCAGAAGAGGTGTCACCGATGTCGCCCAAGTGGTGTGTGGATTCAGACGACGTGTCACCGATGTCGCACAAAGGACGATCGGTTTGAAAAGACGTGTTACCGACGTCGCTCGACAAGCATCGGGGTTCAGGAGTTGCGTCACCCATGTCGCGCAGTCGGTGTCTAGGTTCAGAAGAGGTGTCACCGATGTCGCCCAAGTGGTGTCTGGATTCAGACGACGTGTCACCAATGTCGCGCAAAGGACGATCGGTTTGAAAAGACGTGTTACCGACGTCGCTCGACAGGCGTCCGGGTTCAGGAGTTGTGTCACCCATGTCGCGCAGTGGGTGTCAAGGTTCAGAAGAGGTGTCACCGATGTCGCGCAAAGGACGAACGGTTTGAAATGACGTGTTACAGACGTCGCTCGGTCTCATCGATATCGTGCAAGAGGTGTCCCGGTTCAGACGACATGTCACCGATGGATGACAAGTGAAGGGGGATCAGTAATGGGGGACCAGCAAAGGACGGTCCAGTAATGGGGGGGGGGGGATAGTGGTGAAGGAAGGCCAATGAAGAGGGACCAGTAGAGAACCACTGCAGGGGGAGGGTCCAGTTATGGAGGGGGAGCGGAAAGAAGGAGGACCAGTGAAGAGGGGACCACTAAGGGGGACACTGCATGGGAGGGTCCAGGAATGGGGGGGGGGGGGGAGTGGAAAGAACAAGGACCAGTGAAGAGGGGACCACTGCAGGGGAAGGGTCCAGTAATGGGGGGGAGTGGAAAGAAGGAGGGCCAATGAAGAGGGGACCAGTAAAGGGGACTACTGCCGGGGAGGGTCCAGTATTGGGGGAGGAGTAGAGAGAGTGACCATGGGATTCTTCGGAGGAGTATTATTGCCGTCGGACAGTAAGCGGTGTCGTGCAATACCGGTTAATTTTAATTATGATTTTGCTGATTAAGCACCGGATTGGGGGACTCTCATTATCTGTTTCTCGACACGTAGAGAACGAGCGCTTCGGTGAATAAATCGCGTGCATTTGATGGAGGGTGGATGGGCTTCATATGCGCAGTGAAAATTCTGCCCTATCATATCTCACTGCACTAATCTATATAGTAAAACCAGTTTTCCATTTACTGTAAGAAGGCATAAAGAAGAAAGGAAGAAGATTGGGGTTGTTGTATTCTCGAGGTTTGGGGGCAAAGCCCCCAATCAGACCTTTGGCGGCCACTAGGCCGCTGAACGTCTAGTAAATAAATAAATAAATAAATAAATAAACATCAACATAACCAACTTCTACCTATGCGTATGACAGACAGGGCCGAAACACCGGAGCGCAGAACTGTCGGTAGGTCTGGCTTATAATCGATAATCCTACTATATATAAAAGAGTAAGCGGTTGTGTCTGTACTTCCGTCTGTCCGTCCGTCTGTCCATCCGTCCTTCCGTCGGTCCATCTGGCCTTTCATAGACGTCGAGTGACAGGCGTCCGGGTTGAGATGAGGTGTGACCCACGTCGTGTCGCGTGCGTCAGAAGACGTGTCACCGATGTCGCGCAAAGGACGATCGGTTTGAAAAGACATGTTACCGACGTCGTTCTACAGGCGTCGGGGTCCAGGAGTTGCGTCACCCATGTCGCGCAGTCGGTGTCTGGATTCAGACGACGTGTCACCGATGTCGCGCAAAGGACGATCGGTTTGAAAAGACGTGTTACCGACGTCGTTCTACAGGCGTCGGGGTCCAGGAGTTGCGTCACCCATGTCGCGCAGTCGGTGTCTAGGTTCACAAGAGGTGTCACCGATGTCGCCCAAGTGGTGTCCGGATTCGGACGACGTGTCAACAATGCGCGCAAAGGACGATCGGTTTGAAAAGACGTGTTACCGACGTCGCTCGACAGGCGTCCGGGTTCAGGAGTTGTGTCACCCATGTCGCGCAGTGGGTGTCAAGGTTCAGAAGAGGTGTCACCGATGTCGCGCAAAGGACGAACGGTTTGAAATGACGTGTTACAGACGTCGCTCGGTCTCATCGATATCGTGCAAGAGGTGTCCCGGTTCAGACGACATGTCACCGATGGATGACAAGTGAAGGGGGATCAGTAATGGGGGACCAGCAAAGGAGGGTCCAGTAATGGGGGGGGGGGGGGATAGTGGTGAAGGAAGGCCAATGAAGAGGGACCAGTAGAGGACCACTGCAGGGGGAGGGTCCAGTTATGGAGGGGGAGCGGAAAGAAGGAGGACCAGTGAAGAGGGGACCACTAAGGGGGACACTGCATGGGAGAGTCCAGGAATGGGGGGGGGAGTGGAAAGAACAAGGACCAGTGAAAAGGGCACCACTAAGGGGGACCACTGCAGGGGAGAGTCCAGTAATGGGGGGGGGGGGGGAGTGGAAAGTAGGAGGACCAGTGAAGAGGGGACCACTAAAGGGGACCACTGCAGGGGAAGGGTCCAGTAATGGGGGGGGAGTGGAAAGAAGGAGGGCCAATGAAGAGGGGACCAGTAAAGGGGACTACTGCCGGGGAGGGTCCAGTATTGGGGGGGGGAGGGAGTGGAAAGAAGGAGGACCAGTGAAGAGGATACCAGTAAAGGGGATACTGCAGGGAGGGTCCGGTGAGGGGGAACCGGGAACGGGGGGGGGGGGGGAGGGGAGGAGTAGGGACCAGTGAAGAGGGGATCAGTAAAAGGGGACCAGCAAAGGGGAGACCAGCAAAGGTGGAAGCAGTAACGGGGGATGGAGTGGTGAAGGAGGTCCAATGAAGAGGGGACCAGTACAAGAGGAAGAGAGAGAAGGTAAAGGGGACAGTGAAGGTGGGACCACTGAAGGAGGGTGCAGTGAAGGGAACCAGTAAGGGCGGACCATGATTTTTATCAGTATCGTCCAACGGGTATCAGGCTTCAGAAGATGTGCTGCTGACGTCGTTACACGTGCGTTTGGGCTCAGCATATGTATCACAGACGATATCAACATGCGTCCGGATTCAGAACACGTGACCCAGACGTCGTAAAACGTGCGTCCGGATCCAGAAGTCGTTCCACAGATCATACTTTGTACAGCTTCGTGAGAAAACTTTTTAAAGGCTTTGTTCGACAAGTGTGCGCGTACTTGACTCTCACTACGCCTTTATTTATTTATTTATTTATTTATTTATTTATTTATTTATTTATTTCACTCCGGCACAAGTGTATGGGGTATTGACGGGGTTGAGAGTGAGGGTAAGGAGAATGGTTAAAGTTATCGGAGGAACATGATTGCTGTTGGACAGTTAACGGTATCGAGCGGTCTACCGACACCCATTGGTTTCATTTATGTTTCCGCAGATTAAGCACTTTGGATCGAGACTCTCACAGCCTGTTCCTCAGGACTTAGTAGAGCATGAAATGAAAATAAGAGGGCCTAAAGAAGAAAAGAACACGGTCGGGGTGTTCTACATTCGGAGTTTGGGGGCGAAGCCCCCAACCAGACGTTTGGCGGCCGCGAGGCCGCTGAAAGTCTGGTAAGTAATCATAATCGAGCAAAATTCGAGAAGCGGATATCATATTCGTGATCATCACCTTAAATAACCCCAATCAGGGAGTTTGGACAAAGGTGTGACAACACTATTTATCGATATGGGTGGCAACCGGTTGTATTTTACCAAACGGACATCGCCACTCTGTTCAGGATCTTAAATAAGCTCCCTAAGCAAAGTCTAGCCAAAGCACTGTCACTCTGATCGAAGTAATACTGTCGCGCACCATTGCGCGACACAGTCCCATAAGACAGACTGGCTGTCGCGCACCATTGCGCGACATTGTCGTCAACGTGTTAAGGGCATGGGACCATACATCTCCCCGGAGTACTGGGCCTTGACAGCTTCGGGTGCCCCATGGGGCAGGTTGGTATCCCACGTGTTGACGGCACAGCCGCTGCACTGCGGCCGCCGACTTGCAACAGGTTCGATCCTATATGCACTGTGCACGGCGCACTCTCAGAGGATTCCTTGCATGGCGGAACGCTTTACGCCACGGTTGAGATGCACTCCGAGAGCATGCAAGTCCTGGAATATAAGATTCTCCAATCGCAAAAAGTCTGCTCCAGTCATTTTTGACCACTCACTGCGAAAACGCGGTGGCCTGGCGAAGTTGTATACATATTTGTGTAGATCTCGAAGAGACGAATCCAACGTTACCAACCGTTTCTCAAAAACCTCAAATTAGAGGAATTGTGAGCACGCAACGGTTTTCGACGGCTTTCGACCGACAACTCGTCCGCGACCGCCCTTCGCAATGGAGCGCAAGTTTTCAATTTCGAATATTTTCATGGCTCCATATGAATAATGTACACACCAAACGATAGAACTCGAGCTTCTGAGCTCAAATATATCCTTAGTTTTTGAATCAATGAATTTTAGGCGAGTTATATCAAAAAGACGCAAAACCTGCAAAATCGCGGTTTTTGCAGCGTATATTCAAAAGACTCGTCATTTACTGTAGATCACCACTGTGATTGTCCAGTCATGACAAAGACTATTACGATGAGTTACAAGAATTTTGTGATAATTTTCCGCCGTCCTAATATGTAATACTCTATTCAAAGAGCCTTCGCAAATCGCCTTCAACAATGCATATGGAAAGGCGGAGTCAACCTGCTCAACGAAAGCATGTCCACCAGGGATGAGCGGATTAACCATTGTCCGCTATCCGTTAACCGGTTTCCGGTAGGTTTTGGCCGTCCCGTTTAGCTGTTCATTATGCGGAAATTTTTGGCCGGATAACGAACAACAAAATCTGGCACCCTTATGAATACTTACGAGGGAAGCGTCTGAAGCGTATGTCTGAAAAGGGAGAGCGAGCCATATAGGAACCCCTCAATTTGTATAAAAATGTTTCTTTTTGCCACGTCGTTAAACCCAAGGAGTAGAGGGTCTTTCAAGTCACAATGGAATCAGCGCCTCACGAGTTCTTGGGTCTTTTGTAAGCCCGCAATGCCCCTGTCTACAAGCGGCTCGGAGCGTAGTGGACAGAAACGTTGCTTCATGCGAGGGAGGTAGAGGGTTCAATCCGCCTGCGTTGCCGTATTTTTTCATTTCAACTGATTGATTGAGATTTGGAAGATTCTGGCATCTATATCATTTTAATGATTTTTTAAGCAATTTTCTAACTGCATGCTGGAGTAGTCAACGATGTACAAACGTATAACCAGTGATAGGTACAAAGCGCATGAAGCAGCACTGGTCACAATACGGACAGCGTATAAACGCTACAGGCTCCTCACAGCTTGTTGCCCTAGTTGGACCAATGTCTTCGAGAAAACCATCTTGCTTTCATTTTCAAAAGAGACCAGGGTGTGACGTTGGAGGTGGCGGCAATGTAAAACGAAGTCTGTGGATACCGCAAATTGACCTAAACGCCATCGATACACTCTTTCGCTCATCTTTCCATCGTGACTTCAAGGACCTTCTACTCCTTGGTTTTAATGACTTGGCAAAAAGAAACACATTTTTGTATCAACTGAGGGGTGAGGCACCTTCTTGTATGTATGACACGTTCTCCCCGTTCAGACATACGCTTCAGAACCTTCCATCATTAGTTGAATACAAGTGCAATTTTTCAAAATCGTTGTTTTTTCCCTGCAATGCAACGTCGCTACTTTCTCATAGTTCTGAATGATATAATTAAGCTAAGCTATCTATTAGCTCATAGCGCGTCTTGAAATGCGGAACACTGCCTTACTCATTTCTATTTTTCAGCAAAATTCCTTCTAGAATAATGTACGGTCTGGAAAAAACCATTCGACCAGCGGATAAAAGGACAGTTGTTTATACGAATCACTTTGTTTAAGTGTGTGCCACATACTCAACTTCTACGCGACCTTTTAGCTTTTTGTAACTACTTTTGGCGTATACAAGGTGTCCCATATCGAGGATTACGAGAAGCAAGAAGACGTCATACCGAGGATTAAGACGAAGAACAGCAGAATCAGTATCATATCACCACATATCACTATAAGTAAACGGTAGTTCACTTCATTAGTAAGGTTCAGATGTGTTCCTACCGTTACGCGGTGCAGTTCAGCCAATAAAGGAGTCTACGCTCCACAAGGTGTCTACCGCCGAAGCACAACCCATCACCGCAATCAAGCACTGTTGCATGGTGCGTCGGTACGTTTCGCTCATTTCAAGTAAGGAAACAATATGGTTGGTCCACTCTCGCTGAGGACGAAGAAAGGACTCTTGACGCGGTACAGCAATAATCTACGGAGGTTAGTTGACGAAATACAGGATTCTCGAGATGTACAGAGAGGAGGGGGCGACTCACTTACACCAAGCTCTGTCAAATCAACAGTCTTTGATCTCCGGGCCTACACGAAACTTCTCACCGACGTCCTCGACGAATTCACAACCGCACTCGACATGACAGAAACCTTATCAGAAGAACAGGAAACACAAATACAAGGACAGATTGACGCTCGGTGGAACTTATTGATCACGCACAAAGACTCACAATCGAGCTTGAAAGGGAGAACCTAGAGGACAGACATGAAACGACCGTCATATACAACGTAGCAATGGCACCCCCAACACTACCAGCTACTCCAATACCTTTTCTTTGGGAAAAAAACTGAGAATTTTCAAATTTTTGGACACTGTTTGAAGCACATATTCACGGAAGGCCATTACCGAAACTGATGAAATTCAACTATTTATCTGGTTAGCTGCCTTCAGGTGAAGCACGCGAGCTCATTCGACGCTACCCGGTGACCGAAACAAATTATGATCACGATATAAAGCTTCTACGAGACAAATATGGCGACCAACCCACCCTCATCGCTCATTTGCATTCACGACTCGAAGCAGCTAAAGCGGAAAAGTCAACAATCGCTTCTCAACGCACACTGCTAGAGCACATTCTTCCCATTACCACGCAACTTGAGGACTTAGGAGTTTCGCTCAACGGATCCTACCCGACGCGGAAAACTTTAGCGACATTTTCTCCGGACATCCAGTGCAAATTTTTGGAACTTCAACTTCATAAGATAAAAAAAGAGAGTGACTGGACCCTAAGAAAAATTTTGCCGGATCTAGACAACATAATCACTACGGAAGAACGGATCCACGAATTTGTCGACGAAAACACTGGCTGACAAGACCAACGTAATAAGGAATCTCAAGAAGGAGGCTCGACGTTTACACCTCGTAAGAAAAATGTGGCAGCAAACAAGAACTGTTTTTTCTGCAACTCTCCGCAACATAAGCCAATAGCAGGCACAGAAGTCACTACTATCTCCGCTCGACGTGAAACTATGGTAAAACAAAACAGGTGCCTGAATTGTGGACGCGAGGGACATCTCGTGAAGGACTGCAGAAGTGAAGGTTGCAGGATTTGTCAAGGTTCAAAGCATCATCACACCTTATGCCCTCAAAGACAAATAAACGGACGCAAGACACCAACAAGTAGAACCATTGTGAACCAAAGCACACCGCAGAGACCATCTTCTACGAGCTCATGGAGAGATATCGAAACACATGAGACATCAAACACAAAACAAGCGAACGTTCCGGTGTCGAATAGACAGGATGGATCAGACTCCACACACGTAGCTCCAACGAGACCTTCTACTCGTCAAAGCACCGACACAGAACAAACTTACAGCAAAGTAATGCTGTTAAAGGAGTTGCACGAGTGCGCGATGAAGTTCGCGACTCATGGAAAGAGGTAGAAATCCTCTTTGATACAGGAGCCGACCAATCATTCATCAGCATGGCACTTGCCGACGAATTACAATTGAAGCGTACGCAACAACAAGAGCTCCTAGTGTATACATTCGGTAGAAAACACCCTCTGCAAACAAATGTGGAGTGACCACCCTCGACATTTGGAACAATCAAGGAAAAAAGTATGCAGTACGTCTATGCACCCCACCATTATTAACGAGCAGAATGCAAACGATCCAGCTAAGCCAGGGAGACTCCACATTCATAACACAACATAACATAAAACTGTCGAGACACAACAACAATATCACCTCGAACAAACAAATACTGCTCGGGTGTGACCAACTGTGGGACTTGTTGGAAGCTCCATTCCCACGCTTCACTTTGCCATCTGGCCTACAACTCGTCCCATCTAAACTGGGATATCTGCTAACTGGCAAACAACAGACAGTCTACCAAGAACTTGAACAAGAGGAAGAAACCACTAATGCAAGCTCTGTTTCAATGATCAACACCTTCCCAAACTTCAAAAATGAATTAACTAGATGGGACACGTACTGGACAATGGACTCAGCAGGTATTTGCGAGTTCATTGGAACTAAAAAGGCAGAGAAAGCTGCCACTAATGCACAAGTATAGAAACCCTTCAAAGACACAATTGAACGCCGCGACGACGGATACTACGTTCGCCTGCCATACAAGGACCATCACCCACCGTTACCAGATAATAAACGAATCGCTCTAAGACGCCTACAGGGAGTCACCAACATGCTGAGAGCGAATCCAAATTTATGGCACGACTACAATACCACATTCCATACACAACTGCAAAAGGGAATAATAGAAGAGATTCCCAACAACAAACCAGGAGATGGTCCAATTACGCACTACATTCCTCATCAACCAGTACTGACACCACATAAGGAAACGACAAAGTTGAGGATTGTTTTTGACACCTCATCCCACTACAAGGATTGTCCATCACTCAACGACATCCTCCACCAAGGACCATTGGTCCTCCCAGATATATACGCAATGTTGACACGTTTTCGCTTACAGCCTTACGTATCGACGTTAGATGTAGAGAAAGTGTTCCTGCAAGTTCGACTTCATGAAGTTGATCGCGACGCCACTCGGTTTTTATGGGTCCGGAATGTCGAGTTACCCATTAGACGATAACATAGTAACTTATCGCTTCACCAGAGTCACTTTCGGATTAAATGTTTCTCCATTTCTCCTGGCAGCAACAATATACCACCACCTGGACCATGCTGTACAAGATCAAGATCTTGCTCAAGAAATACGGGGCAATTTGTACGTGGACAACCTTATACTAACTGCTGCCACGCCAGAAGCCCTCCATAACAAGATCACTGCATCCCGGCAAATCTTCAATGAAATGGGAATGAACTTACGCGAATTTCTGGCCAATCGTGTAAATCTACAAGAAATACTTCCACAAGAAGCACGTGCAAAATCAAAAACACAAAGTGTTTGGGATAACATGGAACTCAGAGGAAGATGTCATACATATCAAATGCAATTTCTCAACCATGCAGAACGTGACAAAAAGAATGGTGGCACGTCAAATCGCTTCAATATACGACCTCTTAGGATGGCTAGTACCGCTACTCACGCAGGCAAAACATTTCCAACAAACCTTATGGAAATACAACTTAAAATGGGACTCCATCTTATGCGACGACCTTCAAAAGCATGGAAAGCAATTTGCAATAACGCGATCGGTTTCGAATACACACTTTCGAGGAGACTATTACGAAACAATAGCAATTACAACGTGACAGTTTTTGCGGATGCTAGTGAAATTGAAATAGCAGCTTGTGCTTATATCTTTAACGAAGAACAGTCTACACTAGTCATGGCGAAATGTAAACTTCCATAATTAAGACAACCACGACAATGCCAAAAATGGAAATGAACGCTTTCACATGGCAACAAAACTCTCCTGGTCGGTGTACAAAGCTTTGAAACCATCCAAATTATCAAAGACACCATCGACTGTATTCATATTCTCGGACTCACAAATCACTTTGAGCTGGCTCTCGTCATCACCGAAAAAATCCAGTCCTGGGGTACTCGTATCTAACAGACTCAGAGAAATTCGACGAAATGTACAGGCGTTCAGACAAGACGGAGTTTCAGTACGCTTCGCTTATGTCAACACAAAAGAGAACCCTGCCGATGCTGGTACGCGAGGAGTACCTCGAGAACAACTGCACAACCACTTCTGGTGGTCAGGTCCAATGTTTCTACGTACTCCAGTCAAAAAATGGGCCAATTGCTTCTACACGCATGAACCAAAAGAACTGCAAGAAACACCTATGGAAATATCGCTAAATGCTGTTACATCAACAGATTCTGACGGCAACCTACTGAATCTGCAACGCTATAGCTCATTTTCAAAAGCCATCAGAACGACAGCATATACGTTAATTTTTATCAAGAAGCTACTGAGGCGACTGTCAGAAGAGGCACGAAAACGTATCTACGGAAATACCCCTGAGCTATGACTATGACAGATGGAATACCAATCCTACAGGCCATCGACATTCGCAACGCACGGCTCATCATCATACGACACTATCAATACGTGCATCTAACAGAAAATTATCGAAAAACTGTGGAAAACTCTCTTCGCCCCTATTTAGACCCATAAAAGATCTGCAGATCAAAAGGACGCCTAGGGAACTCCAAAGGAAATGAAGGAACAAAAAAACCCACAATTCTTGCACCGAACACACATCTAGCATGTCTTATTAGTCAAGAAGCACATGGCACCTACCATCGAGGAGTTGAACATACAATCTCCACCGTACGCCAAAACTACTGGAT
Source organism: Heligmosomoides polygyrus bakeri (assembly GCA_947359475.1). Taxonomy (NCBI): domain Eukaryota; kingdom Metazoa; phylum Nematoda; class Chromadorea; order Rhabditida; family Heligmosomidae; genus Heligmosomoides; species Heligmosomoides polygyrus. Next base: position 48,160,747 of record OX375865.1, on the reverse strand, counting down.
ACCAAAAATTCGACAACATGTTCGAATAATAGTAAACAGATGTGTAAAATGTCGACGATTCAACGGACACGCATTTCCCTACCCCAGTACCACAGATCTACCCGAAACAAGAGTAGCTCGCAGCCATCCATTCCAGCATGTCGGCATCGACTTTTTCGACCTACCTACGACATCAAACTGTACGGGAAGCACTCACCCCTACGGCTGCATTTTAAACGTGCACCATGACACGTCTACTTCATCTGGAGATGTTGGAGAGCACAACTACGGTCGATTTCCTAGACGCATTGCGCCGATTTGTAGCAAGACGAGGGATACCTGATTCCATCACATGTGACAATGCTCCAACGTTTCTCTTAAGCTCCACAATTTTGTCAAACAGCGCAGACATAAACGACCTCAACACTGAAATTGGAGACATTCTTGCCGGAAAGGAAATCCACTGGAGACAAATAACCCCATACGCTCCGTGGCAAGGTGGATTCTATGAACGTCTCATCAAGTCAGTAAAGCACGCATTGTACAAAGCTTTAAGAGGAGCTGCAATCCGATCTGGAGATCACCTGCGCACTATTCTGACAGAAATCGAAGCATGCCTCAACTCCAGACCTTTAACATACCAAGGAGCGGAAAAAGAGGATTTCGTCTCAGTCAGACCAGCAGACTTTTTGCAAAGAGGTTTCAACATTACGCTACCACTACACTCCATGTTAAAATTCGCAGATGGTGACACAGAATATTTACCACCGGAGGAAATTCGAATACTGAAATCACGTCAAGAAGTGGTAACTGCGCACAAGAATCATGTCACGCTACAGAAAAATTTTGAACAATCTGGAGAAATCAGTATCTCACTAGTCTACGAGAAACACATAAAAAGTTGCTGACCAATCAAAGATATAGCCAAGCAACGCCAAAAATTGGAGACGTCGTACTGCTCTGTGACCCAATACTCCCACGAAATGACTAGCGCTTGACTAGAATCATAAAAACAAAAACTGGCAGCGATGGAGCAACTCGAGAGATAGAACTTACAACTTCTGCTCGACGAAAGACCCGTCGCCCGGTGAACCTTATCACACCACTAGAGATCAACTCCACCGATTCGGAAACTTCAACAAAGTTCAAAAACCAACACAATCAACACAACAACGAGCGGCTTGATACAACATCACGCTATAACCTTCGTCCTCGACATCCCATTTCCTACACGGAAAAAACAGCAACATCGCTCTCTTCACGGAAACCGAAGCCTCATTCGACGAAATGGTTTCTGCTCTACATTATGATCGTCTATCTCACCCAGCAATGAACCAAACCAACATACCCATCAACAGTACACCACACGGACGCCTACTATCCACTCCTACACCAAAACCCACACCACCCGAGCCACCGCGAATGTACTTACCACCACAATTACCACCAATACCTCCACCGCCTGAACCCCATCCAGAAACACTGAACCACCACCAACATCACTACCACCAGGGGCCGGATTCATGAACGATCTACCGGCAGGTAAGTGCAAGATTTACCCCCACCCCCCCCCCACTTACGCGCGATTCATGAACGCGTGGCGGGGAAAATCGGGGGTAAGTGTCGAGGTAAATGCTACCCCGTCGGCGCGTCGGGGAACATTTACCTTCAAGGCGAGGGTTTTGCTCCGCGGCCAATTTCTGACCCAGTGCAACCCTCCGCTTGTCCGTTGCCAGCTCTGAGCTGGCCGCCAGCAGCATATTCAATGCTCGGTAGGGGTCGCCTAGTTGCCATCGCCTGCGCCGTCTTTCGCCGGACCTATGGTGAATTGTTTGACCTTTCGTTTTTCTCTATTAGCCTTGAATTCTATGGTTTTTTGCGCTTTGTGGACCATGGCTGCCCACAATGCCACTTATTGTTATGTGATTTGCTCCCTTTAGTGGCATTGTGGGTCGGCTTGGGCCACCATGAGCCTGGTCCACCACGCAAATCGTAATTTACGATTTGCATGGGCGGACTATGCCCGTCCGCCACCTTCTCTTCCCACCTTGGCATATGTTGTCTATGGGGGCTACTGTGGTGGATGGCACCCATTATTAGCCATGTAGGCCCATATTTACAATAGTATCCCTACTGTCTAATATGCTACTGCTTTCCACCCCTCTCCCCCCCCCCCTCCCTTACCTCACATTTCACATTTCATTTCCCCTAACTACGATACTGCCAGTGTCAGTGGCAGCGACTTCCCAGCAGCAAATGTGACTGCTTGGTTTCGCTGCTAGCTGATGAAATTGGTCGCGGAGCAAAACCCTCGCCTTGGCCGTCATGAATCAGAAAAGAGAGGTAAGTTCAGAGAAAGTGGCGGGTAAATGGTCATCGAGGTAAGTGGGGGTAGAATTTACCTCCGGCCGCGTTCATGAATCCGGGCCCAGGGAAAGTGGCGGGTAAATGGTCATCGAGGTAAGTGGGGGTAGAATTTACCTCCGGCCGCGTTCATGAATCCCGGTCCAGAACCATCAAGACCTCTACCATCAGCCACCGAATGAACGACCAGAAGTGCCCAACCGTCACCAGTCGCCTCACCTCCAACCTTAGCATATTCACCTCACCTTCCTCGTCGCTTGCTGTGGGCGGGAGTATCGAGGATTACGAGAAGCAAGAAGACGTCATACCGAGGATTAAAACGAAGAACAGCAGAATCAGTATCATATCACCACATATCACTATAAGTGAACAGTAGTTCACTTCATTAGTAAAGTGGTAGTTGTGTTCCTACCGTTACGCGGTGCAGTTCAGCCAATAAAGGAGTCTACGCTCCACAAAGTGTCTACCGCAGAAGCACAACCCATCACCGCAGTCAAGCACTGTCGCATCCCAAAAAAATGTGAGCACTGTTTAAAAGCACTGTTTGTCATTCCTTTGCTTGCAATAAAGGTACTGAAGAAGTTGAGGATTTGTATGAAAGCTTAAAAAAATATAAATTTTCTGACATATGAGCGGTATGGATTGCGCCATTCACTCGTCTGAATTCTTGCATTTCGCACTCGACTGTTTATGTTTTACTTGAATACTCGTTGTAATTTCTCCTTAAATAGGCCGTATTGATTAATTTGTGCTTTTTTAAGGTTTCAAACTTAAAAACACACTATGACTTGCAAAAATTCTGGGCATTCTAAAAAATGCAGCTTCTATTTGAAAGATTCTAACATTGCTGCTAATGAAGCTTCTGGAACTGTTCGAGACTCATATGAAAGCACAAGATAGCAAAAATTCTGTGATGTTTAAATGGTCAAGATCGCGCCATGCACTCGTCCGAAATCCTACATTTTAGACTCGATTGATTGTGCATGGGCTGAATGCGTTTAGTCTTGTTACAACTTGGCCACATTAACCTGCGCTGTGCTTCTTTTAACGCTAAGAACTTGACAATCACGTGAAAGACATGTGACATGTGAGTTTATTGATTGCATAATTTATCGGTCTGGCTATTGCTCTAATAACGCTCTCTAGATATCTGGGCCCATAAAGAGAGACATGCCGACTCTAGGCTTTCCTTCGAGGAGAAGAATTTTATCCTGAAGTGCTATTGGAAATTCGGAAACATCGTCGAAGTGCAGACGCCATTAAGCGACTACTCCAAAGCACCACCCATTCGTGCCACACATGCACAATCAATCGATTCTGAAGTGCAAGGTTTCGGGCGGGGGCATGGCGCAATCTTGACCATTTGCATGCCACAGAAATTTCGTTACCCTGTGCCTTCACATGAGTCTCAAACATCTTCCAAAGCTTCGCTAGCAGCAATCTTAGAACCTTTCAAATAGTACCTGTTTTTTAAGATACCCTGCATTTTTTGCAAGACGTAGTTTTAAGCTTTAAACCTTGAAAAGGCGCAAATAAATAGATACGGTCCCTTTAAGGAGAAATTACAACAAGTATTCAAGTGAAACACAATCAATGGAGTGTAAAATGCAAAAATTCAGGCGAGTGCCTGGCGCAATCCATACCGCTCATATGTCAGAAAATTTCTATTTTTTAAGCTTTCATGTGAGCCCTTAACTTCTTCAGGACCTTTATAGGGAGCATCGTTATCACCTTTCAAATACTGCCTACATTTTTTGGGACACCCTGTACATGGCTGCCAGTCGATGGTTCGCTGGAAAGCCAGTACTTTAATGTTTCCAAATAAATCCAGATTCGTCTGTAGGTTAACGGGTAACTGTTTAACAATAGAATATGTAGAATCAACGAGCTGTGGGTCTAACACTGGTATGCAAGCTGAATATGGCTGATGTTTCGGCACAACCACATTTTGAGTTTGAAAATGTTGTTCTGAAAGTTCTATCTGGACGTTGTATTAATAGTTTCTCAAGCTAATGAAAGCACGAAACGAAGGAGGAGCAGAACAACTCAAGTCACCGTTGCTATAGAAACAACCGAAAAGCTGAAAAGCTACATTTGGAAGAGACACATCCATTTCTATGCGAAGATATTTTCCAGGTGCTCCAATGTCTTCGTAAGAACAGCTTCGTTGTCCAATGCCTCTTTCATCACATTTTCCCATCAATATGAAACTGCTGCACTTGAAACGATCATTGGATTAGCAATTCCTCTGACTTTTCTATTCTTTTCAGTCTTGTTAGCCAGGCTCTGAAGAACACGCTTGCGGAGGCCGAGAGTAGTGTGTTTAACAGCGTCGTATCTACAGCTTGATGAACTTACTACCATTCTCACCGAACGCGCTTAGCAGCGATACACCCTCTCCGGAGCAAGGGAGTTTTGCACGGTCTCGTCAACAATTAGGAATTAGTGTTAAACATGATGGGAGAGTATACAAAAGGCGACTCTTTTTAACGACTGCCCACCAATGCCCAGAAAACCCCTTAGGGTACATACTTAGTGACTCCATTGCAACTGGAAAAACATGAAAAAAGGATACAAGACGACGTTAGTGATTTCCCTTGCGGGAGGCAGTTTGAATGCGTATTTGGCCTGTACAATGATTTGTGGTGACCAACCGATGGACAGGTCAGTGCTTCCTGCACAAGCCTGGTACCATCACACCGAGCACAAAAGGATGGAAGGCTTAGTTGACTTGAACGCGAAATCCGAACCAAGAACATTGAATCGGACTGCATTCGACAGCCCGCGTCTTCTGTGCTACCTCGCGCATTGAAGAAAAATGCCAGTAGGAAGGGTAAAAGCGGCTCACTTGACATGTGACGTGGACAATGTCACAACTACGGACCAACTATTGGAGGAATAATGGTTTAAAATAAGTTTCAATTCTTGTTGTTTGTTCGTTATCCATTCTTCCGTCATCCGGCCATTTTGGACAAAATTGTCCGCCATCCGTTATCCGGGTTTCAAAATTTTATTATACGCTCATCCCTTCTAGCAATGCTCAGTGTTTGAAAGTGCGCGAGTTCAGCTTGATCATTTCGGAATCTAGCGTTGAGTAGCTGGCTTTATGTCAAAAATGGCAGAGGAGAGTAAGCGTTTCGGCAGCTAAAAAACTTCGAACCATATTTAGGCCTCGGAACACGGTGACGCGGTCGAAACCTCAGGCGTATGATACATATATTTCCACCAACCAAACTGTTTTACACAAAAATAACCAAGACGCTGAAGTATCCACAGAATTCAGTTTAACCTTCTCTTCAAAAATATCTCAAATCTTCGTGTTTTTCGTTGCTGAGTAATCAAGGCGCACCTTATTTTCACTACATCTCTCCAATGCCTTGGTGTGCACATCGGTTCCTATGAAAAGACATCCTGGGAAACTGAGAGCCGCTTCCAAAGGAACTGAACCTCCTCCACACATCGGGTCCAGAATCACTTCACCTGCAAAACTCTTAGGTTAGATCTAAATGAAAGCGCTTTGTGGATGTAAAAGCTCCCCACCTCTGATGGGATGAGCTAACGCAACCATACAATAGCAGATCGTTGATCGCAATGTTGTTGGCCCAAAAGCGGAGACATTTCGCTTGAAGAGAGACTCCCGATTCAGTGCCACCATCACCAACATCTGAACGTGAGGCACCCTTCTTTCATCCTGCCACTCTCCTCCAGTTTATGCTTTCTCGATCCAATTACAATGCAGGAAAAATGTTCCCTATATATGGCTGCAGAGTTGGACCATTAAATTGTAAATTTACATCAATGACTTTACGATGTACGTTTTGATGCACTTATCGTTATTATTGGTACATCTACAAAATAATCAAATTTACTCCTACTGTTTAACTGAACGGCCAAGGCTATTCCTGAACTTGGTAAAACTCATACTGACAGTAGTAGATCAGGTTCTGCATAACTAACTGACCGTATCATTTCTGATGTTGAGCAGCACCTCCATGTCGAAGTTCTCCATGTCAGGTCGCCAACCGAATATATGGTTGATCCGCCCTCCCAATGCCCTCGCAGCATCCATCGACGAGAAGCTGTGATGGCTTTTTTCACCTGCACGATTGCACGTTACCCTACAAACGGAGGACAGCTGCAAGTGAAGCGGTAGTTTACGATATCAATTTCGAAAGCGTTGCTCGCACCTAAAACTGAAGGAGCTGCTGGTCTGTGGGTCACACTCGCCATCTCTCACGAATTCTCTCATCCGCTCCTGGAAAAGGAAACAATCAAGCTGAATTAGACGACCTCGTAAGGGTCACTGACATTCTCCCGGCCAACCTTAAGACTCTACTTCTTAGAACCGTCTCTATGGCAACACCTGTACAACTCCATCTCCCGAATGGACTGCCCGTACGGTAGGCAGGTGAGTGCAGTTTTTGGTACGATGTGTCTCATTACTTGCAACGAATGCAAGGAGGAATGCATCGGGGCAGACCTCTCTTGGTCAGGGTGAGAGGACACACGTTTCGGTTGAATAAGTGCAAGGTCTCTACTCCCTTGGGAGAGCACAGACTGTGAATCCATAATGGCCACAGCGATTAGGGTGGAGGTGACGATCTCAGTACGCGAGTCCGATATCGCAGCACGGAAGGCTCTGGAGGCGTAGTGGATTGTGTTCAAGAGCCCCGCCATCAACAGGAAAGAGGAGCGGGTGGCCGTAGTCCAGGAGCTGGCCCCATTTAGCGACCCGACCTCTGTGGGCTTCACCCAAGAGGGTGTCAACCAGAAGGTGGCTGAGAATGTGATCTGGGGCCGGATTCATCAACGACTAACCCGCGGGTATAAGGGGTAGACATACCCACAATGAAGCCTGCGTCTCTGACTCTTGCCTTATCTCTGCCTGACTCTTATCTTATCTCTACCCCTTATCACCCGCATACCCACGGGTTAACTGTTGATGAATCCGGCCTCTGAAGGAAGAGTCTCATTCACCCACGACTTTCTCCATCCGAGGGCAGTTTATCAGCCTCTCGGCTGTTTCCATGAGGTCATTCCGATTACCTTATTCCCTTTTGTCCCATTTTATCACTAACTTTTGAAGATTCTGTAAATTAAAATGATTCTTGGGCGAGTAATTTCCCCGACTCCTTTTGCGTTTTTCAGGCTTTGAAGAAGGCAGTTGCGCCAAAGCGTAAGCCGAACAATTAAGTATACCGACCTTGACTCAAAATCTTTAGAGATCCTACAGCACAGACAAACTCGTTGTTTTTTGAATTTCCCATCGGAACACGAAATGTCTTTGAAGCGAAACCTACCGCTTTCCAACCAGCATGCTGATCATTTCTGAACTAACAATAAGTCGGCGAAGTGAGAAAGCCCACGCCTAACAGGAGAATTAACACCCGATGTTCTTGCAAATGTTCCTCATCAAGAACAGTTTTCAGCATGACCCAAGTTTTTCGTTAAGTGAAAGGGTTGCGAAGACTTCCCCCTGCATCCCAAGTATAATACGCTTTCAGGGATTAGCCACGACAATGAGTACTCAACAAAAGCGAGCGCGTTCCTAGAAAAGTTAGATGGATTCCGACTCGGCATCCCTTCCTTGGATCTGACAAGGAAGGGATGCCGAGCCGTAGTAGCACTTCGAGAGGAGATCTATGTCATGGGATGCAGCTCCGCTGATAGGTGTTCCATATCTGCTACGGACATCTGGGAGTGAAGTAACGGAGTATTTTTTTGTGTATATGCTTTGCTACGGTGGATCCACAGGCCGCCGAGTAGTGGGTGGATAGGCAAGCGGCGTGGCGAAGGAAAGGGTCGTAGTTCGGCTCCTTTGTAAGGCTGGTTTCCAGAACTTTGCAAAAAAGATTCTAAATGACCGACAAAGCTCTCCATGTGAAATAGCAAAGGAAAATTTCTCCGGGCAGGAAACCAGATTCACTGGAACGATTGTATGCTCACGAATCGAGAGGTCGGAAAATTCCTCACAGCTTCGATCAGGGCGGCTATTTAAAGTGTTCACCACAATACAACATTCGCTTTTGAAAAATCGGAGAATTACAGTAGGTTATGGCCTGTTAACACGAAGAGCTTAACTGCTCCAATCGAGTATTTTCTACGACGTGCAAAAATGCTATCTTACCACGGGATCGAGCCACCAACTCCATGCATCCCAACAGCGATTCCTTACCCACTTGCCACAAGTACTACGCCAGCGTCCGTGTTTGTAGTCTATGTTAGCAGGGCGCAATCAAGAAAAGTGAGAATCATCCGTCACTTCGTCACCCGATCTTCGCTGCAGATGCGGGATATATGTTTAGAATCAACGTTCGAATGCCCTATACACCCCATTTCAAAGAGCCACTTTGATCTGCTAGTTTCCCTTTTTGAGTAACAAGCACATATGAATCACTTCACTTTATTAATAAATGAATTAGAATAAGGATGGGCGACGGCGCAAACCAGATCCTGTTTAGCGCCAGGCGCTTCAGTGTTATGGGATATCGTAGAAGGGAATTTGACCGTGTTACGGGATATCGTAGAAGGGAGTTTGCCGTCGAAGTAGTGAAATTCTAGACTCCATTTCTTGCAGCTGCCCGCCACCACTTTGGAAAAATTTGTAGACGAAATTCTAAAGAACTGGACCGCGCTATCTCCGTACACCCTACGCCGCTGCTTGGTAAAGTCATTCATTTCTATCAAGACCTTTGGCTTCACTGGTTCCAGGGTGATATCACCAGCCGCCTCATCAGGCCATACGAGTGATTGCTTCCCGCTCGGTCAACGGGAGGTGCGGATTCGAGTCCCGCCTGGAGAGATTTTATCGCAACAAAATATCGTTATAAGAGCATGGTGAAACCTCTAGCAAGCACCAGGGCCCAGCTTGTTGCCGTAGTGGATAGGCAGGTGCTTCACGAATAAAACGTCCTGGGTTCCATTCTTGCGTTGTGAGGTCGTTCGCCTTAACGTAGTGAGCAGGGATGTGCGGGATTTCCGTCTCCGTGTGCCGAGTTCCGGTTTTCGGCCGTTTTTAGTCCTGTTCCGTTCCGTGTTTCGCTCTCTCTTGGAATGACGAAACGGAAATGGAGACTCATCACTCATTGAATGTTTTGCACTGACTTCTTTCACCTCCTGAACTTAAATGAAATGCTGAAGAAAGAGATCCACTATGCGTCACCTTCTTTGGGATTGTGTTGCTTTCAAACCGGTGGTGCATCCTGATGTCGAAACTGTGTGATAACAAACTGGACAGTTCCTTTTTTTCTTGAAAAAGCAAGAAACCTTTTCTTGAAAAGATGTACTATCGAATAGTATAAGGCCACAAAGGTTTCATGAGAGCCTGAATCGAGAATCAAATTTCTTTTCCGGAGCATGCTTATCATTTTCCCTAATCATTTTACCAAGAAACTGTCTCAGGCGTATGTATAAACGGAAAAAATGAATACCACTATGAGAGTCTCCACCCTTTACATATTAGAAAACTGGGTACCGTTTTTGCAAAGTCCTTGTACCCAAGGAGCAATGGCCCTCAAAATTACCATAGGACCATGTTAACTCGTGCAAAACTACCGTAGTCGGCCGAAATTTCAATAAATGAATGTCATATTTGTGATCAGCGCCCCAGATAACCCTCCTTAGGCAAGGTTTTGGTGAAATTTTGTTCTATCCCTTCTCCACCTCAACCAAGGAGCTAAGGGTCGTGAAAGTTCAACAGTGCCGATTCAGATTTATCCATGGCAATTCCATAGGAGAGCCTACAACATTTTTTCAGAGTGGCGATGGGCAGCTGTATTCTGGATTTCCACCAATTCGACAGTGGAGAAAGTGGTAGTCGTTATCCTAGGTCCGATCGGCTGCCCTGGCCATTCCCTAGTTTAAGCGCAGGTGCAACGCAGTCGGTATATTCAAATATTCGACTGTTTCGGATTTCTGAAGTTCCACTCTCAATTTGTTTGCGATAGCTTGGGCGGAAACAGAGTATCTCGCCGCCAGCATCACCACGGCTGCAACTCCATTAATGCCATCTGACGTTGACGACGTTAAACCGATTTATCCGTTGAAGCGATTTAAGGAAAAGTACTTGTAAATCCGGTAAATCTGTAGAAAGTTAGTCGCTAAATACACCCCTTGCAGCACGCAACAACCGGCGCCTCCTGCAATACATAATTTATCTCTATAATTTATCTTTGCTGGCTCACCAGAATCGACATGTGACTGCTGAATCAATCAGGAGTTTGATCTCGCGGCCCCTTTGAAGCTTACTGCTGAGTAGGACTGTCAACTCAACTTGCAAAGGGCCGAAGAAGGGACGTGATTTCGAAAGTAACCAGACATCAAGGGGATGGCGTTATGGAAGCGACTCTCGATGAACTAATAACGGAGTGACAGTTCGACATGATATTCACGATATTCATGATATTCATATTGACCCACTCTTCTGTATTTCATCGTCTACTTCACATTCTTGGAGTAAAGCGTTATATTCTCGAGAACAACTAACCTTCACAGCCTCCACACCGCCCGGAACCTCTCCTCCATGTGCCAACTGCCAGCATTCGACAGCTGTTTTCCAGTTTATACGTGAGATTTCCTTTCTGATCATATCTAAGGCGACCTGGAAATGGAGAAGTGGCTAGATAACGGTCAAATGTGCAGCTGAACGAGCAACTTCCAGGAAAGACAAGACAGCATCATCCCTCTCTGACACGCCTTGCACCAATCAGTCGAGCCTGGAGGGAAGGACGTTTGGTTGTGCAGAGTTCTAGAGAGACCTACGAGCAGTTGCAACTACACCACGCGAGAACGTTTCTTGCCCGCACCACAAGCGACCTTCTTCAACTTTTTGGAAGGTTGGACCAGTCTCAAGCAAAACAGTCAAATACACCACTTTCACGTGGAAATGGACACTTTTCTGAGCAGACTTGACGCATTTGAAATCGAGCTGATAACGAATCGAACTGAATCGAACATCTTCGACAAAGGCGCCATGGCCAACTGGTGCGGATATTGCTAGGACAGAATCACTTGCAATGTGGCCAACGGCTTTAGAGTAATGCCATGTCTCTGGTTCAATGCCTAGAGGTACCTAGAGAAGGTGTTTCTACTCCTTGGAACCGTATTCTCATGTCCTTCTTCCTTCTCGGCTGCGTCTTTCTATCTTTGTCGAGTGTACGAAATGAAAATCTTCCAAAACAAAAATAGCGCCTTCAAGATTAAAACAGAGCCTCTACAAGGAGCTTAGAATAAAACTTTGTTCAAGGAAGTTAGTACTCTATAATTAGTATTAATATTTATTTGAACTTCTTTAACTCACAACAAGTGAGCACACTTCTTGTGAGTTAAAAAAATTAGGCGTTAACTATTTATAAAAAACTAAAGTAAGAGTTAATTATTTATAAAAATTTTATTCTTTAAAAAATAATGAGTTAAATTTTGTCTTAAAGCGCATGAAAATAGCAATCATTCGCTTCACTAAGAGAAAAGGTCCGCCATGCACTCGACTAGATTGTTGTGACTTTTATTTGATTCATAGCAAAAAATTCTGTTTGCGTGGGCTAATATAGATGTAGACTGTAAAACCAACAAGAGTAGTTTTTAAAAACACTTGTACACTCCTTGAACACATTTGCTTAAGCCTGGAGCGGCTGATAGAGAGGCTATATGTTGTTACAGGATGTTGTTACAGGATGACAGACCTCGAGGATATCGCGGATGTTACGTGCGGTCAAACAGCGCCGGTGGTGTAAAGTGAACATCGCTGCCCGGAAAGCAGAAGATGCGGGTTCGAGTCCCGCCTTGCGCAAGAGTTTTGATCGCAACAAAACATCCTGTAACAACTTGTACACTCTATTCATGTTTTTAAGCAAGTAGCATTTGTACTATTTAAATATTTGCACAGTCTTAGTGCATAATGCACTTTAAAACAACATTTAATTCACTATTTTTAAAACAAAAATTTCGTACAATTTTAAATATTGGGGTTTTATTTGTATTTATATTTATTTTAACCAATAACTACAACAGAAGGAAAGTTAGGAAAAGGTGGTTTTGAGATTCGCTATGCTATAGCTCGACTAAAGCGCTACTTGATGGAGTTGGAGTTAGCGCATCTCAACAGCAGTCCGAGATCTTAAATATGGCGGAGTTGAATGACAAAGTGCAAGTCATAAGTTCAGATTTTGAAGAAGCGTTAGTTCTACGACCTGCCAAGCATGGAATTGACAAAGACATTCCGGGGGATCCCGTCTTTCAAACAGCGGTGTGCGCTGACTTGCCGCCGGTTAATTTTTTTACCGCAAATTTTTAACGCGGAAATACGCCGGTAAATCCAGGTAAATTCAGTAAATCCGTTAATTTTTTTAAGATTTAATATTCCCTTAAAAGCAACTGGTTTTAAGCGGCGGTAAAGTAAAAAAAAGCGTAGAGATTTTCACCGAAACATCATCACGTTCAGAAAAACTATATCATCTTCATTTTATCATGCATACGTCATCCCAACGTAAACAAAGCAAAAAGCCGAAGCCTAGCAATGCACAAGTGTAATGATCTATATTGTGAGTGCTTTAAAAAAGATAGAAGCTTAATTAAAACTCTAAAACAGCCTAATTAAACTCGAAAACATTTTTGGAACATCCGGCATTCAATCGAATATTGCTATATTTCTTTTTGGATTAACAATTTAACTGCTTTTTGAAATTATCACAATTATCACCGTTTCATTCGATGAAGGAATGATTTACACCTTACTACCACTTTTTTGTACTATTAAGATGTATTTTGGAGCCAAGCCAGGCACTTCAGAAAAAAGAACGAAATGTGACATGGTAGCGAATTTCTTTCTCTTCTTATATGGGAAAACAGCTCAAGGCCGGGGGCATACCTCCATCACCGCGATGCCATCGCGTCGCTCAGTTCATGGCCATTCCGCCGCACGCGGTTGAATAGCCAAAGGAAACTTCGCCGCGGCCGCCGCAACAGCGCCCATCGCGGGTATGACATACTTTTTCGCGCCGCGCGCGGTGTTTAGCGTTGGTCCTGGACGGATCGCCGTCGCGCTTCCTTGTAGAGCGATGGGCGATTCGACGAGCGCAGAGAGATATAAATTCTTTCGCGTCACTCTGCAAAATTCATCGCCGGGATTCCGATGCCTTACATCTTGGACTAAATTACGGGAAAAAGACATGAGCGTATCTTCTTCTTATTCCTCTGGCGATCGTTTATCCTGAGAGCTTCAATATCTCTAGTCCAAATTGTCTCATATCGTGTGAGGAATGTCAGCGCGAGGTGCTATCCCAGTGGAGCAAGCTTTCACATTGGAACGTACCATCTCCGCCTCCTGATATGGGCATGGATGTTTTAATAAGGTTGAGGACCACCGAACGCTAATAGCAAGTTGTCGGAGAAGATAGATGCAATCACTTCTAAATTGGTATCGGTAGTATGTTTCCTTCTCCATTCGATAGATAGGAACATTTTGCATGAAAAAAGTCGTTAAATTTTCCAGTAAATTTGGGAATTTGCCGGAAATTTTCGTTAAGAGAATTTATCGCGAAAACGTCGGCAAATCCGTTAAACCGGTAAATCGTTAACCGGTAAACGCACCCTGCTTTCAAAGGCCCTTTAAATAGATACGTACCCCAGGTGATTGAAAACAAGGGAGGAGCAAAGAGTGTATTGAAGAAAGTGAAAGACATCGCGACATCTCATAGAATGATGCCTAGTCATGAATTGAACGAACCCTCAAACAGTGTGCGTATGCTAAAACGTTTCGCAAAAAAGAACCAAAGATTAACCCTTTATATCAAAGACTGATAAACTGTAGTGACACAGTGAAGTGTTTTTATGAAGCAAAAAATGAACACCAGCAAAAATAGTAGAAAACCTCACTCGTAGTAGAGAAATCCATCATGAGAAGGGATGTTTGAAGTTAGAGAGAAAAAACGAACACGAAAAATGAAATAAGCTGAATGAGAAACGATAACGTGGAAGGTCCACTTATTTAAGCAAGTGGTTTTAAAAATTTGAAAGAAAGTTATACTGAATTTTCCTTAAACAAAAAATTATTCTAGTCGTGTTGTAGGGTCCCTAATTTAATCCTGAAGGCGCTCGTTTTGCTTTCGAACATGTTTAGTTGGATTTCGGAAGCGTCAAGCTTGCTTAGAGTAATGTCCAGTTCGGCTTGAAAAGTGTACAATCTGATTTGAAAAACGTCTAAATTGACCTGAAAATGGTATAGATTAGCAGCATTATGACACATTGCTCTGATACAGCACAATAAGGAAGGAATTCAGAGAATGTCGCTTAAACAAACGCTTGCACACTTGTTTAACCTCTCCTTCATGTTGGGCGAGGTTCCACACTTGTCAATTCGGATACCGGATATCCGATTCGGATGAAAACGGATAAGCAGGAGTACTAGAGACAAACAATTTCTTCAGAATGTAGCGAATTAGAAGAGTACATCAGATATTAGAATCTTCGAGAAATGAACGCTAAAGAAAACAAATAAACTCGTAAAAACTAGGTTCAATACGAAATAAACTTTCTTCATTTTCACCGGATTTCGTCGAAGAATAAGCACCCTTTGAACCACTACCTTTCCAACGCGATACTACACGACTAATTCCATCAGCGAACAACTGTGTGGTCGAAATGGAGATCAAATTCAATCGAGACCAAATTCTAGAAAGGCTGTTTTTGCGTGGTCCTTATTTGCGATTGAGCCTGGAGCTTCGCACTTGTAAACGATGCAACAAGAACATTGGTGAGGAAAACACATGTTCCTTCGTGCTTCATGAAAACAACACTCACACCATCAATTAAATAAAAACTGTAACGAATGTTTCAAGCGTATGGCGCGATCTGGCCTTTTAATACACTAAATGATTGCTGCCTCGTTGCGCTTTCAGATGAAATTTAATATTTTCCATCAATAAATAATTATTTTCTCTATTTCTCTAATGCTCTTGTTACATCTATACCAAAGTCTCCAAAGAGCAGTGTTGTTAGCAATTTTCGCCCAATAAGTATTACACCCGCTCCAGTGAAGGTTATGGAGAGAATAATTGGAGACAAAATGATTGAATGGTTCAATAAAGCCTCTATTATTCCCGGCGAACAGCACGGTTTTCTACCTGGAGCTTCTACTGCAATAAATATTCTCGACTCTTTTCATGATTGGGTTAAAGCAGTCAACAATGGAAATTCAGTTGATGCCATATACTTTGACTTCTCCAGGGCTTTTGACAAGGTTTTCCATAGTAAACTAATTGAAAAGTTTAGCTCTGTAGGCATCTGTGGTAAACTCTTGGTTTGGTTTGAGTCTTACCTAGATGATCGGCGTGTGACGGTTAAGGTTAGACAATCTTATTCTGCAAGCTTTCTTTGCTCCAGTGGGTTACCTCAAGGTGCTGTCTTTTCACCTTTTCACTTTCTGATATATACACGCGATCTGCCTGAAATCCTGAAGATTGATCCCCGAATTCATGTTAAGGCTTACGCGATGACACTAAAATGTGTGGCATATTACGAAGAGTCGAATAAGGCAGTGGTACAAGCAGCTCTTCTACCCTCAGCTCAAAAATTGAATCAATGGGTTACTTGCTGGAATATTCCTCTAAACTTACAAGGGAAGCCCATGAAATTCTCCCAAAGGTTCCCAACGCAACGTATATGGTCTTGTAGAGCATCGGACGGGGATCACAGAAATGTGCTTCTTTTTTGCTACGCGCCACTGGGTGGTCCGAAATTGGCAAAAATGGCGCCGATTCAGGGCGGGTTGATAAGACAAAAGTGAAGTGGCCCTGTCGTGCTCAGAACTTGACCCACAAAACGTTTGGAGCTTAAATTAAAGTTCGATTATAGTAATATGATAATTTACGACGTTTCCGGGACGAAGCTGCAGGTACATTCAAGTGACTTATTTGCAACGGTGGTGGTAGCAACTGGATGGCCGAGTGGATGCGATGCGGTCTTGCGGGAGGGGGGTCTAAGGTTCGATCCCGGAGAAGATCACAGGGTTTACTCTTTGGTCTGCTCCCGTTTTTTGTAACTGAAGAGTACATTTTGGCTGAGGTAGGGTATCGTATTATTGGGTAGTGGTGAATAAGGGTGACGAAGTCATGACTACCGATTTCGCCCAAACTTCGCCCACGGGAATTATTTAAGCTGCTGACCACGAATCTGTCACTCTTTTCTGAATTATCGTTTTCCTTGCAGTACCATCCATCAAAGGTTAACGCCGAAGGTTGGAAAATAAGTCTGACCACATTGGAGAAGGAAGCGATCCCACTAACGTGGACAGCTTTACTCATCCACATCTACCGTAACCTGTCGTAATATACCGAAATTTTAAAAACAGGTATCATATCCGTGATCAGCACCCCACATGACCCCCGTTGGAAATGTTTGGGCGAAATTTTTTCTCTTATCCGCTCCTCGACCTCTGGAGTCGTGAAAGGCTATAGTGCCGGTTATTTTGCGTAACCCCTTTAGTTAAACTTATCCATCGTAACCTCCTGCCATCCATCGTTTCAACGAAAATGTTTGCCAAATTGGTGATTTGCATCCTAAGTAACCCTACAGATGAATTTTGGACAAAAACTCTTTTTCAACCTCCAGAGTGGAGGGAGTGCTCCTATCTGCAATGCCCCGACCCGTCTCCTGTAAGTGTATAGGAGAATGGTCAGGAAAAAAATACACAGCTAGGTAAATACCATGAGGTGGATAAAATATGCCGTACTTGATAACAGTTAGCAGAAATGGTGAAAGTTGCGAGGAGAATAAAAAGCAGTCTGCGAAGAAATCCCAAGGGCAATGAGCTTGTTTTGATGATGGGCCAAATCAGTGCTTGTCGATCTTGTTCATGGATGAGGTGGCAGTAAGAAACACTTCCAAAAGTAGTTGAGAACATACCAAAGAGGCCATATGGGGATAGCATCTAACGGACCCTCCTCAGTGAGACAAGCATCATTTAATGGACGCGCGATATCGCTCCACACAACAAAACCAGCTTCTTTTACATCTGACAACAGGTTGAAAGCGGAGCTACGACGCGAAGAAAGTTCCCCACGGAAGCCAAAAAGTAATTTTCATTTGAAAAAACGCTAACAGTCCACCTAGGGACGCAGAAGCCGCCCCACCCTCGAAATCGAACCCTCGACCCCACCCCCCCCCCCCCCTAAGTGCGCCTCGCTATCCTTTCACTTCCGATACCGTTGCGATGTACACTGCAGCTCCATTTAGGAAACGTAGGAAATTGTCATATTACTATAATCAAACTTTAATTTGAGCTCAAAACGTTTTGTAAGTTAAGTTCAGAGCACGATAGGGCCATTCCAGGTGTCACATTTGCCTTATCAGCCCGCCTTGAAGCAACACCATTTTTTGCCATTTTTGGACCACGCAGAGGTCCGTAGCAAAAACGAAGCACATTTCTGCGATCCCCGTCCGATGCTCTGCAAGACCATATACGTTACGTTGGGTATCTATAAGAGAACTTCGTGGGCCTCCCTGATTAGATAAGAGCATTGTTCTGCATATGGGCAATTCTGATCCCGTCGACCAATGGTGTAGCTTTACCGAATAGACTTCTGTCAAAGACCTTGGAATTATTATTGACCAAGAACTCCAGTTTTCGAAACATATTGATTTTTCGACTTAAAAAGGTTATAATGCACTATTTATGATTTTGCGTAATATTACGTGCTCGGATGCGGTAGTATTGATACGTCTTTACAAGATGTGCGTACTGCCACATCTTGACTACTGCACGCAAGTCTGGAACCCTTATCTCAAAAAGAATGTGCTAAAGTCAAAAGAATACAACAAGTTTTTACTCGAGTTCTATGGTACAAGACAAGTGGCTGTCCCGATCACACCTTACCCAGCTACAAAGATCGATTAAGAATGTTTTCCCTGCATACAATGCAGAACATGGCATTTTGTTACCGTATTCTAAGGCGAGAGGTTAACCTACCCTCAAGCAAGTACTGGATCTATAGACCTATTAGCCCTAGAACAAATAGCCTAAATATCCACTACAGGAAGATTAATCGAAAACATTAGTCAACTGTTTTTCATTCTTTTTTCTATCGATGTGCTAGATGGATGAGTCTTCTGTACGGATTGTACCAGGCCTTTATAGGAAATTCGTCACCGAATACGCAGACCGCAGCAGAAACTGCTCTCGTGCACGACAACTGTGTAAGAAAAAGATTTATTCAACAACAATAAACAAGAACACGGGATATGGTGGGCTCCGTCGTCCGTAGCTGGCGGGCAGGCTTGGCGATGGCGGTGTCGGCAGGCAGAGCAGGGTCTGGTGGCGACGACGGCTGGCGGACTGAAGACGACGGAGGCTGGCGGTGGCGGGATCGGGAGACGACGGCGGCTGGCAGGGCAGGGTCTGGAGGCGACGGCGGCTGGCAGCGGCGGACCCGACGTCAACGGTGACGTGGGCCAGTGACGACACAATGACGAGGGCCCGTGTCTACCGGCTGCCTTTTATACCAGCCGGTGGCCGCCTAGATCGCGCCTCTTGACCGGGCGGCCTCTTGGTCTATCGCACCACATGCCGCCCCCCTCTGGAGCTGCTGTCCTCGGCAGCTGAAAGGTCTTCTTCAGCTCGGGCAATGGCAGCAAATCGAGAGTCCTTTTCCTTATGTACTCGTACAGTATTTTGGCACATCCCACGGTGGAATCAGTGCCATAAAATGCTAGTGCCGACTCCGGAGCACCCACTTCACAGAACACTCGCCCGTTCTCAATTTTTGAACTAGCAGTTCTAAAATACTGCCCTGCTCCGGCACGCTTCGCGACAGTCTCATCAAGCATTTGCCAGATTTCTGACATTTTCTTCCAGGCGCCGATGCTTTTTTCCACTACAGGGGGCCACGCCGTGACAATGCGGCCTCCCCCTTCAAAGTGCCTGTCGCAGACCTTTACCACATCGCATATGTTGCTCTCACTGAATTTTAGATCCATCGGCCACACAATAACCCATATTGAGTATGCTCTCCACTCGTCCAAAATGTCGCGCAATTGTTTGAAGTTCCCGGCGACTCTGGTGGCAACTCCTCGTTGTGGACCATCCTTTTCTAGTAGTGCTGCGCAGGGCGGTGCCGCAAATGCTGTGGGCCCTTCTCGGATAGCCCTTTTCGCCTTTTCCTCTTCCTCCAATTCCTTTTTTAGACCTTTCAACGCTGCGTCATATGTGGCCTCGAACCCGAAATCATCGATTTTCTCATGCTTTTTTATTTCCTCCGTAACACAAATGAATTCGGTCCACTCAAGGCATTTCTCGTAGGCCAGTCGCAGCACCTTCTTCAAGGCTTCTTCGTCAAGGCAGACGGCTCCATCCTTCCAGAACTTGATCTTCGATGCCGTATCGATGTCTGTGCGGATAAATATGGACGCTGCTCTCCAGGCGTTCCATAACGTGCCGAACGGCCTTCCTGAGAAGGCGCCCGGCAACTGGATTCCTTTAAGCTCGCCAAGCTTCGTTTCCTTGAGACATCCATCACGGCAGACGAACTCGAGGTGGCCCTTCTCCTTCTTCGAGCGAATGTCCGCTCCTCTGAAACCAAAACACGTTATTTTATTTACCACAACCTTGGGTTTTCTACCCCTTTTATTTCTACTCGTCACCGTGTCTATTCGATCATCTGGGATATAGCCCGGTACGACCCTTAACATGTCAAACTGCACTCTTACGGGTTCTGCATTCTCACCGATCCTACTTACTACGGCCGAGTTCTCACTCGTTTCTAGGACTCGGAACGGACCTGCCCATTCGCATACAAGTTTTGGATGAGCGTTCCTAGCTTTTTCTCTAGGAGAGTACATGTACACGCGATCTCCTACTTTGGGATGCTTACTCGGATCCACTCCATTGCGGCTATCGTACTCTATTTTCATTCTAGCACGTATGCGCTCATTATAGTCTCTTACACGTCCATGAACTTCAGCAACTGACTGCAGTAACTGGGCTTTATAGTCCTCCATTCCCTCATCCATAGAATACACAGAAACTCCTCCGTTTGGAATTACTGCCGAGGGAAAATTCGGGTCTATGCCATGCAAAATAAAATAAGGGCTCTCACCCGTCGCATGATGAGGAGTCATATTATAAGCGAGCATGCAAAATGGGAGTCTTACATCCCATTCCATGGGAACTGTCGTACTACGCCTCAGCATGGCCACAATGGTCCCATTCAAACGTTCGGTTACACCGTTTTCTCGCGGATTATAACCTTTTGTGGTTATATGACTGATCTTAGTTATCTTGGTAAGCTCCTCCATCACTTTATTCTCAAATTCGCCTCCTTTATCGGACAGAATTGTCCTTGGCCAGCGGCAGCCCTCTGCTATCCAACGTATGAATATCGTTTTTGCTACGGTTTCGGCCGTTTTATCTGGAACTGGGTAGGCCGCTGCGAATTTAGAGAAATGGTCAATAACCGTAACCGCATAACGGTTTCCACTAGTCGTTAGACCTAATTCCAGGACATCAACGCCTATAATCTCGTAGGGCATCGTTGTGACTATCGGCTTCAGGGGAGGTACCATCTTCTGTCTTGGGTTCTGAACAAAGCACCTTTGACATTCTCTGGTCCACCTTTTAATATCCTGAGTCATGGTTGGCCAAAAAACTTCCTTTTTTAGCATATTCAGCAATTTGTGTGCGCTGAAATGACCAGCAAACGTTCCAGCATGGGCTTCATGAAAAATCTCATAGCGCGCACTCTTTGGAGCCACGAATGTTAACTACCGTCGGCCTGATACATTTTTAGATCTCCTTCTTCTATCACAAAATCTGCCACTCGCGCCGGTTTCGTGGCACCAGCCCATGTAACTTTTCCCTTATCATTGCCTGTTCTCAGGGCCTCTAGAATTTGCGCAAAATCTTCATCCTTTTCAAGTTCCGTCATCCATTTAGTTTTCTCCTGCGGGCGTATTGCGTTTACTACCGCATCATCAATTCCTCGCATGGATTCAACGCTTGTCCATTGTACCGCACCCCTACTCAAGGCATCTGCCACCACATTGGTCTTGCCTTTTACATACTTAATCTCAAGATTATACCTCTGTAGCTCCAGTGACCACCGTAAAACTCTAGAGGAAACATTGGTACGGTTGAATAGAGCTACGAGGGGTTGGTGGTCTGTCAGAACGACAGAAGGCAGTCCATAAATGAACATGTGGAACCGCCTCACTGCGAAGACCACTGCCAAGGCTTCTAGGTCTGTAACATGATACCGGCGCTCCGCTTTGCTTAAGCCTTTTGATGCAAAATACACTGGGTGGAGTTGTTTGTCATCACCTTCCTGTGAGAGGACAGCTCCTAGTCCGATTGTCGACGCATCCGTACAGATAACAAAGGGCCTCGACCCATTTCTAGCCATCTCTATATCGGGTTGCGTCAATACCGGGGACGTCGAAATCATCTGCTTTACTTTTTCAAAAGCTGCTTGGTGCTCGGAGGTCCATTGCCACCCTGATTTCGGGGACGTAAGCGAAAACAAGCATCCTGTTACCTTCGCAAATCCGAGGCAAAACTTGCGGTAGAACGAGGCCATACCTAAGAAGGTTCTTAGTTCTTTGCCATTTTTAGGCACCGCGTAGCTCTTAATCGCCTCTACCTTCTTTGGGTCCATATGGATGCCGTCCCTATCGATAACATGACCCAAAAAGCTCACTCTTTGTTGCATCAGTACACATTTTTGAGCCTTGAGTCTCAGTCCTGCGTCCTGCAGCTTCCTACACACCTCTTTTAGCAGCTCGATGTGTCTCTGGCGTGTATTTGTGCAAATTATTATGTCATCAATGTAACAAAACACCTCAGAGCCTAGAAGGTCACGCAACACCGCGTCCATGAGTCTCTGGAAAACCGGTGGGCTTGTACTTAATCCGAACGGGGTGACTCTAAACTGAAACAGTCCCTCTGTTGTTGTAAATGCCGATTTTTCTCGTGCCTCAGCCGTAAGAGGGATTTGCCAGTACCCACTGCAGAGGTCAAGCGTCGAGAAATATGACTTTCCAGATAGGCTCTGCAAGACTGCATCTATCGTGGGTAAAGGATACGAATCTAACTTAATTCTCTTGTTTAACTCTCTGTAGTCCACGCACAATCTTAGACTACCATCCTTTTTTTCCACCAGCACTATTGGGAACGCCCACTCAGAACTACTTCTTTCAATAATTTTTCTGCTCTCTAGGTCCGCTAGCAATTCCCTTAACTTGCTCCGTATCCCCAACGGCACTGGTCTAGCCTTCATTTTAACCGGTTTGTGCTCTCCCGTATCGATATCCATTTCTATTCTAATAGTTCCCGTCAGTTCTCTATCACACACTGAGAATGCATTGGGAAATTCGTCTAGAACAGTTTGGATATCTTCATCCAATTCGTCTACTCCCGAGCTCTCTCTCACTTGCCCGTGCAGTAAACGTCTCCTCTCCTCCTCACTAATATCTAGCGTTCCACTGTCCATCATTAGGGGGTTCAGATCCTCCCAACCTTCTCGCCACTTCTCTGTCCCCCATTGCCCAATTTCTTCGCCTTCTCTCATGATCACTGCTTGGTCGCTGTCATTTATCATGGGAACTTCCACTTCCTCGTTTCGAATCCTGAATATCCCAGCTGCCATCCCGTTTCTACTTGGCCAAACCACACAGTCCTCTTCTCCTCTACCTCCCTCACATCGCGCTGGTAGCAAAGCTTTACCGTGTGGCGGGATGTAGATTCGTCTAGTTATAACTACCTTTTTAGCGGTTTCCTCTTGTCCTGATGTCTGCTCAGGTGTTAGAGATACTTGCACACCAAGTTTATCCAGTGCATTGGTCCCTAATAGTATCTCCTTGCCTTTCTCGTCCGAGATATGAAAGGCTACATCGGCTTTTCCACCACCTTCTAGCTTTACCACCACCTTAACAGCTCCTAGAAAGGCCATTTGATTGCCCGAGGCATCATATACCGGCACCATTGATGTCTTAGGTAGTACCTCCAAGCTGTCCACATCATACCCAGCCTTCTGAGCTTGAGCTAGCAATCCCACAGGTATGATGCTTATCATGGAGCCTGAATCTAGAATTGCCGGGACTCGCGTATCGACCAATTTCGCCCAGACTGTCATAGTCTTCCCGATAAGTGGAGTCTCTTCGATCGCTTTTTCATCACATCTCAGCCCTAGACTCCGCGCACTAGTGATTACCTTTGAAATCCTTTCACGTTCTTCACCTAATGCACGCTTTCCGCCGATTTGGTTAACCTGAGTTCTCTTAACCGGACAATCTTTACCTATGTGTCCGAATTTATGGCAGTTATAGCACTTCCTTTGCTCATTACTTCCGCCACTATGTGATTTATTTTCTCTAGCATTACCACTGCCACTCCTTTGACCGCTGCTACCACCTCCATCCCGGAAACTCGGGCGTTCTGGCGGCTTAAAACAATGGTCTTTCTTAAAATTCCGCTCTACCGTAACACTATTATTAGCAGTCGGTCTCTCTAACCTTTCGTTATCGCTGCTAACTGGTCTTTCCTGGTACCCCATTGATCTCTTTCTCCAACTATGCCATTCCTCCCTCGGCTTATTTTCATTGGTAGACCACATGGTTTTAGCCTGTTCGATCGAAAGAGCCAGCTGCTTTACCGATTCGTACGCTTCCTTCGAGTCTACCCTATGTAACGTACTGAGCAAATGAACGTGCTCTGGCCAATCGGTGAGGTTATCCAAGAGTATCTGCGCATACTCCAATGACCTGTCCCCTATACTACATGAAGGGTTAGCTTGGCGTCCAAGTTTTTCCAACACTACACAGAATTCTGCTACACTTTGACCCTTTCGTCGCCTTAAATTCCTTAACTCCGTTAGCGCTCTAAGCCGACCCGCTGTGGAGTCACTTGACAAGAGTCTCCTTAACTCCTCAACAACCACTTCGAACCCTTGCTCCCTTACGGTAGTGGGTAACGACACGAAAACACTCTTCGCCCTGCCGTCAAGATGGTCATCTACCAGTATATCCAGCAATGTCTGATCATCCACGATTACTGCTCTATACTTCCTTACGAATCGTCGAATGAACTCATTAAAATTTTCCGATCTATTTCCCCTAAATACTCCGGGGTTCCCGCACGCATTCGACTGCATCATTGCCATAAAGTTTACAAACTCCTGACCTCTTTCCATGTGGGCCGCTTCCTCCGAGATCCCCGAATGCTGCCTCCAATGCTGCCCGAACGGTGCTCCAGTCCGCGGCCTCGATGTGTTCGCCACCCTGGTCTGAACATCGCTTTGGTTAATTGTGCTATTTCCTTCTCTTAGTAGCTTATGCAGCCTACCATTATCTCTGTCGGTTTCCATTTTCTCTTCTTCGATCGCTCGTGGCGCCCATCCCGTCTGCTGTCGAACCTCTGACAGTACACCACGCATGTCTCGCACGTTCGTCTGAAACATGTCGCAGACATCAGCTATTAGCTCGCCATCACTTTCTGTCGTTGCAAAATAGTCATTCAGATCCTCCAAACTTTCTATTCCTTTCCGCTCAAGCGCTACAAACAGTTCTCTGCTAAACTGCTTGTACCCTATCATACTTGCCCTCAACTGCTGCAAACTTTCACACACCCGCTTTGTCTGCTCAGCCAAAACCCTATCGATCTGTAATCGACATTTTCCCGTCAATCTGATATCGCCTAATTCTTCATTAATCCGACCTGGTAGCTTTTTGATGTCTTCTATCGTTTTTTCCAACTCTTCCGCTACGTCCACTGTTGAAAATTCCTTGGGATCATTGCTCACCTGAGTGGTCGGATCTCTCTCCATTCTCGAGTCCGCGTGATCTTCTGCACTCTCTAACACCATGAATCTGGAATGAGATTCATTAATTTCCATCGATCTCTGCATGACAGCGACTCAATCGGCTCGAGAATTGTAACACAATACGACCAATTCACGCGGAACACGATGCTACTTATTTGGACTCTTCCAAAACTTTAGCACTCCACACTCTTAACACTCTCACTCACTGAGTATTTCCTTAGGCGACTTACTATGCGCCCTCACCTCCTTCTCACTCAGTCTTTTCCACAGGCGGCTTACTTTGCGCCTTTTTTCCTCCCTACTGGACTAAGTACTTAATGGCACGCTCTCCTGTGCCTTGCTTCTGTGCCTTGGCTTCCCTCTGACTAGCTATGGCGCCTATCTCTACGCCTTGGGTTCGCTCTGCACAGCTCTGGCGCCTATCTCTGCGCCTTGGCTTCACTCTGACAGACCAGTGATCTGTTAGCCTCGACCTCAAGACCTGCTCGGTCGATCTCTTCCTTCTCTCCACTCACACTCGGACCTTGTCGCGGCTCGAGAGCAGTAGCGCTGCTAAGTCTGATCTAGTACTCGGCCGGTTCGGCCCCCATGTACGGATTGTACCAGGCCTTTATAGGAAATTCGTCACCGAATACGCAGACCGCAGCAGAAACTGCTCTCGTGCACGACAACTGTGTAAGAAAAAGATTTATTCAACAACAATAAACAAGAACACGGGATATGGTGGGCTCCGTCGTCCGTAGCTGGCGGGCAGGCTTGGCGATGGCGGTGTCGGCAGGCAGAGCAGGGTCTGGTGGCGACGACGGCTGGCGGACTGAAGACGACGGAGGCTGGCGGTGGCGGGATCGGGAGACGACGGCGGCTGGCAGGGCAGGGTCTGGAGGCGACGGCGGCTGGCAGCGGCGGACCCGACGTCAACGGTGACGTGGGCCAGTGACGACACAATGACGAGGGCCCGTGTCTACCGGCTGCCTTTTATACCAGCCGGTGGCCGCCTAGATCGCGCCTCTTGACCGGGCGGCCTCTTGGTCTATCGCACCACACTTCATCCTGTTGAACTATTTCAGGCAGACACGGCGAAAACTTTTAAAAGAAGCCTTATGACGTTGGATCTTCCGCAGCTACTAAACTGCCAACATTTTTTCTAATCCTGAATTATTCTAGGCTATCGTCATTCGCGTTTCCTTACTGTCAGTTTACCACAGATCTATGCCTCCGTTAGCATATGTTCTGTGCGTCGCGAGTTCCTGAGATGTGGCGCCGTGGTACTAATATTTGTTACCGTTTTTGCATTGTTTTTTTTTCACGGTAATTATGCCTGCTTTTTTGCCCGACTTAAGCGGTTATCCAGAACATAGGTGCAGCGGAGCCTTTGCAACCCACCATGGATTTTTTTTCTACTTTCATATTATATTTGCTTTATATATATATATATATATATATATATATATATCATTTTCAGGTCCAATTGGACACTTTTCAAATCAATTGGGCACTTTTCAAACCGAATTGGACACTTTTCACGTCAAATTGGACACTCTTTTAAGCTTGCCTAAAACTTATGAAACCAAAGAGAACTCTTCCGAATTAAAGCAATCTTCATAAAGGTTGAACTACATACTCAATAAGATGGTTAGAAGAAAATTTTGTTTCAGGAAAATTTAGAATAACTTCTTTTGATTTTTTTTACTTTAGCTGCCAGAAGGAGTGTAATAATTTCATAAAATTTTTACTTTTGGAGAAAAAATTTTAACCTTTTAACTCTTTTCAACGGCTTTTAACGCACTTTAACGCGCAGCAAAGCAGCAACGATATAGTGCATTAAAAGACCAGATTGTACCATGCAGTCGAAAAGCTCGTCGCGATTCTTATTTGATGGATAGTGAAAATGCTATATGCTATAGCTATACAGGGTGCGCATTAATTATGGGTTTCGGCGAAAACATGCGGATTTGAACCGCGAGCTACATTTTTTCTGAACATTTGAGTGCACTTATTTTGTAATTTGGTTATACTATGCTACACGAAAAGTTTGTGCACGTTCTTTGCATTCTAAACTATGGTTAAAGCTCATCCGAAGCGTGCCGCCATCATCGGTCTGCACCAGAAAGGTCATGAGTCGAAGGAAATTGCTCATCTTCTATCTGTTTTTCAGCGATTGGTTCGAAACACGATTGAACGGTTCGAGGAGCTCAAAAGTACATCAGACGGAAAAGGACGGGTGGAAAGGTTTCTGTTGCAACATCTTACACCATGAAAGGTTCGTAAGAAAAAGTCCGCCGCTCAATGAGGAATGTGACGAAAGAGGAAGGCATCAGCGCTACCTCCGTCAGAAACACTGTCAGAAAGAGGCTAGATCTTCGCCCATACCAGCAACAAGTGGCACACTTCATCGCGGCCCAAATAAAGAACGTCCGGCTGAAAAGATGCAGGAGACTTCTGTAGCGCTTCGCTGATGGCACGCGCCGGAGCATCGCTTTCAGTAACGAACAATTTTTACAGTAGAACCTATTATGAGTTCACAAAACAATTGGATCCTCGCAGCAGATAAGACGCAGATCATTTCTAGAGGAAAGGTCATCGGAAAGACTACACATCCAAGCTCTATTATGGATTGGGGTGAGATAACCTCAGATGGGAAGATGCCACTGGTGCTCGTCATGCTGGAATGAAGATCAATAAGCAAATACACTTGAAATCGGTTCTGGAGAAAGTTTTAAAGCCAAGGTTCATTTCTTACTTTGGAGACAAGCCATAGTGCTTTCAGAAAGACCCGGCTCCTTCAGACAAGTCGAGTGTCGTCCAGCAGTGGTGTTTGCAGATTTCATCCCCCATGAAGAATGTCCAGCAAATTCACCAGATCTGAACCCACTTGACTTTTCGGTCTTGTCAGGGCACAAGATCTCAGCTACAAGATGCAGCAACTTGGGTTTGCTCAAAATTGCACTTAGGAAAGTTTGGAATGATCTCGATAAAGACTCGTCGCGTGCCACCTGCGACGCCTTCGTAACTCTTCTGAGAAGCTGCATACGCGCAAGAAGAGGGCACTTCGAATGAAGGGTATAACTTTTGATTGTCAAGGACCTTAATAATAATGACGAAGTGTTTTTCTCCCTTTTGAATAGTTTGCATTACTATGACACCTCGATTATTTGAGGCCCATAATTAATGCGCACCCTGTAAAGCATTATTTTTCCACAAAAAATTAGAATTTTATAAAATTTCAAACAAAGTGTTCACTTACTGGGTAAGTGAATTAAAGGTTTAAAGGGACCGTACTGAAATTTTCCTCGAACAAAAAAACTGTAGATTGTGCAACAAGTCAATTGTTAAGAACACAAATACCTCGTTGTTCCATGTAAACAGCATTTACACTCTCAATCAAATAAAAATCGAGACGAGCTTTTCGAGCGCATAGCGCAATCTGGTCTTTTAATGCCCTATATCGTTGCTGCTTTGCTGCGCTTTGAAAGAAAATTTAATGCGTTATTTTTTCTCCAAAAGTAAAAATTCTATAAAATTATTACACTCATTCGGGCAGCTAAAGTTTAAAAAAATCAAAAAAGTTATTCTAAATTTTCCTGGAACAAAAAATTTCTTCTAATCGTCTCATGAGTCTTTAGTTCAACATGTATGAAGGTTGTTTTAATTTGGAAGAAATCTGTTTGATCTCAAAAGTCTTCGGCGAGCTTAGAAGAGTGTCCAATTTGACGTGAAAAGTGTCCAATTCGACCTGAAAATGGTATATAATGCTTAGCTCTTCTCTTTACACTGAGACAGCTAATACTGCAAGTTCGGTTTGACTATCTCAGTTCCTGTGGAAGCAGCATTGAATGGACGCGTAATGAAGGCTTTGGTATGACCAAACTTAAGACCGGACTCCTAGGTGCTTCCATTTGTCTAAGGTGCTCGCAAGTGATTTCATTACTCCCTCGAAATCACGCCATAGCTATACTGATTTTCAAACCCATCTGCACTAATTTTGCAATAAAGCAATAACACAACATTTCCTTAATTCCTATTTAGTTAATTTGATAGAATACCTCATAGCATTATTATGCGTTTAGTTCGCGTTGCAGTCTCCTTTGTATTTTGGCTTCTGAACTGCTGCAAAACTAACCTTATCTAGTTGCAGTGCATACTGATATCGTGCTTTACCTCGGCTCACCAGTGTGGATTTTTTAACTGTTTGTTTGTTTGTTTATGGCGCAGTTTTTGCATAATAAATGAATAAATAAACAAGCACCCTCGAACTTGCCCTTAGCTACTGCATAATATGTTACACTTTTGTTGCATCTGGTTTTGAATAGAACAAATTGCGTTCACTGGGTGTGAACCACGACGAATGCAAGCTTAGGTCTATCATACAGTACCTGTCACAATGGTTCTGTTACGATCGTTTCGATAGAATCCTGACTCAATAAATTCCATCGAGATGCAATAGCTATATGGAATGCATTTTAATGACACCACCCTCCACCTCAAACGACGAAGTACTTCGAAAAATGCGAGTACATTTCGAACTGTTACAATTCAAGATGCACAGCAAGATACTGCTTCAATGACTTCCCATCACATCCAAACCTCGCAGCAGTTTACAACTACAATACCGCTCAAATTCTTTGCAAAAAAGACGCTTTGCGACGGATTAATCCGTCACAAAGCGTCTTTTTTGCAAAGAATTTGAGCGATATTGTACTATAGCAGCCACTTGAGGCTCAAATAAACGAGCTGCTCCACTTTGACATGGATGCGAACATTTTTCACTGTCAAAAAATGCCTAGATATGGAGTGGGGTGATCTTTTTAAATTAGCGGACGCTGTGCTAGAAGCTGGAGATCAAATGCAACTTATCGATTACCTCACCAGCGTCTCCATTAAAAAAAAAACTCTCCTGAAAAACAACTCAACAAAGCTCTGTGGCCGATGAGTGCACGCGTTGAAAGAATTGAGGAACGCTGGGTTATTCAATGTTCAGCAGGTATTCTTAACTAAATTCCTTACTTTCGGCTCTCAAAACTCCTAACTCAATCACCTCACCCAACCCTTACTCAGCCACCTCCTTCGCTATCTCGCTCTCATTCTCGTATTACTGGACCCTCTTAAATGCAGTTCTCAGTAAACTAGGGCGATCACAAAGGGGATCGCAATTTCATAACTGACTCTCGATGACTTCGAGTGTGGAATAGGTAAATACCGATAACTTGGCCTCATTGCAAGGGTTACGCACATCTTGCGAAGCGCAGCGCAACCCTTCCAGGTCATAGTCATATACTATCACATAGAAGTTATCCACGGAACGAAGTTGCAGAGCCTAAAATACGCTAATCAGTGTTTCCATTTCTGCTATGAGATACCTCAAATTAGTACCTCTGGGATTTTTGCTAGGTCGACTTCGAATCGCACAAATCCTCTACCCCTGCGAGCATTAGAAAACAACTTCATCGATACTTCTTCCACAGCAACATCCTCGAATCCAGTAATTACGCTGCCGTAAAGCTCGACCATCTGAAGTATATTCGCTCCATATGAAGTTTTGCACCATTCGACCAACGCCTGCGTAGCTATGAGTGTTTGATACAGCGTTTACAGTGACCTATGAAAGACCGAACAAAATGGATGGCAGAAAGGTCGGTGGAGCAGTGGAACGACTACCGTAATATTTTCAAATTACCTGAAAAAAGACGTCACCGTTGACGCGTGAACCGCCTAGAAGTGCAACTATGCAACAGTTTATAGATGGAAGTCACACTGTAATAAACGCCAGCAGCAATAATTGCAACTTTGATGACCAACTTAAGAGAGGAGCTTCACAAAACAAAGATAGTGATACCGAGTCATCTTGGCATATTTAATGCATTCAATGCTTCTTCATCTTCCTTTGGACGTTTGGCGAAATCCTTTGGAACCGCAAACCAAATATGGGTATAAAGCCGCAGTTTTTTAGCAGTAACAAAATAGTCTCCATCAGATGAAGCCTACACTGCCTGACACATGAACCAAATTCATTCCTAAAATTCCGATGAAGACTGTGAATTTCTTCACGATCAAACTCGATGCAGAAACACACCCAGCCTTAATCTCGGATTAAGACTGTACAAAATGAGTAAGTTGGAATGCTACCTTATATTTAGTATACAAATACTCAAAAACACTCTGGGGGAGTAAAGTGCCAGCCGGTCCTATAGTTCGCTTACTTCATATATATTAGGTGTAAGGAAAGTTCTGTCAGTGTTGGCGTGCTCATTATGTAAATGCGTATGAATTAAATTTCAATCCCCAGTCAACCACTTAATGTTTTGTACTCATTGAAAAGTAGTAGACATACTTTTTCCAATTATATGTTCTCTTGAAGGATCTCTAACACCTTTGTGTTACTATTAGGCTGTCGCAAAATTAAGCTCCGTTTCGTGGTATGTATATATAAGCAGCTTTTTACCCTAAATAGTTCCGTCTCAGGGAAAGCCGCACATACCGTTCGGTAGGTTTTTAATGCTCTTTTCGAAAACCTATGTGGATGGCGCTCTATTTTTTCTAGCCGACCTTTTCAAGGGATCCGCAAAGTCATGAACCGACGCGACTATCGAGTCATCATGCTTTACGAATTTAAATTGGGACACTCTCCGACAGATGCATCCTCACCAGCGCTTTGGGGCGGATTGTCCTAGCGAACGAACGGTGAGACTCCGCTTCGAAAAATTCGCTTCCAACGCCTCTGATCTCGAAGAAGAGCCGGGCCGCGAGCGCAGATCGTCGCTTGACGACGACGTTTTGAAGAGCCGTCGAAGCAAATCCGGAGACGAATACACTTAGCAGAGGACCTTGGCGTATATCACAGTACAGTAGCAAGACATTTGGCGGGGATCGGCAAGGGGAAGAAGACGTCGAAGTGGGTGCCTCATGAGCTCACTGATGAGCAGCGTCTGGCACGTTTCGACACTTGCTCCAACGTGCTAGTTCGCTTTAGAGATGAGGCTTTTGTAAGCCGTATGATAACTGTAGATAAAAATGGGTTCTTGACGACAACAGGAAGCGGGGATTTGTCTGGGTAGATAAGGATGCCTCTCCAACACCCTTTCCTAAACCCAACCTTCATCCTTAAAAAGTTATGCTTACTTTGTGGTGGTGTTGTAAAGGTGTAATCCATTCAAGCTTCTTACCCGGTTAGGCAGTCACATCAAAGTCCTTCTGCTGTGATTTAGAGCAAATGTATGAGAAAATGCAAACATTGCGGCCGGCAGTGGTGAATAGGCAAGGGCCGCTCGTGTGCAGGAGGCCGCAAGACCCCACATCCACCTAACAAGTCACTCGGCGAAAATTAACCCATTTATTATCGGAGATCTCCCTCACCCACCATATTCTCCCGACCGTTCCCCTACCGGCTATCAGTTTTTTCGAGCTTTTGATTCTAATTTGCGTCAGAAACTACGCACTAATTTGAACCGATGTTGAATGTGTCCTCCTGATTTTGTTAATTCCCGTGATCTCAGTCTTTATTGTCCTGACCGCACGTAACATCCATGACATCCTCGAAGCTTATCAGCACTCACCCGCCTTCTTGTAATGGAGGTGAGTGAGTCTCTTCGGGTTCCTCCATTCGCCAGGTTTCGTCCCTTTTAAAGGTAGATTGTACTACATAATGTAGCATATAACTTATGTTAATTGGATTGGTTCTTTTGCCATGGATAGCATTTGTTTCCTGAACGCCACAATCGCTATTACGTAGCCGTCAGTCAGCGCAGTAAAGGGAAATAATTGTATCGTGTACTGCTCTGACACGTTGGAGGAAAGAAGGATGGGCATCTTGCCTCCGCTTTATGGTCGATCAGATTTCCAGGAGGTGTCATGATATGTTCGTGCGCAGAGCGGGTGGGTGTAGTCCTTCTACCATCCAGGCCGTTTCGCCAAAAGGCTGCTCTCCGAAGACTGGAAGGTCGAATTCAGGCCGCCCTTGAAAACACGCCCTGCCCCTTCCAGCTGCCCGCAGTTTCCTGTTTCCTAAGACAGGGTCTGGCAGTTACGTTTATTCGCCAAAGCAACACCCGGAGGGTCTCATTCCCTTGACCCCGAAGGAGCCCCCATTTCTGCACGAGAGGAAGTACGAGTACGGAAAGGCTGCTAAAATCTTAGGGCGAATTAGGCTGCGCAAACAGAGAAGGGCTGGAATGACAATCTTTATTTACAACGCCCGCATGCTCGCTTCGGAAACATCTAGTGATCCTAGCCAAGAAGATAAGGGAGGCGTCATCGGACTGAAAGAGACAAGAAGGTATCACCTTTGCACGCCGCCTACGACTCCGATGAACATCTGTTCCTCGGAACATGCGGCAGCAGGGAGTAGGCGGCGCTGGTGTTCTCGTGCACGCACTTGGCCATGATCCTCGATTCGCGCGAGTCTCTGACAAAGTGGTGTTTTAAATTTCTACGACTATTGCGATAGTCGAGCCGTAGCGATGCGACACGGCAGGAATCGGTCACAGGATGTCGGCCCCGAACTCAGCGCTGGCTGGCAGAGCTGACCTGAGAGGGCGGTGCCCAGGACACCCATTCCGGCTTTTTCTTGTCCTCCCACCCAACCGCCCACGTTAAGAACTAAAGGTTCTATACCTGCTTCCGTGTCTAGATGGCATAGATCGTTATTGACACATCTCCATTTCCAATGTCTGTAATTTGCCTCAAATTAGGTAGAGACGTCGCTATCTGAGCAGCGGAGGAGCTCAGTTATTGTCAAGGCACACCAAAGAAGCCTGAACCAGCACTCCATAGGGCCTGAGGAAGGTAAGTTCCTCATGTTTCTAGAAGAAGTCCCACAAGTACTTCCCGTGTCACCTTTCTCAAGTTGTGGGGGCACCTCTGCTGCTACCAGGCTTTAACGTTACACAGCCTCCTAGGCAAAAGAGGTAGGGAGGTACGTGATTACTTTAGAATTTCAGCTTTTGTTTAGCCTAGGGATGTGTGCACCGTAAGTGGTTCAGTGGTTTTTGCCTGTTCTTCTGCAGGACAACAATGTTCGGAGCAACCTTTTATTGCGGATGCTCGTTTTACGTCTGGCATTGGTGCTCGCCCTCATATCAGCGAGGGCGAGCCGGACAAATTAGGGTGAACAAATATTGGAGGGTCCGGTCGCATCGTTCAGGCTGCGACACTGCGGCCTCCCAGGCAGAAGTAGTGGAAGGAGGAAGATGAGTGGTGGTGGAAGTTGTGAAGCCGCTCGTTGAATTCGAGCGAGGCTAATTCCGGAATATCAGGTTTATCAATTAAGAGCCAATCAAAGCAGCAAAAAAAGGGGAAAAATTTAAACTTAGCGACCTTTCTTCTTTTGAATGAAGATGCCTGCGACCTTGTGGGGCACAACAACATATTGTGTCCCTGGTCGCATATCGCACGTCTGAAGCCGCAGTCCTCATCGTGCTTTTGTTGCAAGCATTTATTACAGAGCTGAAGGACATTGGCCTGAACTGCTCGAGCCACTGCATCAGGGAATCGGCAACAGCGACCGGTCGGGTGCCCATCCTTGTTGTCCTCATACGAGCAGAAAACGCAGTTGGATTTGGGCTGGGTTCGCTGCAAAAGGGTCTCGAAGACCCGTTCGTACGACTGCAGCTTGAAGTTGAGCATTTCGATCCCTTGCTGATGAACCATTCCCAGCTGCTCGATCTTCTTTTCCAATTTATTGATGGCGTTCTGCAGCGGCTCGATTTGCATAGAGAGGTCGACTTCGTCCAGCATGATGTTGAGAAGTACTTGGGTGGGGAGGGGGTTTATAAAGGATTTTGTTATCGACAGGTCAAGAATCTTATCTTTGGTACGGTCCTTTTTTGTTTGCCTATGTACAGTAGTTTTTGTCTTTCGTGATTAGCGACGGCAAAGTTCGGTTAGCCCTCCGATAGTAGCAAGGACGATTTGGGTAAGATATTGGATTATAACAATTGCGGTTTTCACGAGATAAATTATGACTATTGGACCAAATGCGTATGTTAAAATCGCTACCATGATTGAGATACTGAAGGCGATCAGTGTAAACTTCCAATGAGTTTTTATCGTATTAATAATCGGTGTTAAATCTGGTAAACTGAATTCTTTGAACCAGTCGAAGCTTCCTTTCCATTCCCAGGTCTCAGGGTCGTGGATCTCGAAAAGAGACTCATCTTGTGGTAGAAATACCAGAGTTCCTTCTATCATAAGAGCTGGGGATTGGTTTTCACATGTTGTTTGACATGTTTCCGATATCACTGCCTTACTAAAATCAAGAATAACTTTTGATTTCTTCGAGATAGGTCCACATTCTAAAGCGAATGTGTTTTCACCCACATGACTGTTATCCACGCAGATTTTTGTGCATGGCATGATACTTCTAGATGGGCTCCTTCTTGACAGTTGTAACACCCTTCCAGTTTTGAAAGGAATACTTCACATTCTTGTTGCAATACGAAGTCTGCTGAATCTAGCATCATTTTTGAATTGATGGATAATGTGATTTCGGATTCGTCCGTTGTGAGGAGTATGTCCTCGCTCTCACTATGAAGCCTGTAGAAGGGAGTTAGTATGGGAAGATTATTTGAAGCGTCATTTTTGATATCGAGCACATTCTCTCGAGGACATTCGCACTTTGTCGGTGGACTAGTGCCACTGCAAGCACAAATCATGCGGTTTTTACAGTTATGGAACTGATTTTCTGCAGTATGATGATCAGGACATTCAACTGGTAGCCTGAATGTGTCCGGGATCATTAAACTTTCTGAGTTTGATAGTGCAAACCTCTTGTCAAGCACTGCTAGCTGCGGTTTTTGTACAGATATTGCAGTTATCTCAAATTTTTCGAATTTTTCTGTGACATAGGGCTGCAAAATCATGACTTTTTGTTGAACTTTGTTATAAATAGTCATTGCAATTTCAATGTGTACTGACGGTTTCCATTCCGAACAATCGATAACCTCATTTACTTGCTGATTGCGCGGGACATGTGCGACCCGGTAGAAAGAGCATGCCGGCAGCGGTAATAGGCATCCGCGGGCTATGCCGCCGCAGGAACTTTCGCACCCTGAGTACCCGGGATATAGGGATTCCCTAATCAGCTCGATGACGGTGTCGTTTGATCTCAGCCTTGCGCATGCACCTTGCGTGCATGACCCAGCCTGAGGGCATCTGACCGCGCTATAAACGTACGGTCTGGTGTCTCTTGTGTAGAACCGTGTTCGTTTGGAACATGACATTACTATTTGTTTGTTTCGTACTTCTATCGTGCCTACTGTTCTACAGGGTGCGTAAAAAGTATTGACGCACCTACTTTTTGTTTCAGCTCCAGCTTTCTCTTCCTACCCCTCTAGGTTTTTGTGTGTTACTTTTGTTGTCTGTGTTGTGCTCAAAAAACACTCACGAAAAAACTGAAGAAACATGATCGTCATCGCTACGGTGGCCCTTTTTTTGTATGTTACCCAGACAGCTGAATACTTCCTTAACAAGAGAATTAGGCGCTGTTCGAAACGGTTGGTGAGGAAAGAGGCCAGCAACCCAAACGTCAGCCACGGCTCTGTCATAACAGATGATGATTACAATATGTTCAAGCACGATAACGTTCAAATCCAAATTTATCAATCTTTGTCCGATAACGGCAAACGGATAAGGCGCGCAGGTGTGGACAGCTTCTCAGACGAGCACAGCTTAAACGTGAATCCGCTGGATTACTCTTTTTAGGCGATTTTGGAGAATGAGGTCTGGGCTACTTTCAACAGAAGTGACCAGTCGCAGAAGGCTACCCTGTTAAAAGCACGGAACGAAATCCAATCGGGTACTTGCGGCGCGTGCTCATGAATTTTTCCGTCGTTTTCGTTCCTGTATTCTCAGTAAAGGAGCCAATGTCGATTACAAGTTATTCTATCGTGTTTGCAAGATCATTTTCCATATTTCCCAAGTGAATATTTTAAAACTTACTGCGCAATACTATTTCCACAGCCGTCATTTACTGCGTCAATACTTTTTACGCACCCTGTATTCTGGTGTCTTATGCTAACGCATAGATCTTTTTGTAGTTTGTTGAACAGTATTTCTCTACTGAACTCGTATGAGCACTGTTGCTTTTCTGTGCAAACGAGATCTATGCTATTCCTCATGTGACCGTGTTGGCATGTTTCGCTCATGGTTATTAGAGATAGAATGCATAGCGAAATTGCGATGGTATTAGACGATATTGGTGCTAGTGAGAATGTATTCAACGTGATGTTTTCATTTTTGACTGTCGTTTGCTTTGGGTGAGCTTTAGCGGTCCTGTATTTTCGCATACAGCAACATATAGAAAGTTTAATAAGTAGTACGAAGTATAATAGAGTCAGCAATGATGCAATGGCTCCTAATGGCCAACAATGGGGATTTGCGATTAGCTTCTTGGATAGAAATCGTTGTGAGTGTTCGCAAATGTGTGGAAGCTGACATGTCCTGAGTATCGTACTGTTTTCGGTGTTGCCTGAGTGTATCATAGAAACATTGACCTGCTTCGCAACTGCTGACGGTGGTAATTTGAGCAAGATTTTTGGGCTATTGCTCAAGAAGGGTGTACATTTCTCTTTTACACACATCATGAACTTTGTGTTTGGTGGGTATACCGTAACGATTTGTACAGGTGAAGTTCCCCGTTACAGCGGCGGTTTCTTGTAATACCGTCAAAAGTAGCATGGTTGTGAATGGGAGATAGCTGGGGCGCATATTAAGCGAATGATTTGAAGAAAGTGGTTCCTCTAAACTGTCTTCGAAATTGCGAATAGCTTCTATAGCTAGTTGTCTCGATCGGCGAATAGGCCTTGTTTCAGTAGGTGCGTTTTGCATAGGGGATCGCAATCCCAAATTCCCATCAACGTGATTGGTTTCGTCTTGCCCTTGTTCTCTATTTAGATGTCTGCGTGTTTCGTTTAAGGAGGATTGACGGGTTTCTTGGACTGTGCTTTCGTCCTCTGATGTGCATCTAAGTTCCAATGGGAATATCTTGTTAAGGGGTCTGTGTACTATGTTGCGATTAGGCAAAAGTATTTTTACTGACCTGATTTCCCCATCATTGCTTTTTATAAGCTCGGTTATCTTCCCATAACACCAGTTCCCTCTGGGGATAAACTCTCTTTCTATGAGAACTATTTCGCCCACGACCGGGTTTCTGAGTGATATGTGGCGAGGTTGTGCCAAATCTATACGCTGCATATCCCTCAACTTGGTTAGATATTCCGAGTTCCATTCCTCCCAGAATCGATTCGTTATACGTTCAGAGTGCTCAAGCGCTTGGATTGCTTGCCTCGCAGTTTGAATGAGCTCTGGTTCATATAAATTGTCTTCATAATCGCCTACATCTGCGAACTGCACTGCATATTCCAGATTTCCTTGAAGGAAATCCACAGGGCGCAATGGTATCTTCGATAGATCAGAAGAGGATGATTTTGCAAGCGGTCTCGTGTTTATGATCGCTTCAATTTGAGCCATTGCTGTGTTAAGTTGCGTGTATGTGAGCTTACGTCTACCGATGGCTTTGTGAAAAGCCTTTTTTACGGTTCCTACCATTCTTTCCCAAGCTCCTCCCATCCATGGGGCTCCAGGGGGATTGAAGAGCCATCGAATCCCAGCGTTTGCGCTGTAGGACATTATGGAAGGTTCGGAATCGTCTGGTGAATGAAGCATCGAATTGATTATGCGTTCTCCTAGTTTAAAGTTTGATCCGCAGTCAGTGCGCATAAGTTTTGGTACTCCTCTACGTGAAACGAATCTTATTAGGCATTCTAGGAAGGCTCCTGTGGACATATCTTCTACTACTTCGAGATGAATAGCACGTGTTGTTAGGCACGTGTATAGGCAAACATACATCATTTCGTTGTCTTTAGAGTGAATTGGTCCAAAAAAGTCGCAACCAGTGTTTTGGAAAGGTCTGGACCGAATTACTCTATCGATCGGTAGTGATGGCATGTTAGGTGCGCCGAATGGTAAGCCCTGATATCTCTTGCATGTAGTGCATTTCCCAAGATATTTGTTGTACGAAGCCGACGGCTTTGGTAGCCAGAAACGTAGTCTCAAAATGCACAGATTTTGGTCCTTACCGCAATGTGCGTTTTCGTTGTGCGTTTTTTTTGAAGAATGAGTCTTGCTAACTCAGAGTTACCATTTAGGTAAATAGGGGACCTTGTATCATTCTCCATGGCCGCGTTTTGCATTCGCGATTCGTGTCTAATTATGCCTTTTCCATCTCGCACGATGTGCTTGTGAGGGAAGCGCTTCTGAAGGTCCGAAATCAGCAGGCTTTTGTGTTCTTGCTGTAGCACGATAGACTCTGCTAGAGTAATATCTTGAGCTGTTATATTTTCACTGTTGGAAAATTGTATGATGTTTTGAAGCGCTATGTTGGCACTACTGCTGTTATTATTGACTGCGCTTGTCCACTGGCAGATGAGTTTTCCGCATCTTGCAATTGTTCTAAGCGCAGTGCTGAGTCGTGAGAATCTGCTGAGATCAATTAGGTTTGTTCCCTCAGTTGTTTGAGTGATTATTGGATGCACTATCTCTGCATGGTTAATTCCCATGGTATCGTCGTCGTGGTTATCATCGACATATTCTATTTGCTTGAGCTGTGATAGCGCGTCGGGTGATGCAAGCCAGCGTGGCCCTTTGACCCAACCGATATCAGTGGCCTCTTGATGAGATACTCCGCGTGTTCCTGCATCAGCTGGATTAAGAGTCGTGGGAACATGAAAAAATGAAGTATGTATCTCATTGGATTGGAATAGTCGTTTGAGTTTTAGAACGTGATTTCGCTGGTTGTCCACAAAGATCGGTACTTTCCCTGATGTTTTTAGCCAAGACAGCGCTATTTCGCTGTCACTGGCAACGTTAATTTGGCCAATTTTGCTTTTTGAAACGTAGAATATGGATTTTGCCAGACGCATCGCAATCACTATACCAATGAGTTCGAGTTTTGGGATGGTTTGCTTTGATTTTTTCGGAGCTAGTCGGGTTTTTCCACTTATTAATGTACTCACTTCGTTTGTGAAGTCGTTTTTGAAGAAAGCGCATGTGGCAATAGCCATCATACTCGCGTCTGCAAATAGCCATAAGGTGTTTTTGTCTGTATCATGACTAGTATTGCATATGCAGCGTGGGATGGATAATGTCGTGTTATTGATGGAATTACATAGTAAATTCCACTTTGTAGCGAGAATTGAGGGTATTCTTTTATCCCAATCAATAGAAGTTTCGAATATTTCTCTCATTGTGGACTTTAGTTTAATCATGAGAGGTCCTGCAATTCCTATAGGATCGTATACAGAATTGATCTGGCTAACAATATCGCGTTTTGTCAGAAACTGCTTGTTGGGAATGGAAATTTTGACCGAAAATCGGTCTGTCTCGGTGTTATAGTTGACTCCCAAGAGTTTTGTATCACCACATGGAGTTTTATCTGGCTCTGGGATTTTTCTGTTAACAGCATCCGAATTTGAAACGAATTCACGTAAATTCATACCAATTTCCGCAAACAGTGCTTTGGATTCTTGGTATTTTTGTACTGCCTCATCTTCAGTTTGAGAGTGAAGTAGTATGTTGTCTACATATAGGTTTGACATAATTTCCTTTGTTAATGCAGTATTTTTTCTGCTCAGGAAGGTTACTAGAGCCATGTTCAAAATGCTCGGGGAGGCGGTCACGCCGAAAGGAAGTCTTTTGAAGCGTAATTCAACTATATTTTCTCTCGTTGGCGGTTTGTTGAAGTCTTTAAACCATAGAAATCTGCATAAATCCTTGTGAGAATTAAGCAGTCGAATTTGTGTGAATGCGGCCTCGATATCGCAGAGAAGAATGACTTTTGATAGGCGACTTGATATGAGTATGTCATGTATTTTGTTTACGAAGGACTCTCCTTTGTAAATGACCTCATTCAGATAGAGTTCATTTCTTTTTTTCGATGACGCATCGAAAACGATTCGTAAAGGTTTTGCTTTGTGTTCCCTCCAAACTCCTGAGTGTGGCATGTAGTATGTACCCACAGAGTTTTCGACATTATCGTTAAAAGGTTCGACAATTCCATTTGAAAGGTAGTCTGATATGGTATTGCAGTTCCCCTGTTTTTGGTTAGGATTGGCATTAAGGTGTGTATGGAGAGATATAAGTCTTTTGATTGCAACAGGATAGTTGTCAGCGAGTTCTCTATGATTGCTTTTCAATGGAAATGGGGCAGTAATATGTCCGTTTTGGAAGGATATCTGCTTTGAATAATTTGCAAGGTACTCGTGTATTTCGCCGTCTTTCTTTTCCTCGTTTGAAGAAATACCTAACCCTTCTAGTTCGAACAGTTTTTGTAGCATTTCCGACTCCGTTTTGTTCATGAGAGCTGTCATTCCATACGTAATTGGGACTGGTGTGTGATCGGTTTCAAGCGTTCCTTTACCGTACAGTGTAGGACCAAATACGGTTTTTGCTACTTTTAGTCCTGATGGCGTTTGTATACTATTCTCTGCCATTTCCAGAACAAAATTGTGATAATAATCGAGACCTATGAGAATGTCTGGGTTTTGGTGTTCTCCACGTAGTTTTGAGTTCGATACACAAATTTCCTTGCTTTGAAGAAATTGCTTGTCATTGAACGTCAGTTTGATTGACAGGAAACCGTTGGTGATCACTGGTTTCGTCTGCACAAGTATGTCTAGGTCTTTGCCATATGCAGTTCCTATTTTAAGCGAGACAATGTTGCTTTGGAACATTTCGGTGTGGCCTCCGATACCTGACATAACGCATGTTTCGGTTTTCAGCTTGGGTAGGCCTAGATTATTAGCCAATTCTTCTTTTATTATGGTTTTTTGGGCACCTGTGTCAAAGAAGAACAACAATTTTTGAAATTCGCGGGTGTTATAGTTCCAAATGTTTCCTTCGGCTGTCATTAGTATGACTTGTTCTTGATTAGTGGTTGGAGAAGCCGTTTTCTGTATCTCGGCATTTGTATGATGAACACCGCTAGGTGCTGGTTGGTAAGGTCTTCTCCTTGGATCATTTGTTGGAGAATTTCTCGGAGGTCGGTTGAAACCAACGTTTTGGTGATTGCGGTTGTTGTTGCTGTTCGATGTGAGAGGATCTTCTCTCGTACTGAATCCCCTGGATGAATTTGGGTGATTATCACGGTTGTTTGTTTTTTCATAGCAAACGGTTGAGTGATGTTTACGGCCACAGAGAGGGCAGTCTGATTTTTCGCATTGATTGCTAGAGTGAGAAGTTGTAAAACACTTCCAACATAGTCTTTTGT
The DNA here is from genome assembly GCA_947359475.1 of Heligmosomoides polygyrus bakeri. Taxonomy (NCBI): domain Eukaryota; kingdom Metazoa; phylum Nematoda; class Chromadorea; order Rhabditida; family Heligmosomidae; genus Heligmosomoides; species Heligmosomoides polygyrus. The sequence continues at coordinate 48,118,345 of OX375865.1, read as the reverse complement.
CGACTAAGGTTTTCCGTTTCTGCTGCATGCTAATATCAGCTTGGCACTGTGAAGAGTAGTGCCCTGAATTTTCGCAAAATATGCATTTTTGAGAAACTTTTGTCGAATGCGTGGTATCGTTCTGAATGGATCTTCCGTTATTGAAGCGATTAGGGTAAGAGTTCGCTGGTTTGACATGTTTTTGTGGTTGATATTGTATTCGGGATTCAACATATGATTTTGACGAAATTTCTGATTCGATTTCGTGCATAAGATCTTCGATTTGAACATCGTCTCTGTCTTTGATCGCTATAAGAACGTTTTTAATAATTCCGTAGGGAAACTTCTGTAATATAGCTTCTGTCCACATAGCGTCTTTCGTTTTTCGAATATCATGACCCGTGGATACCATTTGGTTTATGAACATACTGATTTTGTCGAATGTGTACGTGCAGCTTTCCGCTTGATTTGTTGCGGGTTTTAAGAAATTAAGTTTCTGAATAATCCTTGACCTGTTTATTGGTTTGTTCCCGTACTTTTTCTTTAGAGAATTAATCATCCAGTTGTAGTTTTGGGGAATGAGTTGTATTCCCTTAATGGCGTTGTCCGAATTACCTCTTAGGCTGTCCTTCAATAGCATCATTTTTTCAATTGTGCTAAGGCTTGAATTTTGATGAACTAGGGTATCGTAAATAGCCCAAAATTCAGAAAAGTCTTCCTCTACTCCAAAGAATTTCGGCAGAGTGAGTGTTGGCGTTTTTATCGATTTATGGCCTGTTTGCATATTTATGAAGTTAGGTTTTTCCGAAGTGTCGGTAGAGTTATCCTCTGTTAGCCATTCGGATTGGATACTGTCGAAGTAGTCACTGTTGCTACTGTCGGTGCTTTGTTTGTTATTATCGTCACCGAAATGCGTGTCGCTTGCTGATGTGGCTGGTCCTTTTGCTATGGACAACCTTCTTGCAAGTTTGCTTCTTGTACTTTTTGCTTCCGTTAGCCGGGCTTCCAATATGCATAGTACTTCATCTGCTTTTCCTATCACATCGTTGAAATTTGTTTCTTTTTCGATGTCTTCAAGCATGTTTATAAGAGCTTTTTTCTCTTCTTTCGTTGTGGCAGTATTGTATTCCTTTTTTAGCTCCGAAATCTGACTCTTGAGATCTTGTCTTGCTCGGTTTATCTGTCGAATTCCTCCGTTTATAAGATCTATTGCTGTTTGAGCTTCCTCAAGCTGCGCTTTTTCGTCTTCCGAGTATTTTACTGGCTCAGTGTACTGCCTGAAATTGTCCTTCAGTGTGTTGAGTGTATTAACACTGATTATTATGGGCTTTTTATGGAGAATTGTATCCATTTTTGTAGATGGAGGTTCGCAGTTGTGTGCTGCGTTCCTAAGGCCTGAGTACTACCCTGCTATAGTACTATTTGTATTTTCTCCGGAAGTTTCGTTCCGGGTTACTGAACAGATCGCTCGGGATCTGTTTTAGGTTCCACTCGGGGTAACCTCTTTGACCGCTCGGGGTCAATTTGCAGATCGCTCGGGATCTGACTTGAATACCACTCGGGGTATTTTTAACACGTGTATGTGTTTGTAAAATTCTTCGGTCGTTGCACCAAAATGTGTGCACCGTAAGTGGTTCAGTGGTTTTTGCCTGTTCTTCTGCAGGACAACAATGTTCGGAGCAACCTTTTATTGCGGATGCTCGTTTTACGTCTGGCATTGGTGCTCGCCCTCTTATCAGCGAGGGCGAGCCGGACAAATTAGGGTGAACAAATATTGGAGGGTCCGGTCGCATCGTTCAGGCTGCGACAAGGGAGTTCAGATCAGCCATTAATACAGGCTTAATCCTCACACCGGTGAGCTCTTGTTTAGCCACCGCGCATTGGATTCGCCACAACTAAAATGCTTGTAGAGTTAGGAAAAGAGTCGCCGTGTGTTGGCAGAGTCAACGCGTCAGATCGTGGCGCGTGGTCTCCAATCGCGGACCGCGGCGCGCCGCTCGCGAAGGATCTGGAAGGGATCCTGGCAGTTGTCTGTTTTTCGACTTGTGGGTGCGCATGCTTCGTCTGGGAAGCCGTGGAGAAGATCACGAGAAGCGGAAGCCGGAAGCCGCCATCCGTCTTCTCCTGATTCCTCGCATCTCCTGTGCTGAGTCGTTTGTGCGTATTGCATTCTGGGCCGTCGTTCTCCACGTCTGGACTCCACCTTCCGCAAGCAGGCCTATTGGTAAGTTGCGCGTGCTGTTAGAGACGCGTCCGTTGGTTCTCTGTCCTCATCGGTATGAGAACGAAGCCGCACTCATCCATATTAGCGCTGGTAGGCTACTAAAATTAGCTGCGGTATTTTTTATCTAGGTTTTGGTCGCTGCTCGCGCTTCGCATCTCGGGTCAGTAGTGCTCCGTCGTCAACTTCCCATTGGGACATTCGCATCAAACCTCGCTATCACCTACTCAGTCGCGGTCGCCCACTCACGTCTGCGGTTGCGTCGATCAGCGTCAAGCTGTCTCTTCGTTCGACACTCGTGATCGCCGTGTCGTACACTGGTCTACTACAGAGCGGGAGCACCTGTACCTTTGCCCGAGCGAAATCTGCGTCGTTACCATTTTCATCTTCCATATCGTCATATTACATTTCCGTGCTGTGTCTGTTGTGTTGATTTTAATAAAGTTGTTTGCTCACTGAGTCCAATTTTGTAAAAAAGGGTCTTTAGCCACTTTTTGCCTTGGGATCATTTCTTTAAAAGTTCAAAAACAAAACATTGATCGACTACCCTTCAGGGACCTCGACCACCCCAGGGCTAAAGTTTCGGACCGCTTGAATGACACCACAAAATCGATAATTTGACCAATATGGATTGATGGCGATCGATACTTCAAAAAAGAGCTTCAGTTTCGTGTTCAGCGACCTCGATTACTAGTTTTCGCCGTAGAATGCCGGAGGCAAAAAAAATCGGACGTTTGCGGCTGAAGCGATATAGCTCCGTACTAGCTTTGACTGCGTTCGTCGCGTCCCCCAACTTCGACTACGACAAGAAGCGGTCCATGTGGAGCTGGAATTCTATAAGGAAAGATGACACCTTTTACAAGGTGATCGTAGGCGACCTCAATGCCAAGATCGGGCCGCGAACGTCGCCTGAAGAGCTATACATCAGAAACCTAAGGTTTGGAATGGAGCAAGCAAAGTGAAAGGCCCTCTGAGCTCATCATGTCGACCAAGACCATTCATGGAATCTAGAACTTCCAGAAGCCTCCAGCGCTACGATGGACCTGGGAATCCCCGGTGGCCAATTTCACAACGAGATCGACCACACTATCTTCAACCGCAAGTATTGCCTGACCGACTTCTCCGTTGTCCCCAAGTTCTACAGAGGATCGCACCACCGCCTCCTTCGCGCGAGGTTCTCCTTTCCGCGTCAAGGAGAGAAGGTCGCAAAGTTCAAGAAGAGGAGTCCCAGAACGATCATCATTTCGGACCTTTACACCTCTCTTGCCCGCCTTTGGGAAGATACCGTCATGGACAACATCAATAAGGAATACGACCGCTTCGTGCACCATCTCTGCGATAGTGCTATGGGAGTCGAGAGCTTGAAGACCACCAAGAGACGTCTGTCTCCGGAAACTCTCGAGCTGATACGCCAGCGTGGAGCAGCACGAGCGTCAGGCAACTACCAACTGGCGTCCGAGCTTGCGAAGCTATGCAGAGTGGCGATAAAGGAAGATCATACGGAGAGAAGGGCGGAAGTATTGGCTGAAGCCGCAGGGTTGGGCATCTGCAATGACCGCCGGAACATCGCCAACTTCAAGACCAAGATGACTACTCTTCGACGTCCTGACGGAACCGTCACCTCTTCCGAAGGGCAGTGGAGAAGGTCATCCACGACTTCCACTCCGATAACTTCGGTAGCCACGTCCGCCTGCCTCCAAGCCATTTTCCGCAGGATGAGCGCGTCGTCTCCTTTGTTCTCTCTCTCGAGATCCGACACGCCATTTCGTCGATGAAGAAACGCACAGCACCTGAACACCTGAAGAACCTCCCGCCAGCGCTCACCAACGCTCTGGTGCGGCTCTTCACACGCAACCTGTCGGAGTGCAAGGTTCTCAGTGGAAGACCAACAAGACCGTCTTGCTGTACAAGAAGGGAGACGTCCACGATATTGGCAACTATCGCCCGATCTGCCTGCTGTCCATAGTCCACAAGCTGTTCACTTAAGTAATCCTGAATAGGATCAGCGGAACGCTGGACGAAGGACAGCCATGCGAACAAGCAGGATTTCAGGGAGGGTTCAGCACGATCGACCACATACACACTATTACGAAGCTCATCGAAGTGTCGTGAGAGTACAAGCTGCCGCTGTGCCCTACGATCATCGACCTGAAGAAGGCATTCGACTCCGTCGAAACTGACGCGGTCGTCAAAGCCCTATTCACTCAGGGCGTTCCTACTAACTAGGGAAGACTTCCGACTTCCCGTGGAACTTCAAGTTGAGACCAGGACCGTTAGAAAGAGCTCGGAATGCTGATTACGAATATGGGTGTCAAAACTGCAAAATGAAACTCCTACGCGAGTTACGGCCTGCCGAAATAGGGGGCCTCACCACAGGCTGGCTGTACGACGCACCGGGCGCGAGAGTGTTGAGTCATCAGGGCTCCGTAAGAAGGGTCCACCAGCTGTGGCGGTGGCGCAGGGGTAGTGCTGATGCTCGTCGGGTGCGACGTCGTTGGTTCGGTTCCCTTTACTGCAGCCTTTTTTGCAAAGCATAATTTAACTTCGAAATGACCTTTTGTTCTGAATTATGACATGTGTCTGATTAAGTAGCCGGGATAACTACCATGCACGTTTGTAAAAATGCTTGAAGGCAAAAAACTGCTATGGTGACATTTTTATCTACACTGGCACCCCAAATTCAGCGAGAAGAATGGACACCACCTTTGTTGGTGAAAAGGACATAGTGAGTGAAGAAAAAGCAGTAGATCAACGGTATTTTGTTCTTCCTCATCATACGTTTTTGCTTCATACATTCTTTTTTGCTTTGTTCCATGAATGCCATGGTTGTTAGAAACACCTCTAGTTATTCAATATATGATTTGGACTCTATTTGTGCAAAATAGTGAATAAAAATGTCGCCATGACAATTTTTTGCTTTCAAGCATGTTTACAAACGTGTGTGGTAGTTTTCCCGGATATTTAATCAGACACGTGATATAATTCAGAAGGTCAAAAGGTCATTTCGAAGATAAATTATGATTTGCAAAGGAACAGGCAGCAACGGGAACCGAACCAACGATGTCGCACCCGACGAGCATCTGCACTACCCCTGCGCCATCGCCGCAGCTGGTGGGCACTTCTTACGAGCCCCGATGACTCACCACTCTCGCGCCTTGTGCGTCGCACAGCCAACCTGTGGTGAGGCCCGCGACTTCGGCAGGCCATAACTCGCTCAGGAGTTTCATTTTGCAATTTTGACACCCATATTCGTAATCAGCATTCCAAGCTCTTTCTAATGATCTTGGTCCCAACTTGAAAGTCCATGGGAGGTCGAAACCCTTCCCTATCAAGTACATCAGAGTCCTTGGAGAGCTGTACAGAGGATTCTGAAGAGAGGAGTTCTGAATGGGATACAATATGCCCAAAGCTCGTCAGCGCCACCCTTGAAAAAACGTCATGAGCAATCTAGAATAGAAGAGATGGAGTGAAGGTCGACGGCCGGCAACTGTACCATCTTCGCTTCGCTGACGACATCGTGCTCATAACACTGAGCATCCACCACGAATGCAGGTCGTCTTCGATCTTGTAGGTGGTAACGTTGGACTGCAGCTGAATCTTACGAAGACGACTTCCATCAGAAATGGCACAAACGAGTTTCTGATGCACCATTCTCGCTCAACGGAACGAACATCTTATAGAGGGTGATAGAGGCGGTTAGGACTTAGTGTCCCAGAAGAGGTGGTTCAGTGGCTTTTAGAGGAAGAGAACGAGCAGACAGAGTAACTGGTTTACTACGTTTATTACCGCAGGCAATATGATAAGTGGTACGATAGATATATAGGAGAGCGGTAGCCTAGCAGCGGCTATAGTGAGAGGGAGAAGGTAGAAGGGGAAGGAGCACGGGGAGAGGAGAAAGGAGCCGAGATGGGGCTCTCGTGAGCAGGAGAGGAGCACTCTGTCTACAGTGAGGTCGCCTCCGCAGCCTGTAACGGGCGGGGCGATAACATGACGGGGTTAGGATCGTCGACGACGACGATATTCCGCCGGCCAAAGGAAGAAAGGATCATGAGGCCTTCAACACAACGTATTATATATAAGCAGGAGATCATCACATGTCGGCAGTGCAGCTTGATGCCCTCGGCGTTGGTATCTTCGAAGGCGATGATGTTGCCCATAGTTAGTGGTCGCTCGAGTGCTGCTGTTGACGTTGAGGTGTTGATCCAGGGAAGAAGTGGCGTCCAGAGGAATAGGAGATGAAGAGCTTCGGCAGGAACGGTGATGGGGAAATGACGACCATTTTGGCATGGTCAGGTGCAAAACAAGAATCTGCGATCGAAACCACAAATTCCACATCTCGCACCTCATAAAGGCTACATCATTTCCTCTCATTGATGTTGTCCGCCTTTTAATTAGCCATTGCTTACGGGTAAAATAAGGGTCAGTAATGATTGTGACCGCTAGTGGTCTAGGCCAGGCCTTATAAGGCGTATTAAGGCGGCCGCCCTTAAGAGCAGTAATACTCAAAGGATTGATTAATGTAGGTGATAACCGTGATCTATTATTTACAGCCATCTCATTCTACTGGGTATGTGAATTTAACTTGAATTCTGTGGTCATATGTGCTTCAAGGAATATCATCTATTATTGCTTTTGCTATTTTTTTGGTTGCTTATGACTGAAGTTTCTATTATTCTCGTAGTACTTTGAAATTGTTGCTTTAGTAGACGGGAGCATAACGGTTCTACTATCACATAACCAATGTCTTCTAGCTAATGAGTTTTGCCTCTCTGTTATGACCTCCTTCGTTTCAGTATGAGGCTTTTGCAGCAGTAGTGGTGGTCTTCTGGATCGCTGTTTGCGAGCCGATTCTAGTTGTCGAAACGCTTTGGAGTGACTTTCTAGTGAATCAGGGTTCTCTTTTGCAGGAATGCTTGTAAATTTTAGGCTGCTACCTATTTCTTTCCTGTTCCTTTTATACGAATAACCGTTGGACGGTGGCATTGAATAGTTCTCAGTTCTGTTGAGCGTTTGACGTTTCCGATTAGAATTATGAAACCGCCCCGTACCAAACAATTTTTGAACAGCTTTATTTTCTCTGGTCTCAAAGACAGCTGTCATTCCATAGCTGAGTTTGCTGACTGAATTTTCCGGCGAGATTTTACCTTTGCCGTATATAGAAGGCCCGAAAACCGTGTTCGAAATGTGCAGCCCTGTAGGTGTTTTTATACCATTTGAGGGGTTAATTACTAAGTCGTGGAAATAGTCCAAACCGACTAGAACGTGTGGAATTTGGTGTTCCCCATGCATTTTCGGATTGGCGAGACAAATATTGTTCACTTTCAAAAATTCGATGTCTGAAGTTGCAAGATTTACACTTGAAAAACCTTTAGTAATTATAGGTCTTGTCTGAAATTTCAGATCTAATTGCTCACCGAATGCCGTCCCCAATTTGACACTTACAGTGTGGCTTTGGAATCTTTCCGTGTATCCTCCAATACCGGACATTGTGCAAAATTCTGAGGATTCCCGGGGTAGACCGAGATCTTTGGCTAGTGATTCTTCAATAAGCGTTTTTTGTGCTCCGGAATCGAAGAAAAAGAGCGCTTTCTGGTACGTTTCTTTTCTGTAGTTCCAAATATTACCTTCAGCTGTCATTAGGACCAGCTGTGACGTGGTGTCTCCATTTTGTACCACAGGAAATTGCTGAACTTCCGTGTACGTTTTGGTATTATAAGGAAAGGTCGCATTGGCATTTCGACTTTCCTGACTATGGTCCCAATTTTCAGGATTTACTGAAGGTCCGGAACCCCATTTTGAACATAAGGATGCGTGGTGCTGCTGCCCGCACTGTATACAATCTAGCTGTTGGCATTCAAAGCTGTTGTGATTGTCTGAGAAACATTTCCAACATCTATTCTGCTCCCTCAGAATTTTTCGACGGGTTTTATCGCTACATGTCCTACATGCCGAGGACGAGTGGCTATCACTTTGACAAAACAAACAAGTTTCATTGTTATGAGGTCGCGCATTGATATGCTCTCTTTTCGGCGGAAAGATGCTGCTGTTTGTTTTGTGACCGAGCCTATTTTCGACATAAGCCTTGGCCGCTATCTCTTTCTTGAGATGACCCATAAGGTTTTCTATAGTTTGATTGTGCTGATTTTGGCCAAGTATCAACACTGGCTTGATAACATCTCGCGGAAACTTTGCTAAAATGGTTTCCGACCACATGGGATCACAGGTATTACGAACATCATAACCAGCTGAAACCATACGGTTGAGTAAAACTTGAATTTCTTGAAATGAGGATAAACAGCTATCGGCAAAATCACTTGCTGGCGTCATATTTAACAGCTTATGGACTATCTGAGATCTATTGGCGGAGTAGTCACAATAAGTTTCCTTGAGAGTTTTGATCATCCAGTTATAATTCTCTGGTAAAGGTTGGATCCCTTGGATACAGCTTCTCGCCTTACCCTCTAGGCTTTCTCTGAGAAGAATTAGTTTCTCCACAAGATCAAGCCTATCGCTTTTATGCACCATGGTCTCGAAAATTGCCCAGTATTCTGCAAATTCTTCAGGTTCGCCATAGAATTTAGGCAAAGATGCTTGTGGAGGATTTATAGAGCGAAACATCCTTTGCTCGGTGTGAACTTGCGCAGTTGTTGGCATGGTGTTTGCATGCGGCTCAGGATTGCTATTGCTAGCATGGGGTTGCTCATTATTTGCTTCATGAGCAATCTGCAAGTTGAGATCATTCCTTGTCTCGTCATTTTTGTGCGAGGTGTAGCCGAGTTTGATGGCCATCCCTTCTCGAGCGCTTCGTGACTCATCATACCTAGCTGTTAACTTGAAAATCAGGTCACTAGCTTCAGCAATGGCTACGTGGACCTTAGATTCCTGCTCTATTTGCTCAATTTCTGCTATTAAATCTTTTTTCTCAGATTTGTTCTTGCAATTTATATACTCATCTCTTACCTCGTTGTATAAGTTTTGCAAATTTTGTCTGCCTTCTCTAATCTGTTTCAATGCACTTAGCAAAAGAGCTATTCTAGACCGAGATTTCTCATAGTTTTCTTCATCTGGCGTAGGGTATTCCACCACAGATAAGTAGCCTTTGTAAAGGACTACTAAGTCAAAGAGCGCTTTAGAGCTCAGCATAATAGGGGTTTTGTGGAAGTAAAGCGCCATTTTTCGCGACTTTTACTTTTATTCTTGAATTTAAGAGAAGTTACTCCAGGTACTTTGTACGGGAGATTTTATTCCTCTATGGAATGATTTGCCTCTAAGTAATGAATACGAGAGGACTTTTACTCCAGGTACTGCGTACGGGAGATTTTATTCCGTAATGGAATGGTTTGCGTCTAGGTAATGAATACGAGACGACTTATTCTCTTGGATTCAGAGAATGCGATCTTATATTCGATCGACTTTATGCTCCAGGTCCCAAAGCTGTCACACTTTGGCACGGGAGACTTAGGCTTGTTAGGCCGATGCACCAAAATATAGAGGGTGATAGAGGCGGTTAGGACTTAGTGTCCCAGAAGAGGTGGTTCAGTGGCTTTTAGAGGAAGAGAACGAGCAGACAGAGTAACTGGTTTACTACGTTTATTACCGCAGGCAATATGATAAGTGGTACGATAGATATATAGGAGAGCGGTAGCCTAGCAGCGGCTATAGTGAGAGGGAGAAGGTAGAAGGGGAAGGAGCACGGGGAGAGGAGAAAGGAGCCGAGATGGGGCTCTCGTGAGCAGGAGAGGAGCACTCTGTCTACAGTGAGGTCGCCTCCGCAGCCTGTAACGGGCGGGGCGATAACATGACGGGGTTAGGATCGTCGACGACGACGATACATCTTTGAATGCTCCAGCTCCGTGTATCTGAGTCGCGAAGTCAACATGGCCACCGATCTAGTGCCGGAACCGGACAGGAGGAAACGAGCGGATTAAAGAGCTATCAACAGCGTCGAAGTTGTCGTGAAAAAGGCGAAAAATGACCGGCCCACCTATTCGACTTCATACTTCTTCCTGCGCTAATGAACACCTCAGAAACCTGGGCCATATAAAAGAAGAACGAATATGCGATCAGCGTCGCGCAGCGCGGGTAGGGCCGGATTCATCAACGACTTACAGAGATTTGACAGAGAAATTACAGCGGAAACTCTTGAAAAAAACGCGAATTAACGCGACTTATCAACAGGCAATATGGTGAAAAGTTGGCGTTATCAGGATTTTCCGCTGCAACCTCTCTGTCAAATCTCAGTAAGACGTTGATGAATTCGGCCCCAGGACACCTACCAACGCATTGATCAGACTGCTTCGTGAAATTCCTGAACGATGAAGCTCTTAGTAGCAATCAAATGAGAAGGTTCTATTGAACGCGACATTGACTAATGGAGACGTTGCTGGGGCCTGCTCGATCAGTTCTATGATCAACTGAAGCAGCATTCATCAACGACGTACAGCAACTTAACAGAGAAAATACAACCGAAATCTCTGATAGCGCGCCTTATCAAGCGAAATGATGAAACACTTCGGCGCGCTATCAGAGATCTCGGTTGTATTTTCTCTGTTAAGTTGCTGTACGTCGTTGATGAATCCGGCCCCTGGTCGACGAATGATACCAGCGATGCAGGACACGTGTTTCTCGCCTGCGAAGACGAAGGAGATCTCGAGCGTAGGGTACAAGCTTAGTGCGACTGCCTGGCGAAGTTCGGACTCAAACTGAATGTCAGGAAGGACGATTACTCAACTACTGCGTAAATGAGTCCGAATCCGTTAAGATTGACGCACTGAGCTTGCACGCACTTCGGTTTTCAAGCACTTGGGAACAGCAATAGCGTCCGACGGCGGTCTGGTGGTTAAAGGGAACCCACGCGTGAGTGCAGCTTGGTCCAAATGGCGCTCCTTGACTGACGTGTTCTGCGATAGGAAAACACCAGATCGCTTAAAGACGAAAACCTACAGAGCCGTCGTCCGCCAAGTAGCAGTGAACGAACCTGATTGCTCGCCTGCAACTAAACAAATTCTCTGTGTCATGGAAACAAGACGCTGCGCTGGACGGCAGGAGTCACGCGCCCGAAACTGCATCTCAAACGATGTCATTCGGCAGAAGTTCTGCATCGCGCCGATAGCTGGCAAGATGTTTGAAGCTCGCTTACGATGGCACGAGCACGCTCTTTGTGAGAAAAAGACAGCAAAACAATGGAAATTCTCCGCAGGACAGGCCTCAAGTTCGAAGTGCCTGGAAAGCAACCTGGAGGACGCCCGAAGAAGCACTGGTCTGTCACGTTACACATGAACAAGAAACGAGCTGAAGCCCAACCTGATCAAGCCTTGAACGAGAAAGGTGGCATCAAGACACCAAAGATGCGGATCCCCGCGACGAAGTAAGATAAACGCCGAGGTTGTTGTTCCTCATCGTCGGCAACTCGGCTACAACCTGTAGGACCTGAAGGAATAAACTGGTAGCAGCACGCACCCCGGAGCGCTCCATGACATTTTGTGGAACTATTTTTCCCAACGGCATAGCTCCCCCTAAACGGAACCTCACACATCTGTTTTCTCGTCGCCCATAATTTGCATCCTAGAATAGTAAAATGGATTAGCAACTTCATCACCGGTAGGTCTTTCCAAGTCAAGGTCAATCAGTCGTTTTCCTCTGCCTATCAGTCACAAGCGGAGTACCTCAAGGTGGGGTTTTATCTCCCGTCTTGTTCATTGTATACACGTCTGATTTGCCAAGCTCGATAAGACCGTTTAATATCTCTTGCCAAATGTTTGCTGACGATATCAAATTCTACAAGAGCATTCAAAAAACTGACGACCGTGTGGCACTCCAGTCAGCTATTACTGCAGTTGCTGATTGGTCTGTTACCTGGAAGCTCCCCCTCTCTAGTACCAAAACGAAGTTTCTTCACCTCGGAAGCGTAGAAGACGATTACGCTAATTACCTCCATGGAAATCAGATAAATAAAACCGCTAAACATCGTGACCTAGGCTTCATTTTAAACACTAGACTTACGTTTGATGAACATTGCGAAGTAATAGCGAGTAAGGCAGATAGAGTCATTCACAGTTTCTTTAGAGGCTTGTCCACAAACACAGTTAGTCACCTCAGATTGGCTTACATTTCTTATGTCCGCCCCATACTCGAGTACGGGATCACTGTGTTCAATCCACCTACTAAGCGCAGCCAAGCCAGGCTAGAAGCGGTGCAGAATAATTTCACTCGAAAGCTTTGGATACGGCATTACGGTTATGACTACACGTCCATTCCACCTTCAAATGTTCGGCACAAAATTTTCAATCTTTCTAGTTTGCTACTTCGCAGGAAGACGAACGACCTGCTCATGATTTACAAAATTATCACTGCAAGAGAGTAAGCTTAGGGCTTGAAAAATTTTACACGACTTCCTCTTCGAACACGCGTGGTTGTAGGACAAAAATTCATTTTCCTAAGGCAAGGTCACGACTGCGAGCTTCCTTTTTTACCCAAACAGCTGGTTCGGAGTTTCTAAAATTTTCTAAAAAAATATGGTCTACCGACTTCCATTTCACAACTGAAAAAGCTCATTGACAGGTACATCAAAGGATTGATTAAGGTGGTGTATTTCTAATCATCTATCATGCATGTTTTGTTCTTCTCGTTGTGTTTATCTTTTATTGTCTTTTCGGATAATTGGTTCTGTCTGCGTGAATATCCACGTACTATAAATAAATAAATAATAACGTCCCATCCCTATGTCTACATTGATCATACGATTTTCCTGCCAACCCAATTCTAAGGTTGTCCCTCTGGGTCATTATTTCAGAAACGTTAACGGGTCAATGGACAGGTCAATGGACAGGATCAACACACTTGCTAAGCGAAGCTGACCTCGAAGCAACTAACCATAAGTTCATTTCTACGTTCACTGTCAATGCCAGGCAGACTTGTAACTATGAGCTGACAACAAGGTTACAATACTATGTGCGAGAACGTTTTCCGAAGCGCCACTCGACACTATCAATTCCCTACTGGAACAGCGGCGCGTAAACATCACGATTTACTTGTGAATAAATAATTGTACAGCAAATGACCACACGATTCGAGCAATCGTCGTAGGAACAAACTTGACCACATGGTTCTGGACACGAATTATTATCTATATGGTCTCCTTAACTAATAAAAACATCAGACACGTCCACAAACGGAACGCAGCAACAGATGAAAATATAACGAAAACGATGACCTACAGAGACACTGCGACCGATTCAGAAGGTCGGCAGCAGATAAAATCACTCAGACCGATACGAAGTAGGGATATTCTCAGCTCAGTTTCATATCTCACACAGTAGATTAACCATTACATATGCACGGCGAAAGAGAAACAAGAACGATCAGAATTACAAACAATTATACTATGTACGACACCGTATCACCGCTTAATTTGTTCGATTGCAGTTCGACAAAAAGCCCTTGAGAAGCATGAAACTCTTACACAACCACCTCGTATGTAGAATCAAAGTACCGACAAACGAACGCTACAAGGAATTATTAGGCACCCAGTCGGCGTCAGCAGCAGGTGAACTTACGTGGTGCATTCGGGTCTGTGAATGGCCGTATAGGAGAACACAAATTACCGGATCGAAACGAATCCAGGAAGGTAGATTGCGAACCAGCGCGATTTCGTCGCGAGTCTCTTATTCCAGGGTGATGCAATCATCTTCCGTCGACTTTGCGGGCTCTTTGCCCTGAAAGTAGCATTGCTAGAGCGTTCAACACATACGGGCCTATAACATCGACAAACAAAATGGAAGTCATAAAGGTTGATTCAAAAAACTGGGACAGCGGCGAAAATGGCAGCCCATCACTTCGAGCTGCAATACCCTACTGCCGTCGGGGCGTCAGTAGGCGAGGGAAGAAGGCGCCGCTACCAAGTGCAGCGTTACTTTGTAGTCGCAGTGGTTCCGCTCTGGAGACACTAGCCCGAACACAGAAAGCATTTTAGCTCAGATGATGCAATTCGTGGTTGGCGCGTCATTTGATGTTGCTGAATGACGTCCAAACTGTCGCAGCTGCTGTATGAGGAGTGACCATCGCACGGCCAATAGCATTAAGTTTGGACGGCTCCGTCAGGATCGCAGTGTGAGCAACATTAAACAGGCACCCTGGCGTGATAGCCCTAACTTCATCTTCGACATCTGAAGATGTGCTGCTATGGTAGAGATGGAAAGGAACCCGCTGAACATTGTCTTGCCCTGGTAGGGCGCCGCTTCCGCGCTCTTCCCTAGCAGAAGTTACCGGCAGGAATGGGTGGCCCAACACACGATGCACTTTAGGAAGTATACGGTCAGGAAACTTCCTAGCCGTAGCAGGACGAGCCTCGTACGAAACCACGCAGTGTTGCATGTTGCGGAAAATAGCTTTTTCCAATCAAATTCAAAAATGGCCGACGAGGTTTCATAGAAAGAGGTTGGAAGTCTATTATGTTCAGAAAAAAGAATTTTGGGTTGACGCAGTGCATCGAATAAGGGGACGTTTAGAGCACCTTCGCGTAGCGACGTGACTAGTGATGAGCTCCCATATCGTCGAGCAGTCGATATGGGAAGTTATCATTACATCGCATCGCGCTGCGATGAAGCTCTGAACGTCCGCTAACGTTACTCCGTCCTGTTATTGAACTCTACTTATGATTCAATTGCCTTTTTAATAATATATTTGCAAGACCATTTGTTTATGTGCACTTACAATGATGACTAAGAAGAATAATATTAGTATTTGAATAGTTTCTAATTGATGGGGGTCATATTAGCCTAACTTCTTCTTCGTAGAATGGTTACAATATTAGGCTTATCGTCTCAATAAGCGTTACTCCACTTATGCCATTGTACAGTTATTATTTAAAGTTAGGTGTAAGTTTAATGAGGGGTCTACTACGTATCCCTTACATATTTGTCTGTTTTACTTGGACAAAACAGGCGCCAACGTTCTACTGTAGTTCTCTGTACATATTTGCGTGCTTAGCTTCTCTATTTTAGAAACTTCCGACAACTTTTCTGGACTTTAAAGAGGAAACGAGGGAAGGCCCCTTCATTGGACTTCCACCTAAAATTATTAATATAACATTAAACGAGAAATGATGACAAGGACATGTGATGCTCAGTAAGGGGAAGCATTACTAATCAAAGGCTGTCTAATTAGCACTTCCTGCGTTAAACACACTTTCTCGCTCTTCATCTGTTTAGGCGCAACATACGATACAGGTAAAGCTCATTTATGCTCAAAAGCCAGCGAAAACACGAAAAAATCGTCGTTAGATAGACAGTGCTTTGAAATAACCTCAGTAAGCACCTTCTACACTCAAAAATGGATGAAAAGTTCTCAAAGTTTTTTTTTACAATTTTTTTTACAATGCGCGATAAAAATAACGCCAATGAACCTGCCCTATACTCAAAAAACCAATGACGACGTTCTCTTACTCTTCTTCCGCTGAATAAACTCCGCTTATGTGGAGATATATGCCGAAAACTCCGTTTGAACATCAACATGTCTGGTCTAACCAGCAAACTCCCTGCTCCAATTCGAATTCCCCCTACCTCCTAGCGGGGCCACAATTTCCCACCAGGGGCCGTATGCTCGTGTTCCCCCGTTGGGGGTAAATCAATCAATATCAGCATATCATAACACGCCCCAATCCCCCATTGGGGGAGACTCGGGGTAGACGAGCATACGGCCTCAGAGCTCCGGGATACTGTATTCTCGGGATGCTGTGCATCGCGGAAGTACAATATTTCCTCGCCATTTCCCGGCGGCACGTATTGGAGCGAGGTATGCATAGCCCCAGATGGTTACGCCGAAAAGTATTCAACTGAAATAAAACTTTTGGAAGTGAAAACACACTCTCAAGTGTTCTATCCTTTTCCGGGTAACTATATATCAATAGCACTATACCTCCTACTTCCACCACCATCCTAAACCGTCTAGCTTTGCGAATGAAGTCTTAATCACACCGGCGGATGGTGCAAGCAGCTAAGCCACTACACCTTAGGACTACTTCTAACCTTCAAATGCTCGAATTTTGGCGGCAATGATAACAAATTATTAAATGCAGTTATGTAGCTGGCAGTTCGCTTGAGCTTAGTCGCAAACGACTATCTATGAGTTCATAAGCCATCACTGTTTCACAGCTGTCAAAACTGGTAAAACAGCAATCGAGAAGAGAATGAGAAGCTCGAGCACAAGCGGGTGTTTTCAAGAGGAGCCTCTGAACGGCAATACTAGGCGGCAACATCGAAACCGTACAAATCTCTAGGCACCAACAACTTATGGAACCAAGAAAGGCTATTGCCACTAAACATCGTAAAGGAACAGCCTACATAAGAAAACTAACTGTGGGAGACCTGGCCTGTGCATGTTCCGCGAAGGCAGCGATGAGAGCAATGGTGGAACGTAGTGTACATAAATGCACAAGAGAAGTCCATGGGAAAAAGGCCGTCGTAATCCGGAATTAAAGCACTTCCTGCTGGTTATACTTCTTCTCCAGAACTCGACTGAAGCAATCACTCTATATCTACGGCATATGAGGATCGTAATGGTTTGAACCGGAGCAATCGTGTAAGAAGCGCGAATGTTCCTTTAATTGGCATGAAAAAATTACGAGAACCTTGAAAATGTGGATTCTCGCCATTTCGTCGAACAGTACCACTCTCTGCCTATCAAGCTGAAACTCACTGAGGATACTCTTTGGCGCAAATAGGGTTGGGGAGGGCTCACCCCTACTCGGTGGTCGTACGCCTTGCTAAGAAGGCACGCGTATGTCCAGTTACATCATAAATGGCCTACCTCAGTTCACTGTAGGTGTAGAACACACTGCGGTTTCAAAAAGCAGATAGGGCTGTACTACATGGTGACCCCCCCCCGGCCCTATTTGCGCCTACTTTTTCGTTAATAGGTTGAACTGAACAAGCAAATCTCGAGCTCCTCGAATCTTCAGGTAGACTATGTGCCCCAACGCTAGCGCTCTCGCCGCAGTCGCTCGAGTCCTCAGTGGGAAGTATGAACAGGCGACGACAGCGACAGCACTGGAGTATAAACAGACTTCACGGCGATCGCTTGGTTTTCATCGACTTGCATGTTTTACCTGCCCGACCAATCGCTTCCGTCGCGAAGTATGAACACACCGTATGCAATTATTGAACAGCGTAGAAAAGAGGAACATCTCCTTTAGCCTCAACGTAACGCCATAGACAAGCACCTGGTGACCGGGCAGTTTTAAGAAGCTGGGTAAGGGCCTAATGTTTTTCGTATGCCACTTCACACGTACGGCGTGTTCCACTGTTCGGTAGCGAGCCAGTCTCAAAATTGGGCTACAAAAACAAAATCTTCAGGGTTCATATTCTATCAATGGGTATCTTCAATAGAACATGCTTGGTTATGCTGCGCGGTAGAAACCGCTGCTGTCTCATTCCTGAATTAAGCTTTAGAAAAAAGGAACCTTGGTATGAAACGCGCTTATAAAACATATCGATGGTCGCGTTGCTTTTTGTCACCATCCTAAAAGACGTAATAAAGACTTAATCCTATCTACAAAACTGTTACTTTTCTTCCCCTCATCCAGAAATCAAGCAGCAGATAGATTTGGATTTACCTTCGAGGTACCATTTGATGCGGAAGCAGAGTGTGAGGAAGCAGCGGCCACAGCATTCTTGTCGGTCATTCCTTTCGGATGATTAGCGTTCAGGTGGCTTTCAAGAGTTGTGTAGCTGCTGCATTTGAAGGAACACACATCGCACGAATACCTGGAAGCAAAGGCTTCAGACGAAGGAAACAATGAAGGGCTGCTAAAAGTTGCTTCCTTATTCTTGTCCAGCTGGAAGTATCATATAAGAAAACTCGCAAACTTACATTATTTCCGCAGAGCACAGCTTGATGTGATGATCAGCTACTAAGTGTTGCAGCATGTTGAAGGCGTATTGCTGAAATGTGTAGAGTATAAGGGACAAATCAAATACCGGTCAAAATCGGCGCACCTTAGCACAGAGCTTGCATCGTCCGCCGTCAAGTTTGTTCTGTGCCTTTGCCAGAAGATCGGCGGTGACGAGTCCGTGCGCCATTACCTTAACGCGAAGAGATAACAACTGAAGACGTTTAAGAAGAAAACAATCCGAATACGAACAAGGTGGCGCTCGAGTCCCTCGTAGGTCCAGAACCGTTCACGGCACCTGCTGCAGGCTAAAGGAGCCCCTAGTTTCACATCGTCCAACGTCTTATCACGAAGATGTTTGTGGATCAACTGAAACAACAACACCTCTTGAAATATAGGCGCAGCTCGTCACAAACAGAAACAAATGTCATATGTAGTAGCACTTTTCCTCTATGAAAACCAGGCATCCGCCTGAAAATGAAGTTACTCTGCATATTTATTTATTTATTTATTTACTGACGTGTAGTATAAACACACGTTAAAAAAATCTAAAAAGATACGTGTCAAAAACAAACATCAGACAAACAGTAACACTTAAAAAACCAACAGGAGACGGAGAGAAGAAAAGAGAATTTAGTTAGCCTTGTTGAGATAATATAAGCTATTGAACAAACAGATCTGAACAGAGCAGCAACCATCAAATTTAACCAAACATTTTGCGAGTAATAAGATTTTGAAAAGCTTGAACAGACAGTCCTAGGATATCTTCCTCTTCACTAAGTAATTTGTATGAATATGAATGCATATGAAAACTTTGGAAACACATTGTCTACGAACTTTCCTCTACTCTCAACACTCTTTTGGCAAGAAATGAGATTTGTACGTAGGATTCAAGCCGTGGTACGGCTTTATTTTATCCACTATAACTAAAGTGATCTTAGCAATTTCCCACTCTTCGAGGTTCCCATTATCAAACGGCAATTATTTCAATGTATTCTTCGTAAACCGCGGAGAGAGGTGTATCGTGAAGGGAAGAATTTTTCACGTCACGCCTTTTCGGAATTTGAAACTCTCTAAAACACCAGATACATATGTGCTATTTTCCATTTGAACTGAATACCGTGCAAACTATGCTTCGCAACTTTAAAATCAAGTTGAAAAAATTAAAATATAACTTAAAAAAAAATCTTACAAACTCACCTATGTTTCAGACAGTTCCGAAATAAGAACTGCGAAATCTTCAGAGGATTTTTGCAACCAGATTAACCCAGACTCAGTTCTCAAACTTATGGTGCCCAACTCCAAGTGGGCAACATTTACATTATGCCACAGGTAACCGTCGCGAAATACTGGAGATGCGCATGTCTAAATCTTTTTATGAGGCATAACCTAAAGCGCCTGATTTCTGCGAGTAAAAACAAAACAAGAACCATTGCTCCAAGTAAAGAGATAGGAAATGAATCTTCGGAAATGTTTGTAGATCACATTTATTCTCTTTACCACAATAGCGTCTTGATTTCTTTTGTAGCAGAGAAAAGCTTTGGGCAGTTGTCCACTGCGTCGCTACGAATTATCATATTTTGGGACCTAAGTGCTTTTTACGTGTGTTTAAATCCAGAAGCAGCAAAATTACTGCGACAAAAACGTGGACGCACATACACAGTCAAAAGAAAGCGTGAATAAACATTGCGACGTACTAGACCTGATAGACCGTGATTGTGAGATAAATTCAAAAATTCAATTCCTCAAACCGTGAGCAACTTGGTTTGCCGGACGCTCACGTTTGTCTTAAAGCTCCTACCATAAACTCAAAATACTGTATGAGCTACGTAACACTTTTCGATGCTATCTGCCTTGATTTATCAACTCGCACCATTCGATACATGGAAAAAAGCCAAGGACTGTCCCCCAATAAAGAACCACTTCTCAAACATATCTAGGCAGATCAAAACCCATAATAGTCAATACCAAAAAGGCTGCTAAATTATGTTCAATCTATACGCACCCATCTTCACATTTACACTCAGATTTGGCGCAGTCCAAAAATCGATAGCGTCTGCCTACGAGAAATCTGAATCAGTCATCTGGCACCCCAATCGCCATTCCACTTTAGCGGAAACAACGATGAGGTTAGTTTACAACGAAATGAGCAGGATCAGACTTCACTTGCCTGTAAATGTTGGAAGTAACGTTCACGGTCAACCATGTTCTGGTCGCAAATCTCGCATATTCCTGGACCGTTGCCAGCATTTGTAGTGTTGCCTAATGCATGGGTTGCGCTTGTTGACGTTGCGGCACCTGACGCAGCTGCAGTGGAAAGGCCACCGTTCGCCATCGCAAGAGCCTTCTGCATGGCTGCAGTGTTCATCTGAAACTGCATTTAGAAACTCCAGTTTGCTTTGAAACTTTGCCCTATTTACTATGAAAGACTTTGGTGATATGAGATAGAGGCACATCATGATTTTCAAGGCGTTAAACATAATTTTAACGCTGCAATATCCGTGACTTACTAAATTATATCAATGTCACTTCTTTATACTATACTTCAAGAATCCTCTAACACAACAACCAAAGTTTAGCACAGGCTTGAAACCAGCAAGAGCTACGGAAAAGGTACTCACTGCTGGTCCTTTCCTTAAAGCGGAGGCGTTAGCAAGTAGAGCGTTTCGGCTTGCCGCAAGGTTCTTCTGATACAGTGCAGTGGCGGCAGCTAACGAACCAACAGTAGTGGCGGCAGCTGTTGATCCACGCTGCTGATTTGCTCGTTGAATATGCTGCTGCATAGCTAAAACACAACGATAATGGAGTCAGAATTGGTATTTGACCTTGAAGTGGAACAACAAAAATAAAATTCGCTCAAATTGAACATGATGACACTCCTAAAGTCAAAGGACGAAACCATTGATGGCAAGATCCAGTTTTAACGAGCACTTCCCTCCCCTCTTACTGAAAAAATAGTTCTTTAAAAGCAGGGGGAAAGCTGATGGCAGAATGGTGGACGCATCAAGAATAAGACTATACCGCTCATCCAATACCGCCACAGCTTGTGAAGCCCAGCTAACGATGTTAGGCCACGTATAGTCTTGCGGTACGACGCCAGGCGCCATTAGCGGGGTGTCGACCACAGCCTTCAGCGAAAACGTGCCTGTTGACAGGCACTAAGGCCTATGGTTCACAGGGCCTGTTCATACTTGGCGACTGCAGCGTCGAGAGCGATGGGAGCGGTGACAGAGTGTAGTTTACGTAACTGCACAACAGAAGCCAATGGGAAAAAAGATCGTCGCAATCCGGACTTAAAGCACCTTCCTGCTGATTATACTTCTTCTTTAGACCTCCACTGAGGCAATCGCTCTATATATCCACAGTACATGAGGATCGTAATGGTTTGAACCGCAGGAATCCTGTACGGAGCCCTTCTTTTAACCGACACGAAGAAACTAAAAGAACCTTGGAAATGTGCATTCTTGCCATTTTGGCGAGTGGTACCACTCTCTGCCTATCAAGCTGAAACTCACTTATGATATTTTTCAAACAGCTGATAATGGATCGAGCTGCGACCGAATCTACACTGATGATACTTTTTCGATAACAGATGGAATTGTGCGAGCGCATGTGCAAATGTCAAGCTCTTCCGACCTTCAGCGGCGGTAGTTTTTGCGCTCCAACGCTGTCGCCTCCAGCCGGAAGTATGAGCAGGCGACGACTGCGAGGTATCGACGGGGCGAACGGAACAGCGAGGTGCTTGAGTATGAACAGATTTCACTGCTGTCGCTTGGTTTAAATCAATTTGCATGTTTTGCTTGGTCAACCAAACGCTCCCATCGCGAAGTATGTACAAGCCCTCACACGCGGATACCCGTCTTCAAATGCCAACTATGGGAGAGATTTGAAGAGAAAGCTCGGAGGAATTTCTACGGTTTCTTCATTACACCTTCGTGAAGGTTCTTGTTCCATTTTTGCGCATTTCTGCTTAGCAATAATTGCTCAAGAAATACTTTGGAAGGCAAAATAAGTAGTAACACCGAACTCCTGGACCTCACAAACGTTGAGGCGCTGCATGGCTCAATTAACCTAACACCATAAATTCAGAACCTCGCATGCTCCTCTGGAATGCGTCCCACAAGTCGCAGTAGCCGGACTCCACTACCTATCATAGTACTGAGGCTAACATTTTAATATAACCTACCTATCCCGACAATATTCCATTTGACAATCTGTACACACAAACAACTCTACAAAGTTAGCTAAACAAACCTGCTATGAGGCTGTTGCTGTTTTGGCCTAGCATATTCCGCTGCTGCATCATCGCGGCAGCCTATAAGAAGAAAATCAGTGCAGCAATGGAAAGCAACTCGCACGCCGTACCTGTCGCATACGCTGCTGTTGCTGCAGCAGCTGCTGTTGTAAGGCATTCTGCTGCGCATCACGAACTGCAGCGGTACGTCGCAAAGCTGCCTGTGCAACGGCCTGCTGAGCTTGTGCCAATTGATTTCGCTTCTAGAAACGGTATAATCAAGCGATTTCACGTAGCACATTTGCAATTCTATCCAAAACCACTTTCGAGACAAGGTGAGTCATATCGTAGAGTATAAAAAACCTGTTGCTGCTGGGCGGCCTGTTGCTGCTGCAAGATTGTCGGATCAATAGGAGGTCGCTCCCACAGCCATCGATTAATCATTAACTGATCATCAGGGCCCTACAGCGCGAGATTAATGAGCGAATCTGAGAAGGCAGAAGAACGCAACGGTACCTTTGGAGCCATAATGTTCCGAACGCGACTGTAATCCTTCTTGCAGACCCGCAAATGTGTATCTCGAATACCTTTGTATTGAAAATCTTCATCACATATGAGACAGGGATACTTTGCTTGTGTCTCTTCTTTCGAAGCGATCACCGAGTGAGATTCACTAAACCATTATACTTAGCGATGTAGAAGGGGCAGAAACTCCACCTATGACTGAAAAGCAACTCACAGGTAATGATTCATTAGTCGTTGCTCGTTCGTGTCAAATTCAGGACACATCGCGCACTGATATTTGCCGTTCTTGTAATGCACAGTGGACCGGTGAGACTGTAGGACCATCCGAGACTCAGTTTTGAATCCGCAAACCTGCAATCTTGTGTAGCCACTGGAAAATCTAAGCATATTTTCCATAGCCCCTATCTTAGGTGCACGGAGTCCTACGGCAAACGGATATTCGCTCTTGCTACCGGTTATTAACTTATTTTGAGCAGTAAGATCACTACAGTGCTCCGAAGTCGACCTATGACACTCCAGGTCAAGCAGAGTTTGCGACAGCTTCCTTTCTTTCGGTATGTTTCTCGCCTCCGTTCAAGATTGATCCGCAAAAAATCGCACTCATTCCCGGAAATGAAATGCGAAAAAATCGCAATCAGACACCAAGACGTGTATTTGTATCTACGATACCTAGTTATTCCGTACTCGTTAACAACTTCATGCCTGAAATAGAAAACAACGGACACGGGCTTTCCCAAAAACCAACCTGGCAAGACAACATCTTCAGTTTGTATGGCTCATTCCGCTTCCGTAATGCCTCCCATACCGGTTTAAGTTGTGCAGCAACCTTTAAAAGAAAGTATAGCATATTCATGAAGGTAAAAATAGCTAGCTAAACTATATGTATATGGTAGAGTGAAGACAATGTACCAGTTCCGCTTTCATCACTAAAATTGTCGCTAACAAGCAAAAGCATTGCGCTAAAAGTTACGCCCAAGCTGGACGGGATTGGATTTCTTGAGTCTTCATCCAAGTCAACATAACTTCACAGCTCCCTTAGCTCACTCCACTAATTTTGCTTTCGAGTGAGCACAAAATTACTGGTACGAAAACTACTTCGACATTACCTGCTTATACGTTTCTATATTTTTT
The DNA here is from genome assembly GCA_947359475.1 of Heligmosomoides polygyrus bakeri. Lineage (NCBI taxonomy): Eukaryota > Metazoa > Nematoda > Chromadorea > Rhabditida > Heligmosomidae > Heligmosomoides > Heligmosomoides polygyrus. The sequence continues at coordinate 48,094,369 of OX375865.1, read as the reverse complement.
GGCGTCTCCGGGAGATTTCGGGCGTGCACTATATCACAGTACGTTGACTCCTGCACCAAGTCTTGTCCAATGTCGAGTAGTAACTTTGTCATGTGAGGAGCATTGTTATGAAGCTGAAAACGTCAAATGCTGTAAGATCGCAGTTTGATCCACACTTTCCTAGCGCAGTCAATAAGACGTCGACCCACCTTTAGGGATTGACGTTCCTTCTTCTCGGTCTCATTAAGTTTTGGCCGCTCTTCACCAAACATCCTTGTGATAACTTTTGAAAGTGGATGATCCGGGTCATGCTCAATAAGCATATCCACTGTCTAAGAAAAAGCACATTCAAACAGCGATCCAAGACCTCATTAAGCATCCATGAAGAGGGAGTGGAAAACTCACCAGACTGGGTGGAAAAGAAATGGTGTTCGGCAGTACCAGCTGCTTGTCCAAAATAAGTTTCCGTACGCTCAGTGGCTCCTTCTGCACTTGGACATTAATTGCACCTAATAGTGCATCCAGAACCTTCCTATCGATATTCTTCTTGTTGTCGATTGCCTGAAACGAAAGCGATAATAAAAACCAGGACAGTACTACCAAACCCAGGACATTTTCGCCACTCGCAATGGACCGCGCAGCATATTTCTACATGGAAAATTAGCACACATAGGTATTCGTCAGTCTCTTGCCTGGACAGAATGTAGATCCTAAGCCTGCCCAGATCCACTCAAGGTGCGAAAGATAAGAAAAGTATACATGCGTCATGAAGGTGAACACCCCAAAATAATAGGACCACGGAAAATGTCTCCAAGGAACTTACATCAGACACATACTCTTCAAGTTTGTTCAAGAGCGCTCCAGGACTGGTGAGTTCCGCTTCCTTATCAGCGGCTTTCTCGGGCTTCTCTTTCTCCTCCTTTACAGGTGGTTTGCTCTCCTCCTTACCCTAAAAGTTATAAAATTTCGTTAGGGCTTTTCGGAAAATACGGATGCAAATATAAGCGAAATGGAATTCCACTAACATTTATCACCGCGACATCGGAATCGATAGATTCACTTGTCCTAGATTTTTTTGCTGGAGGTTCGCTACCTTCCTCATCAAGCTCAATGCATTCCACGTCGCTTGCACCGCAGTCTCCGTTCGTTGCTAGAATTATAACAGCAATATATAAGTCGAACAAAGAAGGCACAAAAATGATTGTGACATGAGGACTACTACGCCGTGCACGGTTTCCTAAGTACCCTCTTGTACCATATGCGTGAAGTATCGGATGTCAGCGCACTCTTGACCTCCTAATTCCACCTAGGCTATATCTGTTTATTTTCGATTTCATTATGTTTTAAACTGAACTAGCATGTCTTCTTCATATAAGTCGATGCGAATTAAAGAAATGGCTCGGCTAGCAGAAGTCCAAAAAACGTTTCAAAAAATGTGTTCGAAAGTTTTCTTCTCATTTTCTGATTCACAAAGATCACCTCTAAAGCTCAAACGCCGCCAAGTGCCGCATACGCACCATTTAGTCAAACAAGCCAGGCTGGAATTTGAACACCACACTAAGAAAATCATTAGGTGAGAATCTGAAGTAGCATTGATTTCTAGTTCAGTAGCCCATAGCATATGTCACATTAGCTCTTGAGGATCACACTTTATGGCTATGCATTTCATCAGCTCATCATACAACTGTTATGATTGGCTTAATTGGCAGACAGAAGGGACGAGATATCTTCAAAAGGGTTGATTCACGCGGTGTCAATGTCTCACTCTGTTCTAGCCTTCTTCGCAAAATATGTACGAACCAGAGCGGCATGCAATGAGGATTTAACTTTGAAAATGTTGACGACCTCATGTTGCTGCGCAAGCGTTTACAAACAACTTCGATATTGTTCAGGCGGGACCACCTGGCCAGATATTTCCACTACAGCCCATTCGACAGCTTCTCTAAAAGCAGTGACATCGCGACGCAATTACGATCTACCACGAATTCCCAGGTCCGATATCTAGAAACAACATTTAAGATCAAGGTAAAGCTCAATAAACCTATTTTGATTCCTCCTAATTTCTTGTGAAGTGAGTACCAGTTCTCTAGACCTCCGGGTTAATACATTACCAACCTCAATAACCTAACTACACCCGAAACGTCTTCCTGAAGCTGCTTCCGAAACGAGTATTCACGGTCAAAAGCATGTAGTCGCAGCAACAAAGCTGCCTTAAAAGTTAAGTGGAATAGTAGAGAATCAACAAAAATGGACGCCTTGATGTGTCATTTTGAGATACTGCGTTTTCAGTGATCGTCACAGAACAGATGAACAGAAACCTACGCCCTCTTCCCTACTACAAAACATTATAAGTTCGTATTGCGAGCCTTACACATCTCTCTTACCATTCATGACTATATATCATTGAGACGGTGAGTCATAAGAATACAGCAGGAAGGACCAATGACCACATTTTTTTGCGACTTATTTCAGGTTTGACTTGTATTTCATGTTGTTGAAGAGCTATATATATATATATATATATATATATATTTTAAAAAATAATTTTAAAAAAGACAATTTTAGTTTCAATGAGTGATGGCATAATAAATATTTAAAGAATTTTATGTGTAGATTTACAACTAATTCTATTCTATTACATTAAGCAACTGCATGGAAGTGGAGAGGAAAAGTGGAAGAGTGGAAGAAGAGAAGAATTCACCTGAGCTAGCGTCCTCGGATATCGTCGAAGCATTTACTGCGGATGGCGACGCGTCACCGTTCTCTTTGTCTTCCACTCCAGGTTCTGCATTGTTCACATCTGCAGCGCTTTCGGCAGCTAACCTATTCTCGGCCTTGATCTTCTGAAAAGAAGAGGGGATTTACGCCACTGCCTCTAATATAACCAGCCGATCGCATTTGTTCCCTTCAAATAAAAAATCGGCTCATTTTCGTCCCACCGAACTATCCCATGAAAAAAACCGAAACTCTTAATATTGGAACAAATAAACAGTAGTCGTATAATTTTACAAAATCAAATGTCTGCTTCAAAAGTGTGTCCAAGTCTTTTTATTCCATTTTGTCGCAAATAGCGAGGTGCTATTATCACTTAATCAAAATCGAAGTCACGGAGTATTCAACCGACCGGATTTTCAGTTTGCGTTTTCAAGGTTCTTTAGGTTCTGAAACAGAGCCAAAAAGAATGGCATAAAAGGGTTGCTCAGAACTCGCCTCCTGTGCTCGCACTTTCACCATTTATGAAAAAATTTGGACTTAGTGCAATAAATAGGGCGGCAAAGTACTGGCCACAATGGTGTTGTAGAGAGAATGAAATATTGATATTGTTAGGAAGGCCGGTTCGCACATAAACTGAGGTAATGTGGCTGCCTCTGCGTCTTCTACATGTCGATGGAGGAAGGGCTCGCCTAGAATTTGTACTGTCCATGAGTTGAACTTAACGATATGTTATTAACCGACCTACTTATTATACGCTCCACGACACGTTACGAATGAGGATGGTGTAATCGAATTGGAAAACAGGTGGAGCAGTGGTCTAAACCCATGGAGGAGCAACCGAAACTCCTAGGCCTTGGGTATGTCGCAAGAAAATGAATTATGGGGCAAACTAGAACTTCGAAAGCGTTGTGAACGATGAAAATGAAGATGAAGATTACATAAATTCAAAATGTTGAACAGTTAAACAAACGTATTTATACACTGTACGGCCAAAGTACTTATACAAAAAATAATACAGAAATGGCAATGCCTATGGCTCTAAATTCGCAAAATAGAAGCCATTTTTGTACAAACTAATGTTTCCGATGGATATTCCCCGAATATCGGCGAAAAGCCTAGGGAACATTGCATTTCTTCACAACAAAATAAGTATAGTATTACAAAATTTCACGCGCGACTCCTGGCCCCTTCTGCTTAACCACTCGCTGTATTATAATCTTTTGTTCAGCCCTGTATCTCCTATTTCGTGACAAGACCAGTTTAAAGCCCGGAGTAACCCTCCAGTACACCAGGAATCTTCACAAGGATGAGTACAAGTCTAGACAGGTTTCATTTCTTCTCCATAAAAACTGGACGACAGCCTGGAAAGTTTCAAAACGAAGTTATAAGCACGAAAACATACGGATTAAACTGCACAAGAAAACCCAGGTTTGCTGCGGCTAGGTTAGTGCTGCTGTCTAAAGACTAGACAAAGGAAGGACGCCCTGCAGACTTGCACTCAAGGATGAGCATTAAACTTTCGGCTATAGATCTATGATCGCATACTGCAGTCTTCGTTCTATTTCCTATTTTGTTTCGATACCTTATGGAGAAGGCCCAGCCAGCAAATGACGCCAATTAACGTCTCAACGTCAATCGATTTGGTGTTCTGGTAGCAATGCATCATTCAACTCCCCATACAAATCTCATAAAATGTTGTGTTAAAGAGATGAAAATTTTTATGTAGCGTTTCGTGCCGCACCGTTCTGAACTGGGCTGGGCAGCTTCTGATGTAGGTGAACATTCATTTGTCTTCTCACTAAAATGGGGTTGAAAGGGGAGGTGGTCATTCTTAGAACGCTCGTTAGTTTTTAACGTTAGTTCACTGTTCTAACTCAGCCCTAGTAGAGGGCTAGGCTACCACTAGGAAGCTAAAATATTCGGCGCAATGTGACTCGGGGGGGGGGGGGGGGGTGGGGAGGGGTATGTCACCTTGCGTCCAGAGGTTATCCGCCCTTGAAGGGATGTTGATGCCCGATTTCATCTCGAGTGGTCTAGTTCAGACCACAACACACCTGCGCTGCATAACATTTTCAATTTCGTGCAACCCCAAGTGCTGCATAGAGCCACATTACATGGTGACCCTCTCCTGGAACCACAGCGCCAAATATTCTATCCTGCCGCAGGTTCTATACCGAAAATATCCAAGCCCGGAAAGGTCTGATCATCTCTACCCCCCCCCCCCTCTCGTATTGCTCCATACGAGGCGACCTTGACACCTCCGAGAAGCACTTAACGTCTCATTATATTATAGACTTCGCAATATTTGAAAATTCAAATCCGACCTGAATTTGATCCTCCTGTGTGGTTGCTTCATCGGGGGAAGGTGCAGCAGGGGCAGGCTCATCCATACTTGTCACCATCGGCAAAGCGCACTACTTGGGGCGACTGACCTTTTGCGAACTACCGGAGATGCACCTGGAATGAAATCCACATCGCCGTAGAGCCGAGTCAACAGGCTGTACTGTGGCCTGGAATGGGATGAAGCCCTAGAGGACCGTAGTGGGCGATCCGTGGATGGCCTTTAGTTCCTGCTGCCGGAGAAAAAGATGACGAACGAAAAATCGATACGGCAATTAGGGCAAAAAGCGAACTCTGCAGAACAAGTCCAGAAACGGCGACGCCGAGCAGCACTGACGGCTTCGGCTCGTCGGGACGAGTCGAGCGACATACGGCAGTGGGCGAACGTACGCCGGCTCGGGAAGCGCGAATTCCGCAGTAAATAAGTGAATTTACATTTAGGTTGCGGCGTCGTGTGCGGCGTCGCGGGCGGCGGGTGGGCGGGACTACGCAGTGAAATTGTGAGCATTCGTGTTGTTGAGAACCGGCCGCGTCTAATACTCAGTGGAAGGCGCAAGCCGTCGCGAGCGGCGCCGCGCGCGGCACGCCCCAGCACCCCGGAAGGGGCTATCCTCCGCAGGGCCGCTCGGGCCAGCCGCCACCCGACCCCGGAGCGACCGGGGAGAGGAGCGGCAGGACAGCGAGGAGCAGGCCTGGGAGGGAGCAGGTCCGGGAGGGGCAGTGGTGCTGCGGGCCGGGCCGTCGTCCGGGTGGTCCTTGCGGGACAGGCCGGCCGCCGGGCAGGCGCACGGTGGCGCGGGACCGCCGCCGACGCGGCCTGACCACGTCTCGCGGAAGCGGGGTAAATAGAATAAAAAGAGCGTACACGCAGCGGAATCGATCGATAATGCGCGCCGGCGGAAGAGTCGCGCAGGGTGGGTGCCGGCGAGTTCGGGTACGCGGCCGGGTCCGGGCGGACGCCGCCGGACCGTCGGAGTCATCCACGGCTCCGACCGAGCGCGCAGCCCAGCTCTTCCCCGCCCAGACGGAAGGTGCTTCGGATTCGGAGGCCTGCGCTGAATGAGGCCCGTCGGACCATCAAAATCGCTTCGATCGGATCTCCGGTGCATGAAGCACAACGTCGCACTGCTTCGCAGGAGCTCCTACAAACGCTTGACCCTTCAGCCCTGAGCACTCATCAATGGTATGCATACGGCGACGGAAGCATGTCTGGGAGCAGTCCACCTCTGTAGGGTCTCGTGTTGATGGTGAGACTAGGGGGGACACCTTCAGCATCAGGCTAATCAGCAGTGCCCTCATGTTCTCTGATGCGAGGAGCTCTCACTTCGGCACCAATTGGTGAACCTTTGGTGACTCCAAGCCCTCGTTCGGCTGCTTCTTTAGCAATCGAGTGCACGCAATAAGCCCCCCCCCCCCCAACCGCGATTTTATTTATTTATTCATTCCTGGCGTGAGTACACATGCGTACAACACAGCAGCAAAATAGCACAACTAGTGCAATAATTTAGTTAACAGAAATATGTTGAATTTGCTCAAAGGCAAAGAAAGGAGAATTTCGTTGCCCGAAAGCAGCAAGTAGAGCTCCTGTACGTCGAAAATCTGAAACTTCTGCATGCCAAAAGTGTAGATCCTACTGTGGCCCTTGCAACAAGAACATGATGCGGAGTCTAATGCTTATTCTTACTTCCCCGCCGAAAAGTTGGGAAGGGTTTATGTGGGGTTTGCCCCTGAGTATCTTAAAAGATATCTTCAGGTCGTCAATCTTTCTTCTAATATCTAGCAGGGACTTAGGCTTTGTTGACTTCTACGGCTGCTCACAGTTTGTCAAGACATTTTTCGTTTTTCGCTTCACAAATTGGGATCATTGGGGGAATCCCTAAGTTGGGGTCTCCTTTCAAGTGCAGTACTTCCACATGTGTCCGACGTCCTGAAATGTGCTGGGTGGGGCTCCTGGGCTGTTTTTGACAACAGCATCGTTGTCTCTGCAATTTTTCTTTGTCTTGGTGTATGGTCCAAGAAGCAGTCTAGCTTTCGCGGAGCTCATATTTTACCTGCGTTTAACTTTGTTACTTTGTCTGCAGAGGCAGTTAGATCGATTTGAGTACAAAATGCACTGCCGTGCCACTGATTTCTATGGACGATGCCGCAGGGACCTAAGAATGCAGATGGTTAAATTAATATTGAAATAAATATTGGTGCATTCCATAAGGATCCAATGCGCAGAGCTTTTCTCCACTAAGCAAAAAACGTCAGGTATTTTACATCGATTCGCGAACAGTTGATACAACCAGAGCGCTTGCTAGATTAACTCAAAAGCTTCAAAAACTCAACATTTACTTTATATATAGATACATGTATATATAAAGGATAAAGCACGGGCTAACTCAATCCATGTTTGGACGCGCCACGCATTCTATCTCTACGGGATACAGTGGAGGCTATTTGAATGCACGTTTGGCCTATACAATGAATTGCGGTGGCCAGCCGATGAAGAAGTCAGCGCTTTATCCTTCCCAGACAAGGCTGGTACCAAATCGCCGACTCGTGAGAGCTTGGTTGGTTTGAGCAGGAAATTCGAAGCAGTAGCCAAGAATCAGGTGCACGCGACAGCTGGCACCTCCTCCAACTTCACGCTAACCAGTATGCATTGGATCCGAATCAGGGGTGTGCGTAAATGAAATTTGAAATTTCGTACGTCGTAAATCGTAATACGAAAAGACCATCGTAAATCGTAAACCGTAAATCGTAAGAGTCACCGGACGTGTAGTGCAGTACAACTAAATTTCCAGAGGTTTTTCCATGAATGTTAATCACATGTGATTCAATACTTATTTATTCATCAATGTTATCAATCCCTTCAGAATAGTTACACTAGAAAGCTATGGTTACGCTTAAATGGCTATGACTACACCTCCATTCCATCAGCGCCTGATCGTAATAAAATATTCGAGCTGGAATCGATTGCTATTCGTAGGAAGCGAAACGATCTAACTATGATTTTCAAGATGTTGACTGGAAAAGTTGCCCTTCCACTTACTGAGCTTTACACAGTCCATCGTTCTACCACTAGGGGTTGTAGATCTAAAATTCATTATTCTACGGCCAAAAGTCGTGTTCGTGCCTCCTTTTTTACTCAAAGGGCCGGTTCTGAATTCTTGATGTTTACCAAAAAACATACTTTGCCCTTCGTTTAATCAATATAAAAAGCTTGTTGGTAGTTATCTTAAGACTCGCTAATTCGCCGTTTCTTGTATTTTTGTGTTTGTTACCAATGTGTTGTCTTGCTGGTGTTTATTTCGTCGCGTGTTGTCATACACGTATAAATAAATAAATGTTATTTTCAACTCATTCTGAGCAGTTTTCCTACCCAACTGTTTCGCATTTTCACGCCTTCTTGCTAGCAAGAGACCTTTCAAATCAAACTTTACACGTTTCTAGAAAGTCGAAAAAAATTGTAAATTTAAAAACTTAAGCCTATGCATGGTATTCCAACAAAAAGCCTGCATCGTTTCAATATCCATTAAGTTCCAAATTTACGATCAATTTTTTGCTTGGCCTAGAATTTAGCAGAAACAACAACGAAAAATTCTCCGCAAAACTAAAAATCAAAAAATTATTTCACTTCTGAACAATGCGGCGGAAACACCAACTGCGCATGTAATAATCTACCAAGCATACTGGGCTGTACGATGGGATTGCGCCTTGCGTTCTGATTGAAATCATGGCACAATTCCATCGTGTGTCGCACCGAGAGATCTACGCTTTTCAACATTTTGAAATAAGTCCTAAAACATTCGGAAAACCTTTGTGATGGAAGCCAAGGAGCTTCACCAGTCACCACCAGAGGGAGATGAACGTTGGTGAAATTCATGATTCACCAAAGTTCACCTCCATCTGACGGTGACTGGTAGAGCTCCTCGGCTTCCACCACAAAGGCTCTGAAGAAGGCGAAACCGCCAAAACGAAGGCCGAACAAAGTTTTGTAACATTCTCGGTGCTCAGCACACGAACCCAACAATTCAACACGATGCTTCATGTCGAGATTCATAGAAAGTCGTACATTGAGTTAACGCATTACTTTCTCGATGCATCTTCAGTTTGGCATCTTCATAGACAGACAATTTTTATTTAGAATGTGTCCAGCTTGGTTTGAAAGTAATCCTATTTCAGTAATGAGTTGGGAAGAACACGGGTGAATTTAAAACTGGTTCAGTTTCAGTTTGCAGGAGTCCATTTTAAACGCAACAAGTGCATTGTTCAAAGAGATGCCAGGTACCGAGCAATAACCACAGCGCGATACTCCAATTCAGAAGCTCTGTTAATTGTAGAGAGACTGCAAAGAAGACGTTTAACTTTAAAAGTGCTCTCAGTTCTGAACCATTGATCGGCAACATCATCGCGGTAACCGAAACCTGCTTAGAGCGCAGGTTTTCTACGCAAGTTTGCATGCATTTTTCCAATTTTGAAAGCTAAAATATGGAACTAGTATTTAACAATTCTCTGCACTCACTCCGGCTACCCTTCGCCAGTTCTGTAAAGAACGTTTGCTCTCCAAGAGTCAGCAGCAGCATGTGAATCAAGGTAAATGCAATCGCCTCAATCAAACATTGAAAAGGGAGAAGAAAAGTGCCAGAACCAGTCAGACCTTTTCTTAAAATTTTCGCTTTGACCGCACTTTGTACATAATTTGCACCACCCTATGAAGTGCAATGTAAACCGATAGAAACATCAGTGCTTATGCTTTCCACACGAGTGTAGCAACATTCCTCCTTCTAATAATACTCAATAGTGGACTTCTGCCAATTCTATTCATGCAGGATTAGAATGAATCTATTACAAACAAATTCACGGGCTTATTGCCAAATAGGACGAGGGTCAAAGAATTCTCGTCCCTCTTTCTTAAAGAAACTGCCTTCATTGTCTTTCTGTGGGCTGGAGTGGAACGACCTTCGACTGTAGGAATGCGATCTGCCCTAGTATGTAGCTCTCGGCCGGAAACCAAGGAATCCAGTCTCCTAGAGAGGAGATAATTTTCTAAAGATGTATTGCATTTGTTTCTCCTCGTGAGGTTGTCCGGTTCCAAGCGTCACCCCTTACAATGTCAGAGAAATGGGAAAGTTAGTCAAGCCAAGAGATAAGTCGAGAAACCTGTGCACAGCATGCTGTCCTCTATCACAGTAACACATTAGAAATCAAAAACAACTATAAAAGAAAGTAGCAGTGCGCTATAAGAGAAAACCATTGGAGTGGGCACATCTTTATAACCCGGCACACATAAATTTGGGCCCCATTTGGTTGCTGATCGATGACCACATTTACGAAAATTTACGATTTACGGTCCGAAATGTCGTAAATCGTAAATTGTAATGAATTCGGCAAAAATAGCCGTAAACCGTAAAATCGTAATTCGTAAATCGTAATTACGCACACCCCTGATCCGAATGAATCATCCATAAATTCGTTGTCTGCGAAATTAGCGTTATCCGAGCCATCCAGTTATGCGTAATTTCGATCGGATCCAATGTATATGTAGTGACCAGGCCCAACGTTGCTTGACTGATCAACCAGGTCTTGTTAGGTCAGACAAGAACTTGCCAGATCGAACGGTGTGGCATATTTTTAACATCTGATAGCCGTAAGCAACATAAAATATATAGTACAATACCGCCCGCGTCGCGCGGTCAAAAAGGCGGTCGCATGCTCGTAACCCTTAGGTTTCAAGTTATTTGAGAATCTGTTCGCACTGTTGGATTCGTCTCCTCGAGATCTACACAAACATATATAAAACCTTACCAGAACACCGCATTTTCGCCGTGGGTGGCGTAAAAGATAAGTGCAGCAGGGTTTTGCGATTAGAGCACCTTATTTCCCAGGAAGTGCATGTGTCGTGCAGTGTTTTCGGAGTATCTCAAGCATGACGTGCGTTGTCAGTGCTCTGTCATGCCCAAAATGCTCCGAGAGTGCGCCGTGCACAATGCATATGCGTATAGGAGCGAGCCTATCAATCGAATGAGCGGAAGCATGCCCACTGGCCTTCAATCTTCTCTTACTGGAAAATGTAAAACCTTCAGGACTATTTCGAACCGTTTGGAGAATTTTATCAGAAATTTTCAGCCGCCCTACTCGAGAATTGCTCCAATCTGTTCCGGCGAGACTTAGGTGTGCGCCGTGTGCAATGCGTATAGAGATGAACCTATCAATCGAGTGGGTTCGACAACTGGTAGAGTGAGCGTTTGGGGAGTTCTATCATTAATTTCCGGCCGCCCTACTAAGGAATTGCTCTAGGCTGTCCGGCGGAATTTTCAAAAACGGACGTCGGATTCGTCATCAGCGCCCCAAATAACCCCTAAATGATTTTGGATGAGGAAATTTGACAAATTTCGAAAATATCAATTTTCGAAATTGGCCAAATTTCGAAAATTGATAATTTTCGATGACGTCATCGTCCGCGCAGGCTCGGCCTAGAGCGCCTATGTTCTCGACGGGAAATTGTCAAAAAATCGATTTTTTTTGAAATTGGTCTAGGATGACGCCATCCGATAGAGCTTTTCGTGATGAACAAACTATGTTATTATGCGTGTTGAAAGCCCAAGTATGGGCGAGTAAGAGGGTAGGAAGCTTCAACCGCTATGTCCGCCGCCCTAAAATGGCAGATGGTGCTAAGGCAGTTTAGGGAGCTGGGGAGTTGCGAGCACATCGTCTTGAAGCACCTTAGGTGTTCTGCTCGCGTACGCATCTGCGTGCCGCTGGCACGTCATGCCTTCGCGCAGCTGTCGACCGAATTCGGAAAAAAAATGCGTCACACAAGCCTCACCTGCACTTTCCCAGCGCTATAATTTAGTCGATTCATGAGCTACATCATTGTGCTTTAGAGCACGTTGAGAACCTTGTACTGCCCACAAAGTCCTCGAGTTGCAGCCGGAAAGATTCGATCTTGAAAGAGTTATTGCGCTACGAACTGCATTTGCGAGCAGTCGCCCCATTCGATTAATAGGTTCTATTCTATATGCACTGTTCACAGCGCACTCTAAAGCCTCCCCGGAACACAGCATGCAATTCCTGAGTAGGGCGGCTGGAAATTTCTAATCTAATCTAATTTCAAACGGTTCTATCGTATATGCATTGGGCACGGCGCACTCTTTCTTCTCGATTCATAAAACCTCTTCATTTGTGTAAGCTGCCGTCAGTGTGTGCACTAAAACACCTAAAGAATGTAAGCTTTGCTGTTTAGCACGACATTTGAACCGCTTCGGCTCACTCGATTGATTGGTTCGATCCTATATGCATTGTGTACGGCGCACTCCAAAGGCTCGTCATACTGACTGGAGCAAATTCTAAGTAGGACGGTTTGAAACTTCCTGTAAAATTCTCCAAGCGGTGCAATATAGTCTCGAAGGCTTTACATTTTCCACTAAGCGAAGATAGAAACCCAGTGGACATGCTTCCGCCCATTCGATTGATAGGTTCGCTTCTATATGCATTGTGCACTCTCGGAGCATTCCAGACATAACAGAGCACTGACAACGCGCGCCATGCTTGAGATACTCCGAAAACACTGCACGTCACATGCACGTCCTGGAAAATAAGGTGCTCCAATCGCAAAAGCCTGCTGCAGTTATTTTTTTATGCCACCCACGGCGAAAACGAGGTGGACTGGTAAAGTTATATATATATTATATATATATACGTATGTATATATATATGTTTGTGTAGACCTCGAAGAGACGGATCCAACGGTGCCAACAGTTTCTCGAACAACTTAAAATTAAAGGAGTTATGAGCATGCGAAGATTGGCGACGGATTTTTCTGGCGCAAACCACCTTTTAGACCGCGCGACACGGGAGCTATTGAACAGGATGCGGCAAAGTTACCCGTGCACTGAAAATTCAATGGCATTTTGGAATCAAACTTCGCAGATCATTTCTAACTATCAAAATTATCTACTACAAACATGACAATTCAAAGCATGCTAACAGTTTTCGAAATGATCGCCTTCAGCCTCCACACAGTCCTTCAGACGTTCGACAAAGGCTTCGCATGTGGCACGCAGGTACGGTTCATCAATTTCGTTCCTGGATTTCAAAAGCGCTTCTTTAAGAGAGTCCAAATTTGGGTGCCTGGTAGAGCAGGCTTTTTTCTCTAAGGCGGCACACGCAGAATAATCCATCGGGTTAAGGTAAGGAGAACTGGAGGGCCATAGGTCGTGTGTGATGACGTCAGGGAGCTGCTCGGCGCACCATTCTTGGACCACCTGCGCTTTGTGTGCCGGAGCAGAATCTTCTTGAAAGCACCAGTAGGCTTCTTCGAAGTGGGAATCGGCCCACGGCTTGAGTTCTTTTTCCAGGATATCCTTGTATACCGCTGCGTTGACTTTCACGCCAGCTTCGACGAAAACAAGTGTTTTTCCTGAAGATGTGACTCCCCAAACCATAACGGATTGAGGCCTTTTCGCACCTTCCTGAAGTCGTCCTTTGGCGGTAGCATCAGCAAGCGAGTCCCCAATAATCCTCTCATTTTGGGAGTTGAAGGCTCGATGCAACGTGAAAATCTTTTCGTCGCTAAAGACGAGGCTCCGAGCGCATGCCACCGTCAGTCGTTGCAGCAACCCTTTGCATCTTTCCAATCTCCTCTTCTTCATAGTGTCCGTCAGGAGTTGGCATTTCTGGACGACGATAAGGGAAAAATTTAAGCTTTCCCCTGACTATCCTCCTTATTGACCTTTCGCTTATTCCTACGTCTTTTGCCATCTGGCGCATCGATCTCCTGGCGTATCTCCGGATTTTACTCTCACGAGTTTTAAATTTTCCCGGTTGGTAGAAGTCGTAAGGCGCCCTCCTCCTTTTCTATCTTCTTTGGTCTTCAATTTCTTGTAGCGTTTTACTGTATCCTAAACTGTTCTTCAGGCACGGAAAGCACACAACATCCCTTGTTTGCTTGCCGGCCTTATGAAGTTCGATAATAGCACTCCCTAAGTCGGAACGCCTAACCATTTTGTGCTCAAGTACGTATTCGGTGCGTACAACGCTCAGTCAACATATATTAAGCAAATGAAGCGGGAAAATTTCTAAGAAATTAAAAAAATTAAAATGTTTAGGTGCACGGGTAATTTTGCCGCACCCTGTACGTAAAATATAAAAAAAATCGAAGAAACATAAAAACAAAACATAAACATATAATATGTATGTATAAATTACGATGGGAGTCCTCGTGTTACACCAAAACAATGTCAACACTGAAAGTCACGTTCAACTTTGGAGCAGACAAGGTCTCTTTGGCAGTCTATCATTCATTTTTAGTTTGGTCCTTTCAGAGTTATTGATGTTACTATAGGAGATCTAAATTCACGAAAAGGTTTCCTGTAAGGCACACTTCCGAAATGCGTAGTACTGCGATTGGGAACACTAAAAATTAAAAGGTAACTGTATATAGTAAGTTGACCTCTGAAATGTTAATATCTGTCAGTAGACTTAGGCTAGAATTCCTGGAAAACAGGGGTCGGATTACAACAGGGGACTTACATAACTTTAACAGAGAATTCACAGCGGAAATCTCAGATGACGCGGCTTATCGCTCACCATATTGCTTGCTAAGCCACGCTATCAGGGATTTCGGCTGTAATTTTCTCTGTTAAATTGCTGCAAGTCGATGACGAATTCGGCCCCAGCTTGGTAATGAATCAGTGTTAATTCACTGCTACCCAGTAAACATTTTAAAAATCCCATAAGTTGAGCAACTTGATACCCTCCCTTTGATAGGATTTCATAGGCAATCCGTTGGACGAGGATAGCTATTAGCAGAACGACAAGAGAAACCCGGCTAGCATGTCAGAGTTCATCCAGAAGCTGACTATGAAAGCAGATCACGCCTCTCCGTATACGACCCTTAAAGGCTGTGGCGAAACAAACATTAACGAAGTTCTTGGGAAATTTTCCTTATTTCAACGCCCTCTGTTTATCCATGTTCACAGTTCTATCGTGCTACGAAAGCTCCACTCTACGCAGTGTTTGATTGTTTTGAATGTCACCTCTTCTTCTCCTTGTGTGAATTTCCACGCGCTTATTTCCAAAGGCTTTCCGCTTTATTTCTCCCGATTGGCCTACAGCTACTTACAGCTGAACGCAGCTCCTCCCAAGAGGGGCACTCGAATTTGCCTTCAAAAATCGGAGAATGCATAGCTCTTGCAAGGTCACGAAGGCCGATTCGTCGCCAAAGACGACGGCCTATTTCGACGCACATAAAGAGAGAAACTCTCAAGCGGCAAGTCTAGCAGGCAAGTCGCTTCGGCAAACAGCTGTTAGTATATGAACGTCTGTTGATGGCTGCTGGAACGCAGAGTTGCCGGATGTGAGGGTGAAGAGCCGCCCCTTGTGGAGCTCCTCTGCTGAAGCGCTGACGGTGGCTGACTTATCTATCGGCCTTCTGCCATCCCGAAACCATCTGCCACGTCTGCGAAACACCGGCCAATCGACCCTATTAGCGCGCGAGTCACCGCTAAATGCACTTCGACCCTTTTGCCTGGATTATTCCCATCAGGGCGCAACATCTCACACATTTCCTCGTTGTTCGAAAAACACGGCATAGTGTGAGAAAGAAGCAGCGATATGACGCTAACGCCTCTATCAAGCCGTTAAACGCCTTAATTTCTAGTGAAGTGTTCGCTGGACTGCTTGCCTGACAACATTTGTCTTTCTGCTGTTCGGTTTACTTTGGGTGTTCAGCAATCCCACGGATCTCCCTCGATAGAGAGCCTTCGGGCTCTCTTGTTAAGAGGGATCTCGGGCCGCTTGTCGCAGGGCCACGTGGCGCGTCCCCGGGTGGTGGATAGGGGAATTAAACGCGAACCAAATGCGACCGTGTACTGCCCAGAGACGTAGGTGGGATGCAGGGGATGGACTCCTTGCTCCTGCTGTGTCGGGTCGATGCGTTCCTTGTGCGTGGGAGTGGCATGTTCGTGCACAGTGTGCGTGGATGTGTCCGTGACTGTGCGGATTGTAACTGTGTCGGCTCGGCCAAAAGCTTGCACTCGGTAGACTGGGAGTACATGTAAGGCGATTTGAGGCCGCCTTAAGTCTCGCCCCGTCCCTTCGAGCAGTCTGGCTGGCTGCCCGGAGTTCTTCGCCCGCACGACAGAGCCTGACTAGCTACTCGTGTTGTGTTCCAGTCAAACACAGCAGCACTAAAGGGCCTCATTCCCCTGACCCCGAAAGAGCCCCCATTTCTGCAGCGATGGGAAGGACGAGTACGGAGAGGCTGCTAAAATCTCAGGGCCTAACCAGGCTGCGCAAACTGAGAAGGACTAGGATGACGATCTGTACTTACAACGCCCGCACGCTTGCATCGGAAGCATCCGTCGAGGACCTGATGATGCAAGCCAGGAAGATCAAGTACGACGTCATCGGACTGACCGAGACGAGAAGACACCACCCCCTACACGCCGCCTACGACTCCGGAGAAGAACTGTTCCTCGGAACATGCGACAGCAGGGGAGTAGGCGGCGTTGGTGTCCTCGTCAACACGCACTTGGCCATGAACATCGATTCGTACGAGTCTCTGACAAGCCGAATCGGACGTCTGCGATGCGATGCGGCTCCGTGCGTCTGCGAAGCGATGCGGCTCCGTGCCAGCCTTGACTGTGTTCGTCGCGTATGGTCCATCATCCGACTACGACGACGAAGACGTTGAGGCCTTCTAGGTGGAGCTGGAGAAGTTCTATAAGGAAGATCACACCTTCTACAAGGTGATCGTCGGCGACTTCAACGCCAGGATCGGGCCACGAAGGTCGCCGGAAGAACTTCACATCGGAACCCACGGTTTGGAGTGGAACAAGGAAGGTGAAAGGCTGTCTGAGTTTATCATGTCGACCAAGACCATCCATGGAAACTCGCAGTTCCAGAAGCCTCCCTCCCTACGATGGACCTGGGAATCCCCCGGTGGCCAGTTCCACAACGAGATCGACCACATCATCTTCAATCGCAAGTATTGCCTGACCGATGTCTCCGTTGTCCCCAAGTTCTACACGGGATCGGACCACCGCCTCCCTCGCACGAGGTTCCGCTTTTCGCGTCAAGGAGAGAAGGCCGCGAAGTTCAAGAAGAGGAGTCCCAGAACGACCATCAACTGGG
The DNA here is from genome assembly GCA_947359475.1 of Heligmosomoides polygyrus bakeri. Taxonomy (NCBI): domain Eukaryota; kingdom Metazoa; phylum Nematoda; class Chromadorea; order Rhabditida; family Heligmosomidae; genus Heligmosomoides; species Heligmosomoides polygyrus. The sequence continues at coordinate 48,077,212 of OX375865.1, read as the reverse complement.
ATCTCTACACCTCTCTTGTCGGCCTTTGGGAAGATGCCGTCATGGACAACGTCGACGAGGAATACGATCGCTTCGTGCACCATCCCCACGATAGTGCTAAGGGAGCCGAGAGCTTGAAGACCACCAAGAGACGCCTGTCTCCGGAAACTCTCGAGCTGATACGCCAGCGTGGAGCAGCACGAGCGTCAGGCAACTATCAACTGACGTCCGAGCTTGCAAAGCTATGCAGAGCGGCGATAAAGGAAGATCTGAAGGAGAGAAGGGCAGAAGTGTTGGCTGAAGCAGCAGAGGCAGGGCTGAGCATCCGCAATGCCCGCCGGAACTTCGCCAACTTCAAGACCAAGATGACCGCTCTCCGACGTCCTGACGGAACCGCCACCTCTTCCAGAAGGACCATGGCGAAAGTCATCCACGACTTCTACTCCGATCTCTTCGATAGCCACGTCCACCTGCCCTACGCCATCTTCCGCAGGATGGATACGTCATCCCCTCTGTTCTCCCTTCCGAGATCCGACACGCCATCTCGTCGGTGAAGAAACGTACAGCACCCGGTCCTGACAGGATCAGAGCTGAACACCTGAAGAACCTCCCGCCAGCGCTCATCAACACCTTGGCGCGGCTCTTCACACGCTACCTGTCCGAATGTAAGGTTCCATCTCAGTGGAAGACCAGCAAGACCGTCTTGCTGTACAAGAAGGGAGACGTGCACGACATTGGCAACTATCGCCTGATCTGCCTGTTGTCCGTAGTCTACAAGCTGTTCACTCGAGTCATCCTGAATAGGATTAGTAGAACGCTGGACGAAGGACAGCCATGCGAACAAGCAGGATTTTGGAGAGGATTCAGCACGATCGACCACATACACACCATTACGAAGCTCATCGAAGTGTCGCGAGAGTACAAGCTGCCGCTGTGCCTTACGTTCATTGACCTGAAGAGGGCATTCGACTCCGTCGAGACTGAAGCGGTCATGGAAGCCCTGCTCGCCCAGGGCGTTCCTACTCAGTACATCAGAGTCCTTCGAGAGCTGTACAGTGGATTCACGACCAAGATCTCACCATTCTACAACGACGTCGTCATTGACGTGAAAAGAGGGGTTCGACAAGGGGATACCATATCCCCGAAGCTCTTCAGCGCCACCCTCGAAAACGTCATGCTCGAACTAGAATGGGATGACATGGGAGTGAAGGTCGACGGCCGGCAACTGCACCATCTTCGCTTCGCTGACGACATCGTGCTCATAACACTGAGCATCAGTCAGGCGGAACGAATGCTGGCCGACTTCGATCGTGTATGTGGAAGCGTTGGACTGCAGCTGAATCTTACGAAGACGATGTTCATGAAGAATGGATGGGTTTCTAATGCCCCATTCTCGCTCAACGGAACGAACATCTCCGAATGCTCCAGCTATGTGTATCTGGGTCGCGAAGTCAACATGGACAACGACCTAGCACCAGAGCTGAGCAGGAGGAAACGAGCGGCTTGGGGAGCTTTCAAGAGCGTCGAAGAAGTCGTGAAGAAAACGAAGAACGTTCGACTCCGTGCCAACCTATTCGACTCCACTGTTCTTCCTGCCCTAACATACGCCTCAGAGACCTGGGCTATACGAAAGCAGGATGAACACGCGATCAGCGTCGCGCAGCGTGGAATCGAGAGGACGATGCTCGGAGTGACACGACTCACGCAAGTGAGAGAAGGCCTCCGGAGTTCCGAGCTTCGCCGACGTTCGAAGATCAGAGACGCTGTCGCATGGGCCAAGTCGTCGAAAATTAGGTGGGCCGGCCACGTAATGCGACACCCGCTGGACGAGAGCCGTCACAGACTGGATTCCGCGGGATGTCAAAAGAACACCAGGACGCCCACCAACCCGTTGGTCGGACTTCTTCGTGAAAGCCCTGAACGACCGATATGACGCTCTTCGTGTTCCTCGAGCGAGGAGAATCCATTGGAGCACTGTGGCACGCGACAGGGACGAATGGAGACGCTGCTGGCGCCCGCTCGAGCAAGTCGATGATCAACGGGACGACAGGTGATACAGGTGATACAGGTTCAGCAATCTCATGGTCAGAATCTCATCTTCTCTCTGCTCGTGCCTGTAGATTGTCGATGGAGAAGAGTTGAGAGCACGCCACCCCGTTCTATCTGGCAGGTTCTGGCCGATCTAGCAGAATCTGGTAGGGCCGCTGGGCCCGGTTAGCACTTGGATGGGCGCGCGAAGTCGGTAGAGGCGCCGACTGCCGCGTGCACCCGAGTTTTCGCAACTGGTTCGGATTTCCCGCTCAAGCCATCCAAGCCCTCCGGAGTCGGGAACCTCACATGTCTTGGAAGCAGGGGTGTGCGTAATTACGATTTACGATTTTACAAGTTGCGGTGATTTTTTGCAGTTTTTACGGTTCATGGTTTACGACATTTCGGGTTGTAAATCGTAAATTTTCGTAAATTTGGACTTCAACCCTTTCACGACATTGTCCGACGATGTCGTCGGACATCATCACAAAAATAGTTCCGGAAAATTATCAAGCATTTAATAGTACAACATTAATCAGTGAGTCCACTAATATCTACGGTCAAGACGGTCCTTGAGAAACTTCATTCGTTACTGTTTTTCGTGTTTAACAAATAATACAAATAAAATATTTCAAATAATCAGCGCGCGGGAAAAATGCGCGCTGTTCCACGCGGCACTCACCCGAAAATCGCGCGTGTCGTAAAAGGGTTATTCACAACCAACAGGCCCCCAACAGGATGGGAGCTAGTTGAGCTACAACGGCGGGCACACACATAGAGTATCCTCTATTAGCGCGTTGCCGTTTTCTATTCTATTTCGCTTTTGATTTTCTGATGTAGCACTCCAGGCAGAAGACATCGCCACGTGCACAGTTTCGGTTTCTGTCTCTGCTTAACCATTTGTTTGACATAATAAAGACTGCCGCTTGATACCAAACCTGTTCTCGAGGAGTAGTAAGGGAAATCGTTAAAAAATTAACTGCTCACCACAAATTGTGTTGCTTTCGTACTTTCGTTTTTCTTTTCGGTCATGTACACCAAGTCACGCAGAACTCAGACTCTCGGAAGTCATTCCATTCCAGCCAACAGAAAGACATGCAAAGCCGGTGAGGCGGAAGAGGAGATTCCCATTTCTACTGAGTCATGTTCTGCTCGCAAAGGAACTACAGCCTGATTGAATTCTTCATAGGCGAATCGGTTTATCCCAAAAGAATGCAAAAAGGTATTGTTGTAACAGTTTGCAGCCGCGATACCAGCCACTTCAGGCTTAAAGAAAAGGAACAATGCTGGAGAGAAACCGTGATCCAATACCATCCACGATTGGAAGCGGGGTCAGGGGCAGCTAATAGACTCAGATGGAAGGAACCGAGAAGCTGTCTGACTACCACTGCACGCCCTAGAGCGGAGCAAATGCTGTAAACTGGCGGTAAGCAAACGAAACAAGCGCAGAATAGCCCGAGCGAGCGTATACTGTTTCTAAATACTACTGCACTTTTTTTAAGGCTTGAAGATTGAACAACTGCGCTCTCGATAAATGCAGAAGCGATAAATTGCAGCGCTAATTAATCTCCTTTGGTCTGCGCCACGCATTTCACTTCTACGGGACTTCGTAGAGGCGATTTGAATGCGTATTCGGCACATAGAATGACTAGTGGTGGGCCGCCGATGAACAAGTCAGAACGTAGCCTTCCTAGGTAAGTATGGTACCAATTCATCGACCCCGGAAGAAGGTTTTGCTTGCCTACGTAAGAAATCCGGACCACAGCCTGAAGTCGGGTTCACGCAACAGCCGGCACCTCTTCCGATTGCGCTACCACGTAACCTGTGTAAGTAATTGAGCAAAATTGTCAAACGACGCTCTCTCGTATCAGGGGTAGTGAACAACACCTTTAAAGTTAAGAAACTCAGAGCTTTATTCGTGTATCGCGCAGCGGTCATTCCTAGATTTCCTCCCATGAAGCAGTTGGCGTTTAACTATAATAAATACCTTCCTGTAATTGTTTGTGTACCATTTTCCTTCAATACGCTTCAAGTAGACTTTCCTAAACAGAATGAATCCGCTTCAATTGAAGCTGCTGCATACTCAGCGCAAACGAAACTCAAATCGAGGTGAATACCCTTCAAATCAAAATGGATAACTATGAAATCAAATTGGACACTTCTAAAAGCTGTCATATGACATAGTTCCATTTAAGAAATTATACCAAAAACCCGCTACGCAGGGTGTCAGAGATCGTTTTATATTGTTTCAGCCCTTAGCGTCTGCGTCAGGAATGTTCTCAGACGTGTCTTAAAATGCAATGCAAGAGATTCTTGGTGCTCTGGTCAATACTATTGTATCATCCGTGCTCAGACGCTTGTTGCATCATTAATGAAAAAGCTGTTGTCACCGACTTCAGCGGCTAAATATATATTTTTAGTGGGAACAATAACTTGTTGAGATTTTTGATTGAAGCAATAGCATAACTCCTGCCAAATAGTTAATTTATAGGCAAGCTAAACGTTTGCTAAAAGGAAGAGAACTTTCTTCATTTCTTCGAATTTTACATTTTCTAATGTTTTATATTTTATGCTACTCCTGTTTGTACGCTATATATAGTCGGCCTTTTAAGACAACGTTTTTAAACCAGCGATTTATTTAGACTTTCCCAAAACGTGTCCAGCAATGACAGTAGCTCAGTTGACCCTAAAGGGATTCACCTGGTTAGAAAACCGATCAGCTTAAGCTGAAATATTGGATGACTATACTATTTACCGCTCGCAGAAAAAGACATGAGGAATATATGTAGTTGCGCTACGCGTTAAGTACCTCTTACGATTTAGGTTCACGATCTGCAAAGGTTTTTTCGCAATTACTATCTACGATTTACGTATCTTCGGATTTCATTTACGCACACCCCTGCCTGGAAGGCAAGCACAGACTTGTTCACCGACTGGCCATTGCAAGTCACTGTATAGGCTAAACACGCATTCAGATGGCCTCCACGACATCCCATAGAAGTGGAATGCGTGGCGTATCCCAGCAAGGATTGATTAACGCCATCCTTCATCTTTTTGTCCTCTACATTTGGTATTCGAGTTCCTCTTACAAATTAGCGGAAGGCTCGCAGGCAAGCGAAGCCCACACTTGTATAAGACACTTAAAGCACCAAGCTAGATAATAGTTCTCACTAGATGAACCATTTCCTGCGTCGCTTGATGATTTTCAAATAGTCGAAATCTCGAACAAGCTGTTTCCATTTGGTCTGCTTCATCTTATGTACTGGTAGAATCATGGAGTGATTTAGTCCTAATGGTGAGATCGCTTCTATGCACAACGAAGGTCTTCGCCTTCCATATGGGGGATGTAACAGCATCAGTTGACCTGAAAGCAGTGCAAGTCTAAGTGAAGATTGAACGCTCTGACGCAGAGTGCTGGCGAATCTCTCACGGTGGCGGCAACAGTGATGATGCGAAAACAGCCCCGCACTCCACTCTACGTAGTTCGATTAACATAGAGCTCAGCCTTCGACGCTAAGAGCTGAGCTCAGCAAAGACTATTCAGCCCAGGAAACACTTCTCCAAAAAGGTGGTCCAGTTTATCATACCTTCAAAGCCGCCCACGATGTCAACTTTAGGTTTCGCCTGAAATGGATGTTCAGCTGAGCACAGACTCTTACAAATAAGGTTTCAGCGTTGCAGCCTTCTTCAGAGCCTTGAAAAGTTGAAGTCGTTTGAGAAATTGCCTTCTCAAATGCCAGGTTTTATAGGAAACAACCCAGAAGGCGAAGCGACCATGAAAACGACACCGTAGACTTTTAGTTTCTCCCGCTTTCTGGATTGCAGCAGACGGTATGAACACCAGCCGACCAGAGCACCTACAGCAGAATAGTGTTGCGATGCTAAGGCTGTAACCTGTGCACTTGTTAAGGCTGACATGAGGCGCGATGGGTATATGTTTGGCACGTTGATAACGGCGGCGGTCAAGTAACCACAGTCGACGTCAACGTGTCACACAACGTCTTCGCAACCTACAACCGCCAAGCGCGAGCGGATTGCTTTCGCCTGTGAAAAGCGAAAACAGTTCAGAAACAGAGACAAGAAACACAGAATAACAACAACCTGATTGTGTTTTCAAAAAGCAGCTGCCTCAATCTTTACTCTTTTCGAAAAAAAGATTTACAACTCGCTGTGGTAACACAGAACACAATCCTTTGTGATGCTTCGTTCACTTTTTTCGTACCGTTTAACTGAAAGGCAGGATGCTGGCGATGGCGACTGCAGATAAGACGGAATTGTTGGCTGATAAATTTTGTGAGGTCTTTCTGGAGGTTAATGATGAGCTGCCTAACTATACTACGCTGCGAAGAAAACTTCAGAAACCTCGGGTAAATTTGCTAATAAGAGCCAAGAGGTCCACATGTCAGCGCGAGCTCTTCCGTTGCTGAGGATTACTCCAAGTTTTCTATAAATGAAATCATCAACGCCGTGCTCGTAAGAAATAATGATCCCATTATAGGGCAAATGATGTATGCTTTGATATCGAAGTTGCCTCAAGAGATGTCAGAGCGTATTCAGATGGAAAAAGGGAAAAAAGCATTGTTGTGGAGTGGCTTCCAGAGCCAGCTGCTGAGCTCACGCCCTCTGCGAAGCAGCGTGACCTCGAAGGAAAGGTGAGCAAAATATTTGATGAGCTTCATCTTGAGTGCCGCCCTTTAGAGTTCTACCGCATGGGCAATTACGAACCAGGTCGTGTCCGCAAGGTGAAGGTAGTGTTGCCTTCGAGGTCACACTGGGCAATTGCTCTTTCCAACTCATGGAGACTTCGTGACGGCATTACCTTTTCGAAAGTTCGTATACGCCACAGTATGACTTCCAATGCGAATATGAATTGAGGCAGGAAAGCAGGAAGCGTAACAAGTAGCTAAACAGTCGTGTCTGGGTTATAGACCTAGGCGAATTGAGGCGAGCCGAGGACCTCCCAAAACGTAGGCTTTCGGGAAACGCCTGAATGGACATGGTATGCAACTTAAAATATGACGGTCAAAGTTGGTCTAAAGTTTTCCAACCGCTATCCCTGCAGTAGTGGAGTGCCCCAAGGAGGTGTGCTCCACCTCTGTTGTTTCTGATCTATACAGCGGAACTACCTTCTTTGCTAAAAACGTCACCGAATATAGGAATTCAATTATATGCCGACAACATAAAAATATATGGCATTTACAACACTGTAAATTGTGATGCAGTAAGAGATGCTCTGAAACTTTCAATTAGCAAGCTTAGTGCGTGGACTACAGAATGGGATCTGGCCATCAATTTTGACAAGTCCTTTATTCTACATTACGGAGACTCTCCTGCTGTGGAATATGAAATAAACGGTGGAGTACTAAAACGTTCCACAATTGCTAAAGACCTAGGAGTTCTATTCAATCCCTCTTTGAGTTTTTCATCTCATATTGACAAAATTGTTAGGAAGGCTTACATGACACTTTTTTCAATATTTCGCAATGTACACAGTAGTAATCCAACAATACTTGTTCGCCTGTATAGATCCTACGTCTTGCCCCATCTCGAGTACTGCTCCCAGGTCTGGAGTACATACATTAAGAAACAAATGCATAAGATTTAAAAAGTACAGCAGACCTTCTCTCGCTTAGTGTACTGCAGATTACAGCCAGGCTTAAGTTGGACTTACCGGCCTACAGCGAGCGTTTAAAGTTTCTAGACCTGAAAACTTTACTGTATAGAAGGATTGCTGCGGATCTTATCTTCTGTTTTAGCGTTCTTCGAGGTAAAGTGAAACTGGCTCCCAACAAATACTGGGTATTTAGGGCTTCGGCGAGCGTTCAGGTGGGTTTAAACTTGACTACTCCAAATTGCGAAAGTAAAAACGCCTGAGAACTTTCCATCTCGTGCTTTTTCGATTTGCTAGGTGGCTCCCTTTCTTAGCTGGTGAGCTACTAGCCTCTCAAAACAGCTACGTCTTCAAAAGACGGTTAGAAAAGATCGACTTGTTGCAATGCTTAGGAATTGAGGATCTTCAATAATGTACAATAGTAAACAGACACTCATTTAGAAATTTCGTTCCTTCACCCAAGCGTTGCATACCGGCTTCGAACCTACTCCTCCAGTTGTTGTCCCGGCGGATGGAACATTTCGAGCTCTCGCAGCTTATACTGCTCTTGTTCTCTCAAGTAGCTTGGCTCATGTTCATTCTTCTCACTAGTTCGAGGATTGAATGTGTTTTTATAACAAAATGTTTCCAGTATTTGTCACACCGCAGAATTAATTCCTTCATGTTCAGTCTTAGCAATTTCTCAGTTAGTTCTCAATATGTGGTGTATTCGCTCCAACTGATATGGGTTGCGGGCATCTATAATACGCTAAAATGGACTTTTTTCCTTATTGGTAGCTGAATGTTTTTACAGTTTTTGAATTTAATGACACAAGTTTGTCTGTCCTAGATGCCGGTTCCATGGGGCGGCCAGCGTACCCATGTGCCGAAGTGCCGGTATCTACTCAGGGCATCATAGCTGGCTGACGCGGACAGGCAGGCTTTGTCGGCTACAACCAGTTGACTAAGCAATGTTCTTCTAGGCTACCTAAGAAGATTTCCTTTTTGCATTTTACTTGCCCTCCTTACTTTTGGAGCATGCCATCATTATAAAGACTCTCGCAACCCAAATGGTTGGCTTCTGAAATCTTGGTTAATATCTAATGCTGCCGTTACGATGTTACATTGTTCCTGGTTTGTATTTTTTCCCTTGTTTTTCTTTTTTTAGTCGCATGGCCTATTTTGTTTGTTGTTCTTACATAGAGTGCGCGTCCTTGAGACGCAGTTAAATAAATAAATAATAAATAAAGCGATCAAGTGCGTTTTGTTTAACTCTCGCAGTCTTCTGAATAAAATTCATCAGCTGCACCTAGTTTTGAATACTGTGAACCCTGATTTCGTGTTCATTACTGAGACGTGGCTTTCAGATAAGACATCTGACTGCGAACTTCTTGCTAATTTCCCTTACAAAGTCTTCAGAAGTGACCGCTTAGATGGAAAAGGTAGAGTTGTTTGCTGTTTGGCCAAAAACTCGATAAGTTTAGCTGCTGTTAGGTCACCCACCTGCCTTAGGCCGGGGGCATACTTCCATCGCTGCGATGCCATCGCGGCGCTCAGTTCATGGCCATTCCGGCGCACGCTGTCGAATCATCAAGGGAAACTTCGCCGCGGCTGTCGCAACAGTGGCGGTCGGCATGCGCGACGGCTTCCCGCGCTCATCGCGGGCATGACATACTTTTTCGCGCCGCGCGCGGTGTTTAGCATTGGTCCTGGGCAGATCGCCGTCGCGCTCCCTTGCAGAGCGATGAGCGATGCAATGAGCACTGAGAAATTCAAATTCTTTCGCGTCGCTGTGCAAAACTCATCGCCGCGATTCCACCGCAGCGACGGGAAGTATGCACGAGGCCTTAGGCGCCTTTTAGCCCTAGTTTATACTTGCGCCGCCACGCGGCGCGGCACCAAGATCGCCATAGATATCGATTTTTCGCGCCGATCGGTCGATATCTATCCCGCGCAGCGGCGCAAGTATAAACTAGGGCTTATACTCCCGCCGCGGCGCGGCGCGTCAATTTGGGGAGTGGCGCGGCCAGTCGCGCCGCGCCCCGAATTTGACGCGCCGCTGCGCGATTGCAGTTAGAAAGGGGAGCGTCAGCGACGCGCGGCCACGAGCTTCTGCGCACTATGCCCTGTGCTCCGGAAACGGTCCATGAGTCATTGAGGGAGCGAAACAGAAAGGATTCGTCTGGCTGATCAGCGCAATGCATCTTGTCAATGTTTGTCGTGGGATTCCTATGGGGAGCGACGAATCCTCTCTTAAGCCTGGAGTCGAAGTCGTTCGCTCAACCTACGGTTGAAACTGGTGAGTGTGGTATTGAGTCGAATCCCCTGCAATGCAAACGGCTTTAAACCACTCTTTATTTTGCGATATGTGCGGGTCCAAATGTAAAACTGCTGGAAGGTACTCATCGTCGAGAATCACTCAAAATTCTTTCTCATATGGCCATTCTATGGTCGCTGTGCACTAAGCATATCTTTGGCGTGATATATGAATCTTCGTGAATGTCTACAGATCTCCATTCTCTTCCTAGGTTACAGAAGGTACGGGCTAAAGTTATGGTCACCGATTTCGCCCAAACTCCCTAATCATGCAAACCTAGTAAACGTCTGTAACTTCAAAAGACGATGTCAGACTCGTGATCAGCACCCTAAATACCCCCTCCTCCTTCCCAATAGGAGAAGTTTGGTCGAAACGGTGAAATCTCCCACCCTACACCGAGTCTGTCGCGGTTGATCGCGCCGCGCCGCGCCCTTCCCCTCAGCGGCGCGATTCGCCGGATACCGTAACCCAAAATTCCGTCAAGTGTGGTGTTTTGCGGCGGCGGAGTATAAAAGCGATGCGGCGCCGCCTCGCGGCGCGAAAAATCGATAGCCATGCCGACCATCACGCCGCGCCGCGGGGCGGCGCAAGTATAAAAGGCGCCTTAAATCCGATATCACCTGCCTTGAAGCCTTCGACGCATCATACCTATCCGTGTTTAGAATAGTTCTCGTATATCGCCCACCAAATTCAAAAACTGACGAAGATGATTCCCTCATTGATGCAGTGCTTCAGCTGTCTCTCTCAGAAAACCCGTTAATAGTACTTGGAGACTTTAATATCGATTGGTCTCACTGCAGAAAGCCTAACAGCCAGCACCTAGCAAAATTTAAGGAATTTTTTGAGTGCTGCAATTTAACAGAACATGTTACGAAGCCTACTCGTGGTGGTTCAATTCTTGACATAGTTCTTACTTCAGCACCTATTCTGAAAAATATTTCGATTCTTCCGCCTTTTGCTTCATCTGACCACAATATTGTTGGCTTCGAGGTTTTAATGTCGAGAGTTGGCCAACGTGAATTGCTTCTCCATAATTTCAACAAGGCGAATTATACTGGTTTACAGCAATACTTCAGCTGCATAGATTGGTGGAGGGTTTTCCAAGGCTACCAAAAGACTGACGATTTATTTAAAAGATTCTGTCGCGTTGTCTATACCGGGTTGTAAACTCATGTACCCTTTGATACCATGAGAATTCCAGTTCAACATTATCCGAAACAAATTGTTAACCTTATATCGCAGAATTTGGGAGGGGGCGTTCGTATCGGCTGGTTGTAGGCGCCGCCGCCGCGCGCCCAGGTGGCCATACCTGCAGCATCATCCCCTTACTCGCCGTCTCCGCTCACGCCGTGACACCCTCGCGCGCGCAGCGGACAACGGCCAACGGAGGCCGTCGTCGACGGCCCGACGAACGAACGGAACACGCAGGTTGACCAGATTTGCCGGGACCGCAATCAACAGGATGTTCAGGGGATTTACAAAACCAGCGTAAAGATACATGTTGGTGTGAAACAAACATGGCTCTACATCAGAATTCCGAGCTCTATCTAATGAGCTCTCTCTCAAGCTTATCAATATTACCGTTGATGAGATATTCGTCAAACTTAAAACTGAAAAAAGTTCTTCGCAAACCTGCGACGAAGCTGTGAAAGGTGTATTTCTAGGCCAAAATTTCACACAGAATTCAACTACATCGTCTAAATACCTCTTAGGGGAGCTCCTTTTGAAAAAAACTGTGTGTATCACACCGTTGGGGACATGTCTCCAAGCCAAAATTCTACGCAGAATTCAATTATCAATTTTATGTTCGCAAATACAGTGGTCTCAAAATTGTATACACTGTTTGAAAGTGATAACTTTGCTCAGAGTAAGGGTGCTGAAGAACTTACGGCTCATATGAAAGCTTAAGAAAGTGGAAATTTTCTGACAAATGGGCCGCATGAATTGCGCCATGCACTCGTCTAAAACCTTGCATTTTATACTCGATTGATTGTTTCTTTGCCTGTTAGAATTTCTCCACAAAGTGGCAGTTTCGACCGATGTGAGCTTCTTTAAGGATTCGAAGGTTAAAAACACACTACAACACACACTTGCGAAGAATGCAGGGTATCCTAAAAAAATTCATATACTATTTGAATGGTTCTAACATTGGTACTACTGAAGCTTGTGAAAATGTTTGACACCCACATGAGAGCACAGGGTAACGAAAATTCTGTGGCGTGCAAATAGTCAAGATTGGACCGTGCACTCGACTGAAACCTTGCGTTTCAAACTTGATTGGTTGTGCATGGGCTGAGCGCTTGTTAAAATCCTTTACTACTTGGCTACACTAACCTGTGCTGTGTCTCTTTTAATGTTTAGAAATTGACAACTACGTGAAAGGCACGTGGCATGTGAGTTTATTGATTGCATAACTTATTGCTTCCGCTATCGCTCTAATAACCCTCTCTACATATTTAAGCCCAAAACAAAAGTCTGACCCGGCTCTAGGCTTTTCTTCGAAGAGAAGCAGTTTATCCTGAAGTCCCACTTCAGGATAAACTCCTTCTCTTAGATATGTAGAGTGTAGAGTTTCCCATCCTGAAGTTCGAAAACACCGTCGAAATGCATAGGCAATTTATCTACTTCACTATATAGCCCATTCACAGAAGTAATGAATGGCGGTAAGCAAGGATTGATTAATAAACATGTCCTACCCCTTGGAGACACTGCTTTCAGGGCTTGGTAGCAGCGAGCAAGGAGCGACTAATAATCATAACCTCGACCCCTGGAGGTACTGCCTCAGGGCTTGCTAGCAGTAATAAAGGACCGATTAATAGTTAACCTCGACCCCTGGACCCACTGCATCCAGGAGGTCGAGGTCTTATGGGAGGGCAATGAAAGACTATATGTATGTGTTCAGAGACCTCGATTACCCCGAGGGCTAAAGTTTCGCACCGCTTGATTGACGTGCACAAAGAATCGATAATGTGATCAATATCGATTGACGGCGACCGAAACTTCAAAAACAAACTTCAGATTCGTGTTCAGAGACCTTGGTTACCCCCAGCGCTGAACTTTTAGACCGCTTGAATGACATACACAAAAAATACAACTCTTTTATATGTATTAGGATAGGATATCAACTTCGTGGTTGAATTAGAAGAATGTTGGCTTGGAGACATGTACCCAACGGTGCGACACGCAATTTTTTCTTCAAAAAATAGGTCCTCTAGAAGGTATTCAGACGACGTAGTTGACTTCTGTGTGAAATTTTAGCCTGGAAATATACCCTTCACAGCTTCGTCTCAGGTTTGCGAAGAACTATTTTTCAGTTTTAAATTTGAAGAATATCTCATCAACGGTAGCATTGATAAGCTTGAGCTCATTAAATAGAGCTCGAAATTCTGATGTAGAGCTATGTTTGTTTCACACCGACATGTATCTTTACACTGGTTTTGTAAATCCTCGGAACATCCTGTTGATTGCAGTCCCGGCAAATCTGGTCGACCTGCGTGTTCCGTTCGTTCGTCGGGCCGCCGTCGTGGGGCCGCTGACGACGGCCTCCGTCGGGCCGTTGTTCGTCGCGCGCGCGACGTGTGTCACGGCGTCAGCGGAGGCGGTGAGCAAGGGATGACGCCGCAGGTATGGCCACCTGGGCGCGCGGCCGCGGCACCTACAACCAGCCGGTACGAACGCTACGCACCCTAGACGTTGCGTCTCTTCAACTCACTGTCGAACCCACTCTTCCGCCCAGAGTATAAAAAAGTATGTGAAGAGTTGGACCGTCATCTGAAAGGGCCGACGCTTGGCAAATTCCCGTCAATATCTCTAAAACAAAAGTTTTTCACATTGGTAATATCCCTGCCATGGATTATAAAATTAACGGTTGCGAGTTGCTTTCTGTATCTGAAGTTCGCGATCTTGGCATTTTCACAGATAGTGAATTGAAGTTTGAGAAGCACATCAATAATGTAATGCGTAAAGCGTTTTCCATTATGCATTTGTAGAAACATAAAATGCAATGACAGTTCCATACTGATCTGAAAGGTTCCTGGCTTACAGGGAAAAGCTGGCATCAAGAACACGTAATAAAAAAAAACCTTGTTCTCAATAATGCGGTCTAAGCTGAGGGCTCATGCGGATCTTCCCGTTCTAAAGGGTGATGATGGTACCGTTTATATTAGCGACAATCGAAAAGCTGAAGCTTACTGAGATGGACAGCCCTGTTAGCGCTCTGCCTAACGACGTATTCGATCAAGAACGTGCATCTGTTTGGCCAGAAAACGAGGCTGGTGATTTTGTAGTACAACCTAGGGATGTATCAAAAGTAATGAAGCGATTAAAAGCTACATCAGTACCTCTTGACGGAATTCCACAAATAGCGGCCGGCCCATCTTTCCTGATAGTTTGGGATTGCCCTCATGCCACAAGAACTTGGTATACACCCTCTCAATTTTGATCCGGAGTTTTTTTTTGAAAAGGGACTCCAAACCTGCTAGCAGTACTCCATTATAGGAATTACATATGTTTTATATAAACTGATTCCCCGTATCACGGGTGGGTGCTGACGGACCTCGAGGATATCGCGGATGTTACGTGCGGTCAAACAGCGCCGGTGGTGTAAACAAATGTGTTCAAGTATCAGGAAAGACTTAAGCTTTTTAACCTTAAAAGTCTTCTCTACAGACGTATATTTAGCGATTTAGTTTTTTCTCTTCCTCTTTAAAGGTCTTTAAAGGAGAGCCTCGACTGAAGCTTTCCAAATACTGGGTCTTTTTGCCTACATGGGGCCATCGTAATAGGTTCCGTATTCAATACCCAAATATAAAGCGGAAAAACCGCGGAAAGGTTTTTAATTCTGTTTCTACCGAGGTGCTCGTTGGTTACAAATGCTGCCTCCAGGCCTATTTTGAGCCACCAAATGTTTTCGTTTTCCAAGAGAGGTTGAAGAAATTAGACCTACTTTCAACACTGCACCTCGTTGACATCACCTAGTGGCAGCATCCTAGTTCATTCATCCTCTTTTAATTCTACTTTTCATATAATTGAATACGTTGTTGAAGTGTAATTGTGTTCCTTTGCTCTCGTTTCCTAATTTTTGCTTCTATTTGTTTCTAATTCTTTTTTGTTTTCTTGTTCGTAATCATCGAGTTTGCAGTATTCCTTCTTGTTCTTGCTCACCGTTGTAGCTCTTACCATTCTTTTCTTCGAAGTTATGTTTCGTGTCTTATCTACCACTAAAAACCTTCGATTCTGTCCTCTCCCAACAGCAGACGTTACGCGGGCGTTGATGGAGCGATGGAGTTGACGGACCTACTAAGCTGGTATCCGAAGCCGTATTCTACAACAACTTGCAGTGTTTGGCGGGCCACTGCTCTTCTCCATCAACAGCTCCACTAATCAGCCCTCAGTCCTTAGTTCTGCCTCGCATCAAAATATTTCAGCCCTTGTTTCTTCATCAAATTTCCTGCAAATACTACAGTACGTCCTGTAGCACTTTGATTTACTGAGGTTTCTTTGTTTGTTTTTTCACCGCGTTGTATTACTCACCATGCTGTGTTCCTCAGTTTCTTTTAGTTTAGAATTGTGCGCACATTCATGTGCAAATAAATAAATAAATAAATACTCCGGACGTTTGTGAGCCTATAGACACATTTCCGTGGTTTGATGGCAAAATGAATTTTGAAACTATTCACACATGTACTGACTCATCTTCGCTTACTCCGGATTGCATTCCCACTTCATTTTTCAAAAACATCGCGAATGTGATCGCTGGTCCGTTGACATATCTTTTCAACTAGCATTTGATGTGTAGCGAGATTCCTCAGCGGTGGAAACATTCTTATGTAACACCTTTACTTAAAAAGAATCCTTCGAGTGATGTCAGTAACTACAGGCCAGTCAGTATCATGTCCTTCCCTTGCCGTATATTCGAAAAGGTGATCAAGTCTCATCTTTTACGGTTTCTTTCACGGAACAATGTTATCCATGATGCTCACCATGGGTTCATGCCGTGTAAATCGGTAGAAACTAACTTACCCGAATGTTTAAATGATTGGACGGCTTATCTTGATTTTAAGAAGGCATGTGACGTTATATATTTTAATTTTTCCAAAGCACTTGATCGGGTGAGTCATAAGAAGTTGCTGTATAAATTAGAAAAGCTTAATGTTATTTGTAATTGGACAAAGGAGTTTCTGTCTAATAGGACCTTCCAAATGAAAGCAGGTTCAGCTTTCTCCACTGTCAGGCATGTTAAAAGCGGAGTTCCACAAGGAGCGTTTTTGTCACCGCTACTATTCTCGATCTATACTGTGGATATTGCTGATAAGTTGGAGGCTTGGGGGTAGTGATAAAACAGTTCGAGGATGACGTTAAGATTTATCGCGAGGTGTCAAACCTATCTGATTGCGGGTTACTCCAACAGGGAGTTGGTCGGATGAGAGAGTGGTAAGTGACTTGGAATCTTCCTTTAACGCCGGAGAAGACCATGTGTATGAGGATGGGTACGTCGACAGCACGAGAGGACTATTTTATTGATCAGCAATGTATTGCTAAGGTAAATTCAGTTAAGGATCTGGGATTTATTTATTATGAGAAGCTTGACTTCTCAAGACATGTAAAAATGTTATACAGCAAGGGACTAGCTCGTTTACATCAATTTTTCAAAGGTTTGGTTACTAACGACAAATGAGTTTTTACGATGGCATATAAAACATACGTCAGATCCATTTTTGAATTCAGCTCTATAGTTTTTTCTCTTCATAAAAAGAAGTACACTGATATGCTTGAAAGAGTCCAGATGAAATCTACTAGATGGACATTAATCAGGGTGGATGGCTTTTTGCACTCCAGGATTCCAAGAGCCAACATAAGGAATAGCTATCTGGGTCTGCACACCCTAGAATCATGTCGTAAGTTGAGAATGTTTATGTCATACAATACCGCCCGCGTCGCACGCTCATAACTCCTTTAATTTTGAGTTTTTTGAGAAACTGTTGGAAGCATTGGATTCGTCTCCTCGAGATCTACACAAACGTACAATACCGGCCTTATCTTTTGGTCTTTGGGCGGAAAAAGCGAAAAAAACCGCCTTTTCCGCCGCTTTTCTGTAGCGCTCTTCAAATTGAGCGCATTGCAAATTGAATGACATATTCGTGATCAGCACCGAGCCCTCTTCCCGATGAGCTGAAAATCGCCTAGGGAGCGCCTGAAAAATAGTTCAGTGACCTAATTCCTGCCTGGCGCCGCTGACCCCTGTGCTCGCGGGAGATAATTACACCCACAGCTCCCAAGTGGCTAATGAAGGAAGAGATTCGGCCTATTACAGTCTATTTTCCACCTTATATACAGCAACACATAGTTCTCTGGATTCCTTAGTATTTCACGATCACAATGATGTACTTTTTCAGAGGATCAAATAATTTCAGTTCTATTATTTTCAGAAAATGTCTCCACTTTGGATGGCTCTAATTTTAAAATATCAAATTTGTATGTGCTTATACTCGTTTGTCACGTTGGAGGCGAGAGTGAAAATCAAGCTGCGAAGTTGGAACCTTCAAGGTTGAAATCGTTAGCGATTGTACGCTGCCAAAGTTGCCCATATGACACTTCTTCGTAGTTAGCCGTACACTTTTCGTATCATTAAAGTGGGCACAAAATGGTTTCTTTGAAGACAGGAACGCAGATATCTGGAGGCTTATGAAAACACCTTAGTCTTCTACAGGTGGGATTTCGATTGGCCCGGAGGACATTTTGGTCACCCAGTTACAGAGCAAACTCACCTCAAATGCTAACTGAGTGTCGTTTTAAAAATGTTTAAAAACTAAAAAAAATGTCTACGAGGCCATTCCCTAGTTAATTCTGAATCGAAGGATAGTTCGATTTCAAATTTACGTTCATTTGTGCCGGTTTTTCACGAGTCAAATGTACCATAGCCCTGGTCGGGACCCAGATTAGTTCCGGAGCCAGTCCACTCTCCTGCCTCTGTGACCCCTCGCGCCATCTGAGAGCGCCGTAAATCGCCTAACTACAGCTTTCACACTTCCGGTGCCGCGGCGCCATATTGATCCTTCCAAACGAGGGTGGAGTAGAATAGTACACCAAACAAGGTTTGGACAACTACGATCTCTCCCTTATACTTATACGCTTATGTTTTTCATTTCGCATTTACGCTTTAACAATGTTTAGATGCGTGGCGCATCCCAGAAAGACTGCTCGAACTCGCTTCATTTTCACAACGCTCAGTCAACAAGCTGTCCCCCCCCTCGATTGAAAGGTTCGATTCTGTATGCATTGTTCACAACGCACTCCAAAGGCCAGCTGGACAGCCTTAAAGCAACTCCTGAGTAAGGCGGTAGGAAACTTCTGGTAGAACTCCCCAAACGCTCAGTCCACAAGCTGTCCCTCCCCCTTCGATTGAAAGGTTCGATTCTGTATGCATTGTTTACGGCGCACTCCAAAGGCTTTTCAAAGATTTCAAAAACTCTCCGAGTTTATATGCCGGCAACTGCGTTTCCTGAGTTTGTCGGTCATATGCGAAGAACTGACTTATCACGAAATAATTGTTGAGAACTAGGCAACGTCACAAAATGAAATTGCTTTCTATAAAGCTTCTAACATTGATTAGTATTCGTTAAAAGGCCGAGCTTCTCTGCAGCTAGCTTCGATGTGATGAAGGGTCCGATTTTTGGTAGATTTTTTTGTGTAAAATCGATCAAACGAATCCCTAGGTCCACATAAATTGTGTTATTTTTGGAAGTTTTGGCAGCTGCTTTTCATGAAGGAAATTTTCCTTTCCTTAATTTTGTAACGCGCTATTAGTATAAATTTCGAACCCTGGTTATTATACAGTAAAAAATCAATTCTTTCGGCAGCAATGTTCGATATGATTAGAGAGCCTATTTTTGCGCGTGATAGCGCAGTCGTAAAAGGTACCGGTTGTCGTGCGCACACGAACATTTTGGACATTTTTACATTTGTTCGCCTTTTACTAGAATCTCATTATGGTTCAGCTGTGTGGAGCTGTGAACCATTTGGTCTGCTCACCCTTGATTTGCATGGTTTCAGTGGGGAGTTTTATCAGAAATATGCAGCCACCCTAGTCAGGAGTTGCTCTAAGGCTGTCCAGCTAGCGTTTGGAGTGCGCCGTGAACAATGCATACAGAATCGAACCTTTCAATCGAGGGGGGAGGGACAGCTTGTGTGGACTGAGCGTTTGGGGAGTTCTACCAGAAGTTTCCTACCGCCTTACTCAGGAGTTGCTGTAAGGCTGTCCAGCTGGCCTTTGGAGTGCGCCGTGAACAATGCATACAGACTCGAACCTTTCAATCGAGTGCTTGTAGACTGAGCGGTCAGGGAGTTTTATCAGAAATATTCAGCCACCCTAGTCAGCAGTTGCTCCAAGACTGTCCAGCTGGCCTTCGGAGTGCGCCGTGAACAATGCATACAGAATCGAACCTTTCAATCGAGTGGGCGCGACAGCTTGTAGACTGAGCGGTCAGGGAGTTTTATCAGAAATATGCAGCCACCCTAGTCAGGAGTTGCTCCAAGACTGTCCAGCGAGCCTTTGGAGTGCGCCGTAAACAATGCATACAGAATCGAACCTTTCAATCGAGGGGGGAGGGACAGCTTGTGGACTGAGCGTTTGGGGAGTTCTACCAGAAGTTTCCTACCGCCTTACTCAGGAGTTGCTTTAAGGCTGTCCAGCTGGCCTTTGGAGTGCGCCGTGAACAATGCATACAGACTCGAACCTTTCAATCGAGTGCTTGTAGACTGAGCGGTTAGGGAGTTTTATCAGAAATGTGCAGCCACCCTAGTCAGGAGTTGCTCCAAGGCTGTCCAGCTGGCATTTGGAGTGCGCCGTGAACAATGCATACAGACTCGAACCTTTCAATCGAGTGCTTGTAGACTGAGCGGTTAGGGAGTTTTATCAGAAATATGCAGCCACCCTAGTCAGGAGTTGCTCCAAGGCTGTCCAGCTGGCCTTTGGAGTGCGCCGTGAACAATGCATACAGAATCGAATCTTTCAATCGAGGGAGAGGGACAGCTTGTAGACTGAGCGTTGTGAAAATGATGCGAGTTCGAGCAGTCTTTCTGGGATGCACTGCGCATCTAAACATTGTTAAAGCGTAAATGCGAAATGAAAAACACAAGCGTATAAGTATAAGGGAGAGATCGTAGTTGTCCAAACCTTGTTTGGTGTCCCATTCTACTCCACCCTCGTTTGGAAGGATCAATATGGCGCCGCGGCACCGGAAGTGTGAAAACTGTAGTTAGGCGATTTACGGCGCTCTCAGATGGCGCGAGGGGTCACAGAGGCAGGAGAGTGGACTGGCTCCGGAACTAATCTGGGTCCCGACCAGGGCTATGGTACATTTGACTCGTGAAAAACCGGTACAAATGAACGTAAATTTGAAATCGAACTATCCTTCGACTCAGAATTAACTAGGGAATGGCCTCGTAGACAATTTTTTAAGTTTTTAAACATTTTTTAAAGTGACACTCAGTTAGCATTTGAGGTGAGTTTGCTCTGTAACTGGGTGGCCAAAATGTCCTCCGGACCAGTCGAAATCCCACCTGTAGAAGACTATAAGGTGTTTTCATAGGCCTCCAGATATCTACGTTCCTGTCTTCAAAGAAACCATTTTGTGCCCACTTTAATGATACGAAAAGTGTACGGCTAACTACGAAGAAGTGTCATATGGGCAACTTTGGCAGCGTACAATCGCTAACGATTTCAACCTTGAAGGTTCCATCTTCGCAGCTTGATTTTCACTCTCGCCTCCAACGTGACAAACGCGTATAAGCACATACAA
>OX375865.1:47764120-48056299 GCA_947359475.1 Heligmosomoides polygyrus bakeri | reverse complement strand
GAAAAGCTATATCGAACGATGTCAATCTCGACCAATTTCAGAAAAATCGATTTTTTGACAATCCGTTTTCGAAAATTCCAAAGATTTCAATAGGTTTTGGATTTTCTTCTGGATAACTGAGGGTGGTCGGGTAAGAATCACCGATTTCGCTCAAACTTCGTATAGCTGCGGGGGCCTATTCGGGATGCCGAACACGATGCCGAGGTCTATTTGCCGATTATGACAGGAGACCACCGATACCAATGACTGAAGGTGATCGGTGATCCTGATCCGACCACCTCAAACGGGAAGTAACCTATTGAAATCTTTGGAATTTTCGAAAACGGACGTCGGATTCGGAATCAGCGCCCAAATAACCCCAAGATGATTTTGTACGAAAAAAATTTGGCCATTTTCGAAAATATCGATCCTCGATGACGTCATCGTCCGCGCAGGCTCGGCCTAGGGCGCCCGCGTCCTCGATGGGAAATTGTCAAAAAATCGACTTTTCTGAAATTGGTCGAGATTGACATCGTTCGATATAGCTTTTCGTGGTGAAGCTAACGTTGTTATTGCGAGTGTCGAGAACCAAAATATGGGCGAGTAAGAGAGAAGGAAACTTCAACCGCTGTGACCGTGGCCCTAAAATGGCAGCTTGTGCTAAGGCAGTTTAATCAACTAGAGAGTTGTGAGCACGTCGTCGTAAAGAACCTTAAGCGTTCTGTTCGGAGGCGCATTTTTAGGTTGTTAGCTCTCTGCATCTTCCCGAAGGGGGTCAACTGAAATTGGAAAAAATCGTGTCACACAAGGCTAACCTGCATTTTCGCACTGCTGTAACTTTGTCCTATCATAAGCTACATTGCTGTATTTCGGCGCACTATTAGAACACTTTGCTGCTTACAGAATTTACAAGCTGCAATCGGAAAGGTTCAAACATGACAGAGTTATCGCGCTCAGAACACGCCCGCGCGTGCAATTTAGCACAACAACAGTCGATGTTCTCCTCGCTCTTAACTGCCCACATTAAAGTTTTTCCTGCTCTCAATAACACCATTCAACTCAGCATGAAAAGCTCTATCGTATGGTATCAAGCGTGGCCCAACTCGAAGACATCGATTTTTCGATGACGTCATCGTCCTTCCGCCGCGGCCTCGTCCTCGATGCGAAATAGCCAAAAATTGATGTTTCCAAAATCGGTCGAAATTGATACCGCTTGATAGCGTTTTCCATGCTGAACGGAACGGTGCCATAGCGAGTTTCGAAGACTCAAGCCTGGGCGAGTAGGAGCGCAAGAAACTCTAATCGCTAGGTTTCGCCACTCTAAAACGGCAGCTGAGGCTAACGCAGTTTGGGCAGCTGAGGAGCTACGAGCACGTCGTCGTAAAGTACCTTAAGCGCTCTGCTCGCGTACGCATTTTAAGGCCGTTAGCTTGTGGCGTCTTCTCACAGTGGTCCACGGAAATCGGAAAAAAATGCTTCACACAAGCCTCACCTGCATCTTCGCACCCCTATAACATTGCTCCCTCCTATGCTAAACCATTTTGCTTTGGCGTGCTAGCAGACCGTTCGACTGCCTACAATACCTACTAGCTGCAACCTGAACGGTTCCAACTTGACAGAGCTATTGTGCTCCAAAGACGCCCGCGCGTGCAATTTGCGAGCGGTCGCCCCCCCCCCCTTCGATTGAAAGGTTCGATTCTGTTTGCATTGTTAATGGCGCACTCCAAAGGCTCGCTGGACAGCCTTGGAGCAATTCCTGAGTAGGGCGGCAAGAAATTTCTAATAAAACTCCCCAAACGCTCAGTCTACAAGCTCCCCCCCCCTCGATTGAAAGGTTCGATTCTGTATGCATTGTTCACGGCGCGCACCAAAGCTTCGCTGGGACAGATTGGAGCTAATCCTGAGTGAGGTGGCTGGGAATTTCTGATAACATTCTCCAAACGGCTCGAAATAGTCTTGAAAACGTCGCAGTTCCCAGTGAGAGAAGATAGAAGCGCAGGGGACATGCGCTCGCCCACTCGATTGATAGGTTAGGTTCTGTGTGAATTGTGCACGGCGCACTCTCGGGGCATTCCTGACATGACAGAGCACTGGCGACGTACGCCATCTTGGAGATACTCCGAAAGCACGCATATCCTGGGAAATAAGCTGCTCCTAATCGCCCGTCTAGCCAATTTTGGACACCCACGGCGAAAATACGGGTGTTCCGGCAAAGTTTTACACATTTTTGTGTAGATCTCAAAGAGGCGAATCGAATGGTACCAACCTTTACTCAAGAAACCTAAATCTGAAGGAGTTATGAGCGTGCGACGCTTTGCGACGCTATGTTGGCGTTTTTTCGCCCACTTTTGACCGTGCGGCGCGAGCGGTATTGTAGTTTATGCGAATTCATGTTCTATCCACATGAAGTGGCGATGGTTTTGAAGACGTTGAAACCTTCCACGTCGTTGACATCGGATGGTATTCCGCAAATTGTTTACAAAAAATGTGCACTTTCTCTTTGTCGACCCCTTTCTATGATTTTCAACATATCCTTACTATTTGGTGAAGTACCCCCCTCTCTGGAAAACTTCTATTGTCACAGCAATTCCTAAGACTGCTGGTTCCACATTATTGTCATCTTTCCGACCAATAAGTATCACTCCAACCTCCGTCAAAATTATGGAACTACTAATAAGAGATAAGCTTGCTGCATGGCTTGTTAAGAACTGTTCAGTTCCTCCTGAACAGCATGGTTTTGTAACTGGAGCCTCGACAGTAACTCAGCTCTCCGACTGTGTTTTGACTGGAGCCCGGCCGTAAATAGTGGCAAATCAGTTGACGTTGTGTATTTCGATTTATCAAAAGCTTTCGATAAAGTCAACCATGAAAAGCTTCCCTGCGACTTGCCCTCTTATTTAACCACAAGCCCACTTATTAAGATACAGCTCTATGTTGACGATATAAAAAATATATGGTATTTATGATGAATCTAGTCAAGCAGTAGTTCACCAAGCTCTTTCTCTTTCTATCTCTAGAATGATGGAATGGGCATCAGCTTGGGGGATTCCTGTGAATTTGACTAAAACGTACGTTCTTCATATGGGAAACACTGAGTGTAAAAATTACAGCTTTAATGATACGGTTCTGAAGACCACAAAAGAAATACGAGACCTTGGAGTTTTTATCAACGTTGATTTAGACTTCGAACCACACATTAACCTGATTGTTAGAAAAGCATTTGGTGTTCTCTTTAGCCTATGCAGAACCACTTCGTGCAACAATGCCCAAATTTTGATCAAGTTATACAAGGCCTACGTTATTCCCATCCTGGAATATGGATCCCATATCTGGAACCCTGCCACCAAAAAGCTCCAGAATGAATTGAAAAGGTCCAGCAGTCTTTCACTAAGATTTTAATGTACAAGTGCTTTCCTGACCCGCTCTACCCCAAACAATGCCCTGCTATGAGAGGAGATTAAGCATCTTTAAGCTTGATAGTCTGCTTTATCGTCGCACTTTCAAGGACCTAGTGTTCTGCTTTAAGAATCTTAAGGGTGAACCGAAATTGAAACCTAGCAAATACTGGGTTTTCAAACCTTGCAGGGGACGCCGTATATTTCTGTCCCTACAGAGTATCAAACCAGACATCAAGCCAAGCTCTAGAATCCTTAATGGCGTTTTCTTTCGCACAGCCAAATGGATACAGATGCTGCCGTTTGAAGTAATTAGTTTGCCTTGCAGTTCAGTTTTTCGAAAAAGACTCAAAAATATCGACCTTCTTTCTGTTCTGAAGATTTGTGATCGCTGATTGCTTACAACAATTGCCTTCACACCTTCTACTAGCAGATTTGTCGCAACAAGGTTCTATGTCTTCTTCTAGCTTGCCAGCAAATCGTTCAAGCAATCGTGAATTAGGCGATGGGAATTACCGGTGAACTCTCTCGCTGCTCGGGACTTTATATCATTTACCCGCACTAATAATCCTACTTCTACGTGATCTTAAAGATTCCTTTGGTTTTCGTCGCTGAGATAATTACTGTTATGTATAACTATTTTCATCAGTATGGGCAGCGACCTTTCTTCAGTTTCTTTTTTTGGCGTGTTTTTGTAACTCGTTCATGTGGGTCCCTAGGCTTCATCTTGTAGTTGCGGCTTTACTACTGCACTCCTCCCTGGTTGCTAAAATGACCGCAATTTTTTTTCGCGTACCACAGGTGGTTTGTCCTAGTTGCCGGTTCCATGGGGCGGCCAGCGTACCCATGTGCCGAAGTTCCAGCAACTACCTCAAGGGCGTCATAGCTGGCTGACGCGGACAAGCATACTTCGATGGCAAGCAGCGATATCTATTTTGTTTACTCGATTGTTTACGCTATGAATTTAACTCCTTATTCAAGTAGCCTAACTTTGATTTACCAATTTTTATGTCACTGGGAGTTGTATTGAATCCCATTTCCATTCTGACCTTTCAATTTTTCCATTTTAATGTTACATACGGTCAGGGACCTACGTGGATAAGTCTAACGCATGTTTTGGTTATTGAAGAAGCGCCGCTGCCATGTTTTAATTGTTTTAATTGTTGTTGTTTTTACTAACTTTTTATTTTTGTTTTCCTCTACTGCGCATGTCTGATTCCTCCTTCCTTTTATTCTCTAATTTCGAGCACGTCTTATTGACGTATTATTAATAAATAAATAAATAAATAATACATCAACAGGAAGCCCATTATCCACCCAATTCGTCCAGTCGTTAAGGGACTGCAGCAGTGCCGTTACTGTAGATCTGCCTTCCATGCTGGAAACCATGCTGGCAGTAAGAGATAACTTTGTGGTCATTGAGATGACCAACTATCTTCTTCTTAAGTAGTTTTTCGAACACCCTTGCTAACACTGACGTTATACTGATCGGCCGATAATTTTCCGGCGACTCATACGGGGTTTTTTAGGTAACGGAGTCACATAGGATGTTTTCTAACGAAGAGGTATTTCTGCCCTCATAAAGCTAAGGTTGTAAAGCTATTCAAGAGGTCCTGCAATCAGGTGGGCTACGGCTTGAAGGAAGGAGAGGGGTATGTGGTCAGGCGTAATGGTCGATGATTTTGGCCATTTTAATGACAATTCAAGTATCTCGGTCTTAATGCACCAAAAAGAATCCTCCATAACTGGTGTAACGGAAAAGCTTCTTTTATGGACGGTCGTAATGACTTCCGTTTAAACACTCCATCGGAACCGTATCCGACTAGCAGAAATCGTTCTTATACAATAGATTTTTGTCCCTTTGAATGCTTCAAGAAATACTTTGACGACAATATTTTATTAGCATTATTTATCAGACAATACAGGACAAGGCAAATGGATGGTAAGGAGGGGGTAAGGAATCGCGTAAGGCGGGTCCAGGGACGAACGGCTAAAGCGCCGCAGGCTTCAGAGGAGGTAAACAAGCCGCCTTGGTTCAACTTGATCCTTCTTTTATAACCAGTGCCGAGCACGGCTGTTGCTGTTATTATCCACGGAGTGTCGGCAGGTCTGTGTGAGAACGCGGGTATTGGGCTTTCTAGAGAAATGGCCTTCCATTTGTTACTGACTCCTCTACACTGGGAAGACCGGGCAATTTACGTGCTCTGGCAAATCGTGAACGTTCTTAACTGAACGCTCGAAAACGTCGGCCAGAAGGTCAACCTTTTCAGCATTCTGTTCTCGCAATGCTACCATCACTCCCTACAAGCGTACGAACCCTTGCCCTACCTTGTAACCTACTTCTCATAAACCTGAAGAAGTCATTCCTATTACCTGACTCTACAACCTTCCTTTCCACGGAGCTGTAAAATTTCCTAAGCTTGCGTTCAAACTGGCTATTGATCATGGTAAACTTAGACCAAAGTTCGGTACTTCTGCTTCCTCTACTAGCGTTAGCCACTTTTCACGCTTCACATTTTCTTTTGAACAGAGCCCCCAAATAGGCTGGTAACCGAGCGATCCTATGTGGGACTCTTTCCACTGGCACAAAAAGATCAATGCAGTGGTGAAGGACACTCAAGAAGAGTCGTATTTTTCATTTACACTATTTACCAAATTTAGGGAACCGTACCAATCAATATTCCATAGGTAGTTGCAAATTTTATCGTAATCAGCCAACTTAAAGTTCCTCCTGTAGGGATGAGTCGGGCGTGATGCATAAAGTTTTCAAAGGACTAACGATAAAAAACAGTGCAGTGCTTCTTCAGGCCTTCAAAACATATGTGAGGCCATTACTTGAGTATGGAACCGCTGTGTTCAATCCCTATAAACGCAAAAACATTGACAAAATCGAAAGGGTTCAGAACAGCTTCACTAGAAAACTTATGATCAGGTCAATGGGTTTCCTTTACGATTGCATTCCATCAGCCAAAGAAAGGAATCTGAATCTTGGCCTACGTACACTTTCTTGGAGAAAGAAAAAATTCGACTTGCTTCTTTTCCATAAAATCATACACGGTCGGTCAGGTCTACGTCTGAACCAGGGGTGTGCGTTAAATTTTTTTCGGTAAATTTTTAACGACCGCTTTTTAACGAAAAATTTTCGCGTTAAAAACGGTAAATTCGGTAAATTCGTTAAATAAAATGTCTCTTAGCTGCGTTCAGTTTGGCTGCATTTTAGGATGTAAAAGGCCAGACCTTTTTTCCTTATTGAATTTTTTTTCGACTCCATCTGCATGACAATTATATAACTATGCATTCATCTTCGCAGCAAATAACAAAAGTCCATCTATCGTCAACAAAATTGCTAAGAGAGAGGAATCAAGAAAATTTCGAAACCAAACAGTAACATGACTTCTAAAATAGGAAATTCTTTACTATGCCTAGTTCCTTTAGCTGGTAGAAAGTCGTCCAGCTTCTGGGAAGATCCAAGGTGCATCGTATCGCGGATCAACGTTTTTGAGCTTCTCTTTTTCTTCTTGACGAATTTTTTTTTACAAAACCTGGGCCCACTAAGCAGACTTTTGCGGCCCAGCTGATGAACGCTATTAAACTAAATTCGCATATTAGGCGAAAAAATTCACACACATGAAGAAAATTTCTTGCTTGAGCCGGATCTGCACCTTTAAAGATATACCTTTTTCGTAAACCTTTGAAAACTCTTATGCGAGAGACAGCTTGTAAAGTACCAGATTTTATACTAACTTACATATACAGTACCGCGCATAGGCTTTGGTCAATTGCCGAAAAGAACGCTTTTGAGCGGGCGCGACAATCTGTAGAGCGAGCGACAGCTTGTAGAGTGAGAGTTAAGGGAGTTTTAACGGAAATTCTTAGCCGTCCTACTCAGGAATTGTTCTAAGACTGTCCAGCTTGCCTTTGGAGTGCGCCGTGAACAATGGATATAGAATCGAACCTTTCAATCGAGAGGGGAGGGGGACAGCTTATAGAGTGAGTGTTTGTAGAGTTTTGTCAGAAATACCTAGCCCTACTCGCATAGCTTATGTTTCTTAGCGTTTTCATTGCGTTCTCCATGCTTTTCAACCCCACTTACGAAGCAAATATCACAAAAACTGTGAAAAAAACTGAATGGGTGGTAATTATAAGCAACTAATATGTAGCAATCAAACGCAAGAAACGGACCAGGGAGTCGGAAAGCACGGAACGACTGTGGCGGCGAAAAGTGGGGTCGCACACAAATAAATTGGTTAAATGCCAACAAAAGGAAAATACATCGAAACTCGAGAACAATATTGATTGCCTACCTTAATTCAAGTAAGTAGAAGGTTTCCTAGGTATACTGCCACAGCTCATACAAAAAATCGTTCAAAATGGATTTACATGGAGAGGAAGCAAAATTCTCAAAATGGTCACAAAAAGTCGTTAATGCAATTTAACGGATTTTCTCGTCGTTAAATTTCGTTAAAAAGTTTTAACGAAAAATGCCGGTAAATCCGGTAAATCGGTAAATCGTTAATCGTTAAACGCACACCCCTGGTCTGAACATGTTTTGTACTGAGAGGGCATCCACCACGAGAGGAGGCGCATCAAAAATTGTCTTGCCTAGAGCTCGAATCAACTGCAGGTCGCATTTCTTCCTCAACAGAGTCCTTCCTATGTACACACGTCTTAGCAAAAGTAAACCGATTTCTGCGAATCTCAATGCTTTCAAGAAGGCAATTGATAATCTGTTAGATCCGTGATGGCATCCCTTTGCTAAGTTTTTCTACTCATTTCGTTGTTCGTTGACCCCTTCAATTTCATATTTTCTCAACGTTCCTTTGTTGTTATATCGTTTTGCAGCTACGTGTTATTAGAGCCGTAACAACGTTCGCACCTTGGTTGATTTCATTTCCACATGAGAAATCTCATGTAATATATATATATATATATATATATATATATATATATATATATATACAGGGTGCGCCATAAATATGGTCACTTTTTCGCGCGTCATTTTTTGCATTTGTTTGAGAACGTTTTTATGTTTCCATTGTTTCTTCCGATTCTACGTGTCATCTTAACCGCATATAGTGTTTTTTGCATCTCCACACTGCTTCTATCAGAAATGGTAAAGTCTTGTTGTCAAAGAGGCGCAATCTTGGATCCGAGAAGGGCAGGACTTTCTGTTTCCAACATCGCTCGTCTGCTGAAGCTGCACAAGATGACAGTCTATCGCTGTGTGGAACGTAACTCTCTCGTTGGTCGTTCCCGACCTGGCTGCCCGGTATCCGTAGCTACGAGCAGTCTTTGGAAAATCGTGAAAAAACAATTCAAGTGGAATCCAGGCTGCGGCATGAGAAAGATGGCATCCGAGCTCAACGTATCGGCTACGATGATGAAGCGAGTTGCTAAGAATGAACTTGGACTATACCCCTACAAGTTCCGTCAACTGCACGGACAAACGCCTGCACAGATGGAAGGAAGAAGAAAAAAATGTCCAAGACTCCTCGAGCGGCACGACCACTGCACGACGCTCTTCACTGATAAGAAACTTTTCTCAATTGAGCAGCATTTTGACCGCCGAAACTCGCGGTTATTGGCTGAAAGTGGTGAGGATGCAGACACCGTTAACAGAAACTCTCATGCAGCTTCCCTGATGGTTTGGGCCGGAGTTTGCGCTGCAAGATGGACAAGATTGGTTTTCGTTGAAAAAGGAGCCAAGGTCAACATCAATGCCTACGTGAACGACATTGTGATGAAGGAGTTGCTTCCCTAGGCTCAAGAACACTCTGGGAATACAACATGGACCTTTCAACAGAACGGCACACCCGCTCATAAGTCCAAGAAGAATCAGGAATGGTGCGCAAGGAATCTTCCCAACTTCATCCCTGTTCCTGAATGGCCGACAAACTCGTAAGATTTGAGTGTTATGGATTACTGCGTTGGTTCATTCTAGAGGGTGAAGCCTGCGCTAAAAGGCGCACTACGATTCGAGGATTGAAATCTTCACGGGAAAAAGCATGGAAGGAAATTCCGCAAGCAACCTTGCGTGCCGCCATTGAGTCCTACCCTAAGCGTCTGAAGGTTGTCATTCGTGCCAAGGAAGATCATATTAGATGATATCCACTTTGCGTGTTAACTAGATTGTTAATAAATTGTTGAGGAAGTTTCGCTATTCCCTGACAAATTCCTCGTGAGTAATTCGCTTTTTATTGAGTGACCATATTTATGGCGCACCCTGTATATATATATATGAGGCTCATCATTCGTGGCTATTGCAAGGTTTAGTTCGAATCGTACTATGGCATGGTCACTAGTACCTATGGGAGCCTCAACAGAAACTGAACGAACTACATGCCTACCATTTGTTAGAACCAGATCAAGAATATTGAACCCTAGAGTAGGACTGATAACCATTTGTGAGAGCTTGAAGTTTAGACATAAGGATAAAGGATAAAGGATAAAGGACGGCGTTATTCAATCCCTTCTGGGATGCGCCACGCACTCTACTTCTACGGGATGTTGTGGAGGCGAGTTGAATGCGTATTTGGCCATACAATGACTTGCGGCGGCCAGCCGATGAACAAGTCAGCGCTTTATCCTTCCCAGACAAGTCTGGTACCAATTCACCGACCCCGGAGGGATGAAAGGCTTGGTTGGCCTGGGCGGGAAATCCGAACCAGGAACCTGGTATCGGGTGCACGCGACAGTCGCGCCTCCTCCGACTGTGCTACACGCGCCCTAAGTTTAGACATAGCTCAAGAAAAATCCTTGAGGTAAGAGTGCAGCGCTGAAGATCTGGTGAGTGATACCAATCGATTTCATGCAGATTGAAGTCGCCACAGACAACGCAGGAGTGATTACAAGACAGCATGTCACTCAACGATTTGAATAGTTGCACCGAGTTTGCCTTCGTGCACCCGGGAGCTCTATAAACCACCACCAGGCGAATGCTCTCACCTCCAATAATAACATCCGCGCAAAGAACCTCATAGCTGTTATCCACGGTTTCGCTAAAAATGAGCTGAGGACAGAGGGACTTTCTTACTAGTAGTGCAACACCACACCCTCTCTTGGTAGAGCGGTCGCGCCTTAACATGTCATATGCGTCGCACAGCCTACCAAGTAGAGAGTTTTCGTCTATATTCGAATTAAGCCAAGTTTCAGTCAATGCAACGACACTAATATGTGACTGACTCAGCAAAAAGCGTAAAACGTCGTCATCGTAGACGTCTGGGTATTTTTCGGAACTTTAGCGCCACATAATTTTTACAACGGCGCCGATCAATAGGTGTTAGCGCTTTATTATAGAACCAGACCTGCCAAACGTCTGGATGGGGCTTCGCCCCCAAACGCCGAGAATAAACAACCTCAATCTTCCTTCACTCTTCTTTAGGCCTTCTTACTCTAATCAAGTGAAAAGACCTGTTTTACTACATAAATTAGTGCAGCGGGATATGGTAGGGCGGAATCTTCACTGCTCCTATGAAGCCCATCCACTCTCTATCGCATGTACGCGATTTACTCTCGCAAGTGCCCTTTCTCTACGTAACGAGAAACACAAATCATGAGAGTCCCACTCCGAAGTGCTTAATCTGCAGAAGGATAAATAAAAATTAATCGGTATTGGTCGACAGGTCGACACCGTTACGGTCCGAGGCAATAATACTCATCCGAATCCCATAGTCACTCTCTCTACCTCTTCCCACCCCTTCCCCCCCCCCCCCCTAATACTTCCTCACCTATGTGCTGGCAAAGAAAGGAATGAGAGTCAAGCACGCACATATGGAACTGAGTCTCGGCTCACGTTTCCCCACGTTGTCGTGACTTTTATGACACTTCTGCACCGCGACACACGTACCACGACTTCTCTGACCCGTCTTCAGAAACCCAACACACGTTGAACGATATTGAGAGGAAATACTGGTCCTCCCCTACTGCCCCTCCCACCCCCCCCCCCCCCAGTGGTTCCCTTCGCGCTGGTCTCCCTTTACTGAACTCCCTTACCGCGCCCCTTCTACTGCCCTCCTCTCCCTGCTCCCCCTTACTGGTCCCGCTTACTCTGAATTCATACGCAGGTTGGGCTCTGCGACACGCCTTCTGAATCTCTGCGCACGTTGGACGACGTCTGCGGCAGGCCTTCTGAATTTTGACGCACTTTGGACGATGTGTGCAGCAGGTCTTCTGATTCCCGGCGCTTGGCGCTTGATCCTCACCCATACACTGACGCGCTGCCCGTTCGAAATATCGTAAACTTGGACGATCCGCCGCCAAGGATATAGTTCGCCAGCAATCTCCCATGGTTAAGCTCAAATGAAGCCCGGCTAGCATATGCCGCCGTGTCGTAGGCATCTCTTGGCTCCACTCCCCCTCCCCGACTGACAACCTGACCCACTGATTAAGCGAATTGTATATAAATGCAAAGAAGTGTTGAAATCTCTTTGCCCATTCCTTTTTAGTGATTAAACAAAATATTGATCAAAATGAAGCCATCATCAGAAAGATCTCAGTACATTTTTGCCAAGTTTGTGAATTCACAAAACTGCAAATTTTCCTTATTTGTAGTTTCGGGCATCTTTGAAGCGCGCATACATACCTTGCCCGTGGACATCGCTCCAAATGGCGTTCACGTAACTCAAAAAGAGCTCAAAATTGAGGTGACATGGACATGCACAAACCTGTCGAGAAATAAATCTAACTGATCAGGTTGCAGTGACGCGTTTGTTTATTAATTTTACGCATTATAAACTGAGTTCTGAGCAGAGATGTTTCCAGCACATCTTTTAGTGTTCTTTTTACATAAAACTGAGCTGATACTGAGTTTACCGTGGAGGATGCATACAACAATGAGCGGAGAAGCTTTGCTCGTATTAGGGGAGCTCCTCTATCATTGTAACGCCATTACGCCTGCATGTGAATCCAAACACCACCTAAACAGCTGCTAGCAATACCCAGTTTCTACCTAGTTGTCGCTATTTTCTCCCTCGATATGTGCATTTTCTAATGGCGCAGTTCTGGCATCTTCTTTCGTCATTATCCAATCTAAGGGACGTTTACGGCATAGGTGGATCAAGTGTTGATACGGAGAGCCCCTTCGGTGGACATTGGGACCACTAATGTAAGTTAAATCCAGAACGCATTACGGCTTTTGTGCATGGAGGGTTGAACGCTGTGCTCCAATTTTTCCACCTTCACTCTGAGGTCCTCTACTTGGTGACTATGGACCCTATGGTAGCCTTCCCAAGCTTTCTTTTCACATCAACCTACTTCTTAGTACTAACGTGCGGAGTACGTCTTGTTTCCATGGAGCTTTCTCAGCCCGAGGGTTGGAAGATCAAGATCACTGTCCCGTGCAGTTGCCTTTCCTACCAGGTGAGCAGAAAAGCTTAGGGTCCGGCAGGGACAACAGCAACCTAATTTTATAACTGCTCAGGCACCTCTGAAAAGTGGTTGCTAGTTTCCCGATCGGTCAACACCGCTGCAGCGATTTTGCGTGGATAAATTTGGCTGTTAGACATGGTACGAGAAGTGGTGGGAGTCCTCCGTTCTAACGCAAAGGCTAGCAAAATCGATGAGACGCTCAGCACCTACGTAGAATGTCAATTTTTGTGGTTGACGGTTTGAGAATGGGGAGTGAAGCTGCCTGCAGCAATTTTGACGCTTGAGTGAAGTGGAAGGATACAGCCCTGGAGGCATCAGAAGTACTGTTGATGAACTTGAGGAACGGAGGTACCGATTAGCACAAGCCAAGGCGTCGCTGAACCACCTAGAAACGGTGCAGATGTGGAACGTAGGGTTGAGGGCTATACGGCTCCTTACATCTGCCATGGGCTTAAATTGCTGGGGTAATCACAGGGAAGGTACATAGCGCAAGGATCGAACACACTAATGTTTGCAAGAATTGCTTTGAACTGCTACGGAGGAGCAGAACTGCAGAAGTGGAGCAGCTCACCTTCAGTGACCTTGGATTAGCGATTCCGCAGTGAAGCGTGCCACTTGTTTCAGACATTTCAACATAATCGTAAGAAGAAAGAAGAAGAATTTAAATGTGAGAGTAATGACTGTTTGCTACAATTGTAAACACTTTAGTCGTCATTCAGATAAGTCTGCGATACACCACCTTGCCACAAATCTTTCGAGCTTCCTTGTTTTAGAATGTCGAATATTTTTCGAACACGAAAATTCTCCTCGAACCATTTCTTACTGGAGCTTAATTCGGAATAAAAGCAAAAATTAACTGTTAGAGTAACGGTGCTGCCGGTTGACTCTTTCACGACACGTGCGATTTTCAGGTGACTGCCGCGTGGGACAGCGCGCATTTTTCCCGCGGGCTGACTATTTCTACTATTTTATTTGTATTATTTGTTAGATATGAGAAAACAGTAACAAATGAAGTTTCCCACAGACCATGTTGACCGTAGCTATTAGTGGACTTATTGATTAAATTTGTACTATCAAATGTGTGATAATTTTCCACGAACTATTTTCATGCTGGTGTCTGACGACATAGTCGGGCATTGTCGTGGAAGGGTCAAGAGCCTCCGAATGAACGGTTTTCGGTACAGTTGGGTGCCGATCCCTAGTTTCGACGCTTTTGCTATTTGTTACATAATTGCGCATTTGTGCATAACTCGTGCTTGCTGGTGCATTTTTGTCTCACGGTTACGGGTATTTCCTCCCTTGTACGCATTCCTCCACGCGCAGCGCTCACCGTGAGACTCGGGTGTTTTCTCCGCGGACCGGATTGGATTGCTGCTTCTAAAGTTATGCTGGGCGGAATTAAGAAGATCGTTGTCATCGAGTTACCCAGCGGCAGCGTGCCAAACAAGACCACCTCTCTGCAGCTTCAAGTTTATGACGAAACTGTTCGAGCGGTCGTTCAGAGGTTCAAGCTGCTTGGCACAGATGAAGACCATCCAAGAAGTGGGCGGCCAACTTCTCAAGTAATCCTGAAGGCTCACGAAGTTGTAAGAGGCAGAACCGTCACAATGCGCAGCGACTCGTGAGAGAAATGGGAAAACCTAGGAATTCACCACACAACAGTTCCAAAAATCGTGAAGAAGCAGTTACACCTTCGTTGTTATCGGATGCAGAGATCACTTGTTGGCAGATGCTATGAGGGCAAATAGCATGAAAAGGCGCGGACGATACTTCGCTTGGTCGCCAATCGCCATAATCAAACGCCCTCCACCGAAGATTTTCACGTTGGAAAGGTCCCGCAGCCGGCACAACGATAGAGTTTTGCTCAAAACTGGGCTAGCGAACTCACCGTGTGTCAGTAAGCCATTTCCCAGCATCCGCCATGGTTTGGGTTGGAATTTGTGCTTTTTTGTGGAGAAAGGAGAGACAATCGACGCGGGCTACTACGAGGAGCGAATTAATCGAGAAGTCATTCTACCGACGGCTCGCGAACACCTCGCTGAAGACGAATAGCGCAGCAACAAGGCTGGCACCTGCTCATGCAGCGACACCTACCATAGCGCTGGGCGAAAAGCAGTTTCAGGGACACTGTTCCAAGCATCTTCGGCCCTTAAATCTCGTCAAATCTCAGTCCGATGAATTTTGCTATATGGTCCTGCATCCAAGGACTGCGGGACTGGAGCAGTTTGCTCAAGGCTTGTAATGGGACTGCCGTTGGAACCTGGCGACCATCGTCGTAAGGCCAAAGGAGGACATTTTGAAATTAATTCGTGACTGCGTGTCTGTACATGTGTATACATATGTGCTAAATAAACTACAAGAATAATGATTTTTGAGTGTTTTGGAGAACGGCTACAGCCAGCCATATCGCGACAGAGACTGATTCCACCTTCTATTTCATACGTATTCGCGACTACGTGCTTCTGGTGAGGGTACCAAAGCCTATGAAGTCGTGGAGTTCAAAACTCAAAAAATGGTGGGGGCATTCAAGGCACTAAAACGCCGAGAACAACCGATCCGACCTAATACTATGAAACGATTTTTTGGGCGAATAATCTCTCATCCTCCTCTTGCCTTCTCAAAGCACTGAAGCACCTGTTGAAAAGGTGAGTAGTGTAGCGAAAAGAAACTGCGTTGCGAAATAGTCTCGCTACTGTTTCTCTCGATAAACTTGATAGCAATTACTGACTCTGAAGAAGTAGGGGTTTGGGTTGACTAGCGCGGAAGCCGAGGTCG
Organism: Heligmosomoides polygyrus bakeri; assembly: GCA_947359475.1. Classification (NCBI taxonomy): domain Eukaryota; kingdom Metazoa; phylum Nematoda; class Chromadorea; order Rhabditida; family Heligmosomidae; genus Heligmosomoides; species Heligmosomoides polygyrus. The sequence goes on along the minus strand of OX375865.1, from coordinate 48,040,784 downwards.
GTCGGAGAGATAGTGGATGCACTATGTGTCTAAAAACCATTAATTAAATGATTAGGAGCACCTTATAATCTAACAGCGATGAATTCCTGATCTTTCGTTGAAATTAGAGCAATTTAAGATCAGTTCCATTTTTTGTCCCACGGACCTCCCTCGATATCGGCCTCTCCTGTTAAGAGGGATCTCGGGCCGCTTGTCGCAGGGCCACGTGGCGCGCCCCCGGGTGGTGGATGGGGAGACGAAACGCGAACCAAATGCGACCGTGTACAGTACCGGACGCGTCTTTTGAATAGACGCCGAAAAAACCGCACTTTTGCGGTTTGTGCGTCTTTTTGCTATAAGGATAAAGGACGGCGTTATTCAATCCCTTCTGGGATGCGCCAGCGCATTCTACTTCTACGGGATGTCGTGGAGGCCACACGAATGCGTATTTGGCCATACAATGACTTGCGGTGGCGAGTAGATGACCAAATCAGCGCTCTATCCTTCCCAGACAAGTCTGGTACCAATTCACCGACCCCGGAGGGATGGAAGGCTTGGTTGGCCTGGGCGGGAAATCCGAGCCAGGAACCTGGTATCGGGTGCACGCGACAGTCGCGCCTCCTACGACTGCGCTACACGCGCCCCTTTTTGCTATAACTCGCCAAAATGTCATCCATTTGAGAAACCAAGAGTACATTTGAGCTCAGGAGATCGAGCTCTATCGTTTGATATATACATTTCGTATGAAAGATCAAAAATGGCCAAAATTGAAAACCTGCGCTCCATTGAGAAGGCCGGCCGCGGACGAGTTATCGGCCGCAAGGCGTCGAAAACCGTTGCATGCTCACAATTCCTCTAGTTTGAGGTTTTTTGAGAAACGGTTGGTACCGTTCAATTCGTCTCTTTGAGATCTACATAACCATGTATACAACTTCGCCAAACCACCGCATTTTCGCAGTGGGTGGTCGAAGATGACTGGAGCAGACTTTTTGCTATTGGAGAAGCTTATATTCCAGGACCTGCATATTCTCGGAGCATCTCAAGCATGGCGTAAAGTGTTTTGTCATGCCAGGAATCCTCTAAGAGTGCGCCGTGCACAATGCATATAGGATCGAACCTATCAATCGAGGGGGGACAGTTTGTAGAGTGAGCATTTAGGGAGTTTTCGTATATGGGATCGAACCCATCAATCGAGTGGGCGCGACCGCTCGCAAATTGCAGTAGAAAGTTCAAGAAGCGCGCTGAAACATAGCGACCTAGCTTGAGACTGGACGAAGCTACAGCGGTGCGAAAATGCAGGTTGGGCATGTGTGACACGATTTTTTTAGATTTCGGTCGACCGCTGCGGGTACATGAGGCGAGTTAACGGCATGCAAACTCGCGGGCAAGCAAAGCACCGAAGGCACTTTGCGAAGATCTGCTCCGAGCTCTCCAGCTGCCTAAACTGCCTTAGCCCCATCTGCCATTTTAGAGCGGCGGACGGCAGCGGTGAAGATTCTACCGCCCTTACTCGCCCACGTTCGAGTTTTCGAACCCCAGCCAGGGCACCGTTTTGTTCAGCTCGAGAAGCTCTATCGAATGGTGTCAATATCGACCAATTCTGGGAATATCGATTTTTTGACAAATTCGCATCAAAGGCAAGGCGGTTCAAGGGCTGCGAGCAACGATACTCACTCGCGCCCATGCGTGCGGTCGCGGTGCGGCGCTGCAGGCAGGGCCACCTCTAGCCGCGGCAGGAACCCGTACGAGTTTTTCGGTGCGCCCAACGTGCTAGAGGAGATTACATGTGAACTGGTCCCCGAAAAATTCCGTCACGCGCGACCGGTTGCGGGGCTACTCGCCCCCGCGACCGCGGTTGCGAGCGCGGCAGGAGAGGTTCCAGACGAAAGAGTGCACGCGGGCGCGAATGTCTCCATACTTGGTCCACGTGTGAATCATGAGCTCACGGCCGCGATGAGAGAGTCTCTAAGCATGATGATGGCTTACGAAATCTACAGGGAGTGGTACCGACCACATCACGGAAAGGCCGGTTGCATTGACTCGCTTAGGAGGTCACATTGAAATATTTGCGAGCAACCATAGGAAGGGAAGATTTTTAAGGAGGAGTGAAGGAGCACGACTCAAATGCTCCAAGCAGATAACTTCTCGAAGTACACTCCAAAGCTGTTTAAGGATGGACGAAAGCTCTTTCTCCACCTCACTGGGACCTTCGAGGTCTAACCAGACACTTGAATGTCCTCATAATATTCTTAATAGAGGTCTGCCAACGCTCCTAGGATTTTTCCTACCGTCTTTACGACAGTGGAGTGGCATGAGTCGAAGAGTCGACTCATACATAGTCAGTGTAGATAATCTAGGACAGCTGGCCGAAAAGCTAGAGAGCTTAAATGGAGTGAAGAATATTGGTCATATGTGCCTCTTTCCTCTCAATGAGCTCATGAACATCTCATCCCCAACACTAAGGTCTTCCGTATAATGAAGGAGTGAGGCTCACCCTGTAGAACAGCACTATGCAGCGCTTGGGGCAAGGCGGAATAGCCATTGAGTACTACATGTTGACCCCCCCCCTCTAGTCAATTTGCATCTATAGCCATGTGCCATATGTTTCCCATGATCCAGGCATATCCATAAACGCTTCGAAAGAACCCGCTGGATATCTGAAAACGCCCAGGACTCAATTTCTGGCGTTAAGCACAGAAATTAAGGGCCTGATGTCTGATACAAAAGCCACCATCACGTACAAGCCTTCTCTATTAAAGGCAAATATGATAGACCAGCCCCTATCCCTGGTTAAGATGCTCGTAGCAGTGTCCGTATGGTGATACGGGATACCGTCGAAGCAGAATGCCTGGCGCATCGTTGGGATCATCACCGTAGTTCAAGTGCATATTTTGCAAATCCAAGGACTCATGGATTTCTGTTAAAAGACTAGTCAGGGTTTCACCATTCCTGGGCACGTCTGGCACCAATTAACTCACTCCGGAGATGGTTTACTGCCACTAGGTGAAACGGATTCTCATTGACCCACGAGGACTCCGCTCCGTGGTGTAGAAAATGCGCTCCACTGAAGGCTGCAAAAGTGCACGGAGAGATGGAGGCTCCGGCTGCGAGTGAGAGATTTGGTTGGCAGCGAGAGACGCCAGACGTCGTGCGAAACTCCGTTCGCGCGCCGACTGTGACGTCACGGGGGCGAGTAGCCCGGAGACCCGCGCGACCGGCGAGAGTCAGATGAGCAGAGTGAGCGCACGGCAGAGTCCCACTGTCGCGGAGGAGAGCACAGATTGGGCTAGGGAAGGGACTCCGGGGTGTGGCGAGCAGGGAGGTGTGGAGTGCGCGAGACGACACGACGAAAAACCGCGCGCCGCCTCGGCACCATGCCAAGTGGATCAGTTCTCCGGCAACGGCTAGAGGACGAATGCACGTCCCAACCTATCGGTTGAAAAGCTTCGGCTTGCCCAAGAGGAGGGAGGTAGGAGGACTCGAGTGCGGCTCACCCTACACAATGAAGAATTGGGAAGGTTTTGTAATTGAGTGCCTAGAAGTGGAGTAAAACCTAAACCGATTGAGGAGAGGGAACTGGTGAGGTTCAGTTACAGGTATGGAATGAACGTGGTTAAAAAAGTAATTTCAGCTTACTAAATTATTGTGGAAAATCCTATCGAAGAGAAACTCTGGTTTCAAGCGAGCATATGATGCTAACAACAGATAGTCCGACATTTGTCCAAAAAGCTTATCTAGTCGGGTTAGAGATACTGGATAGTGATTAAAGCTTCCACCAGGCTCATTTTGTTTTCATATTATACGAAGAACAATTCTTGTTTTTTGGTGAAGTTCCAAATCCCACACAGATTCTAACTTGGTAATTGTGCCTGTAATAAGGCTAGTTTGTTATCGAGAATACTTAACTCGTGAAATGTTTGCTATGCTTCGAGCTATTGATGATTAACAGCAATGTACACGTCCGAGTTTCCATAAAACTCCGCATCGCTAGCACTGATGATTAATAGTGTTGGAAGTATGTTTCATACACTTTACGACCTTGAAGCAACTGGAGAGCGAAGGGGTGGCAATCCAGGCAATTCAGTCTACACAGGACCAATCGCTGTGCGGCCGTCCACCTTGCTGCTGCTTGCGATTTTTCTATCGCAGAAGCTTTCACTTGCGATTCGCTGTTCTTCTGCGTCAGAGACCTTGAGAGGAACCTCGTGGCGGGTTTCGAAATTACCATTTATTGCCCAAGCCACCTCATAAGGTAGTTCCACTGTTCCTGCCGTCATTTCTGCGTGCGGTTGAGGGTTCGTCATTAATTGTCGGTTCATTTCGTGATCAACCATCGTCATGTCGCCGTCGAAATCATTCCACGGATCCCCATCGATAGAGAGCCTTCGGGCTCTCTTGTTAAGAGGGATCTCGGGCCGCTTGTCGCAGGGCCACGTGGCCCGTCCCCGGGCGGTGGATAGGGGAATTAAACGCGAAACAAATGTGACCGTGTACTGCCCAGAGACGCAGGTGGGATGCAGGGGATGGACTCCTTGCTCCTGCTGTGTCGGGTCGACGCGTTCCTTGTGCGTGGGAGCGGCATGTTCATGCACAGTGTGCGTGGATGTGTTTGCGCCTGTGCGGATTGTAACTGCGTCGGCTCGGCCAAAAGCTTGCACTCGGTAGACTGGGAGTACATGTAAGGCGATTCGATGCCGCCTCGAAAGTCCTGCCCCGTTCCTTCGGTCAGTCTGGCTGGCTGCCCGGAGTTCTTCGCCCGCATGGCAGAGGCTGACTAGCTACCCGTGTTGTATTGTAGTCAAACACAGCAGCACTAAAGGGGCTCATTCCCCTGACCCCAAAACAGCCCCCATTTCTGCAGCGATGGGAAGGACGAGTACTGCTGCGCAAATTGAGAAGGACTAGGATGACGATCTGTACTGACAACGCCCGTACGCTCGCATCGGAAGCATCCGTCGAGGACCTGATGATGCAAGAAAGGAGGATCAACTACGACGTCATCGGACTGACCGAGACGAGAAGACACCACCCCCTACACGCCGCCTACGACTCCGGAGAACTGTTCCTCGGAACATGCGACAGCAGGGGAGTAGGCGGCATTGGTGTCCTCGTTAACAAGCACTTGGCTGTGAACATCGATTCGTACCTTCTACAAGGTGGTCGTCGGCGACCTCAACGCCAAGATCGGGCCACGAAGGTCGCCGGAAGAACTTCACATCGGAACCCACGGTTTGGAGTGGAACGAGCAAGGTGAAAGGCTGTCTGAATTCATCATGTCGACCAAGACCATCCATGGAAATTCACAGTTCCAGAAACCTCCCTCCCTACGATGGCGCTGGGAATCCCCGGTGGTCAGTCCCACAAGGAGATCGACCACATCATCTTCAACCGCAAGTATTGCCTGAGCGACGTTTCCGTTGTACCCAAGTTCTACACGGGATCGGACCACCGCCTCCTTAGCAGGTTCCGCTTTTCGCGTCAAGGAGAGAAAGCCGCAAAGTTCAAGAAGAGGAGTCCCAGAACGACCATCAACTAGGACGTGTACACCTCTCTTGCCGGCCCTTGGGAAGATACCGTTATGGACAATATCGACGACGAATACGACCGCTTCGTGCACCATCTCTGCAATAGTGCTAAGGGAGTCGAGAGCTTTTGAAGACCACCAAGAGACGTCTGTCTCCGGAAACTCTCGAGCTGATACGCCAGCGTGGAGCAGCATCAGCCTGAACACCTGAAGAATCTCCCGCCAACGCTCATCAACACCCTGGCGCAGCTCTTCCCACGCTACCTGTCGAAGTGTAAGGTTCCATCTCAGTGGAAGACCGTCTTGCTGTACAAGAAGTGAGACGTGCACAACATTGGCAACTATCGCCCGATCTGCCTGCTGTCCGTAGTCTACAAGCTGTTCACTCGTTTGATCCTGATTAGGATTAGCCGAACGCTGGACGAAGGACAGCCATGCAAACAAGCAGGATTTCGGAGAGGATTCAGCACGATCAACCACATACACACCATTACGAAGTCAATCGAAGTATCGCGAGAGTACAAGCTGCCGCTGTGCCTGACGTTCATCGACGTAAAGAAGGCATTCGACTCCGCCGAAAGACATGGGAGTGAAGGTCGACGGCCGGCAGCTGCACCATCTGCGCTTCGCTGACGACATCGTGCTCATAACACCGAGCATCAGCCAGGCGTAGCGAATGCTGGACGACTTCGATCGTGTATGTGGGAATTTTGGACTGCAGCTGAATCGGGTCGAGTCGAGTTTTGGAACGGACGAGTTTCTGATGCCCCATTCTCGCTCAACGGAACGAACATCTGCGAGTGCTCCAGCTAGGGTGCGTAGCGTTCGTATCGGCTGGTTGTAGGCGCCGCCGTCGCGCGCCCAGCTGGCCATACCTGCGGCGTTATCCCCCCGCTCGCTGTCTTTGCTCACGCTGTGGCACCCGTCGCGCGCGCGGCGGACAACGGCCCGACGAACGAGCGGAGCCACAGGTCGACCAGATTTGCCGGGACTGCAATCAACAGGATGTTCAGACGATTTACAAAACCAGTGCAAAGATACATGTCGGTGTGAAACAAACATAGCTCTACATCAGAATTTCGAGCTCTATTTAATGAGCCTAAGCTTATCAATGCCGTTCATGAGATATTCTTCAAATTTAAAACTGAAAAATAATTCTTTGCAATCTTGCTGCGAAGCTGTAAAGGATATGTTTCCAGACCAAAATTTCACACAGAATTCAACTACGCCGTCTAAATACCTTCTAGAAAAGTTCTTTTTTAAAGAAAAAATTGTGTGTACCACCGTTGGGGACATGTCTCCAAGCCATTCAATCACGAAGTTGATATCCTATTCTGTTACATATAAAAGAGTTGTGTGTGTTTTTTGTGTATGTCATTTAAGCGGTCCAAAACTTATGCCGTGGGGGTAACGGAAATCGTTGAACATGAATCTGAAGTTCGCGTTTGATGCTTCGATCGATTATCAACCGATATTGGTCAATTTATCGATCCTTTGTGGATGTCATTCAGCGGTTCGAAACATCAGCCCGGGGATAATTGAGGTCACTGAACACGATTCTAAATTTCGTTTTTAAAGCTTCGATCGCCATCAACTGATATTGATCAAATTATCGATTCTTTGTGGATGTCAATCGAGCGGTCCGAAACTTCAGCTCTGGGGATAAGCGAGGTCACTGAACACATAGTCTTTCATTGCCCTCTCATAAGACCTCGACCTCCTGGAGGCCGTGCGTCCAGGGACGAGGTTATGTTTATTGCCAGGTAGTAGGACATGTCTATTAATCGTTGCTCAATCGTCGCTTACCGCCGTCACTGCTTCTGTGAATTGACCATATAGTGAAGTAGCACAAATTATCCACTCTATAGTCAATAAAGGGTGTCGCCGAGTCGCCTACGCACTTCGACGGTGTTTTCGAACTTCCAGTGGCACTTCAAGATAAATTCCTTCTCTTCGAAAAAGGCCTAGAGCCGGGCCTGACTCTTGTTATGGGCTTAGAAATGCAGAGTGCGTTATTAGAGCGATAGTGAAAGCGATAAATTGTGTAATCAAGAAACCCACATGTCACGTGCCTTTCACGTAGTTGTCACTTTCTAAACGTTAAAAGAGGCACAGCACAGGTTAGTGTGGCCAAGTAGTAACAGAATTTTAACAAGCAGTCAGCCCATGCGGAATAAATCAAGTCTGAAATGCAAGGTTTCAGTCGAGTGCATGGCGCAATCTTGACTATTGGCACGCCACAGGAATTTCGTTAGTCTGTGCTTTCATGTGAGTGTCAAACCTCTTCAAAAGCTTCACTATCACCAATGATAGAATCACTCAAAGAGTACATGCATTTTTTTTAGGATGCCCTGCATTTTTCGCAAGCCATAATGTTTTTAACTTTCAAACCTTTAAAGAAGCTCACATCAATCGAAACGGTCACTTTTTGGAGAAATTATAACAAATATTCAAGCGAAAACAATCATTCGAGAATAAAATGCAAGGTTTCAGACGAGTACATGGCGCAATCCATGCCGCTCATTTAGAAAAGATTTTTTCAGAAAATTTTTTCAGAAAATTTTACTGTCTTAAAATTTTATATGAGCCATAAAGTTCTTCAGTGCCTTTACTCTGAGCAAGGTTATCACACTTCAAACAGCGTATACATTTTTGAGACACACTGTATTTATGAACATAAATTTTGTAATTGAATTCTGTGTAGAATGTTGTCTTGGAGACATGTCCCCAACGGTGTCATCCACAATTTTTTCCTTAAAAAAGAGCTCCCTAGAAGGTATTTAGTTGCGTAGTTGAATTCTGTGTGAAATTTTAGTCTGGAAACATTCCTTTTACAGCTTCGTAGCAGGTTTGCGAAGAATTATTTTCCAGTTTCAAATTTGAAGAACAAATGCTCTGACACGCCTAAAGGCGTGTCTCGCACTTGCGCGCTTCGCGCGACTTCACAGCATCACTGACCTATGGAAAGCAGCTTTTGTAAATCCTAAAATTCGCTAACATCTAGGACCTGGTGCGTGCTTTGTCGGCATCAAGCCGTTCACTACTTCGGTACCTTCATCATACGCATCTGGCATACCTCCGATTCGCTCCCGCGGCAATCGCTCCGGGATCCCACATCTAGCCAATCGCCAACCTCGCCACGCCCGCCTTTCGCGGACCAACACAGCTGCAGCGATTGCGAGGCGCAGCGATTCGGACAATTGCTGGAGCGACTCGTAGGTATGCCAGATGCCACAGACATTCTCTCCGGACCGGCCATTAACCTCATCGGTTTGTGCTGCGCAGCACTTCTGTCCCTCAGGTTGCTCCTCCGCAACCGTTCTCATGCTCAACGGCTAGCGTTTCCTGATATCGTTGACATGTCTTCCGAAGCCAGGTTCCTCCTTACTCGTTTCTTCTTACTGGATCTAACTGCTGGTTTACTGGTCTGTCCTTCCCCATCTTCCTGGCCCCAGCTCCTGGTCCACTTCCTTATTTCCACTATTGTCCCCCTACTGGTCTCTTCTTGCTGGTTTCTCCGTCCTGACCCCTCCTCCAGGTTGTTCCTTTCCTTCCTGGTCGCTCTCCTGGTCCACCCTAGAGATTCCCCTTACTGCCCTTCTCCACCACCCTCTTGGTGGTTCTCCCATGCAGACGTCGCTGACACGTATTCACAATCAGGACGCTTGTTGCGTGACGTAGTGGGTCCGTCTTCTGGATCTAGAAGTTCAGAAGTGCCGTCTTCCGAATCGAGAAACTCAGAAGCGCGCGCAGTCGCCGCTGTGTCGAGCATGAAGAGGCTATGCATATGGCAGATTCCTTGTTCTTCGTATGAATTCACTGACGTCTCCCTTCTTGTTGGTTCCCCGTCCTGGTCCCGCCTCCAGGTCCTTTATTCCAGGTAGGTTCCTCCCCCCCCCCCCCCCGGGATCCACCTTACTAATCTACCCCAATTAAGTAGGCCTCCCACGCTCACGACACGACGACGGCGAGCGAACGCCCATTGCGCGACATCGGTGTCACATTTTCTAAATCCGGTCTCCCTTACTGGTAATGGATCCCCTTGCTGATCTTCCTTACTGCCCCCCCCCCCCCCCTGATTGGTAACTCCCTACTGGTCCCTCCTCATTCCCTGAACCTTTCTTGGTGCCACCTCCTGGCCTGCTTCATTGTTCCCGCTATCGACCCCCACCATCCTGATGCCTTCTTCAGGTCGCTCCCTCCTGGTCGCTGTCGATTCTCCACCTTCGAATTCCCCTTCTTCTCTTACCCCTTTATTGGTCTTCTATGCTAATGGCACGAAGTCGGCTCCTGAATCTGGATGCTCAGAAACGCGCGTAGGTGCTGCTGTGTTAAGCAGTAAAGCGCTGTGCTTCCCCTGCTCTTAGAAGCGTTTCTTCTGCTGTAACAACATCCTATGTTAAACGGCAAACCTTGCCCGCGCGAGGTGCGAAGAGGCGTACCTCGCGCGGGTAAAGTTTTCCGTTCAACATGGGATAATGCTGAGTTCTGCGTGCGGCCGGTCGTCGTACGACGACGATGTGACCTCAGCTTCCTTTCTTTTCGCTTCTTCTGACTCCAGACGGTTGTGGTGCGACGAAGGGGACTCGCCTTCTGGATTCAGGCCTTCAGAAACTCGTGTAGATGCCGTTGTGTGAAACAGGAGGAGACTGCTCTTCCTCTGCAGCAGCAGCATCTCATGTTCATTTCTGAAAGCGATCCCTCGTCGCAGGACGACGATGTCTCCTCTTCTGACTCCAGACGGTTGTTGTGCAACGAAATGGACGTCTTCTGGATTCGGGCACTCAGAAACGCGCGCCGACGCCGTTGTGTCAAGCAGTAGGAGGCTACGCGCTGTTTGCTGTAACAATACCCCATGTTGAACGGCGAACGTTGCCCGCGCGAGGTACGCAGAGGCGTCGTAAGGGGTTCCATGTGATTGGGCGCAGTTCTGCAAGGCGTATCTCAGCCAGGTTTCTAACCTGGGTGAGATACGCCTCATCATCTACAGGGCGGGAAGCTAACTCAATTATATAGTGGTAGATATTGCATCAACTGTGGCATTGATAAGCTTGAGTATAGCTCATTAGATAGAGCTCAAAATTCTGATGTAGAGCTATGTTTGTCTCACGACAACAGGTATCTTTACACTGGTTTTGTAAATCCTCTGAACATCCCATTGATTGCAGTCCCAGGGCAAAACTGGTCGACCTGTGGCTCCGCTCGTTCGTCGGGCCGTCGTCGTGGGGCCGCCGACGACGGCCTCCGTCGGGCCGTTATCCGCCGCGCGCGCGACGGGTGCCACAGCGTGAGCGGAGACGGCGAGCGGGGGGATGACGCCGCAGGTAGGCGCGCGACGGCGGCGCCTACAACCAGCCGATACGAACGCCCCCTCCCCTCCAGCTACGAGTATCTGGGTCGCGAAATCAATATCGCCAACGACCTGGCGCCGGAGCTGAGCAGACGGAAACGAGTGGCTTTGGGAGCTTTCAAGAGCGTCGAAGAAGTCGTGAAGAAGACGGAGAACGTCCGCCTCCGTGCCCACCAACTCGACTCCACTGTTCTTGCTGCCCTAACATACGCCTCAGAGACCTGGGCTATACGAAAGCAGGAACACACGATCAGCGTCGCGCACCGTGGAATCGAGAAGACGATGCTCGGAGGACACGACTCACGCAAGTGAGAGGCCTCCGGAGTTCCGAGCTTCGCCGACACCCGCTGAACGAGAGCCATCACCGACTGGATTCCGCGGGATGTCAAGAGAACACCAGGACGCCCACCAACGCGTTGGTCGGACTTCTTCGTGAAAGCCCTGAACGACCGATATGACGCTCTTCGTGTCCCTCGAGCAAGGAGCCGCCCGCTCGAGCAAGTCGATGATCAACGGGACGACAGGTGATACAGGTGAAACGTTAGCCGCCCGCTTTCCCTTCATCTGGTCATTTTTGGTCAAAATTATCCGTTCTCCGAGCTTCAAATTTTGTATCCATTTCTTTGATCGGAGCCATAAGGGGGTGGGCAAAGACTTCTAACCTCAGCTACTTCCTTACGCACTTCTCGTGCTCTCTGTCTATCCTTCATGAAACGACAGGTCCTTGAGATCCATCACGATGAATAAGTTCGCAGTGTCACTGGACAAATATGCACGTCGTTGAGCGAAGGTAAGCCTGATACTTCACGAACGTTCAAAAGAATAAGAGTAGAAAGCAAGGATGATCGCTTTCCATTACAAAGAGTTTATTCCTTGAGAACCCGTAATACTCCGTGCCAAACTCAAATAACGTGAACAATATTACTGAATACAGACATGTGTCTACAGAAAAAGCAAAGCTGTGGAAGAAACATTACTCATTACAAGTTAACAACGTCGCTAGCACCAAAGGCCAAAGATCAAGGGAGCGTATTTACGGGACATTAAACCCCAATACATCAATCTACTGACAGAGAGAAACATCGGGTGTAGAACTGTTTGAATCAGGGTCACTGTTCTTACCGTACCGCATTAGCAGCGTATGCGCAGACCGCAATGACTCGCGCAAGTCATTGATTTCTTGTTGAATCTCTTCTTTGGCCGTGTTCACCTTCTGCACAGTACGTCGACACGTCTGCATCACTGAAAATTGTCTCCTCAATGTTTACTTGACCATATGTTCAAGCACATTATCGAACATCAACCCATCAGATGTAATTGCATGACTTTGTATTTTCGATAATCCGTGTCTGGGCGCACGCGTAGTGCATTAAATAAGTAAATAAATTGTTGCAGTCGTTTATTACGCAGGTCGATGGCTATGAGGTAAAGATGATAGAAAAGCTGCTAGAGATGACGCGTAACAACGCACAACAGAAAAACACATAACCAACACGAAAAAGAGAAGGTGGATCAGGATATCCTTCAAATGTAGGAAGTTTGCAATCGAGCGGGATCTCGTAATTCCTCATCAGCCTTTCAAACTCAACACCAGCTCTGGTAACAAAGACGTTTCGTCTCACATTACGCCTCGCCGTTTTGATATATAGCTTCATGGATCCTCCACCCGTATTCGGAGCCTTCAACCGAAGAAGCGCTTCGTTCCAGAGTGTCCGTACAAAATCTTGTAAAACATGACGAAGTCAAACCTTTTTCTTCTGAGAGCTAGCTATTCCAACCTTGAGTTGAAGTTGCGTGTATCACTACAGGAGATTTGATCATAAAGAAATCCAACAGCTCCTATCACGATTTTACGCATGAAATTATTTTGCACCCTTCGCAAGGTGCATCATGATTGCGGCTTCTTCTGCTACCTTTTTCAATGAGCATCAAAACAGAGATCAATTCGCACCAGAAATTCAAAGCCAGTAATTTCCGCCACTTGCTGAAGCTCATAATCTCCAATTATGTATTTTAAGCCAATAACCACTGACCAAGACATAGGACTTTTGCCTTTTCCTTCGATATCGGGAGATTCCATTCCAATGACCATTTGCGTACATCATTGAGGGCTTTTTGCAATTTTTCTTTTTCTGATGCGGAACTCTCAGAGGTGTATAGCTTAAAAACATCAGAAAACACGGTACACAACTCCGTTATCCGTCACCATTTCAGGCAATTCATGGGTATAAACGTTAAACAAAATATGTGGTAAAACTCCTCCCTGAAGTACACCACTTAAAACAGAACTAGGCTGTGGAAATGCCGAGTTGTCTCTGACGGAGAATGTTCTGTCCGCTAAAAATGACTTTATTCATGTTATGATCCTAGATGTCAAAGTAAATTGCTATATCCTGAGCCATAGCCGGCCTTCGCTCTTGAAAATGATTTGAACGAACTTCACTGCAATGTACAGCGCTTTGAGAGGAGCAGATAACTCGACCTCCACATCAAAAAAGCTGTTCACGTGCCGACTTACCCCGTGATCATTCATGACGGTGAACGTATGAGGGCTTCGGTTCCCGGTACTATTGCACTTTTGGTACCCCACTTAATCTTGTTCAAAATAGGTCTACTAGGGGTAATCTGCCATGGGAGAACGAATATCGCAGTCGTTTTTTGCGGAAATGTCTTATAAGCCCGCTATATAAAGTTGGAATCGCCCAAGGCCTTGCGAAATAGCGCGCGCTGGTAAGAGACGCAGAGACTCTGCCCCCTACCAGCACGCATTCTCGGCCGTCTCCGGGGGGGGGGGGGGGGGGGGGGTTACCATAGCATGCCATGGCGCGCAGGCGTAGCGACTAGATACTCGCAGCGACGAATTAAATGCAGTCTTATCTCCTCGTTTCGATTACAGATTCGGATCTTATTTTCTTCCGAATAGGGCAAGAGAGGGACCTCTAGGACGAATGCGATTTTAACACGGGTGTCCTAGGGGCCCACACCCCGGAGTCCCTTCCCTTGTCCAATTATGTGCTCTCCTCCGCGTGAGCGAAAGAGAGCACACAACGGAGCTTTCAAGCCTTTTCGAGATTTCAAGGCTTATGCCCTGTCTAACCTCTGCTGCAGGCTAGGGGCGGCGAAATAGTGCGCATGGGTAGGAGGCGGAGTCTCTGCGTCTCTTACCAGCGCGCGCTATTTCGCAAGGCCTTGGGCGATTCCAACTTTATATAGCGGGCTTATAAGACATTTCCGCAAAAAACGACTACGATATTCGTTCTCCCCATGGCAGATTACCCCTAGTAGACCTATTTTGAACAAGGTTAAGTGGGTACCAAAAGTACAATAGTACCCGGTTCCCATGCGTCGCGGCATTTTCGGATTTCAGCTGACCGGTTGAGATTTGAAGGGTCCTGACGTCTACACGGGGCCCGCACACTCCAGCGTCGGCGCCGGCGAAGCCGTGAGGAAGCAACCCTAGCTAGTTTTGGGCTACGTCCCTAACCCTGCGCAGAGTTGTATTTGGGTCGAGATATTTGCATTTTGTTGTTTCCCAGAGAGAGGCGATTCTGCTCACACACAATACTTGGGGCGTTCCGACCTACCCTTCAGATAGCCTCCTGGTGAGAATTTTTGACGGATTTGTTTGTATGGAGGCTTTGGTATCATAACCGTTGGATGGAGTGTTATTTCACATTCTGCATCAGCCTATAGAATCTTCATGGCAGATATCCACGAAAACTAGCAGCTTCGCTTCTTCAATACCATCCAAACTAGAAACCTGGGTTCTTCTGAAGCAACTACAGCGAAACAGACATCACCACTAACCGCGAACATTACCTTAACGCCCATTTCTTTACGCCTTTCTGCGACAAAAAGATAGAAGACCGAAGGATTTCCAGGATTCCTAGAATGAACACTAACTATACCTCTATGCTGCTCTTGTTGGTTTTTAGGAATATACCGCTCTGGCGATTATCCTCGTTAAAAGGGACGAGAGCTGGATGGCCACGAAACGTGTCTTCAGAAGAAGTTGATATGCCAGCGTGGAGAAGCATGGGCGCCCGACAATCGCCAACTGACATCCGAGCTGGCGAAGACATGCAAGAGGCGATAAGGGAGAATCATAACGAGAAAAGAGCGCGAGCGGTTGAAACTGCGGAGATGGATGTGGGCATCCGCAACGCCCGCCGGAACCAATATAATTGCTCTCCGAAGCCCCGATGAAAACGTCGAGAAGGGCAATGGGGAAGGGCAATCACGACTACTATCGCGATTTTTATGATAGCCGAATCTATGCGCCCAATGCAGACTGAATATGCAGTGCACTGTCTTCCCTCCTGGCATTGTGACACTCGACATGCTATGTCGTTGGCGCAGATTCATATTGCACCCGTGACCTATTCCTAACAATTCTAGGCCCGAACAACTGAATAACCTCTTTTCAGCAGTCACCGACACCCAGACGCCGCTCTTCGCCGTAAGGTGTCGGAGTTCAGGGTTTCTGCTCATTGAGTAAGAAGCAAAAG
This sequence comes from Heligmosomoides polygyrus bakeri, assembly GCA_947359475.1. Taxonomy (NCBI): domain Eukaryota; kingdom Metazoa; phylum Nematoda; class Chromadorea; order Rhabditida; family Heligmosomidae; genus Heligmosomoides; species Heligmosomoides polygyrus. The sequence goes on along the minus strand of OX375865.1, from coordinate 48,025,423 downwards.
CAAGACGCTCTTCCTGTACAAGAAGGGTGATGCGTAAGACATTGGCAACAACCGCCAATTTGCATGCTATCTGCAGTCCAAACGTTATTCACCTGTGCAATTCAGAACATGATCTGAAGAACTGTAGACCAAGGAACACCTTACGCAGCGTTAACGGACCCGAATAGTTCCGCTGTCGAGAGTAGTGCAGTGTCTGGTTATTAGGTTATCCGGAAAATTCTCAGCGTCTTGTGTTACTGTTCTTCATTCGTCCATTATCAAGTAAAAATTCAACCTGCACTGCAGCTTTACATTTCTGTTCTTGAAGGGCTTATTGAAGTATCCCGAAGGAGAATAGAATTAGTTGTAAATCTATGTGTAAAATTGTTTAAATATTTATTATATTATCATAATTCAAAAAGCTTTTTTTTAAAATATATAGCTCTTCAACAATATAAAATACAAAGACACAACAATCTTAGTTAAAGGAAGGAAACAACTAAAACAATGACAGCTCAACAACTTAAACATGTTTATAATTAGTTACCTCGAGGCTCACCAGTGAAAAAGGTAACTTATTAAATTATTTGTTAGTACTTTATTAGGAGATATATTATTTTTCAAAATGTTTTTAACTTGCACTAACTACTAAATTTTACAAATGAAACTACAGTTAACACTTATGTTCTAATACAATTCTATCATATTCCAAAACCATTAACACATTGTTACTAACGATTAAATAAATTTTAATAAATACATACACATATACATACACATATATACGTACATATATATATATACACATCTATATATACACATACACATATATACGTATATACATATATACACATACAAACATACATATATGTACACATTTTTTAATTTTTTAATTCAATTCATATATTTATTTTTGTTTTTATTGTTATGCTATATTTTTTCGGAAATTAAATTTTCATGTTTTTAATTTTTTAAGCATAGTTAATCATAATTATTCTTTAAATCGTTTAAAAAAAGTAAAATATTGTTTTATTTATCTATGTATTTATTTTTTATTTTTGTTAAAAAAGTATGTATTTACACTTAAAAACTTACCAATCGCTATAAGAGGTAACAATAAAATGGAACCTACTATGTTTACGTTAAACTATATCAAATATATCCTTATCACTATCCGTCGATACACACTTTCTGCTTTTTTTTCTCCTCTATTCAGAGCCACTTTTGGTTTGTTTCAAATATGTTACGTGGATTCCTTCAGGGCTTGGAAAAAGACATAGACAAGATGCGACTTCGCGCCATTTTTTTGTTCCAGTTCAAACTGGGACGTAAAGCAGCAGAAACAGCTTGAGACATCAACACCGCATTCGGGCCGGAGACTACTTGCGTACGCCCGGTGGAGCAGTGGTTCAGCAGATTCCGAAATGGAGATGAGAAACTCGAAGATGAACAACGCAGCGGGCGGCGTTCGGAAATCGACGACGACCAGTTGAAGACGCTAGTTGAAGCAAATCCGCGAGCAACTCTTCGATAACTGGCTTCTGGATTAGGAGTATCAAGTAAATCAGTTTGCATCCATATGCAGAAGATCGGAAAGAGAAAGAAGCTGGACAAGTGGGTGCCGCACGATTTAACCGAGAGTCAGAGGGCTCGCCGTTTGCAAGTATCGTCAGCGCTCCTTTTACGCAACAAAAACGACCCGTTTCTGGAGCGAATTGTGACGTGTGATGAAAAATGGATAGTATACGACAATCGACGACGAATTGCTCAGTGGTTGGATATAGACGAAGCACCTAAACACTGTCCAAAGCCGAGTATCCACCAGGAGAAGGTGATGGTGACGGTTTGGTGGTGTGTCACCGGTTTAATCCACTATAGCGTTCTCAAACATGGTGAAACAATCACGGCGGAAAAGTACTGTCAGCAGCTGGACGAGATGCACAAGAAGCTCCAGCAAATGTATCCAGCGCTGATCAAGAGAAGGGGACCGATACTTTTGCACGACAACGCTAGGCCGCACGAATCGATGATCACCAGGCAGAAGCTCCATTCTTTGGGATACGAAACGCTGGATCATCCACCGTATTCGCCCGACCTATCGCTTACAGACTGCCACTTTTTCAAACATCTCGACGGCTTCCTTCGCGGAAAATACTTCAGGAACCGTCATGATGCAGAATCGCTCTCGAAGAATTCATCGCTTCTAGAGTTTCTCCGGAGTTCTATGCTATTGGAATAAATAAAGTGGTATCTCGTTGGCAAAGATGTGTAGATTGTGATGGTTCTTATTTCAACTAATAAAGTTATGTTTGTGCTGAGATATTCACACTTGAAGTTGAAGGTCAAAAAACGACAGAACTTTGGTAACGACCTAATATCTTCCTGCTGGTTTCTTCAACCTGGCCTCTCCTCCAGGTTGTTCCTTTCCTTCCTGGTCGCTCTCCTGGTCCATCCTAGAAGTCCCCCTTACCGCCCTTCTCCACCATCCCCTAGTAGCCCTCCCAGCTCACGGCAAACGTCGGTGACACGTATTCAGAATCAGGATGCCTGCTGCGTGACGTAGGTGGCCAGTCTTCTAGATCGAGAAGCTGAGAAGACCCGTTTTCCGATCCAGAAACTCAGAAGCGCGGGCAGTCGCTGCTGTGTCGAGCATGAAGAAGCTATGCATATGGCAGATTCCTTGTTCTCCGTATGAATTCCCTTACGGCTCCCTCTTGCTGACTCCCGTCCTGGTCCTGCCTCCAGGTCCCTTCTTCCAGATAGATTCCCCCCTCGGGACCTCGGGATCCTCCTTACTACACTTCCCCAATTAAGTAGCCCTCCCACGCTCACGACACGACGACGGCTGGCGAACGCTCGTAGCGCGACATCGATGTCACATGTTCTAAATCCGGTCTCCCTCTCTGGTAATGGATCTCCTTGCTGATCCTCCTTACTGTCCCCCTCCCCCCCCTATTGGTAACTCCATCCTGGTCCCTCCTTATTGCCTAACCCTTCTTGTTGCCATCTCCTGACCTGCTTCATTGTTCTCCTATCGACTCCCATCTTGATGCCTCCTCCAGGTTGCTCCCTTCTGGTCGCTGTCGGTTCTCCACCCTCGAAGCCCCCTTCTACTCTTACCCCTTTAGTGGTCTTCTCATGCTAATGGCACGAAGCCGGCTTCTGAATCTGGACGCTCAGAAACGCGAGTAGGTGCTGCTGTGTTAAGCAGTAAAAGCCTGCGCTTCCCCTGCTGCAGCAACACCCCACGTTCAATAGCAAATTTTGCCCGCGCTGTAGATGATGCGGGGTATCTCACTTAGGTTAGATCACTCAAACGTCATCGATCTCTAACTCAATTATATAGTGGCGGATTTTGTGACTATCCTATTGTTAATAATTTTGATATTTAGATCAAAATTATTAACAATAGGGTAGTCACAAAAAAATTGAAAATTATCAAAACAAAAAAAATTGCTGTCTGTTGGAGAAAGCACTATGCGCCAGTGGTTCAGTAAAGTGCTTCCTCCAATTCCGGACGATATTTTATTTTATCATCAAATTGGGACAATCGGCAGCCGAGACAGCAAATCAATCAAGTGTTGGAGCCTAATAGTATTGGAGAAAGCACTGTGGTTCAGTAATTTCGGGCCGGAGATTTCAGCCTCGAAGATGACCCCCGTAGCGGTCGATCTATAGCAATCCTGGACGACGAGTTGAAGGAATTGGAGGAAGCTGAACAATCCCGAACTGTTCGCGGGATCGCGGAAGAGCTGGACGTCAGTAAAACTGCCGTTGCGGTTGCTTTGAAACGCTTTGGGAAGATGGAAAAGCTCGAAAAGTGGGTGCCCCACGAGTTGAGTGAGCAGCAAAAAATTGCAACGTTTCGAGATTTGTCCTTCACTACTTTTACGCAACAAAACTTATCCGTTTTGGATCATTTCATCACTTGTGACGAAAAGTGGATTCTGTATGATGACAGGAGACGTTCCGGACAGTGGTTGGATGCCGACGAACCCCCTAGGCGTTTTCTAAAGGCGAACCTTCATCAAAAAAGGTAATGGTCACTGTGTGTGATGGGGGGGGGGGGTCGGCGGCTGGTGTGATCCAAAACAACTTTTTGGCACCAGGCCAAACGATCACGGCAGAAGTCCTACTGAAAGGAAATCGACGAAAAGCACCGAAAATTGCGTCAACTTCAGGCTGCATTGGTCAACAGAAGAGGCCCAATTCTTTTGCACGATAGCGCCCACCCACACTTTTCACAAAATAACTATTCGAGAATTGCACGAATTAAGGGTTGAAGTTCTGCCTCACCCGCCATATTCTCCAGATCTCTCACCAACCGACTACCAGCTTTTGAAACACTTTCAGAACTTTCTCGCTGGTAAAACCTTCACCAACCAGGACCAAGCCAAAGCAGCTTTCGTGGACTTTGGCGAATTTCGACCACCTAATTTTTTCGCTGATGGAAGTCGACTGGTGGTCCGTTGGAAAAAGAGTGCTGATTCGAACGGTGCTTACTTCGACTAAATCCGATAAGATTTGAGAAAGTTATGGCAGCTCAAAGTGAAGCATTCAAAACGCTGAAAACTTTCCCGGCAACCTAATATTATACCAGAGTTTGTAGCCAGCTCACGAAAACGCTTCGACTGCTCACACCTTGCCATTTCAAAACGATAATACTTGGGAACAGACTTTGCAAATGATCAATATAGCACAGGGTTGAAAAGTGTTAAGTGAAAATACGTCTGTATTAACGGGTGCGAGTGAAATGTAAACTGATGTAAACTGAGCAATGTCAATGCGCACAGCTGAATAACTCTAAGGTAGCTTAATAAACAAACTCACGGTCAGCGTGAAATTTCTTCCTGTCATGCCTCTTGCCATCACCGGCAGTCAGCGCTTTGTACATTGGAATCGTTGGTTCTTGGAAAATCTAAAATTTCACTGCTACGGGATAGAACAAGAAACGGTTTTTGTGCAAACTCGTTACCGAAGTAATGCATTACTTATGTCAACCCGTTTCAATTTCTTGAAAACACACACAGTACAGAGGAACTGCATAATGTAGGCATCAAATAAGTAACTGAAACAACGCAAGACTTTTATGCCATGAAATCTTAGTGAGAGCACCAGCACACTACATGATAACGATGCTCAAATTCGCAGTGCTTGTTGCAATAGGCTCTACTGTATAGGTCGTAACTAAGATGTCTCACTAACAAGGGAACTGTCTGAACGGTACGCCGGAACGGCAAGCACGAGTACTATAGGGAGAATCCCCGTCCTCCAAATAGTAACAGAACATGTTCTGTTTTTGCCGAATCCTTGAGGCAAACGAATACGAGGGTGTAATGGTTAAGGGTCCGCAGAGCGAGCTTCCACGGCAGCGCAATATCCCGGTGTCGTGGACTGGGTGGCGCAGTGGTAGAAGGCACGCCTCATGCTCGTGAGGTCTAGGGTTCGGTTCCCATGCTACGTCGCGTTGTTGCACTTTTACCATAGTATCGGATTTCCATATCTGACTTGTTTTTGGAGTTTGCTACAGTAAGATGTTTTGATTACTTATTATTTGTCGACATCTCGTAATTCACCAGCAAGGTCGGAAATATGCCAAATACGATTATATATGAAATATTTATGAAATTATTTCAGCACCGATGATACACAGGCACAAAGTGCATAAAACAGTAACACTGATCACAGCAGGGGCAACGTATGAAGGCTACAGTTTCTTCACATCCTGACTCATGCATGGGCCGAGGTCTTCCGGGGATGTCTTTCCACTCGGGTTTTCGAAGCAACCAAGATGTTGGTGGTGATGCTTCATTTTCATTTTTTCAAAGAAATCTAAAGCAGTGGCTAGTACTTTCTCTGGTGCGAGGTTGCTTCACAGTTCCTGCCCAGTGGTATTCCGCTGCAACCTAAGCCTGGAATCGCGATACAGCCCACTTTCCCCAATTCTCAAACTTGCATAGAATAACAATTCTAGTATAGCAAGACATTTTCCTCCGAAACGATCTGTCCTACCGAAAACGTGATAGTGCCTTAACTGGTTAGTGGGATCGGGACTCCGGCACACTCCTCTTCTGGCTGAAACTCTTGGTCTTCTTCTTCCACTACCTCCAACTTCTCCACTTCGTCGATTTCCAGCTGTCGCAGTTCGAAATCCTGTAGGACACTTGCTATCCTTTCCGCCAGCTTCATTTCTTCTCTTGAAGGGACAGCATCCAGTGGGGGTCCGCACTTCAGTGTCAATAGATAAATGACCACTCGTGGGTGAGCAGACATTGTAGAATCAGTGTTGGCGGCATCAGCTTGTTATAACCGCGCGACTTTGTAAGCATAACAGAGGCGAGAATATTGATCGAGGTAGTAGGTCAAGTTGAAGATCATGTGGTCCCCTCCTACACTGTGAGTACACTGGTGGCACTCACCTCACCGACACTAATAGGATGCATTTGAAGCATTTTTCTGGCATTCTGCCGCTGTTTCGTGTTGCTCCTGTGTCAAAATTTCTTACGTTGACAATGAGAACAATGTATTGGAGTAAAAGTTTCATACAAAATCGCATTTGGCATATTTTGGGTATTGCTGGTGACGACGAGAGGTCGACAAATAATAAGTAATAAAAACATCTTACCGTAGCAAACTCCAAAAACAAGTTCAGATATGGAAATCCCTATGGAAATCCGATACTATGGTAAAAGTGCAAAAACGCGACGTAGCATGGGAACCGAACCCTAGACCTCACGATCATGAGGCATGCCCTCTACCACTGCGCCACCCAGTCCACTGTACCGGCGTTTTGCGCCGCCGTGAAGAGCTCGCTCTGCGGACCCTTAACCATTACACCCTCGCACTCGTTTATCTAAGGATTCGGCAAAAACAAAACATGTTGTGTTACTATTTGGAGGACGGGCATTCTCCCTACAGTACTCGTTCTTGCCGTTCCGGCGTACCGTTCAGATAGTTCCCTTGTAAGCGTAAACGTGCACGTAAACGAGGTTAGGCAAAGGGCAGAGAGAAGAAAAGACCACTTCATACGTTCTTGGGCGGCAAGACTACTGACACGCTGCGAACTGGTGCCACCAGAAGCTAACTTCTAAGCACTACAAACGCTGAAGAAAAAGAAATGCGTCATCAAGCATTGTAAATGGCGCTATCTAGTTCGGACCAATATGAATGGATCGCTCAGCTCAGCCAGAAGGGTATTTATAAGAAACTAAGGAAAAAACGCTGAGTTTAAGAAAGTCGAACTAGATCAGTAAAAAGGTTTGACTCACAATCTCGTCATAATGTTCAGAAGCCACATGAGTGGTGCCGTTCGGCATATTGACAATCGGTTGAAACAATCGGAGGTAGTGGAAAACGGTTACCTAAAAGCTCCTTCAAGACAATTTTTTGAAGGTTTTTACCACACAAATATAATAATGTCATTTTCACTTCAAACTGGACACTTTTGAAACCAAACTGAACATTCTTCTAAGCAAGCTCAAACCGAATATGTTTCAAAGAAACAAGCCTATTCCACATCAAAACAGATGCTCTCCATGATAGAAACTCGGTCAAGATAATTTTTGCTCATGGAAAATTTTGAATGACTTCTTTTGAATTTTTTGTTCACCTTCCCCAATAAGATAACACATCTGAAATTTTATTCAAAAAATTTCAAAGAAAAACACTACATTAAATTTAGTTTTAATGCGCGAAGGCAGCATATATACATATATATTTATTTATTTATATAGTGTAATACATATACATATACAGTGTAAAAAAATAAGAGGTCGCGCAATGCGCTTGACTAGCTCGTCACGATTCCCATTTGATAGCAGAAATTCCGTGTGCGTGGAGTAACAGAGATGTATACGCTACAAAAAGAACAGTTGTAAAAAAAAAACAGATAACAACGTATGACCATTTCAAGTAAGCAACATGAACGCCATATTTCAAAAGAAAACCACGAAGATTTAGTCATGTGCATGGCGCGATTTCTTCTTTTGCTGCAATTAAAATTTAAAATTATTGTCTTTGTGCGCTTTAAAACAGAATTTAATTCTTTTTTCCTCGAAAAATGAACGCTTTATGAAATTTCAAACAAAGGCAGGTGAATTTAAAAACTTCAAGGAAAGCCAAATAAGTTATCTTTGAATAAAAATGTTCTGACTGCTCTGGAATTGTACTATTAGGTTGTTCAATAATTAATGTCGTTTTTATATTTTCAAAGTGAATTTATTTATATTTACTGGGGCAGTTGAAGGTTGATGAGGAACTGATGCGTGGCCTTACTGCGTCTGCTTCAGATAAGTCTTCTTGCTGGGCTCGTACGACGATAGCCGCATGACTTGAATGCTACTAACGATAAGACAACAGTTGCGAATTTTTTAGTCCAACTCAATGTGGCCATGCATGATTGCTGCAGATACTATTTCGATGACTATGCCTATGTATACTGTGGATGTTACTGATTATGCTAGGCCACGGTTCTAGATTATAAGATCCTTTCATCTTGCTTTGCTTCCATGAAACCACACAGTCTATAAAGGATACGGATAAAGGACGGCGTTATTCAATCCACTTTGGTATGCGCCACGCACTCTGCTTCTACGGGATGTTGCGGAGGCGAGTTGAATGCGTATTTGGCCATACAATGACTTGCGGCGGCCAGCCGATGTACAAGTCAGCGCTTTATCCTTCCCAGACACGTCTGGTACCAATTCACCGACCCCGGAGGGATGGAAGGCTTGGTTGGCCTGGGCGGGAAATCCGAACCAGGGACCTGGTATCGAGTGCAGGCGACAGTCGGCGTCTCCTCCGACTGCGCTACACGCGCCCATCCTGCTTCTTAGTTCTCAAAACAACTCTATAAAATAGATATTAGATATAGAATAGAATAGAATAGATGGATAGAATATATAAGGGTGAGACATCGGTTCCATACAAACTACAAACCACAAGTTTCATGCCTGTAGGGGAAGTTCGAGACCTAGGTTTCTTGATTAATACTAACCTGGACTTCGGCAGTTACTACCGAACACTTGCGGGGAAAGCGAACTACACCATCTACACTCTGTTCAGGCTTCTACAATCGAAGGATCCTCAAGTATATTTACGGGTTTATAAATCCTACGTTCGACCGATACTGGAGTTCGGAATAACTGTCTGGAATCCGTGCAAAAAAAAGGATATCGATTTCTTGCAAAGCGTTCAGAATAGTTTTACTCGAAAGCTATATTTGAGATGTTATGATGCCAACTACTTGCAGCTGCTCAATGGCCTAGAAAGGGCAAAAGCACTTGGCCTTCCAACGCTGGCTAGTAGAAGAAGAAAGGCTGATCTCACCATGATGTTCAAAATTCTAACTCAGAGGCTCTCCATAAATCCACTTTCGTTTTTCGGTGTAAGGTTGACTAGATCTATGAGAGGTAAACTACGGCTTAATGTCGCGGTTGCAAAAACAAAGATTAGGACAAATTTCTTCACATATAGGAACCTCAGCCAATTCAACACGTTACTAAGTGATGACAAAATGTCGTTGGCGTTGTCTGTCCAGGCCTTCCCTAAACTTATTTGAGAAGTGACCTTTTATTATCAATTCTTAGTCTTTTTCCTGGAACATGCCCCTGATTGTACCGTCTTGGTTGCATTTAGCAGACATCACTTTGCAGCTAGTTGTTCATTGTTCATCCATACGTTACTGTGTAGTTCTGCTTATGTCTTATTTTTGCACGTGTGATCACATTCCACGTCTTTAAATAAATAAATAAATATAATATTCTTATCCTACTATATAAAAGAGCAAGTGTGTGTGTGTGTGTGTGTGTGTGTGTGTGTGTGTGTGTGTGTGTGTGTGTGTGTGTGTGTGTGTGTGTGTGTGTGTGTGTGTGTGTGTGTGTGTGTGTGTGTGTGTGTGTGTGTGTGTGTGTGTGTGTGTGTGTGTGTGTGTGTGTGTGTGTGTGTGTGTGTGTGTGTGTGTGTGTGTGTGTGTGGTGTGTGTGGCGGGGGGGGGGGGGGGGGCACTGAATAGCCGGCAACCGTGCATGGCGAGCCATAGACGTGTCGAACACGTCGGCAATCGTGCCTGGGCATTTAGATGGCCATCGACGGGAGGCATTGACAGCAGGGAATGCAATCGATATCGATCGATATTATCGATTTTTTGCGGATGTCGTTCAAGCGGCACGAAACTTCAGCCCTGAGGTAATCGAGGTCGTTGAACACGAATCTGAAGTACGTTGTTGAACTATCGATCGCCATCAATCGATATTGGTCAAATAATCGTTTTTTGTGGATGTTGTCCATTTTTTCGCTTTTTTTCTAACTTGCTCCAATCGACGTAGTTAAGATGTACTTCCTGAGGAAACCATGACATAGGTTGCAGATAAACTTGATGATGAGAAGTTATCACTACGGCGAAGCCGTTGAGAAGCCGTAAGTGCGGCCGACAGGCCGCTCTGACGGCTGTACTCTATATAGCAAAACCAGTTCTTTACCGCAATGAAATCATGAGGGTCTAAAAGTTGGAAAAAGAAGATGGTCGGATTGTTTACTTCTCGGAGTTTGGGGGCGAAGCCCCCAACCAGCCGTCGGCGGCCGCTAGGCCGCTGAACGACTGGTAATAAATAAGGATAAGGATAAAGTACGGCGTTCGGATTTCCCGCCGGAGTTAAATATTTGAATAATATTGTTATTGTATTGTTAACATGTTAACATGATTCAACTGATATTAACATTGTCACAATCAATATTGGTTAAATCTATTTGAATGCGTATTTGCGATTAGCAGCGCGCCCCCATCGCGGAAGTCCGAGCCAACCCATTGCACGGGAGGGGGGCTGGGACTTTACGTGCCATTGGCCTGTTCATAATAAGGGCAATTACGGTACACCATACTGCTGCTAATCCCAACGTCGATTGGCGCTGGAGCGTGAAAACTTTCGGGCGCCCTGGTCCTTTAGCTCCCGACATTTCGTCACTTATGGCCTGCCTGGTAAAGCGGTTTACGGGGAGCAGTCATTCGGTACACCGTGCTGCCTACTGCCCACTTCCCGCGCTGCCGGCGCCGCCCTATTTGGACAAGTTTGCTGCGCGCGAAACCGCCGTTAATTGGCGTGACATCGTGCAAAAACCTAACAGCCGATAGGAGACGGTTGGGAAGCGCATCTCGGGGAACTCTGAAGTCATTTTCCAGTCGGGTCGGTTATGGAGACAGTTGAGGGAAGGAGAACGTCGCTCTTTCTCTCTAGATTCTTTCAATTTTCACCACATTTCTTTAAATTTTCGCCTCAACTAGAGACTGTGGGTGATTCCGGTCAGGAGTTCTACATTGAAGGCTTATCCGCAATTGTGCGCAAAACCGGTTCACCGTCCTCTCTTTCCAAGGATCAGACAATTTTCCTTGTGTTGAGGAACTTTCCAGTAGATTTTCGCGTTGTTGTCATGACATATCTCACTAAAGGCCCCCACAGACTTCTGCGGCGCCGCCGAAGGGCAACGGCGAACGGCGAAACCGCTGAGCGGCGCCGCTCAGCGGCTTGACTCATCATCAGTGGGAGCGGTGACGGCGAGGTACTGTACTGTTTCGAGTCGGGACCGACTGGTGCTTAACAATAACGCGCCCCGATGACGATCGCGCGCCCGCATCGACCGTCTCCGCTCTGGATCCCGCCGCGAAAGGGCAGAGCGCAGAGCGCAGACAGACAGACGCTGGAGCGGCGCCGCCGGGTGGAATGATTCAAGTCATTTCCGCCAGCGACCCCGCCGGTGCCGCCCGGCGACACCGCTGGCGGCGACCTCTGCGTCCCTGCCCTATGGTTAAGCATAGGGCAGCGGCGACGCCGCAGAAGTCTGTGGGGGCCTTAAGATGTCACTGTACTTGTCGGAAAATGCGGACGACGCCTTAGTATTGAGCACTGTGTCGGGACCTAAAGAAAGCCTTGGCGCTGCAGCTGAAAATTCTTTTCCTTCAAAGATGGTAACAAGATTCTGACTCTTGTCTCAAGAACAAAATCATTTCAGGATAGAGCCGCAAGGCCAAGGGAGAAGAATAGAAATGCGGTGCCTCCATGAGAAGCCAGGAACCCGGACATCTTGTACTCGGCGCACCCCTCGCCCCGCCCCTTTCTCAGGGCGGTGTATCCAACGACTCTCCGTCGACAAGGGAACTCCAGGATGTGGTGCATCCATGCTGCTCGTGTGTAAACTGCTTTCCTCGCTCAGGGGGGGGGGGGGGGAGTCCACAGCTGGGTTCTGCGCTCTTCGAGCGTCGGAGCGCATACAGCTGGAGCGCATGCGGCTTTGAAAATGCGCAGAAAACGCCTGAAAATTGGTAGATGTCAAAACTCCTCAGCTCTCAACAAGTCAGCTGAAATGCAAGAACGCTGCAACGCATGAGAACCGCACCCCCAACACCCGCATGAAGCATCGCCACATACACTGCGCCACGACCCGCTTCGCAGCAGTGTCATAGCGGGAATACAAGAGGCCGCTAGCGCACAGCTCAATCGCTAATCGGGTTTGGGACTGGCGACTGCTGGGTGCAATGTAATTGTAGAAATAATAGTCACTTCCTAACTAAACCACCACAGAAGACGTTGAATTGTGGAACTAATATTCGTTTCCTAATTGAACCACCACAGAATATGTAGAATTGTGGAAACAAAAGCAGCAGAATGCTTCACCAGGCTGCTCATATTGAATAAGAGACGAAATGTCGGGGGAGCCTAACGAGCAGGACGCCGAAAGCTTCCTCACCCCAACGCTAAAGGCGTTCGCACACTTTCGCCGCCACGCGGCGCGGCACCACGATTGCCATAGATATCGATTTGCCTCGCGAGGCGATTCTGCGTCTCTGCCCCATGCTTAAAGATAGGGCTGCCGTGTGGCGGCGAAAGTGTGAGAAGGCCTTAATGGGCGTTGGGACTAGCAGCAGCACAATGTACCTAAACGTTTTTCGTTATACTTCCCTGCTGCTACCGTCGCTCTTGTCGTTGCCGTCACGAAGTTTGAATAGGGCCTAATAGGTCGAAACCTTAAAAGTGGATGTCTGACCCGTGGTCAGCACAAGTTTCTATCTTAGGAGAGGTTTGTGTCATTTCTTCACACCTTCGACGGCACGAATATTGCACTTAGCTAGGCTTAAAGAAAGAATGCCAAGGTGAGAAATAATAACGGAGAAAATGGATTACGAAAAGTACTAATGATAAGAGAGAACCTACCGGCTTCTCATTGACATCAACGAAATATATTCGCATTTGAACTTCAAATTCTCCCCAACCCGTCTCTGTCACTTCGTACGGAGGTTTTTCACAAACTGAAAAAAGTTCGATTCGATTGACTGCTGCACACACACGTGGGTGTGGGATAGAAAATATTGAGGTATACACCACAATAACGAATTCAATGGTGTACAAGTTCGTCAAGTTCAGACGGCTGTCTGCGTTCTCTCGCTTACAGATCTGACACGCCTCTCTCTCACAAGGGAACTATCTGAACGGTACGCCGGAACGGCAAGAACGAGTACTGTAGGGAGAATCCCCGTCCTCCAAATAGTTACAGAACATGTTTTGTTTTTGCCGAATCCTTGAGGCAAACGGGTACGAGGGTGTAATGGATAAGGGTCCGCAGAGCGAGCTCTTCACGGCAGCGCAAAACGCCGGTGCAGTGGACTGAGTGGCGCAGTGGTAGAGGGCATGCCTCATGATCGTGAGGTCTAGGGTTCGGTTCCCATGCTACGTCGCGTTTTTGCACTTTTACCATAGTATCGGATTTCCATAGGGATTTCCATATCTGAACTTGTTTTTGGAGTTTGCTACGGTAACATGTTTTTATTACTTATTATGCGCGTTGCGAGTGTGCCGGAGTCCCGATCCCACTAACCAGTTAAGGCACTATCACGTTTTCGGTAGGACAGATCGTTTCGGAGGAAAATGTCTGGCTACACTAGAATTGTTATTCTATGCAAGTTTGAGAACTGGGGAAAGTGGACTGTATCGCGATTCCAGGCTTAGGTTGCAGCGGAATACCACTGGGCAGGAACCGTGAAGCCAAAAACAAGTTCAGATATGGAAATCTATGGAAATCCGATACTATGGTAGAAGTGCAAAAACGCGGCGTCGCATGGGAACGAATCCTAGACCTCACGAACATGAGGCGTGCCTTCTACCACTGCGCCACCCAGTCCACGACACCGGGATATTGCGCTGCCGTGGAAGCTCGCTCTGCGGACCCTTAACCATTACACCCTCGTATTCGTTTGCCTCAAGGATTCGGCAAAAACAAAACATGTTCTATAGACGAGTGGTTTGTTCAGCGTAGCCAAGATTGGTACAACTCTTTAATGCGGCTTACGTTTCGGCGTCGTCGCCTTCTTCAGAGCCTGGAAAAGTCGAAGTCATCTGAGAAGCTACCCTCCCAAATGCCATTTCATTCTGCAGGAACCTATCCAAAAGGCTAAGAGACTACGAAAACGATCCCGAAGGAAGTCGAAAACATGGCTAACCTTAGATGTGGACAAAAGGCGTCCACCGTCACCCTGGCTGGACGAAAGATGGGTGAATGAGCTTAGAGCCCGGGGGACCTTAGGGACCTAACGGGTCATGACCCAGAGGTCAAAACCCGCAGAGGGCGACGTACGGCGCCAGCTCTTGGGTCACAGCCAAGCACTCGTCCTTCCTATTGATCTGTGGGGACTTCGCCGCAATGTACAGCGCCTCGAGAGTTCGGCACGCCGAAATCTCATCTTCACGCGAAAGGATCTTGACCTCCACGCCAAAACAGCTGTTCGCGTGCCGCCGCACCCTGTGCTCGCCCAAGGGAGTGGAGACTTGGGACCTGCGCAACCCGTCCAAGTGCTCCTTGGTCCTTACGCACAAGGGCCTACCTGTTTCCTCCACATACTCCTCTCCGCACTCCGTACATCTGATCAGGTACACCACACCAGACGTTTGACAGTCACCAACCTTCCCAAAAGGACAAACAGCACATGATGGTGTTGTGCATAGGCGGTCATACAAACGGTTCCGGACCAGCTGCTTCTTAAGGTTGTTAGGTGGCACTGCTACCACCCTCACATCGTCTTGCAGCTCAGCCTTCCTAACGCAGCCACGGATGGCTGCGGTCAGAGCGTCCGAAATGAACGGGACACAGAATGTCACCTTTGACCGCTCTCGCTGCGATTCCTCAGCGGTTCTTGGCTGTCGTCTCTGCCCACTAGCCCCGCCAGTGGGAGCATATCCATCGTTTCGTAGTCTGTTAGCCTTTTGGATAGGTTCCTGCAGAATGAAATGGCATTTGGGAGGGTAGCTTCTCAGATGACTTCGACTTTTCCAGGCTCTGAAGAAGGCGACGACGCCGAAACGTAAGCCGCATTAAAGAGTTGTACCGATCTTGGCTACGCTGAACAAACCACTCGTCTATAGCAACATCAAGGATGCCAAGCTTCATCGAGAGTCGAACATGAAAACATGTTCTGTTACTATTTGGAGGACGGGGATTCTCCCTATAGTACTCGTTCTTGCCGTTCCGGCGTACCGTTCAGAGAGTTCCCTTGTCAGACTCTCTGTTTGGTTTTGGTTTACACTATTTCTGGAGATGTTTAAACTACTCAATCCCTTCTGGGATGCGCCAGCGCATTCTACTTCTACGGGATGTCCTGAAGGCGATTTGAATGCGTATTTGGCCATACAGTGACTTGCGGTGGCCAGCCGATGAACAAGTCAGCGCTTTATCCTTCCCAGACTCGTCTGGTACCAATTCACGCATACATGTCGCCTACACGACATCCCGTAGAAGTAGAATGCGCTGGCGCATCCCAGAAGGGATTGAGTAACACCGTCCTTTATCCTTTATCCTTTAACTCTGAAATGGCCCTTTTGTACTATCACGACCCCAAAGGTCGAGAAATTTTCACTCACAGTCCGCCTAGGAGAGTTATCTAGGGTAAGATCACGGATATGATATCTGTTTTTAAAGTTTTGGCCGATTACGGTAGTTTAGCACGCGTACACTCTCTGACAGTGCGATCTCATAGTAAGCTTCAAGGGCAACAAGCTGCGTGGCGCAAGAACTCAGCAAAAATGAAATCCACTTTTTCACTGTTTGAAGTGTGGAGATTCTCGTAACGGTATTCATTTTCGCCATTCAGACATACGCCTGCGATCTTTCTCTGGTAAGCATACTTGTGACTGATGGCTCCTGTGACTGACTGCTCAGAAAGATACGGAAATCTCAGTTCTATAGAACGGAGTTGTAAGTAAAGCGACGCATGTGGATCATGGCAAGAAAGCACATGCATAGGAAAGCCAAAGAAATGAAATAGAATAAAGAAAGACCTCTAGTGTTGACGGCGTAGCTGTCGTGAAGCTTGAACTGCACTTTCCGAATAAAGTCCGAAGGGTCGTCGTCGTTAAACATCTTGAGAAACACCGTCCATTGGTGAGTGTGGTGATCCGATTCCCGCTTGTAACCAAAGGCTGTGGCCGTATTACCGTATACTATCGGTTTAACTACTCGTTTTCCTTTCATACGCTCAACAACTTCCATGCCGCTCCTCTTCCCGACAGCAGATCTAAAACAGCGTTAGTGAGGCCCTGGAGCAAGCAGAGAATAATGACAGAAATCGCCGCGGTCGCTATGCTAGTTGGGGGAGGGTGTCACCCTATAAAAAGCGTCACTAACACGAAAAAAGAAACGATGACTATTATAAAGAAAACAAACAAACAGCGCTATAGCAGTGCTCAGTGCTCTCCACTGCGCTAGTGGAGCAGTGCACAGACCAGCGGAGGAAGTCTAGGGTGTGGCTCGAGTGACGCACCCGTGTTAAAATTGCCTAAATCCTGTAGTTCCCTCTTTTGCCCAATTCGGAAGCAGATAAAACGCGGATCTCTAATCGGAAATAGGATATGGGTCTGCATTTACAATAGCTGTAAGTAGCAACTCGCCACGTTTGCATTCCACGATATGCTATGAGGACGCCCTACCTACCTTTGCGCCTCGCCGCTATCGGGCAAAGGTTCCAAGAACAAAATTCGGAAAAATCAGGACGGAGGAGCAAAACTGGGGGTGCTATTGTACTTTTGGTACCCACTTAATCTTGTTCAAAATAGGTCTACTAGAGGTAATCTGCCATGGGAAGAACGAATATCATAGTCGCTTATTGCGGAAATGTCTTATATGCCCGCTATATTAAGTTGGAATCGCCCAAGGCCTTGCGAAATAGCGCGCGCTGGTAAGAGACGCAGATACTCCGCCCCTACCAGCACGCATTCGCGGCCGTCTCGGGTGGGGGGGGGGGGGGGTTACCATAGTATGCCATGGCGCACAGGCGTAGCGACTAGATACTCGCAGAGAATTAAATGCAGTCTTATCTCCTCGGGGCAAGAGAGGGACCTCTAGGATGAAGGCAATTTTAACACGGGTGTCCTAGTGGGCCCACACCCCGGAGTCCCATCCCCTGTCTAATTACGTGCTCTGCTTCGCGTGAGTAAAGAGAGCACACAACAGAGCTTTCAAGCCTTTTCGAGATTTCAAGGCTTATGCCCTGGCTAACTCTGCTGCAAGCTAGGGGCGGCTAAATAGTGCGCATCGTTAGGAGGCGGAGCCTCTGCGTCTCTTATCAGCGCGCGCTATCTCGCAAGGCCTTAGGCAATTAGAGCTTAATATAACGGGCTTATAAGGCATTTCCGCAAAAAACGACTATGATATTCGTTATTCCCATGGCAGACTACCCCTAGTAGACCTATTTTGAACAAGATTAAGTGGGGTACCCAAAGTACAATAGTACCAACTGGGGTACTAGTGTACTCCGTCTCCCCTCTAATCTTGTTCAAAATAGGTCTACTAGGGGTAAGTCTCATTTTATGAACGAATATCATAGTTGTTTTTTGCGGAATTGTCTTATAAGCTCGTTATGTTAAGTGTGAATCGCCTTACGAAATAACACGCACCGCGGCTACATAAATACGCCTCGAAATCTAATAGCCCCTAACAATGGCAGCTCAACAGAGGTTTCAATGAGCTACATGGATTCAAATTGAGGATTTTGAATGAGAAATTGTTGTTGTTATCCTATTTCAAATATATAGTAGGACTTCACATACTAGGATACCGAATGACGAAGCAAGATTAGTGGTGCTGTCCGAGCATACACAAGATGCCACTGGAAACTCCCCGTCCAGTCGGGGAACGAGGACTTTATGTACCAGGCCCTTGGTGGCATCCTAAAGAGCCAGTCAAATTGAAGTCGACAGCCACTGCGGTTGCATCGGAGACTACAAGTGTTCACGCTAGTGACATGCGCTGGCTCTGGTCTCGATCATAACCAGTGGCAGTGTCACCATGGGCAACCTCATCATCATCATCATCATCATTTGCAGTAGCGTTTGACCCGATTGGTGGCGGGCCGCTCTTCTGGTTGGTGACGCCCTTTCTTCCGATCAAACGCTTGGTCGGGATGGACAACAGCTACGTTTAAGTGTAGCCAACGTTGCTTCGAGCGTCCTCTGGGCCGCTTTCCAGGGACTTCAAGATTCAGGCCAATCTTACAAACAGTGTTGTGTTGTGGTTAGCGCGAAGGACATGGCCGTACCAGCGTAGACGGGCTTCGCGCAACTTGTCGGCTATCGGGGCGACACCGAACTCTTGTGGTGTGGTGTCATTGCGAACGCGGTCGAATCGCGTTACTCCAGCCGTCCACCTTAGCAATTTAGTTTCCATTACACTGAGGCGGCCTTCAATTTCCTTCGTCACAGACCAGCGCTCAGCACCGTACGTCGCTACTGGGCGAACGACTGCTCTATACACCTCTGACTTGAGGTACTCTGGTATTGTCTTGTCGCAAAGCACCCCAGCCAGCACTTTAGGCTGCCATCGGACGTGACTGTTGATCCAAGATGCTTGAAAGATGCAACTCGTGAGAGCTCAATGCCATTGCTTCCAACGAATCCGTGCTCATTCACATCCGTCGTCAAGTTATCCGTCTTGTTGACGTTTAGCTTGAGACCGAACAATGTCAAGCGATCGCACCAGGCCTGCGCCTGTCGCTCGAGTTGGGTTTTATCTTCACATGGAAGCATGACGTCGTCAACATACAGCAGCGTCCTGCACCAACAGTAGTAGTATTAGTAAATGTTGTTTACATTCATCGAGCTCTTTGAAAGTGGAAAGGTGAGAATTTCTGACTTCCAGGTTAAGCAAGTAAAAATCTGATGCCAAATTCGTGATCAGGACCCCAAATAACCCCAAAGTACAACGTTTAGGCGATATTGATGCATCTAACCTCAGGTGGCGATGTCCGTTCCTCCACGTGGTGCCACTGGAAACTGCTTGCTTTTGCAAGCCGAGCCAAACACGGACATTCGAATGCAGGCGACAGGCCCTAGTGACAGGCCGGCCTACGAACATTTTGTGTCACATCATATGGTTGATGGCGTTTCAGACTTCTCGAGATAATGCTACGGCGTCCGCGGGAGCCGACGCGCACTCGCAAAGCCCGGCGAGTGTGAAAAGTGTGCGAGGGTCCCTGATGCGAGGACGGCATCGGGGGGCAACTGAGCTAGTCCGAAAGTCCCGTAACGTAGGCAAGACCCGCGTAGCAACGTTGAATGTGGGTACGTTGACGGGCCGCTCGTGCGAGTTTGTAGAAGCACTGGAGCGAAGAAAGATAGATTTCTGTGCGGTGCAGGAGATGAGGTGGTCCTGCAGCAAGTCAAGGGACATAGGACGTGGCTTCAAGGCCGTTCTATGTGGAAGTCCCAGGACCACCAGTGGTGTCGGTGTGATCGTCTCCGAGCGTTTCCGTGACGCGATTGCAAGCGTAGAACGTTTCGATGACCGCTTGATGAAGATTGTTGTCGCCGTAGAAGAGCGACGATGCCATTTCTTTTCTGCGTATGCTCCGCAGACAGGCTGTTCCGAGCAAACCAAGGACGAGTTCTGGTCCCTGCTTGATGAGAAGACAGCGGAAGTACCGTCACAAGATATGGTTGTTGTGGCAGGTGACCTTAATGGTCACGTCGGAGCAACGAAAGACGGCTACAACTGTCATGGTGGTTTTGGATATGGGTCGCGCAACGCCGATGGTGAGCGTATACTTGAGTATGCAGACTCTCATGACCTCACCATCGTGAACACCAAATTTCGAAAGCGTGACTCCCACCTCATCTCGTTTTATAGCGGGAATGCTAAAACGCAGATTGACTATGTCCTTGTTAGGCGTCGCGACCAAGGCCTTGTCACAGACGCGAAGACCGTGCCGTATGAGACGGTTGCCACGCAACACCGTCCACTGATCTGCTCGCTGAAGATCACATCTTCGAGGTGTAAACATGTCGAGCGATGTGGGTCGGCTAGAATCAAATAGTGGCGACTGAAAGAGAAGGAAGCGGCAGTTATTTCTCGCATTCGGTTACCGACAGTGACAACTGTCGACGAAACCTGGAAGGACGCTACCGATGCGATAACTCGGGCTGCACGCCTTGAACTCGGCACAACGAAGCCTGGCCGACGCTGGGTCGACAAGCAGGCATGGCTGTGGACTGATGATGTCAGAGAGAAAGTCCGAGAAAAGAAACGGCTCTATCACGTGTTTATCGGTGATAAAACAGTCCATAATTGGCGGAACTATCGAGAAGCAAAGAAAGCGGCAAAGAAGGCAGTGGCCGCTGCTAAAGCCGCATACTACGCTGATGTCAGCAAAAAATTGGAAACGCGCGATGGTGAGCGTTATATTTACCGACTCGCCAAAGCTCGCTGTCGCCAAGCAGAAGACATTGAGAAGTTCTTTGGCATTAACGACGAGAGCGGTCATCTTCTGATGGATCGTAAGAGGGCTGTGAAGCGATGGCACGACTACTTCGAGGAAATCTCGAATGTAGAATTTGAACATCCTGCTGTTCCTTTTGCATCACCTGTATACGGTCCCGTTCAGAAGATCACAGTGAGCGAAACTGAAGCAGCCCTGAGGAAGATGAAGTCAGGCAAAGCCACTGGTCCCGATGACCTGCCAGCTGACCTGTGGAAGTCGAAGGGCTGGTGCCCTGCTGACTGGCTGACTGCGTTTTTCAATCAGGTTGTTGCTGAGAAGAAAGTGCCTGAGGGTTGGCAGCAAAGCACGACCATCCCGATTTGGAAGAAGAAGGGCAGTCCTGCAGAATGCGCCAGTTACCGTCCAATTCGTCTTCTTTCGCACACCATGAAAATCTTTGAGCGAATTGTCGACGGACGTATCCGGGATGTTGTACAGCTTTCCAGGAATCAGTGTGGTTTCGTATCTGGCTGTGGCACCGTTGATGCCATTCACGCCGTTCGTCTTCTGCTAGAGAAGCACCGCGAGAAACAGAAACCGGTACATTTTGCCTTCCTGGACTTGGAGAAGGCCTTCGACCGCGTTCCGCGAGATGTTATGTGGTACGCGTTGCGACAACATGGTATCCCTGAAGAGCTTATTGAGTGGGTGCGCATTCTATACTCTTGCCCAAGGAGTCGAGTGCGAGCGCCAGCGGGCACCTCGATGGAGTTTCCCATCTCTGTAGGGGTGCATCAGGGATCTGCGCTATCCCCACTTCTCTTCGTGATCGTCATGGATGCAATTACACGCGATCTCCAAAGGGCAGCTCCTTGGACGCTGCTGTATGCCGATGACGTCATGCTTGCATGCGAAGACAAAGCACAGCTCGAGCGACAGGCACAGGCGTGGTGCGATCGTTTGGCATTGTTCGGTCTCAAGCTAAACGTCAGAAAGACGGAATACTTGACGACGGATGTGAATGAGCACGGATCTATTAAGATCGATGGTACTGAGCTCTCACGAGTGACATCTTTCAAGTATCTTGGGTCAACAGTCACGTCCGATGGCAGCTTAAAGATGGAGGTGAATGCGCGTGTGAGTGCAGCCTGGTCCAAATGGCGCTCTCCGACTGGGGTACTTTGCGACAGGACAATATCTGAACCTCTCAAATCGAAGGTTTATTGAACAGTAGTCCGCCCAGTAGCGACGTACGGTGCTGAGTGCTGGCCCGTGACGAAGGAAGTTGAAAGCCGCCTCAGTGTAATGGAGACGAAGATACTACGGTGGACGGCTGGAGTTACGCGTTTGGACCGCGTTCGTAACGACACCATACGACAGAGGTTCGGTGTCGCCCCGATATCCGAGAAGCTGCGCGAAGCTCGTCTTCGATGGTACGGCCACGTCCTTCGCGCTAACGACGACACCGTGTGTAAGATTGGCCTGAATCTTGTGGCCCCTGGAAAGCGGCCCAGAGGACGCCCGAAGCAACGTTGGCTAGATACGTTGCGCTTGGACTTAGAGATGGCTGGTGTGCACCCTGATCAAGCATTTGATCGGGAGAATTGGCGTCACCACACCAGAAGAGCGGACCCCGCCACCAAGCGGGACAGACGCTAATGAAAATGATGATGATGATGCATCTAACCTCATCACCCTCACTCGATCCTGGGCCTATAGAGTGGGCTTTGCACCTCGGTGTTCACGGTCAAACAAGTGCGGTTATTGAGGTGTGAAGCCATTCGAGGTCGAAACCAATTGAATACTTTAAGCGGTGGAGGGCTACTCAGAAAGTGAAATATCGGTGCTATTACGCCCTTTTTTGAATGAGTGGTAGATAGAAGCGTAAATGTTCAGTTTGTGAGCAGTGTATTTTGCTTACATGCTCTTTTGTAATCCTCTATCATTGTTGAATAAGGTTGTTATATCATTAGCTATTCTTAACAGGGCCGGACTCATCAACGACTTATAGCAATTTAACAGAGAAAATTACAGCCGAAATCCCTGATAGTGTGGCTTATCAAGCGATATGGTGAGCGATAAGCCGCGTAATCTGAGTTTTCCCCCGTGAATTCTCTGTTAAAGTTTGTAAGTCGTTGATGATCCGACCCCAGTTGGTTACTACGATCTTGACTCCATCCATGTAAAGAATATAATAGAATTTGCTATCTAAAACACCTCATCTTGAATCACTTTAACTGTTCGAAAATCAAAAGCGGCCCATGCGCTGCATAGCGAAGTCGAAAAAAAAATACTATTCATACTTCGGTTACGGGTTTTACTTGGAGTGCTGATCATAAATCTGACATCGGTTTCTGGATTTCCCGATTTCTTATGACAGGTTAGAGGTGTGAGTGAGGGTGGTGAGGTCGGATGCACCAATTTCGCCCAAACTGTGTGTGGAGGTTATTTGGGGTGATGATCACGAATCTGGCATCAGTTTTTTACTTGCTCAACCTGAAAGCCAAAAATTCTCACCTTTCCACTTTCAAAGAGCACGATGAACGTAAACGACATTTGTTACCGTGTTTTTGTTCACAAATGTGTTGGAAATGGGGATAAAGGGTACCACTTACGATAAATTGCAAAATGCAAAAACACCAGTGCAAGAGAGAATCAAACCCACGGCCATGCTACTGCGAAGCTACAACACTACCACTACGCCAACCGACCACATTGGGCTGGGTGACAGCAATGTGTCATGGACTTCGCGCTCACGCGTCCACACGTTTTTTTTTTCGACGACAGAAGAGCATTCCGAAAAAAAATAAGTATGGTTTTGGACTCCACAGACGGGACCCCACATCCTGTAAAAACTGCATCGCAAAACCGCATCGCCAGTTTGGAGGCTCTCCTTGTAGAGGAACCTTTCTTGGACAGGATCGTGACATGCGACGAAAAACGGATCCCCTATGACAATAGACGTCGCTCTGCACAATGGCCGAACAAGGATGAGAGTCCCAAGGAGATGCCGGAACCTGGTCTCTATCCAAAGACCGTGGTGACGGTATGGTGGACAATGCTGGTATAGTCATTACAAGTGAAGACCGCAGAGACTATCAGAAGGAAGAAATGCTGTACCGAAATTGAAGTGATGCACCAGAAGTTGACTGAAAAACTGCCGGTTTTGGTTAATCGATGAAGCCCAACCGTAATGCATGACAAGACGCGTCCGCAAGTTTCAAAAATTGTTGTTCAGCAACTGGATGGATTGCGATACGAAACTCTGCCACATCCAGCATATTCATCAGATCTGTCTCCTACTGATTATTATTTTTCTAGCACTTGTAAACGAAGTATTCGTAAACGATGGCGATGTCCGTTCCTCTACGTGGTGCCTCTGGAAACTGTTCGCTTTTGCGAGCCGAGCTGAACACGGACATTCGAATGCAGGCGACAGGCCCTTGTGACAGGCCGGCCTACGAAGACCAATGTCACATCACATGGTGCATGACAGTTCAAGTTTCTCGAGATAGTGCTACGGCGTCCGCGGGAGCCGACGCGCACTCACAAAGCCCGGCGAGTGTGAAAAGTCTGCGAGGGTCCCTGATGCGAGGACGGCATCGGAAGGAAACTGAGCTAGTTCGAAAGTCTCGTAACATAGGCAATAACCGCGTAACAACGCTGAATGTGGGTACGTTGACGGGCCGCTCGTGCGAGTTGGTGGAAGCACTGAAGCGAAGAAAGATAGATTTCTGTGCGGTGGAGGAGACGAGTTGGTCCTGCTGCAAGTCGAGGGACATTCGCCGTGGCTCCAAGGCCGTTCTGTGTGGCAGCACGAGGACCACCAGTGGTGTCGGTATGATCGTCTCCGAACGTTTTCGTGATGCGATTGCAAGCGTAGAACATTTCGATGACCGCTTGATTGTTGTCGCCGTAGAGGAGCGACGATGGCATTTCTTTTCTGCGTACGCTCCGCATACAGTCTGTTCCAAGCAAACCAAGGATGAGTTCTGGTCCCTGCTTGACGAGAAGACAGCGGAAGTGCCGTCACAAGATATGATTGTTGTGGCAGGTGACCTAATGGTCACGTCGGAGCCGCGAAAGACGGCTACAGCTGTCATGGTGGCTTTGCCTATGGGTCACGCAACGCCGATGGTGAGCGTATACTTGAGTATGCAGACTCACACGACCTCACCATCGTGAACAACAAATTTCAAAAGCATGACCCCCGCCTCATCTCATTTTATAGCGGGAACGCCAAAACGCAGATTGACAATGTCCTTATTAGACGTCGCGACCAGGGCCTTGTCACAGACGCAAAGACCGTGCCGTATGAGACGGGCGTCACGCAACGCCGCCCACTGAGCTGCTCGCTTTAGATCACACTTCGGAGGTGTAAACATGTTGAGCGGTGCAGGACGGCTACAATCAAATGGTGGCAATGAAAGAGAAGGAGGCAGCTGTTTTTCTCGCATTCGGTTGCCGACGGTAACAACTGTCGACGAAACCTGGAAGGACGCTACCGAAGCGATAACTCGGACTGCGCGCCTCGAACTCGGCACAAAGACCCTGGACGGCGTTAGGTCGACAAGCAAACTTGGCTGTGGACTGACGATGTCAAAGAAAAGGTCCGGGAAAAGAAACGGCTGTATCACGTATTTATCGGTGAAAAACAGTCTGTAATTGGCGGAGTTATCTGGAAGCGAGGAAAGCGGCAAAGAAGGCAGTGGCCGTTGCTAAAGCCGCACACTACGCTGATGTGAGCGAAAAACTGGTGACGCGCGATGGTGAGCGTTACCTTTACCGACTCGCCAAAGGTCGCTGTCGCCAAGCAGAAGACATCGGAAAGTTCCTTAGCATTAACGACGAGAACGGTCATCTTTTGATGGATCCTAAGAGGGCTGTGAAGCGATGGCGCGAATACGTAGAGGAAATCTCTAATGTAGAATTTAAACATACTGCTGTTGCTTTTGCATCACCTGTATACGGTCCCGTTCAGAAGATCACAGTGAGCAAAACTGAAGCAGTCCTGAGGAAGGCGAAGTCAGGAAAAGCCACTGGTCCTGATGACCTGCCGGCCTACCTATCGAAGTCGAATGTCTGGTGAAGGAAGATTGACTTGTGTGCGGTGCAGGAGACGAGATGATCCTGTAGCAAGTCAAGCGACATATGCTGAGCTATAAAGCCGTCTGTGTGGCAGTCCCAGGACCATCAGCGGTGTTGGCATAATCGTCTCCGAACCGTTCCGAAACGCGATTGCAAGCGTAGAACGTTTCAATGACCGCTTGATGAAGGTCGTAA
Source organism: Heligmosomoides polygyrus bakeri (assembly GCA_947359475.1). Classification (NCBI taxonomy): domain Eukaryota; kingdom Metazoa; phylum Nematoda; class Chromadorea; order Rhabditida; family Heligmosomidae; genus Heligmosomoides; species Heligmosomoides polygyrus. The sequence goes on along the minus strand of OX375865.1, from coordinate 47,999,433 downwards.
TCGCTGCAGAACGGCGGCGGTTACAACCTTCATCATTTCTCTGCATATGCTCCACAGACTGGCTACTCTTAACGAGCCAAGGATGAATTTTGGAGCCTGCTTGATGAGAAGACAGCAGAAGTGCCGTGACAAGACGTAATCATTGTCACAGGTGACTTTAAGGCCGGGGGCACACTTCCATCGCCGCGATGTCATCGTGGCGCTCACAAGGAAAGGTTTCCAACTCATGCTGAGCTTTTGCGATGCTATTTTGGCAGGATGTAGGGCCCTGTGAGTGGAGTCCAGAACCAGAGTTAGTTTTTGCTGGACGCTTCTTTAAAGACCTGAAAAGGAGGCCTGAAAGCGTTCGCGCAACTACTATCAACCTCTACGCACCCAACGAGGTGTGTCCCAGTGGCGCAGCCGATAACACTGCCGCCTCATAAGAGCACACCAGCGGGGTTTTCGGTTCAAGTCTGAATGCTGCCATTGTTTTGCACGTTTTAGTTTGTTGTTATTACACCTTCTTATGATCACAGGAGTCAGTTTTAGACCACCAGTGCTTACAACAATCCAAGGCTCTATGTGCGCCTTCACATGCGCTAGTTTTTCAACTATGCCTATCTGCACCACCACGTCATACCGTATCACCAACGATACCGTAACTGCACACAAATACGCTTATCTTACGATTGAATATTATGAACCCGGGCCATATCGGTACATAAGTGTGCTAAAAATGTCGTCATCACCTGAACGTGTTGTTGGCCGACTACTTTAAACCCTCACACCGGATTTCACTTCTCCGACAAGGAGGGAGATTGCGGTTGCTGATGCAGTAAAAGGACTCCTCCTGGACGTCATTTGTGGAGATACTGTTAGGAAGAAGAGGTGGTACAGGTTGGAGGTAATACAATGAAAATGGGACCTTTCTATACATATCATCTAGGTGGTTTCCCTAGGTGCGTTTCGATGAGGTGGATGTCGATTGGACGGGCACCTGATGATGACTGTGCGGAGGAAGATGCATTCAACAAATGACAAGCGCTTGTGTTTTACTTCTTTCATAGATTTGTACCATAACTGTTGACTGGAAGCGAAAAAATAAATATAAGACTTTAATTTAATAATGTATAAGACTTTTTATTCGCAGAGAAGTGATATGGTGCAGACCTGCATAGTTGAAAAACTAGCACACATGAAGGCGCATATAGAGAGGCTTGGTTCGTTGTAAGCATTGGTGGACTAAAATTGACTCCTGTGATCATAAGAGAGTGTAATAACAACAAACTAATACGTGCTGCTTCATTGAGGCGGCAGTGTTACCGGCTGCGCCACCGAGGCACATCTGGTTGGGTGTCGTAGGGGTTGATAGCAGTTGCGCGCAAGCTTTCAGCCTCCTTTTCAGATCTTTAGAAAGACGTTCAGCAAAAACTAACAGTGGTTCTGGATTTCACTCACAGGGCTCTACATCCTGCCAAAATAGCATCGCAAAAGCTCACCATGAGTTGGGAACCTTTCCTTGTCAGTTCACGGCCATTCCGCCGCACGCGGTCGAATAGTCGAAGGAAACTCCGCCGCAGCCGCCGCAAAAGTGGCGGTCGGTATCAGTGGTGTGCGTAAATGAAATCCGAAATTACGTAAATCGTAAATCGTAATTACGAAAAAATCGTCGTAAATCGTAAACCGTAAATCGTAAGAGGCGCCTGACTTACAATGCATCTAATTTCCTTGTTTTTTCTATTATGCTAAAACTAATCGAAGCTAACTATGTTTTATTGTGACGTTTTCAGCTTGAGCTGGATGCTTTTCTAATTAAGACGGAAGCCGTTAAAATCAACTAGCACCTTTCAAATCTTAACAAGTTTTTGGAGAACCAAAATAAAGTGCTTGTTCAAAAACGCTATCTTAAAATGCGCCTACATATACAGGGTGCCCAAATAGAAAGCTTACACTGCTTGGACGACCAAAAATGTTTATCATTCTACTAGCCATTGGCTTGCATATTAAACTGTGACTTTGTAGGAACAACCGCAACAACTCCGAATAAACCAACAAAAACCGTTCCATTCAAAACCAAAAAAAAAATTGATCGCTGGCCAACTCGACGAAAACAGTATTTGCACAAATAATCCAACAAGCATCCCTACTGAGTGAGCGCATGAGACATTTCTATGGTATGACACACCTAAAGTTCTAAGCCTTCTCACCTTTTGAATTGTACCCAACAGCATTTTTGTAGCAGACAGGATGGAATTGTGTGACCATTGAAAGAGTGTGATCACTTTTCCGAACACTGATCATAGTCGGATTTTTGACTTAAAACTTGACTTTTTGACTTAAAGTATATTTAAAGCTATAAAAGAAGACATTTTTGTGGCACTCTTTAGAAGCAAAGTAGAGAAGCAAGATGCAGCTTGTATTGAAAGTGGTTTAACTGACTCGTACAAGGTGCGTTTTAAACATATAGGGGAAACCCATGGTAGAGAAGTCGGAGGAGGATGGCTATCGCGTGCTCCAGAATAGTTCTTGATGAGGATCCTACCACGGGCAATCAAGTCTGCTGGGTTGTGAAATGGTACCTGATTTGCCTGGGAGGATAAAACACTGACCTCTACATCAGCAGCAACCGCAATTCATTCTATAGGGCAAACACACTCAAATGACCTCTACGATATCCCATAGAGGTAGAAAGAATGGAAGGCGCATATCGAACAAGGACTGACTAACGTCATGCTTTGTCCTTTATCATTTTTGAAGGCAACCACAACTTCTGAAATGAAAGGTCGTCGTTCGACGATACCAGACAATTCTTTCGGCATTTACTTCGCTCGCAGGTTTGCTTGCACTTGTTAACTTTCGGAAACTCCAAAATTTGTTGTTCTGTCACACCGCCACAGCAGAACATAAAAAATAGGAAATAGCAATGGGCTATGAGGGAAGTCTTTAAAAGTGGGTACATAGTCATGATCCGATTCGTATCACGTTATGCGTTTGTTACCCGTGGACAGAAGATCACATTTACGAAAATCTACGATTTACGACCCAAAATGTCTTAAATAGTAAATCGTAAAAAACTTGCCAAAAATCACCGTAAATCGTAAAATCGTAGATCGTAAATCGTAATTACACACACCCCTGGTCGGCATGCGCGATGGCTTCCCGACCCTATTTGCGCCGGAGAAGCGTGCAAGCAAATATCACTAGCTGCAGCGACTGATTAGCAGAGGTCCCGTAACGATTTCCCTGAATTTCACTCCGAAACCACGGTCAATAACTCGGACGCTTTTTTCCGGTTGTAAGTTTATCAAACACTGAGGACGAGAACCGTTTGTCTCGTCAGATAGCTACACTCAACTTGCCGGCCTTTCGCTTTACTAGGCGCACCTCTTTCAGTTGAAAAGAAGGTGCAATCCCTGTCGGGGGGGGGGGGGGGCAGTCCATTATGAATGGTTAACGGTAGCTACGCATGTGTACATACAACATGCAATACAACATATGAATGCCTTAACTTACCTGATCCCCTCCGAGTGTTCCGCTGAAACATTGAAAAAGTTTTAATATGGGACTATGCACGGTGGAGGGAGGGAGCACTATGCACGGCAGCACGGTTGTGGTCCAAAACTCTATTTGCTTTGGAAAGAAATCGCAAACCGCTATGCACTAACTGATTAAGGTAATAACGTTGCTTTACGTGTTTTCGTGGTTTTATAGTATTGAAATTGTTACAGGTTTCTGTTCAATTTGCTGTGTTTTCATTACTCCCTCCCCCCGACTAGGAAAGCAATTTAGAAAGCTGATTTTGGTATTGAAAGGACAGCAATGGATAATGCAAGCATATTTATACATATTCATATGTTGTGGTGCATGTTGCATTTCTTTAGAAGTTGAAATGGACTCCCCCCCCCCCCCCCCCCGACAGAGATTGCACCGAAAAGAATTCACACTTTCACTCAGAACACTGCCCGTTGACATTCCAAAATCCAAACACGAAGTGAAGGCGTAAGGCAGAAAGGTGAGAGTGCGAGCAACATAGCTGTTCATTTTCAAAACTTGTGGATGGTCCCACAGCGAATGAGGTTAGAGACATAATGGAAGGATGCGCGTCCTTTAATAAAAGTTTAAAATTTGGTCACAGCACTAGGACGTCCCGTGCTGGATGGCGTTCTTACGAGAGTTGGGCTGTGACGGGATGCGTGGTCGACGCGAATAGAGAAGAGAGTGGCGACGGTGTCCCAGTAGTGAGTCCTGCGGTCATCCCTTCATTCCTGGCGATTATGAGAATCGATCGATAGCAAGGGTGTGAGTGCCGCGTTGCAGCGTCCGAGGCCGACTGGCACCCAGTCACGCAGCGTTTCGCCGCTCCATCCACCGCTATACACCGCACTCCTTGACAGTTTCTGAGTTATTGAATGGAAAACATTGGTGGGACGGCAATGGACGGTTTTCTTGCAGATGAAGCCGAAGCGGCGCTCGACCTTCTCTCCAGCAAGCGTGGAAACCACACTGAAAACACCACGTCCTAAGAGGAAGAGGCTCGGTGCGTTTAGATTTCTCGTTTCGGTGCCTCATTGTCGTGAATCCGATTGCGTTGTGACTTCTGTTTCCTGCCTTTCGCCGTATCGCTCCCGCTGGTCCTGCGTTCCGTGTTCGGGGTTTTTGACGTTCCATGAGGTACGGCATTGCCTAGTCTGGGGAACTATTGGTGGCAGTGGTGAGCTTTCTGCCCTGACTATGATGGACACACTTCGAAGATGATTTCGTTCGCAAGTGAACCGAAGTAGCTCACAGTAGACGGACGAAAGCAATTTGCAAATTCGAGTTCGCTTTCTCTACTTCACTCTTCATCTCGTTTTACAACTCTCGAAAGTGTTGCACTCACGGCACAAGATGCCATCAATTACACCTGCGGTATTAATTTTATTTGAATATTGTGAGAGAAAAAATAAACTTTAACGGTTAGTTTCGCCCCCTCTTTAAGATGTGCAACGAAGAAATTACACCCTGTGCTCGTGGCTGAAAATTAAGCTCTAGAAGAGAGAAAAGCGACCTCTTCAAGAGTTCTCTCCTGCAATTACCGTATACATGCAGAAAACAATGGTGAAAGACTTTCGTTTCGTACGGTAGGGAGTGAGTATCTAGCTACGGAAGTCATTTTTCGTGAAAATTCCCTTCAATTGTCTTAATATCTGAAAGGGCCCTTTATGACATTCTTTCGACCGTTTTGGTTGGCTTCGTTTCAAACTAATTATTGCGGAACACTTTCCGATGGGTAGATGATAAAGTTGTCGGTCAACTAGAATAAGCTCGGCTATTTATAGGTCTTTGATATTTTCATTTGGATCATCTTTTACTCCGTCGAAAATCGCTCTCCAACTGACTACCTATAAATGCTCAGTGCTCGTCTTCGTCAACAGTAAGATGCTTTTTCGTAGGGCACATAGGTGCAAGAACAAAGGAGTGGAGGTGGGATCGCTACCATGAAGTCCGGTCGAAGTAGACTTTTTTCCTTTGCAAGCAGTCCGTCATCCGGGCTGGAATGACCGCTGCCGGACTGAGTGCTGACTGGATGGGCATTTGTTGGTTTTTTAGTTGCTGTGAAGTTCATCCGAACGTTTGTGTCATGCTTATTGGTGCTTATTGGCATCGGCTGCACGACAGAATTTATTGAAATGCCGAAGATTTCGTCCGCAGATTACAAAAGTTCGCGCCGTTCTCACCTTGAACGTTTATCCATGAGAAAAGTCCGTAAGATCAACCAATGTGTTGCATATCTTCCAGTTTTAGAAGAAAGAGGACATCCTACCGCACGACTTAGTTGGCGTGCTGGTCACGAGAACCGTTTTTCAAGTTGCGACCAATTACGGTAGGGGTGAGCGAGGGTGAAGGTGTCAAGATCTACGACTTCCTCCAAACACTCCAACGGGTTACTTAAGGCGCTGATCACAAGCATGGGTTCCATTTTTAAAGTTACGCTAGGGTCTGGTAGGATACAGCGAATCAGTCAGAGATTATGTTACGTACGAACTTCGTCGAACTACGAGAAAAGGGAGAGGATGCTGATCACAAATGTGAGGACCCTTTCTTGGTGCAACGATTGCAGTGGGTATTGAAAGAAGAAGTGCTTCAGTGACATCGTTCTCTCCACTAGTCGGACTTATTTTCCAATTTCCTGTTTTGAGAAATGAAACAGCGCACATCAAAGTGACATTTATAAAGATGAAGATCATAATGCAACTCAACAGCCCTATAAAAAACCTAGGAAATTTTCATAATCTGGACATATTCCAGCTTGATCAACCGTAACCGCTCGAATTTTGGTGGAAACCCTAACAATGGTTTTCACCTTATAACGTGATGTGTCCACTTGTCCTCTTGGCGTGCCCACCACTAGCCCCCTGGGCTAACTCGATATTCTAGTAGCTGCCTCACTTTGTACATTATGTTGCATGTGTTTCTATTTCACCTAATATTTAAACGTGTATAAGGTGCTCCCCTCCTCCCCCTTACTGGGATTGCGCCCGAGTTTTTAGTAGCGATTCTTCGTATTGCCGCTCAGGGCGGCCCCAACAGGCTCCTACGACATCTTTTGACCATCCTCCTGACTTACCTGTAGCTTCCACGGGGTACCATAATCGGCCAAAATTTCAGAAGGGAATGACAGGTGGAGCTCGAATATCCCTCTATGGGGAAATTCCGAGCTTTGCAGTTGTGAAAGTATAATGGGGCAAATCATACACGTTAGGATCACTTTGACAGGTTTTACGTGCGCATGCGGGTTAACATCACAGGTTGAACACGTTCGACGGGTTGCGCAGGTCTGTGACTCACGACACACGGACGGACCGGCTCTGTCATGCGCCGTAGGATTTCTGTACGGAGCACCTCTGCGGCTTGCGTCGAGTTCGCGTTCGAATCACGGCCAGGCGGACCACGTCTTCGGCCCCAGGATTGGGAATCCGTCATGTGGTCCAGACTGAAGTTCACATTCCCCCAACGTATCCCCTTGAAGTAGGATGCATGACTCATTGTCAAACGGGGGTTGATTATTCCAGCCTTTGGGTTTATCGTCATCTGCTCGGTGTTCTTGTTTGCAATAGCAGGAAGGAGTATTTCAGATCTGAATGTTCTAATTGTCCTGTGATTTATATATGTACATCTTCACTGGATAAAAAGGGGACTGTGTTGTTAGGGTCGCCGTCACCGACTCGTCGAAAGTCCTCCAACAGCAGCGATGAAGTGAAACCGCCGCCGGAGTTCATTCCATTCCCGTATGAGAAGCTGTGTCCCAAGCTTCGCGAGCTGCTGGCGGCCAATTCTGAGGAAATCACGCTTGATAGGGACGATCTGGTAAGGTTTTCCATCCGGCAGCAGCTGTTTTTTTTTTTTGAATAGAACTACACAGCAACGGAATCTTATTTTTGAGTGATGCTGTTGATGGCGCTTGCCATGGAGGGATGCTGTCATTGCATAAGAAGATGGTCTTTAACTACGTCGTTCCACATTTTTTTAGATTGTTGTAGGTATTATCTACAGGAAAGGCAATGAATTTTTCTTTTGGCATCACAAGTTCGACCAACTCTTGCACTATGAGCTTTTTGGAGTATGGGTCTTGCTTCGTAATTCCTGGCGCTCAGAACTAGAGATTTCCAATGTTCCACCGCCACAATATCACATTGTTTGATAAACTTACAACAGAAAAAAACCCGTCTGGGTTATTGACCGTGGTTTCGAAGTGAAATTCAGGGAAATCTTTACGAGACCGAGTTGCCTATCCCTCTGCTAATCAGTCGCTGCAGCTAGTGATATTTGCTTGCATGCTTCTCAGGCGCAAATAGGTTCGGGGGGGGGGGGCTTCTGATGGGCAGAAAATTCCATAGAGCGTCGTAGCGTCGTTAATGTCCTTCATCCCTGGCTCCAACGTATAAAGCCTGTAGTAAGGGCGCTCAATGGTTAATAAAAACCATGTTTGAATCGTGCGGCTGCGGGCGTTGCACCCCGGACAACTCGGACGGGTTTTTGTCGGTTCTAAGTGTATCGGCGAGTTAACATCACCACGATGTGACTTAATCTTTATTGCTTCAACATCAGTTTCTCTTTGATCTGACGCTACAAGACTGGAGAAGTAACTTCTGGTTCGGCAACTCTAAAACAAAACTCTGGCATATCCCTAATGTAGGCGAATATGACGCACTCGTTAGGAGGCGATAATTACGCTATCGCTGGGAATCGGTTGCATGTGAGTTTCTTGACTAATTTCTCCCATTCCTTCATAGCTGCGGGGTAGATTTGTTGGTACTGGATGTGTCTAGGATGAGCAAAATTGCCTTATTCAAATTTTGTTTGAAATGTGAGTCTTGGCTTTTGGAAGTGATTGTGCTTTGGAAGTGGTACGGCACAAATTGAAATTAGTTAGTTAGTTTCCTACTTCTTCATATTACTCCAATATATTTGAACTCAAAGTGCATCTAAGTCACGTTAGTAAACTCAATTTTCGTCCGAGACGCGTACCAAAGTGGTCGGCTAGGCATTTTCAAACGTTATAGCATGCTCTTTAAGAAAGCTTTTTTAAATGTTTGCAGATAAATTTTGTGTTTGTTCCAGCTCGTTCTGCAACATGAATTGGAAAGAATGCTCGCCCACTCTGCTGATTATATGAGACGTGCTCATGGAGAGGTTACCTACCTAAATTCTGGAGATTACCCCGTTCAAGATTTGAAATTGAGGTTTGTTCTGTAAAAATACGCAGTTCTTAAGGTGCGTGTAATAACATTTTTTAGGCCCATGCCTTGTTACAAGTTGAGAGAATTCGTACCAGTGTCTCCAAAAACTACTCAGCAATTGCACGAAACGTTGGTTTCTGTTTAGTCGCTGAAAAGCCTTTGTTTTCTACCGATTTTGATGTTTTTTATGTTTTTTGTTTAAAGCTTATGCGGACTTCCTGAGGACGACACTGACGACGATGTGGATGTTTGGCCTCCGCCTCACATCCCGCAACGTTTCTGGACCTGGTGCAAGGTATGTTGCCTCGATTTGACTTCTCTGTGCTGCTAAAAGTGATGACTTCCCATTAAGGCTGACTTCTTGACGCCTATTGATGACGACTTTTTGCGTAGTTTCAAGGCTCTGCTGGTGGATAAGTACAGCACTGAAGTGCTCAAGTACTACTACGTTAACGGTATGCTTAAGTTCTCTGTTAGATTTAGCGGCACTAACCAGGAGACTATCTCAACGGTAGGTCGGAACGGCTCAAGTGTTGTATATGGGCAGAATCGCCTCTCTCGGGGAAACCCCAAAATGCAAATATCTCGACCCCAATACAACTCTGCACGGAGTTAGGGGCGACAGAAGTTGGGCCGTTGGCGGCGTTAGCCCTACGCCTACACGCGGAGAGCGAGCTCAAGTTGGCTGGAAATAGCGATCACAAGCGAGTAATGGTGGGGCAGTGCGTAGAGGGGCGGCGTAATCCACATAATCGCTGTTTCCAGCCAACTTGAGCTCGCCCTCCGCGTGCAGGCATAGAGATAACGCCGCCAACGGCCCAACTTCTGTCGTCCCTAACTCTGTGAAGAGTTGTATTGGGGTGAAGATATTTGCATTTTGGTGTTTCCCAGAGAGAGGCGATTCTGCCCATATACAACACTTGGGCGGTTCCGACCTACCGTTGAGATAGTTTCCTGGCAAGCCGGTTGGTGTCCGTTGCACACCGGCAAGCTATCTTGAAACGGATAAGTTAGATCAGCCGGACCCCGGAGTTTTTTCCTTGCCTAGGTCCGCGTCCGCGGAGGAGAGCACAGAAACCGTGTTTATGTGAGTGTTCCACGACTATGTACAACCTCGGCGCGGGCACCAGCCCGCTAAGTACAGGGTGGCCCATAAGTTCTGAAACAAAAACCTAGTTGTATAAAAAGACCAGAAATGCGCCAGATTTCGTACAAGTTCAAACACTATTTGCCCACACTGTGTACACTATGGTGGAGCAGTATTGTTCATAACGGGCCATTCCTGGCGTGATAAGCCTTTAGATCGTATGAGTAGCTCTACAGCCCGCGTCGTTCAGGCTGGGTATTCAGCCGCCGCTGCATTTGATGAAAATTTTCTCGAAGCTGAGCGATCCCAGAAAGGTCAAAATAACAATGCACTTAATACTAGCTCTGGGGAGTATGATGATATGCAAACAATGGCTACGCATGACAGCTCTTCGTCTTACACGATTTTCCAAAATGTCCTCCCTCACACCCTAGGTTTTTGGGTAAAAAGAGTGAAAATCAGTAAAAATGTTTGCTCGATGGGCACAAAAAGATAATTTTCTGGACCCAATCGCGTTGTTTAAAGGCGAGATGCACACTCCGGTAAAACGATGATTCTAATGTCAAGAAGAAATGGACGTGCTAGCGGTTCACCGTCCATCTGCCGAACATCGTACCTACAAAAGACTAGCTGTGGAATTCCTGCAGTTTTCGATTTTTGGTTTTTGTTTACGCATCATTTTAGAGAAAAGGATTTGCCTACATAGCGTAGAAAAATTATTATCCGTTATCTTCTCATGGAACAAAGGAGGAATAAAATTCCGTAAGAGGCGCTCCGACACGTGCTGAAGAGCTACCCATACGATCTAAAGACTTTTATCACGCCAGGAATGACACGTTATGAATAATACTGCTTCACCATAGTGTACACAGTGTGGGCAAATAGTGTTTGAAATTGTACGAAATGAAATGTCTTCCGAATTCAGAAGCTTGGAAGCGCTTGCAGTCGTCGCTGTGTCGAGCATGAAGAGGCTATGCATATGGCAGATTCCTTGTTCTCCGTATGAATTCCCTTACGGCTCCCTTCTTGTTGGTTAACCGTTCTGGTCCCGCCTCCAGGTCCTTTCTTCCAGGTGGATCCCTCCCCTCCACTCGGGATCCTCCATACTACTCTGCCCCAATTAAGTAGCCCTCCCACGCTCACGACACGACGATGACGATTGAACGCCCATTGCGCGACATCGGTGTCACATCTTTTAAATCCGGTCTCCCTTAATGGTAATGGATCCCCTTGCTGACCCTCCTTACTGCCCCCCCCCCCCCCCCCCCCCCGATTGGTAACTCTCTACTGGTCCCTCCTTATTGCCTAAGGCTTTGTTTAGTGCGCATGCGACGCGCGACGCGATGCATGTGTAGTGGCCAAATTGATCGAGCGACGCGATTGATCAATTCGGCCACTACACATGGCATCGCGTCGCGCGTCGCGCGCACACGAAACAAAGCCTAAACCCTTCTTGGTGCCACCTCCTGGCCTGCTTCATTGTTCCCCCTATTTATTTAAAGACGTGGAATGTAATCACACGTGTAAAATTAAGAAACCGAATGAAAATAAACATAAACAAATAGCTACACAGTAACGCCTGGACAAACAGTGAACAAATAACTGCAAATTGATGTCTGCTAACTGTAACCAAAACAGTACAATCAGGGACAAGTTCCAGAAAAAAGACTAAGAATTACAATAACAGGTCACTTCTCAATAAGTTTACGGAAGCCCTGAACAGACAACCCCAACGAAATTTTTTCATCACTTAGTAACGTGTTGAATTGGCTGAGGTTCCTATATGTGAAGAAATTTGTCCTAATCTTTGTCTTTGCAACCGCGACATTAAGCCGTAGTTTACCTCTCATAGATCTAGTCAACGGTACACCGAAAAACGAAAGTGGATTTATGGAGAGCCTCTGAGTTAATTTTGAACATCGTGGTGAAATCAGCCTTTCTTCTACTAGCCAGCGTTGGAAGGCCAAGTGCTTTTGCCCTTTCTAGGCCATTGGGCAGCTGCAAGTAGTTGGCATCATAACATCTCAAATATAGCTTTCGAGTAAAACTATTCTGAACGCTTTGCAAGAAATCGATATCCTTTTTTTTGCACGGATTCCAGACAGTTATTCCAAACTCCAGTATCGGTCGAACGTAGGATTTATAAACCCGTAAATATACTTGAGGATCCTTCGATTGTAGAAGCCTGAACAGAGTGTAGATGGTGTAGTTCGCTTTCCCCGCAAGTGTTCGGTAGTAACTGCCGAAGTCCAGGTTAGTATTAATCAAGAAACCTAGGTCTCGAACTTCCGCTACAGGCATGAAACTTGTGGTTTGTAGTTTGAATGGAACCGATGTCTCACCCTTCGGACCAAATAGCATGCACTTGGTTTTCTCCGCTGATAATGGAAGCTCCCACTGTTTCGACCATTGGTCGACATACTCAGTTGCTGCTTGTAAATCACTAACATCATCCATCCCTTTGATACACTTGTAAATCTTTATGTCGTCTGCGTATATCTTGCATACCACACCAAAACGCGAAATGGCAGTAGGTAACTCATACGTATATATAACAAATAGCAGAGGTGATAGGACTCCGCCTTGTGGCACACCACTGCACGCAAGACATGAAGGTGAGAACTCGTCTTTAACACGTACTTGGTAGGTCCTATCGACCCTCCCCATCACGATGCCTCCTCCAGGTGGCTCCCTTCTGTAGTCGTATTTATGAACGGTCCCGGGATCTTCCCGGCTTCCCACGGGAAGCGATCGAGGCGAGAGAGAGAGGCGAGAGATGATATCGCTATAATATCGCTTATCTCCCGTTCCCGCCGCTTCATAAATACGGCCTCTGGTCGCTGTCGTTTCTCCACCCTCGAAGCCCCCTTCTACTCTTACCCCTTAGTGATCTTCTCATGCTAATGGCACGAAGTCGGCTTCTGAAACTGGACGCTCAGAAACGCGAGGTGCTGCTGTGTTAAGCAGTAACGGTCTACTTTCCCCTGCTGCAACAACATCCCACGTTAATAGCAAAATTTGCCCGCGCTGCAGATGATGAGGCGTATCTCACTCACGTTAGATCACTCGACCGCCGTCGCTGTGGATGATGCGACGTATCTCACTCACGTTAGATCACTCGACCGCCCCCGCTGTGGATGATGCGGCGTATCTCACTTAGGTTAGATCACTCAAACGTCATCGACCGCTAACTCAATTATATATTGGTCAATTCCTTGCTTGGTATCTAACATTACCTTCCATACTTCCTATGCATATATTCCACTAGGTGGCCAGGTGCGTGTTCAGGAAGAGATTTTCATCAGCTGCCCTCCCTACGATAGTTTGAATTTGCTACAAATTTTTGATGGGACCCTTGACTACGTGATGAACGACCCTTCATGACCAGGCATAGACACAACAACTACGAGAGCATATGATGGCACCAGTCAACAAGTCGAGCATGGGTGGCCACTCAATCTCACCTAGCATCTGCGCCACATATTGAAAGAAGGGCAGCAGATCGGTGCAAATGTCCAGTTGAACCCTGTGCCTTCGAAGGTGTGCAACTAGACACACTGATGATGACGGGCAGGTAGCTACTGCAGTCCCAGCAAGTCAGCCAGCATAGGTCACCTCCCCATTCTAGCAGATCGCTAGACGAAGGCACGTTGGTCTTGAAACTCGTCTGGCGAGCCGACCCTATTAAAAAATGTTAAATATAGAGAAATTTTTTTTATTGAAGATAAGGGGTGCAGAGATATCTTCCGAAAAGTTGATCACGATGATTCGCCGTGACATGAGTGTACGTCCTCCTGACTATGTGGTTGTCATGGGTAAATCTGAATCGGCATTATTGAACTTTCACAACCCCTAGCCCCTAGGTTGAGGTCGAGAAGGAGTAGAAAGAAAAATTCACCCAAACTTTGCCTAAGGAGGTTATCTGGGGCGCGGATCACGAATATGATATCCATTTTTGAAATTTCGGCCGACCACGGTAGTTTAGCACGTGTGAACTCGATCCCATAGTAACTTTGAGCGCCCATTGCCCTTTGGTTTGAAGGACTTTGCAAAAACGGAACCTACTTTTCTACTACTTGAAAGGTGGAGACTCTCATTGTGGTATTAATTTTCGCCGCTCAGACATACGTGCGTGTGCATGCGATCCCATAGTAAACTCAGAGGGTCCCTAACTCCTTGGGTTCAAGGACTGGAGGATTGCAAAATGGTACCCGCTTTTCTATGTGAAGGGTGGAGATTCTCATAGTGGTATTCATTTTTGCCGTTCAGACAAACGCCTGAAACAGTTTCCTGATTAGATCGCATCTTCGATCTACACTGGTCGTGCGAGCCAGCCACAATATAGTTTCCGTTCGTTTCCTTATGTTGTCATCATGATCCAGAAGTTGTTGCCGTTCGAGCTTGGTGACGTTGACGAGCAGCTTGGCTCGTTCTCAACTGCAATGACAGTTGTGTCAGCCGTGCGAAGAAGGTATCTGGCCACGATGTTGGTGGTCTCCCACAAGGGCGTTTGACGACCTCTAGTATCCACTCTGGTGCTCTCCGTCGATCGGTGGTCCTTTCTGCTCATGATGTGGTCGATCCATCGGCATTTAGCCTTCTTCCTGCAATTCGCTTGGCCACAAAGATGAGACATTCTTCCCTTGTCGGAGCTGAAAAGACCGGCTCAATGTCGAGTTCGCCTGTTGTAATTCAGATGGAATCGTTCTAGCGCTGTGTGCGCGGTCCTTTGCGTTCTTATCGTGATAACAAGGCCGGTCCACATCGCCGCGTAGTGGGGCGCAAGGAGAGCGGTCGAGTCAAATCAGTTTAGTTGGGGATCCGTCAAGTGGGTTGTGACCTCAAGGCCCTCAAAAACGGTCCGTGCAGCTCTTCTATCAAGCTCGTTTTTCATACTGTTCTCCGTGTTCATCGAACATGCGAGGTACGCGTAGGTGAGATCTGAAAGAGTTGGGAGCCTTCCAGGTTAATTCCTTCTCCCTCACAGTAGACGTTCTTCATGAACAGTGTCTTCCTCCGATTGATTCGTGTCTTCTTCTGGTTGGTATGTAGTTAGAAGAGAGTAGACATTCAAAACCTAGTAGCACACAGTACACAGGCCTTCGAGTCTACGTATCGCTTGTCTGCTTAACCATCTCGTCCGACCGCAGTCCTAGAAAAAGCCCTTTCAATATGCGTGTGGCTAAAAGTTACTTTAAATCTTTGTAGAGCCCTGGAAACACCGAAAGAGGCACTGTCGGTCGCGAATTGGCTCAGCTGATCTTCCTAGTCCGCGCACCACACGACGATCAAGTGCTGATATTAACTTTGTGGAAAAGAAGTGCAAAGAAAAGGAAGAAAAAATGTAAGACTGAATTTGTACATGTGTTAGTGAGGTTTTTACGGCAAGAACTATTTTCTACTATGTGTCTTCAGTCAACAGTCCGCTCGGAAGATCTCGGGTACACCCAATATTCGATCGTCGAGGGGGTCAGAGTCCAAGCTTGCACCGTTGATCAACGACGTAGTCTGTGCTGCCAATCGAGAAATGCGCAGAGATGATAATACGACTCCTGTTCGGAGATCGTCAATAAGGCTGCATTCTCGTGACGACCACGAGGACGATCGAAAAAGTGGGTGATCTATGATTTTTTCTCTATATGTAGTTCATCCACCCATGTTTAGATTCAATCAAGAGCGAGCCTTCTGCTTGGTATGGAGGTGATTCTAACGGAGGTGAACATCACGGATCCAACCACATCAATGGTTTCAACTCACGGTCGCCCATAATCAGTCGATGTCAGTTTCGCGAAAATTTGTTGAAATATAGTTTCTTCTTCTGGGCGCGTGTAGCGCAGTCGGAGGAGGCGCCGACTGTCGCCTGCACCCGATACCGGTACCTGGTTCGGATTTACCTCCAGGCCAACCAAGCCCTCTATCCCTCCGGGGTCGGTGAATTGATACCAGACTTGTCTGGGAAGGATAAAGCGCTGACTTGTTCATCGGCTGGCCACCGCAAGTCATGTATGGCCAAATGTGCATTCAAATCGCCTTCACGACATCCCATAGAAGTAGAATGCGTGGCGCATCCCAAAAGTGATTGAGTAACGCTGTCCTTTATCCTTTATCCTTTATCCTTTATAGTTTCTTCTATTGCTCCTAAATAAATGCATCAACTTTCTAGTGCACTCCCCAAAGATAAAGAGAGAAGCAAAGGAAGACGATGACGAGTGGGATCGACCAGGTCCCAGCAACTCTCATCCCTCACGTAGCCTCACCAACGGATGTTGTAATGGAGAATTGAAGACGAGGCTTAGACGAAATGGGGAGGTACGTTGCGCGTGTTTTATTGTATTTTTGTTGTATCTTTGGAATGATTTATTTTCCTGTTGTATATGCATTCCCTTGTTTCTTCTTTGCATTTTTTTTAGCATCAAAGCATAATTAGCTGTCAAGTAAGAGGGCTTTTATACTTGCGCCGCCGTGTGGCATGGCGCGATGTCCGGCATAGCTATAGATTTTCGCTCCGCCCGGGGCGCCGCATCGCTTTTATACTCCGTCGCCTCAAAACCCATTTGATGGAATTTTGGGTTACTGTATTCGGCGAGTCGCGCAGCTGAAGGGCAGGGCGCGGCGTGATGAGACGCTTCATTCTTGACGTGGACTCAGGATTTATTAAGAATTCTAGAACGTAATTGGATCTTTGGAGCGGGCTTCTCTTGAATTGTACTCTACTAACGTACTTCCTATTCAGTTATCGTCCATGTCACTGCTCTTGGCATTTCTTGTTTTTGCCTTTGGAATGCGCTACGAATTCGGTTTCTACAAGATGTTACGGAGGCAGTTTGAATACGCATTTGTTCTAAACCAGGAACGTTCCTTGAGAAACGTGGATTGAGTAGAACTGGTAGTTGACAAAACTGCAACCATATAGGAATCAGTTCCATCGCAATGGAATTGAAGGCAAAGAACGTAGAAGTGACACTTTTACCCAATCCGAATAGGATCGTCATCTTCTAACACATTTGCTCAAGCCTGGAGCGGCTGGTAGAGAGGCTCTATGTTGTTACAGGATGTTTTGTTGCGATCAAAATTCTTGCGCAAGGTGGGACTCGAACCCGCACCTTCTGCTTTCCGGGCAGCGATGTTCGCCTTGCACCACCGGCGCTGTTTGACCGCACGTAACATCCGCGATATCCTCGAGCACCCACCCGTGATACGAGACTAGGTTCGAGTCCCGCCTGGCGCAAGAGTTTTGATCGCAACAAAACATCCTGTAACAACAGGATCGTCATCTTTTGTCAAATTTCGGGTTCGCTCCAAATGCAACATCAAATCTGTGCCGTATACCGTATATTCCAAACTACCGTGCTAAGGACTTCTACAGCTTTGGAGCAAAAGTGGTCCGAACACTCTTATGCACCTGCAACCGTAGCTGGGCAACGCTCTCTCGTACCTCGACTTCCCTTCCACATTTCGAGTCCTGTCGACTCGACCTTAACTAGGGACCTTTCTAATTTTGTGTTCTAGGTAGCTAAACTAAATAGTAGATGGTTTAATTGCGTTATTTGGCATGCAACGTTCTCCAACCTGAAGGGCAGCTAAACTTCAAATAGAACAGCTACTGCTGCGACGATGGGAATTCGAAGGATGGGCAGGAATCTATGCAGAAAAAAGTCGGACATGATCTATTCCTACTACTTCAATCCAAAGAAGTTCGATTCAAAGCAATCTTCTACGGACTGTTCCTTCGGTCCGACTGCTGCCGACAGGGACGGCTAGTGACGCCGTTATCCGCGTCTCGCTGCAGTGTGCGCTAGAACGCGAAAGTGTGCACCATCGGCTTTCGTTACACTCTTTCTACTAGCGCAAAAAAAGGAATCAGTAAAATGTCTCTGCCTCAGCTTGTAGATTTGAGAAATACGAAGGTTTATTAATGTTTGCTAAGGTGCTTTCCAATGGCATTACACGTGAACTATGACAAGCGAGTGGAAGAAAGGTGACGGTCAAGTGTAGAACAAAGTGAGATTTAAGGGAAAAGTTACGGATTAGTGCGACCTTGACCAGTCTTTCAAGCCTAGCAAAAGTCTCGGCAATCCCTGAATACTCTTCAAACGCTTGATAACAAGCCCAACCGTTCAAAGGAAAGAATTCCGGGAACCGTCTTCCGAACGCTTATTTAATAAGAGTTCGTAAATAGTGTCTGGAAACTGTAGAAGCTTACCTATCACATCGGGAACAGTGCAGTAGAACAGGTACGAACACTTCACTTTGGCCGCTGCCGCAGTGCAACTCTGACCCTCCGTGCTATGCTTTATCGTAGCTGTCGCGCTGCCGCTGCGGAGTGTGCAGGCGGCTCTGCTTGGCTCACGTGTGAATCATGAGCTCACGGTCGCGATGAACGTGCCTCCAAGCACGATGACGGCTTACGAATTCTATAGGGACTGAGACGGACTACATCATGCTAAGGCCGATCGCATTGACAAGTTTTAGAGGTTACGTCGAAGCCTATTGTGAGAATTTATAAGAAGGAAAGATTTTTTTCAAGAAGTGAAGAAGGTAATCACGGCTCATATCCTTCAAGCAGATAACATAACTTCTCGAACCACACTCCGGAGCTGTCTAAAGATGAGCGAAAACTCTCCCTCCCCCTCTCTGGAACTTTCGGAGCCTGACTAGACAACTGAATGTCCTCATAATACTCGTAATAGAGGTCCACCAACGCTTCTAATGGTTAGAACTTCCCCACCTTCTTTACGACAGTGGAGTGGCATGAATCGAGACATACCCATTCAGTGTAGTAGATTTTCTAAGACAGCTCGAAAAGCTATAGAACTTAATTGAGATGAAGAATGTTGGTCATATGTGTCTCTGCTTCCTCTCCATGAGCTCATGAACATATTCCATTCTCAAAAATAAGATCTTCAGTATAATGAAGAGTGCATGAAGCATCTCACAGATCACAAAGTATTATACAATTTGTAATTCTTTTTCCCAATCTTCGTTTCAGACGAGAAATAAACATCCACAGTGTTCAAAGTTGCATCCGCTATACGCATTTCATCTCAAACTACCTTAGTAACCCGCTGTCCTTTCCTTGAATGACCTAATTATCAGTTTATCAGTTTAATATATTTGCAAAAGGCAAATATCATAGAGAAACAACAGCTACTCAACAATTCTAATAGAAACAGAAGGCAGTAAAGCAGAGAAAAGCAACTAAAACAAGTATGAAGAAAAACAAAAACGCTGACTGAAACTGAAAGTCGGTATTACATGCCAAATTAGTCAGTTTCAAGAAACGTCATATCTGAGCAATGATTTGCTCACAGTCTGCTTGAATTGCTCAGGAGTTAAGAACTTTGAAGTATTTTTCGTGACCCTGAGGTATGCACTACCAGCTCTATAGCTGAACGAGTTGGCATATACTCTGGATTTTGGTCGGGGCAATATGAGTTTTAGATTGATTCTAAAACTTCAATTGATTGTAGATTCTAGATTGTAGCCTAATCGGAACCAACTGAGTGTTATTGTTGAGTCAAGTTATCGTCATTCCGGCAGATTCTACGGTATTGAAGCGGCAGTGCTGTGAACAGAGTCCGCAGCGCAGCAAGCGCAACGCCGCAACGTGCCGCACGCGACGAGACACCGGTGCCGAATAATGGCAACCAGCGAATCGTCGCGAGTGCAAAACATGCAAATCGTTGAAAACCGAGCGATCGCGCCGAAATCTGTTCATATTTTGCGTCGGCGACTGAAGCGACTGGGGCGCCGTGTGGAGTACGTAATTAATTGCGAACACCACACTAATTCCGTCGCTCCAGTCGCTCCAGTCGCTCTTGTTGCTCTTGCCGCTCTTGTCGCCTGTTCATACTTTCCGGGCGCTGCCGTCGCTTTCGTCGCTGTTGTCGTTGCCGTCGCGAAGTGTGAATATGGCCTAACACTCCCTGTTCTAACTGAAATTCTGCCGCTCGATGAATTGCGCGCCGCAGCGGGAGTATAAATATGTCACTAAGAGGGGTAGCGCTTGAGCAGCAGTTATGAGACGAAGAGCACCCAAATATGCTCTGGATTGGCAAACGTTTTGTTTATTTACTTACTTTCGAAGCACGGGTCATGGTCGTATGCTTTAAATGCGTAACGATTAATACAACACGCTTTATGTGACGAGCCTTTTCAAGGCAGGTTTGATGATTACCGCTATACTTGGTTTGGTTGCAGATGCGTACATTTTGCTGTTCTCTAAATAACTGCTGGTTGCAGGTTAAGCCTGACAATGGGACATGCGCAGCTGCGTCCGGAAATCTCAGCTCACCGTCGTCTTCGGCTGTTTCTAGTCTTGTAGAGGAAGCAGAGATCGAACGGCACTATCGTGAAATTGGTAGTCGCATCGTCAAAATGCTTGTTGAAAGAGGTACAAAACGATTTCATTGTTTTTGTTGATATAAATTCCAGCTAAACTAGCTATTCTGTTTAGGTTTGATACCTTCTTCCACTGAGCATGTCTATCGTGAAATTGCCACAAGTTCGGAGTTGCGTGACGTAGCAATAAGCCACGAAGGGAAAGAAGAGGACGATGATTCTGATCTGGTACGTCCGTGTTCACCTAGTACGATAATTTTTGGACGTGTGTAGGGCTTTTCCCTCCCAACGTTTCACTCTTCGTGGTTTCATTCATACTCTCCTCTTAGTGCTATTATTATTCTATTCCAAAAAATGTAGCAGTGGAAATGTCGGATATAAATGACATGGAGAGTACACCTATACTTTTACAGTTTTAAGAATTACATTTTCAGTGAGCTTTCTCATCTTAAAGCTTAGGCATTTTCGTTATTTACCTTTTGTGTTTTTTACCACCTTGACTTTTAGGTGCAATCCTTGCTGAAGGTTGACATTTCGAACCAAGCCCGCCTCAAGAGATCTAATGTTATCCAGAGGCATTAGATTTGCGTTGCATCCGCCTAAGAGCTCCATTCACACTAGAATTTCTGACCCAAAAACTTGGAATCTGGAGAACTAGCAAGCAAACAACAGTACACACAGTATTAATATCTGCCATTCGCTGTCGTGATAATCATCACTGCCCCGACTGTATGTTCAGCTAGTGTGTTAGAATGTTACGGTGTCGTTTACTAGGTAGGTGTAGCATGGTATCGTAGAAGAGCTGGTATGATTGTGCTTCCCATCACGGCTGCACTTCCCTCTGCCAGGAATCCGCTGTGGGTAGAGGCCCGCTCGTAACTGCAACTATCGTGGATAAGGAAGAAGATATGAGACGCGAATCACTTCGATTTGCTTCGGAAATGGACGCCGAAAGCGGGCATGCTACCTTTTCAACAGCACTAAAGACAAAGAAGAGGTTTAATTCTTTCGCACTTCAAAAAGATTACACATTCCATTCATCTGCGATAACTTCATCGTTGTCATCTGAAGGTGAACTCCCGCATCGTGATGTGCTTTAATGGCCAAACTGGGAGTTCTGCATTGGTAAACGACAATGTAAACGTTCTAGCACTGTGCGATTTAAGCGTCCTGAATTAAGAAATGGGACACCTTCGTTTCTTCAGAGAAAGTTGTTGATAACTGCTCCAAGAGTAACAGAGCTATTTCTTTTATTTCTAGGACGAGGTTTCGGAGGAATTGTTCCGATGTCAGATGGAGCTACAGGAATTAGAACCTAGATTACGCGGTGTCATTTCCCATTGCTGGAGTAAGGTGCAAGGAGAGTTTGCTTATTGGGAGACCTCGAGGCAGCTAGACGATGCCGACAAGGACGTAAGTTTTGGCCGTCTTAGTTTGTTTTCAGAATGAATAGGCGACCGCGACATGTTTTCTCGCTAGCGTTGTTTTGAATTCGGGTTTTGAATATGTTTAAACGTTAAATATTTCAAGTTTTGCTTGGGCTTTTGATTCTACAAGAGACGCGGGGGTTGGAAGCTAGAAAGGAAATGGTTCAGGGTTCTATAGCAGCAATCTGCAACACAATACTTGTAAGTTGCACGTATTTACGGCACTGTTTCTCTTTCGCTCTAGGACCTTTTCATACTCCGCGACGGGTGCGACTGAACCGCTTTTGGAAAGCGTACGAATCGATTAATGCCGAGCCTCCACATGGCAAAAATCTACGTGTATTCTTCCTTCAGGCGACCAGTCGCATCTATCGCTCCCATCGCGTACTATGAACAGGATACTACTGTACACGAAAGGTTTCGAGCCTAGGGTTAGCTGTAGGGCGTTCGACATTCCAGGCTCAATCTTTAAAATGAACTCGCCAACGATCATTTCGTCGAATGTGCAGTTTTCTGTATGAACTTCTCCACGAGTAAGGATTCGATCTCTTCACATGTTCTCGGATGTTTCAACGCAGTCAAAGAATGCAATATAGCCACATCGCTTCAGTCGCTTCATGGGCAAGTGCGCGTTAACAAGGACATCAACGCCGCCTATTCCATTGTTGTTGCATGTTTTAAGGAGCACTTACGAGGGATGTCCCTGAACATGGTCCGGAGATTCTGAACAAGACCTATATGATTTTGTAGGGCACCGGACAAGGATCACAGAACTATGTTTCGTTTTTGTTAAATGCTCCTGGGTGGTCCAAAAATGGCAAAAAATCGTTGCAGGGCGGGCTGATAAGGCAAAAGTGGCACCTGGAATGGCCCTATCGTGCTCAGAGCTTGACCTACAAAAGGTTTGGGGCTCAAGTTAAAGTTAGGTTATAGACTTCCTACACTTCCTAGACGAAGCTGCGGTGTACATTCAAGTAATTCATTCGCAACAGTGTCGGCAGCAAGTGGATGGCTGAGTGGATAAGGAGGCGAACTTACAGGATGGGAGGTCGGGTGTTTGATTCCGGAGTGTCCGTGCGACTTGCTCTGTGGAATACTCCCGTTTTTGCAAATAGAGAGTACATTTTTGCTTCGGTAGGGTACCTTATTCGCTTCCTAATCCCGCTTTCAACCTGTTGTCAGATGTGGAAGAAGCTAGTTTTATCGTGTGGGGTAAAGTCGAGCGTCCATTAAACCACGCTTGTCTCGCTGAGGAAGCCCCCACTAGACCATATGACCTCTTTGGAATTTTATCAATTAGTTTTGCAAGCGTTTCTCGCTGTACCCGTTTCTCATTTCCGAACACGACGGACGAATAATGATTTGACCAATCATCAAGACACGCTCATCGTTCTTCGGATTTGCTTACAGACTGCTTTTTATTCTTCTCACAACTTTCACTATTGTAGCTACCTCTTACCAAGTACAGCATATTTTATCCAACTCATACGATTGGACGCGTTGCTGTGTATTTCTTCCTCGCCACTCTCATATACACTTACGCGAGACGGGTCGGATAGGAGCATCTGCATTCACTCCCTTGACTCTGGAGGTCGATAAAAATTCGTACGAGATCCATCTCTAGGGTTATTTGGGATGCAGATCACCAATCTGGCAACCACCTCATGTGAAACGATGGATGGCAGAACGTTGCGGTCGGTATGTGTATATAAAGGGGTGAACGGAATGATCGGCACTGCTGCCCTTCACGACTCCAGAGGTCGAGGAAAGAACGAGGGAAAAAATTTCACCCTCACATCGCCACGATGGTTATTTGGGGTGCTGATCACGGATATGGTACCTATTGTTAAATTTTCGGTCGGCTACGGAAGGTTACGATAGATAAAATGGAGATAGAAATAAAGATAAAATGGGTGAGTAAAGGTGCCTACGTTAGCAGGATCGCTTTCTTCTCCAATGTGGTCAGACTCATTTTCCAACCTTCGACTTCAACCTCCGATGGAAAGTAGTACAAGCAAAATGGTAATTTAGAAAAAGAGTGACAGATTCGTGGTTAGCAGTTTAAATAATTCCCATCGGCGAAGCCTGGGCGAAATCAGTGGCCATCACTTTATCACCCTTAATCATCACTAGCCAATAATACGGTAACCTACCGTAACCAAAATGTGCCCTTTATCTGGAAAAACGGGGGAGCACTCCACAGAGCAAATCGCACGGACACCCACGGAATTAAACCCCGACCCCCCCCCCCCCCCCCCCGTAAGTCCGCCTCCTTACCCACTCGGCCATCCACTTGCTGCCGACACAGTTGCGAATGAATTACTTGAATGTACACTGCAGCTTCGTCTAGGAAGCGTGGGGAATCATCATATTACTATAATCTAACTTTAATTTGAGCTCCAAACCTTTTGTGGGTCAAGTTCTGAGCACGTCACTTTTGTCTTATCAGCCCGCTCTGTAACGATATCATTTTTTCCCATTTCTGGACCAACCAGGGGCAGTTAGCAAAAAAGAAACAGTTCTGTGATCCTCGTCCGATGCCCTACAAGACCATGTAGTTCTCGCTCAGAATCTCCGGACCGAGTTCAGTGACCTCCCTCGTTAGTCTGAGTCGTAAGCCCCACACTGGGGCTTATCTTTCCGCAGTATCCTGGCTTTTCATCTTCAGGAAGTGGGGATTCCTGGTGTAGAGATCCGCGGAGATCTATTCTGAGATTCCTTTGTTGAGGGACTTCTGGTCAAAGTTTGTTGTTAATTGTTACATATTGATTGATTCAAAAGAATGAATGCATTTTGCATTTGAATGGAATGATTTTAGCAAGTTAATGGTTTTTTGTTCAGTTATTTCGACTCGGTGTTAACATGTACCGTGACCTTCCGACTCGGCGTGTTCCGACAAATGCGGAGATGCCAACGTTGCGAACTGCCTTGCAACGACGAAATCAGAAAGCTCGTCAGCATTATGGTCGATTATATAAGAGACTTCCCAAGTATCGGAAGCGCAGTAGGTAGTTGGAGTACTTCCCCAAATCTACCGTCTTCTCGGAAGCGCCTCGTGATCACTGGTTATCGATATGTTTGAGCGCGTGATGTATGAATTTCGTTTCTCCCACCAGTAGTGTTCTGTGTTCACTCTTCATCGTTTTCATGGTACTGATGTTCAGTTCTTATTTATTCCTTAAGTATTTAGTGTTGTGCGGTCCGTACAGGTTTATAGATAACGAGTTTTATTCTCCCTTTTTGCTTCAAACTACTTTCTTGTCACATCCCATATCTACGGGCTTACTGCAGACGTGGAGCAAACTGTTTACGAAGACGCACGAGCAGGTTTTTATCATGCCTGAAAATTGCTAGTTCCCATCCTTCACGGTTCCCTTCATTTTCGTGTAATTTATTTGTTCTTGTCGGTCGGCCTAGTTACATGCTATTCACCGTAAGCTGCTCTATTTACCTACCTAGACTATTCTGGATGTTACCCAGTTAGTTCCTAGCTGTCCGTTCAGCTCACCGAAGTCATTGTGGTGGCTTGGCCGCTTTACTGATGATGGGTGGTTGTTGTTGGCCCTCCATGTTTGTGGCTAGAAAGATAACAGGTAGCTGTAGTGCCGTGTGAATGGTGTAGCAAGGGTGGTTCAGAGACTGAATAGCTTTTGCGAAGAATCGAGAAACGAAGGCCGGATTATGAAAAAGGAGAACGAGCAGAGGAACTACACCCGTCTGGAGGAGGAAGCCCGCATTTTTAAGGCTGACGCAGATGTGCTGGACAGCTCCAAACATTGAGACTCTTGCTCACTTTAATACTTAACTTTTTAGTGACGCGTGAATTTTACTACTCCTGTCTCGTCCACATTTGTGGTTTAGATGTTCACCCGCGCCCGTACTTCCCTGTATTTCCTTCTAACATTTAGGTTTGTTCGTTTGAGACCCTGAAGGTTTACTGCCACTACTGGATTGGGTTGACATCGCAAGTCACTGTCTGCTTAAGGCTCCCTGCACCTTTGCGATTTCTAGTACACTTCTGGCTTATTCCCCCTGTATTAGGTCTTAACAAGAAGTCCTTCATGAGCCGTGAGAACTCGCCACGATTCAGAAGTTTTTTCCACACATCTCATTGATCTCTCCGAAGGATCCCTTCTTTGCTGACTTCTAGGAACCTGTTTTTGTATGAAAAATCTCGTGCTTACCTCTTCCTCAGCGCGATAGGCCAGCTGTTCCGCAAATGGTCATTTGATTTCTCTATACTTTCATGTTTGTTCCTCGTTGCAGTTCTGTATCATGTTCGCACAACGTTCAAGTTCATGCCTAATGTACCCTTCTGTTTGTCTAGCTGTACGCATTCTGTATATATGTTCGCTGTCGTTTTACACTGTTAAATAGCTCATTTCCGCTCTGAATGTAGACGTTGTCATGCACTAATTCGTTTCCAATTTTTGCCAACGACTGCACTTCTGAGTGATTTGCGATGTGGACTCGAAACCACATGTTGCAGTGTGTGGTTTCACTGCATAAATAGGTACTGATCTCTCAACACACATAGTTGCTATCCTAACTGTGTTTGTACTACATTGTGTTGCTGTACGGCTATTGGGATTTGTACATATTAATAAGAGTTTGAATCATTTGTAAGAAACTTTAATAAATTCTAGTAATTTGATGTCATGATCCCTCACAAGGTAAAAGCCACAGTTATTTTTGGCTCTCTGGATCTGCGTTCGTTGATCTCAGAATTACAGGATGGTGTTCTGTGAACGTCATATTTATCTTCCGATGTCCAATGAACATCTGCCATTGTGCTTCCGCAACCTGGGAGTTTCGTAAATATTGGCCGAATTCTGCCTGCGGGATTTTTTTTTTGTGGTCCCAGCCAAGAACTTGACATGCATTTTGAGACTGCCGTTGATTACGGAAGGGGCGTGGCCTCGCCCAAACTTCGCGTTGCTTCGAGTAATGCTGGTCATGAATCCGATACCTGCTGGTGTTATAGTGGAGTGCGATGAGCTACCATACATGCCGGGAAAGTCAAAGTCACAACATTCGCTCGAACTTCACCTAGTAGATTACTTGGTGGTGTCGATCGCGAAGACTGTGGATCGTTTTTTTTTTTTTTTGGTTACGCGAGCTATCGCTTGGTGTTTAAAAACAGCCAATTCAAGCATCCCTTTCTGCACTTACTCGGTCTTCCTCCAAGCTCCTATTTTGATAGAAGAATTGTACGATGGTAGAAAATTATATTTGAAAATGCAAGCTGATACGGGATCGGTACGCTCCTCATAAAATCATATTGGAAGTTTGGTTTTGGAGCCATGTACTGGAAGCGAAGCCGGGTTGTTGGAACAGAATTTCTCAAGAAAACTGTAGTGAATTTCACGTGGATTTCATTTCTCGAAACGAATAATGGTAAAACCTAAAGGATTACCAGTAAAGCAGGCCCAACTTCACTCGCAAGGAGAAGATCTCAAGCGCTTGACTGTTCCACTATTTCCAGATATAATGGATTATCGTGTACGAATAGCGTTGTTTGCCATTACCGTGGTTTGCTCCGTTCAAGGTGAGGTTTGAAATTCTAAAAACACTGCGCTTGTATTGCTGCCATCGACAAATATTAAGGCAGAGTAAGCTGTGGTGCACAGCAACACGAGGATGGTATTGCTTAAGATTCATTTGATCTTCAGTACTTCAAAAACACCTCATTCCGTAAATTACCATATCAGCGCTTTTGATGGTGATTTATTAAATATTAATTGGCGTCGGTACCTGCTCAAAATAAATTCTGGTTCGGTGGAAAATCTGCGTTTCTTCATTGAAAGGCCACAAACGGCAAATCAGGGTGGTACATTTTGAGGAGTTGAGAAATTAACGAGTACGAGCGTTCTCATGAGATTATGCCCACCTCTCTTAGTTGAGTGTAAATTCCTGTTTTAGAGCCACCATTTTGAAGTAATGTTTACTTCGTAGTTTTAATTTTGTAGAGGCATTGACGCTCTCTTGAGCACTAGAAACTACCACGAACATCGGGTGCTCGAAGTTCTTCCTGAGTTCTTTATTTGATTAAAAATGCGTTAATTCTAAAGAAAAACCCCATAACTATAATATGTTCGGAAATAACATGAAGGTACCGCACAATAGTATAGATACATGATTACTCCGAAACTCTGCAATTAACAGATTTGCATTGCAGCTTCTTTCAGTGTACTGTGCAGAGCGAGTTAGTCCTTTTTGCCTTGTTGAAACAGGAATTTCCCGTACAAATTAAAGACATACGAATAAAAGAAAATAGCTGAAACACGAGATTTGGTCTAAATGCAGCATAATGTAGTATGTAAACCCGTTTGATACTGTAGGTAGAGAGTCTCAGTTAGCAGATGTGGTTGCGCTGAAGAAGGAAATTTGCTTTTGAACGTCGTAACTGACAACTATTGTTTTAATGTCGAACTACTCGCATTCTCACTTCGACATTTAGAGCTGAGATCGGTCGAAGAACTTCCTCCACCACTTGCGCAGCAGGAACGCGAGAATGCGAAGACATTAACGCTTTCATCGTTTTGGTCTGGAGTGAACAGTCAGAACTCCTCATCACTTTCTTTGAATGGCACCCCGACAACCACGCATTGTATGCATATGTACCATATGTTTTGCAATACGTTATCGGTTTCATGAATTAATCCTCGTTTTAAAGCTAACAGCCATGCGGCCGGGATGCAGACGACACGGTCAAGTTCTCCTGCTCAGCAGAAATCCGTTGAATCTAAGCGGACCTCGACGTTAGGAACGAATCGTGTTGGGAATAGACAGCCTGTTGATGTGGTACATACGATTTCTTCTACGATCTGAATTACTACACCTCTGTGAAGTTCTTGTCATATCTGAAAAACTTCTTCAGAACGTCACTGCTCCGAGTGCTGCGGCTCCTGAATTTGAAGACCGAAATGAGCAAGATGAGGGAGGAAAGGGAGAAGAGGTACTCACCTGATTAAAATTGCTGTGTCTAGAGATACTGCAGCCTTATTTTGTAATAAAATGGCAACTGTGGATTAAATGATGGTGCAGTAGAGATTGAAGGAAGGGGATGTGGGCGGGACTCGAACCCGCGCCCGCTTACCGGGCTGAATGCTCTGCTCCATTACACCACTGGCGCTGTTTCATCGTACGCAACATCCACTCCTTGTGGGATCGATCACCACTCAGCCGTAAATCGGGATGAGCCGGCCGCTGATATTAGCATGGAACCAGTTAACCTGAAAGTTTTGAAATGGTTCAGGTCATTTTCTTCAGCCTCAATTGGCTGGTATCGAGGATTTAAGCTGTTATAAGATGTTGGGAACGTGGGGAAAGTGAACGTCATAACAGAGTTTCGTCCCAAAGTGAGCGAAGTAGAATTCGTCGCCGAAGTTTTGCCGAGGCTGTGTTCTATGTGGTGTATTTTTACCTACTTCTCATTCAGTGTCGATGTACTAGATTGATCCAGAAATGTGCATCGACGCATTTTGGCCGCCTCACCCACGTTAAACATCTCTGCTCCAAAATTACTTTTGCTTGGGCTTTGCATTGAATGGGAGCGAAAATGAAGATATATGACATCAGAAATACTCAAGCTATTTATTAGTTGTCTTTTATTTGCATGTTCAATATGTAGGATTCGGACTGTCATAATTTTGGGACCCCGATGCCAACGTTGACAATGGAGGGAATGCTGCTCCACCGGCTGATGACGTGGCTGCAGGCGAGGGCATTGCGAAGGAGGACACTGAGCCTGTGAAGGGAAAAGACAAAGAAGAGAACCAGCTTGGTGCGATGGTTGAAGACGCTAAGGGCAACGCACCCGCCCCTACAACTGTCAATAAGGTATGCTCACCTATTGGCTTCATCGAGAAAAGTCTGCATCGACCTCTTGCAGTTCCCAACAGCTATTGATTTGGAGCAGGCGGAAGACTCGCATTTCATGACCTTCATCGTTGTGGGTGGACTTCTGGTGTTCTGCCTCTATCTGCTGCATCATAACAAGAAGAAAATTCTCGGTACGTCTATGTGTTCCGTATTGTGAGGTGTGATATTATCGGGTGACACTTGTTACGTATCTCAGGTGTCGATTGAGCTCAGCTGTATGGAAAAGCACAGTAGTGTAATTTTTCTATTTTGAGGGCAAATCTGTGTTAATGGGTTCATATTTACTAGCTGTACACTGTTCCCTTGAAGGATTTCGAGGCAATAATCCAGTGAAACTGATGGATTTCTGGGGCTAACTAGATTTGTGGAAAACTGGATAGTGACGGCAACCAACAGTAGTTTCTGACGAAGGCTTGACTAGACTGCCGTATATGAATAATCTACGGGGTAGCACCACGCTTTGTCGTTCTTTGAAAGCGCTGACATCGCCTGACATGTGCCAAACATGCACAAGCAAAGCAAAGCCGATTGTAGCAATGGCCTCTTATTCCTTGGTACCGTGGTGGACGGGAAGTGCTGGTGATTGAACCCTGTGGGCAGTGTGGGAACCTCTGTCAATGATATCTTTCCTCACCAAGCTCCTACCCCGTATCTACTGTATACAATCGAAATCGGCCGAAGTTTCAAATCGGCTTAATATAATCATGATTAGGAACACACCTGGGCGAAGTTTGGGCGATTTTTTGCTACCTCTTCTGGGGCTTTTTGATAGTGATGGTGCAATGGTGTGGCTCCAGATTGCTTGGTCAGAAGATCGTAAATCCATGTCAACCTTTGTCATTGATATATGCCTACGAAAGTTAGGAAGGTAGTAAATATCAAACAAATACCACATGTCAGGGAGAGTGTATGCGACTCTTCATCTGCCCCTTAGGATGGGCAGAGATCTCGTAGTTTAATACTAGGCATAGAACAGAATAAATTTTAGAGTAAATTTGGAACGCCAGATCGACTACTCTCCTCGCCGTTGTCCAGGAGTCCTATCCATGGGCAGAAGCCAACAAAAATCGAAGCCGGAG
The DNA here is from genome assembly GCA_947359475.1 of Heligmosomoides polygyrus bakeri. Lineage (NCBI taxonomy): Eukaryota > Metazoa > Nematoda > Chromadorea > Rhabditida > Heligmosomidae > Heligmosomoides > Heligmosomoides polygyrus. The sequence continues at coordinate 47,968,913 of OX375865.1, read as the reverse complement.
TCATGTGAAGGGGCAAAAGCTAGTAAAATCTGTCCAGAATCGTGTTCGTGAGCAAATAGAAAGAATAGAATCGTCGGAGTCGAGTTAGGGGCAGAATCCCTAGAGGAATGAAAGTTCCAGAATCCTTCTTAGGATTTTGTGAAGTTTGATATGGCGTCGTCGGCGTAGATTTGGTTTGGGACCATCTGAGTGCAGTCTTAGGGCCTTTTCGTACTTCGAGGACAAGAACGACAAGTGACAAGAGCGACATGAGCGACTGGAGCGTCTGGGGCGACGGACGTGGTGTGGTGTACGTAAATAATTACGTATTCCACTACTCTGGGTCAGCGCGCGAGGTAACGCGCTAACCCAGAGTAGTTTGCCTTGATAAAATTCGAAAGTGGTAAATCCCGATGCTTGAGCAACGGTAAGTGAGCTTCAAAGGCGACTGCATTGCGGTCCGCTGTTGCAAGAGGGGGAAGGACAGAAATGTTGCTTACGACAGGAGCTGAAGATAGGATTATGTCAAGAATTGCATCACCTCGAGTAGCCATCTTGTTGGATCAGGCTACAACATTCGAGCAACTCTGCGAACTTTGCTAAATTCTGTCTCTTAGGCCTTGTACCTTGAACCCAGCCAATGTCAAGGTTGAAGTCACCCAATACTATTAAATGGTTGTCCGAAAGACACAGTTCCAGCAGTGAATTAATGCGAGCATCGTCTTCGTATGTGCTGGGATCCGGTGGACAGCACACTAGATTTATTCTAAACGGCACCGAATACGAAGTATCGAAAGCGTCAAGACAATGAATATCAGAATGCAGGCTGATAGGCACCTAAGAGTAGTCAAACTCACGTTTTTTCACCAGGCAATATATACCCCGCTCCGTTGTCCAAGCGGTCAGTTGTAGGGAGTTTGGATGAGAAATCAGAATGGATTTCCGAATCTGATATTTGGCTCGAGAGCCACGTTTATGTTATAAACAATAGAATCGGTTCATAGCTAGGCAAGAGATCGCACAAGAAGAGATAAGGTGGTGTATCTTATTCACAAGGCTACTAGAGTTGAACATGAGCAACGTGGGAGGTACACCGCGTCCAGTTAGACGTTTCCCTGTCTTTCACTTGAGAAGGTCATCGACTCGCCTTTACTCTCCGCGGTATGCTACCCAAATGCGATGGTTTGCCCGCTCGTTCCTTTCACTACACTCTAGCCTTAACATATTCTTGCTGCCCTTCCTGAGAGGTCATGCTGCGGCGGACTCTATCCTCGCTAAAGGTGGTAGAGTCTCTATGCTTCCAAGAAAAGGGGGGGGGGGGGGAGTCGCCCATTGAGACTTCGGCGCAGTGGTGTGCGTAAATGAAATTTGAAATTTCGTAAATCGTAAACCGTAATTACGAAAAAACCGTCGTAAATCGTAAATCGTAAGAGTCACCTGAATTGTGGTGCAGTACAGCTGAATTTGCTGAAGCTTCTTCCGCTAATGTTTATCAGCTGTGATTTAATATTTATTTAACTGTTGTGTTATTTTCAGCTTAAGCTGAACAGTTTTCCTACCAAACTACTTCTTTTTTCTCTGCTTCTTGCTAGTAAACATCTTTCAAACCAAACTGAACACGTTTCAGGAGAGAACTGTAAATTCAAAAACAATATTTAAACCTATGCCTGGCATTCGAACAGAAAGCTTGCATCATTTGAATATTAAACTCCTAACTTACTACCAATTTTTAGCTTACGCATTAGTCTTGGAATAAGCAGAAACAACTGCGAACAATTCGCTGTCAAAACTAAAAATTAAAAAATCGTTTCACCACTGACCAATGCGCCGGTCTCCTGCTCAAGCCTGCACTTGTAAGATTTCTAAAACTTTATAATATTGTTCTATTATTTAATAACTCCCTGCGCTTGCTCAAGCTACCGTTCGCCAGCTCCATTTCTTCTCCGAGAACCTGCAGCTTCATCGGCGGATTAGATAGGGCGAATACGATAAACTCAATCACACCACCGAAAATGGAGATCAAAACTGCCAAGACCAGTTCGACCTTTTCTTGGAAAACTACGCGCTTAGTAGGTTATCCTTTCCACATGAGTGTAGCAACTTTCTAGACCCCGCATGCAATTACGAATGATGTTCGATCGTGGATTTGCGTCTATTCTATTCGGTAAGGTTAGCATGTATCTGTTACAAACAAATTGACTCGACCTTATTACCAAACAGGACGTGGAACTATTCGGGTGGGCCAAAAGTAATGAGACTCCCCATGCCGTGTCCATATATCTCGTGACTGCAGTCTGGTTTCGTGCTTATCGTATTTGTATGTTTGTATGCTGCCTACTGAAGGCCACCTGAGAAGTTACCACTTCCGCCCTTTCCAGAAGCATGCCAAACTCGCAGTCTGTCTCATGCCGAAACCCCGGCCTGACGAGTCGACCTGTGTCGCGCTAATCTCGCCCAATTCCCAACCCCGAGCAGCCTGGAATCAGTAGTCACGCAAAATGAGAAGTACGCCTTCTACCTTAACCCTGCCAAGCAGCGAGTTTGGGTGAGGCCTGGTGACCTATTGCCGACCTTCGTTCGGCGGGATGTCCACGGCGAGAAGCACCTCCTGAGCTTTTGGGTTTGCGCCCATAGACCGGTATACTGGAAGCTGTTTTCCAAAAGCACCACGATGGACTCCAAGGCCATGGCAAACGAAATAGAAGAGATGGATCGGCGACTCGCGCTTATTCGGCCTCAGTGCTTCAATAAGGTCCTCCTCTTCGATAACGCCTCACCCCATCGGGCAAAAGTGACCACGGATAAGCTTGCTCAGCTGGGCTATGTTCACATGACTCGTCCACCGTATTCGCCAGACATCTCTCCATGCGACTACCACTACTTCTTTAGCCTATAGGACCTCATGGTCGGAAGGGACACAAGGACCCAGGCAGACCTCGACAACCATAACGAGCAGTGGATCAGCACCAGGCCCAAGCAGTTCTGGAAGGACGGGGTCAGGAAGTTGGTTGATCGATGGCAGCAAGGTCATTGACCTTAACGGCGAATACATGCCTCAGCACCGTTGAGTTGTAATTGAGTTATAAAGTGATAAAGAAATTTGTTGAAGTTGTCTCATTACTTTTGGCCCACCCTAATAGAATACTCATCTCTTTTTCTCTAAGAAACTGCTTCCAATGTCCTTTTATTTATTTATTTATTTATTTATTTATTTACTTACTTATTTATTCAATACGCTGCATAAGGCAGTCATGAGAAAAATAAATACAAACAAAACACAGACAATGGGCTAAAATCGAACAACCTTCAGCAGTAGGAACGCAATCCTTGCTAGCTCTGGACCGGAAATGGAGGAGCCTAGCCTCCCCAGCCTCCTAGGCAGGAGCTTATTTTTTAAACATTGTATTGCACTTATTTCTCCTCTTGAACCTGTCCGGTTCCAAACGGGAGCCCTTACAATGTTGGAGAAATGGAAAAGTTACTTAGAGAAGAGAAAGTCGGATTCGAGGGGCCTGTGAACAGGACGGTATTGTACAGCTCACTAGCATATCAGATCATCAAAAATCAACTCTAAAGGGAAGTGGGAGTTACCTATAAGAGGACCATTAGAGTGGGCGCATCTTTATAACCCAGTCCACATAAATTTGGACGCCAGTTGGTTGTTGATCAGAGACCACATTTACGAAAATTTACGATTTACGACACAAAATGTCTTAAATCGTAAATCGTAAAAAATTTGACAAAAATAGCCGTAAATCGTAAACTCGTAAATCGTAAATCGTAATTACGCACACCCCTGCTTCGGCGGCAATACACCCTCACTTTGCGGATACGACCGCGGCAATGCCGACCCATGCGATAGCCCTTCAAGGGGTAGCACTCGAGATCTAAAGCATCGAAGACCTCACTTACCTTGCCCTCGAGGTCCTGCTGTTTCGCTGATGGGGAAGGTGTGGAAAAAATTATAGCAACGTTCAGGTCTAGTGTTCGAGGGACGAGCAGCTGGCACCTCACGAAGGAAAGTACGCTACAGAAGGTTGTCACAGCGCGATGATCACGAAGCACTGAAGGATAACGTAGTCTATTAGCTGCCGCCTTTAATTGTAAGTCTATTCGGCATGCCTTCACTATGAGAGCGTTCCGTCGTTTATTTCATTCATCCGACCCTATTTAATTCAGCACCAGAGTTGACCGTTTGTCACTATGTATGAAGCTCATTGCGTTTTGTGCTTTACATTTGCTTTGTTTTTTTTAAATAACTGATTACATATACTGGTGTTATAGTTATCGATTATAGTCCGAGGTGATTGTATTGTGTTAACCCCTGATAATAAGCTCCATTACTGATGGCGTAAATATTGGACAAGGATACGGTTCGTTCATCAGCACCTATTTCGAACGTCCTTCCATAGTTATTAGTGCCTTGACTGTGAAAATGGTCGTCAACTGTGATTATCCCTCCATTTGCTGTGGAGGATTCTTCAGCATATTCTGTGCAATAATAAAAATTTGCTACTGTTAGTATATCTGTGCCACACGAGGTTCTTAGGTGGACAACTTTATTCGGCAGGGCCTGACGTTTCGACCTTCCAGCGTCTTCAGAGGCCTAAACATGGTGTGAAGGTTAGATTTGCGCTCCACCCACCAAGTGCCTCAACCACTCTAGCATTCTCGAGCTACTTCTACAAACACCCGAAGAGACCAAATGAGAGGAAGAACTCACCAATGTCCATCGCTGAGGGCATTGAGGGCATATGTTCGCCCTGTGACTAGAACGAATGAGAGGCGAAGGAACCACACCGCGAATGTCGCTCACAGTTCACAATGAGGTACAAACGGCAAGAAGTCACTTGTTACGGCTAGACACTCATTTCGGTTGTTCATTACTGGATTCCTCGTAAAATCTAGAATGCTTACAAAGCTTTTCGTGCTGAGATGTCACTTTCAATGGCCGATATCGTACACTTCACCTCGTAGTCGTTCCCGTCATGCGCATCAATTCTATGGCTGCCAAGTGGGCTGGATTGCAATCCACGTCTTCTTCTGGCTAAAATAAAAATAAAAATTTGCCCTGTTCATCAACAGAAGCGAGTCAGTATTGCAACGGGAACGCGAACTGTGCGTTTCGCGCGTGATCGAAAGAAACAAAGTAGTGGTCACGAACAGAGTCCATGTTTTACCCTCCACGTGTCTTCCCTGAACCACCGAACACATCGTTGCTAGTGGAGCACTCCGCAATAGTTGGCCTTCGTTTCTTAATGAATTGACTGCTCAGCCCCGACCACAAAGTTGTGTACATCTGCAGGCTTCACGGATGTGGACTCACACTCGGTTAAATTGATTATGTTGAAAAGGAGCATTGACGGACTAGTTAGTAGATCGTTCAGGAATTTTGGGCAGCTCTCAGTGATGGGCGTGCAGCCTTGTCTATAGAAAGATACATGATTACACCTTCTAGGCATAAATCACTTGCTATTTTTGACACAAATCGCGGCAGACGCGACGAGCGCGACAAAGATCTCCGCAGAGGCGGCGAGCGCGAACCAGCGGTATCCTACCACATATAATTCAGCTAACACGTGGGTCACGTTGTTAGTCATGGAGAGGAGGACCAGGACTAGGGGTGCCTTTTCTTTGAGCTTAACCGTGGGCGACTGGTGAGCCTATAAACTTGGCGGCGGACCACTCAAGTTGACGATGTGTTGACCGGGCAACGCGTCAGCTATGAAGGGATCAGAGATGAGCGGGTAATATAGTTGTGCTCGAATGACCTATTCGAATAGGTATTCGAATGAATTTCATTCGAATCTGAGTATTCGGATTCAAATGTTCAAAAAATCGCGTCTTTCGAATGTATTTATCTATTTATTTATTGGAGACGTGATAATGTCACATAAATCTTACATAAAAAGAGCAGCAAAACACTACTTTGAAACCGTGAAATTTTAAAAAAGTTAAAAAGTGTGAGTAATCGGATTAAAACAAGTTGAAACAAATGAAAACAACAGTAGTGTAATCGCTCCTTCAAAAAGTGAGTATAATAAATGGTGAATTTCATGGAAAAGTGAATGGTCTCCTTTGAGTCGACGGTCAAGAAAGCTTTTGAAATCTTTGAGCGACATTTGAAGAGCATTCTCTTTTAGAACGGGAAGGAAGAGTCGAATAGTTCTGTTAGAAAAGAAGCTGGTCCTAGCCTTGCTTTTTACCACCGACACCGCAAGTCTAAGGCCGCCATTTCCAGTCCGACTGGAAGTGAAAACGAAGAACTGGTGCAACGGAACGTTGACAATGCCCTTAAGGATCTTGAGCATCATGACCAGGTCGTTTTTGATTCTCCTATACTTGAGGGAGACAAACCTATGCTTAGCCCTGGATGCTCCATTAGGAATGTACTCGAATTCAAATATTCAAAAAAATCGCGTTTTTTGAATATATTCGAAATTAGAATACTCGAAAATCGCGGGTATTCGAAACCATTCGAATATTCGTAATTTTTGCGAGAGCACAACTATGGCGGATAATGAAATTTTGAAACACGGATAACAAAGAATTCTGCCTAAAAATGGCCGGAAAACGGAAGAGTGGGTAACGAACAAACAGAAAATAAAACTCGTTTTAAAATACTCTAATTTTAACAGCGGATCAGGAGTTGAAGCACTTTATTTATAACTCATTCCGACATTTTGACAGTGTTTTTTTTTAAAACAAAGTTCTCCACGTTAATGACGGGATTTTCTGCCCCTCAGAAGGAGGACAAACGATCAGCAACATACCGCCTTTCGCCTGTTTTCTGAGGGTCGGTTGTATTGTTTTATTTATCAACCACCTGGTTCTTTTTCCAATTAAAGCTGCATGAAGATAGAATGGTCGTTAGGAGAAAAACTCCACTGATATCTCTCGACTTTTCCATGCTACGAAGAAGGCGGGAAACGTCGAGCCGAATAAAGTCCACATAACAGTCCTGATTCTACACCCAAGTAAGAACCGTTACTGCGGTTGCTGCTCGATAGCATCTCTAGCATCTGAACGTTGAGTTATGCGGAAGGGATAAAATACTAAATTTCTATCAGCTAGCTACTGCAAGCAATTGTGTAGGCCAAATACGCACGCAAAGAGATACGAGAGTCAGAAGGCAGAGGAAGAATATCCGACGATTCCCTAAGAGTGGTTCCCTATGTAGTTGAGAAGCTTCACTATAAAACTCACAAATTAAAACTAATCCGCATGCCTAGCAGGACCTGCGATGATAAGTTTATTTAGTATAATAGATTGTTGCACCGCTAAAATTTTTAATGGAGAAGTCGCTTTCTCTGTGTGTATGGATCAGACCTAGTTCCCCTGTGCTTGTATTCATTGCTGCACTGCGCTATTTCTTGGATGACTAACAACAGCTGGTGGATAAAAGGATAACATTACCGCATGCAGTCAAGTCGAGTGCACTGCAATCGTCGAACTACGAATGATACGGCGCGGGGGCAGGCTCAAGCTTGAGCTTCGAAGGTCGAGAAAAATCAATAAAAAATCTAAGAGTGCCGTACTCTTTCAGGTTTGGGAGAGGATTCTCTCGTATTTTTCAGGTTTTTGTGCGATGTTTGTATTTCTTAATAAGTTACTAAGCGTGTCTACGACAGCGTGAAGTCTCACCTTCGTTCCCTGAATTACGGAATTTAACGTTAAAATGATTTTAAATGGTGATTGTTTTCGTGTTAAAAATAAAGATTTTCTGCCTGGAGATTTGGAGTCAACGAGATGTTTCCAATTTTTTCAGATTTTTTTCAGGAAGTCATGGACGCGACAGTTGTCTGCCTGAAGCAGCGACATCTACGTTCGAAATTGTATTCTATAAAATGGATGGATGGAAGGATGACCTAAGTGCATTCCCTACAACCCCTTCTCTCTTAAGCACTCTTCGAAAAGATGAAGGAATGGCAACCGAAGGATGGACTTGTCATGGAATTTGTTTTCTCTCTTCTGCAGGAAACAGCATCAGAAAGTGAAAGTGTGCTCTATAAAATTTTAAGCCACAGTTTGACACACAGTAGTAAAGCCTTGTTTTTCTGAAACGATCTTCTGTATGAACAGTCATCCCGATTTGCATAGTTTGCCGAAAAATATCGACCCCGCTAATCACATGGAAGCTGCTATTTTTACAACCTGCCTTTTAATGCATAGAATCCACATTTCTTATAGTTTTTAAAGCTTTATGAACTTTTTAGAGGCTCCAAAAAATCTCCGCGCGGCAACAGCGTTCTCCGATTTCGTCGATCGTATGCGAAGGATGGACTTCCCTCGAAGACAATTTTCTTCCATCCGAAGGAAACATCATCAAAAATTGAAACTCCTTACAAAATTTCACTCTCAGTGTACCATGCCGAAAAAAAAGCTCCGAAGCGGTGTCGGGAGAGATCGCAGTCAAAATTCTCGTTTTTCATAAAAAATATTTTCTAATGGAAGCAGACTACTCATACAAGTAAAATTCTGCCACAAACACTTCCAAATCAATGCACAGTGAAGAGTCTTGATTTCCTGGATCAAACAGATTGAATCCGACCTCTGGTCGACTTTGCACCAATGTCATCGGATCGATAAAATTGAACGTTCACAAAAAGAATCATAACTCGGTAAGTTTTTCGAAGTTTGAAAACCACGCAACTTTTCAAAAAGCAAGCAAGCTCTTTTATTACCACGCAAAAAACGAATTCCAAGAGGGGGTATTCGTGCGAGGGGTCTGATTTTTGAGCAAAAAAAATTTGAGGTGACTTCCCAAAATTGATCATAAATCGGTAAGTTTTTCGAGATTGGACAATCCTACTAGCTCTTCACAATGTAGAGAAAAAGCGTTTTTTTACTATATAAAAAGCAATTTCCAAAAAAGGTGTTCATGCGCGGCGGAAGGGGTTCGACTTCTGGTCGATTTCGCAAAAATACGTGTCGAAAATCGAAAGCCCCCCGCCGCGAATGAAGGCCTCTTTTTTGGAAATCAGTTCTTATATGTTAAGAAAGCATATTCTCTCTATTTTTCGAGAAGCTAGTGAGATTTTAAAAAATATATAAATAGGCGGAGTTAATTCAATTTTATGAAGTCACCTCATTTTTTTAGCTCAAAAATCGGACCCACCGGAGCGCATGAAGACCCCTGTTTTGCAAATCGTTTCTTACAAAGTAATAAAATGGTTTTTATCTACTTTTTAAATAGTTACGATATGTCAGTTATATATTATATTATATACTATACTTTATTACTTATTATTATATACTTATATACTTATATACTATACTTATGCTACATATATGCTATGTACTTATACTATAGTTATATCTACCACTATATAATTGAGTTAGCTCCCTGCCCTGTAGATGGTGAGACGTATCTCACTCAGGTTGGAAACCTGGCTGAGATACGCCTCGTGGAACCACGCGCTATCTCATGGAACCCCTTGCGACGCCTCTGCGTAGCTCGCGCGAGCAACGTTTGCCGTTCAACCTGAGATGCTGCTGCAGCAGAGGAAGCGCAGCCTCCTCCTGCTTGACACAACGGCGTCTGCGCGTTTCTGAGTGCCTGAATCCAGAAGACGGGTTCCCTTCGTCGAACCGCAACCGTCTGAAGTCAGAAGATCGAAAAGAAAGGAAGCAGAGGTCACATCGTCTCGTACGACGACAGGCCGCATGCAGAACTCAGCATTATCCCATGTTGAACGGAAAACTTTACCCGCGCCAGGTACGCCTCTGTGTATATCTCCCCATTCCAGTAGTTTCCCATGGTCAACTGTACGTGGCGTGCTCGCGAGTTCGACAGAAGTCCCATCTGAAAGTTTGGTTAACACCAGGATTCAAGTCGATACCAAACGTAGTATTCACCGAGATGCTTCAGTAAATGTTGCCTCTTTGTTGTTCTGTTAACAAAATTGCTTTGAAGATCACACGTACTTTTTGCGTGAGAGTATTTTCTGAGAACAAGGCTTAAACCTATAACCCCGCGAAGGGGGCAAGTGCGAGACACGCCGTTAGGCGTGTCGTAGCCCTTGTACTAATATATTTGAGTTCTCCACCTCATTTTTCATTTTTACGATGCACAAGGGGGTTTATAAGAGGCATGAACCTCGCGCTTAACTGGGAAGGGCTCCCTTGTGTATTTCTTCCACTTATCTTCTGGGCTGTCGAATACTCGAATGGAATATTCGTGTTCGAATGATCGAAAAAACGCGTTTTTCGAGCGTACTCGAATTCGAATTTTCAGAAAAATCACGTTTTTCGAAAATATTCTCGAAAAATATCGGTATTCGAAACCATTCGAGTATTCCAAATTTTTGTGAGAGCATAAGTATAGTGCACACTAAGGAATCGTTTAAGGTCCATACACATGCTGCGACAGCGACACGTGGCAAGTGAGACGACGACCACCTCCGCGACATCCGTTGGCGCGGTCGCGTTAACATCGCAATAGGACCAACCATTTCTCTTGGAAATTTGCCTGGTGGGGTACGGTGTCGATCGATGATTTGGAGGCCTCGATTTCAGCTACTATTTATTTTTCGATCTCTTTACGCGTTTTTGCGACGTCGTCGGAGGTCAAGCGAGGTGAGTAATTATATTTATAGCTTTATCCATGTCTACGTCAGGTGATGTATGTGCAGTGGGAGTGTAAATTTTTTTTTGAAAGACCGAAGAAGTCCGGATCACGTACAATCAGATACTTGTTTTGTTTCCGAGCGGGAAGTTCCCTCTTGGGAAGTACATGACATATGGGATGATCAGTGTGTTGCTGCACGAGGTAATACTATCATCATCCGACGCTATCAAAAAACGACTCCATCCAGTGACGGTGCATACTATCAGAGATTTACTGTTTCTGCAACGCATCATCTTCATTCTTAACCTCGTTCTATTCTTCAAATTATGCAGCTGAGTAAACATGGAGCCAGACATTAACACATTCGCGACAATGTCCACACATATGAGTGGACAGCGAAGAGGGCGCGACGGACGGTGTCCACTCATATGTGTGGACGGGAATTTTTTGGGAAGAACTTCTTTTTTTGATGTTTTTGTTCGATTTTCCTTTCAAATTCCCAAATTATAGTAACAAACCAATGTCCAGATCTTCTTCCAAAGATCGATTGGAATTTACTTACAGAAAGTAACACCTCGCGAGGGACGATGTCCACACAAATGTGTGGGCATCCGCGCGCGCCAACAAGGCAGCGGGCCGTCGCGCGCATTGTGCGCGAGAACACTCTTGTCGCGAATGTGTTAAAGAGTGTCCATCCAGCAGCTCGCTTTATCTCTTGTGCAAGTGAGTGGCTGTGCTGCGCATCCACTCACTCTAAGAAACCTCCACCATCTGAGAAATCCTTTGGTGTCATTTCCATCGCCTAGCAATTTGTCGACGGCAAGGGAGAAGCAGGCTATTTTGCAGTTTGATGTAATGTTTGCTGGATCTGGAATTTGTTGCAGATTTGATCCCGACGTCAGCAGAGCCGTATAACTAGGAAACTATCTATCTTGCATTCCACGAATATGCCCGCAGAACTGCCGCTTCGATAACGAACCGTGGGGGCGACAAGATCAGCAGATTGTTCATCAAGTTTTTGTACGTCGAAATGATGATTGCTCGTGAAGCTAACGGGGAAATATGCACAAATGGTCCTGATGTCAAATAAAAGGAAAAAGGATTAAGGACGGCGTTATTCAATCCCTTTGGGATGCGCCAGCATTCTACTTCTACGGGATGTCGTGGAGGCGAGGTGAATGCGTATTTGGCCATACAATGACTTGCGGTGGCCAGCCGATGAACAAGTCAGCGCTTTATCCTTCCCAGACTCGCCTGGTACCAATTCACCGACCCCGGAGGGAAGGAAGGCTTGGTTGGCCTGGGCGGGAAATCCGAACCAGGAACCTGGTGTCGGGTGCAGGCGACAGCCGGCGCCTCCTCCGACGCGGCCCTGACGTGAAACATCCCGTAATCCGTACCTTATATGATCACCAGATCTGCCTACCGGCCGCCAAACGTCTGCTTGGGACTTTGCTCCTAAACTCCGAAAACAGAACGACTTGGTTTACTGACCTATTAAAGGTGGTTTCATTAAAGTAAGGTTCTCAAAGCGATTGACGTGTGTCTTGTCTGCCATCCAGCGCATTCCCACCGAAAGGTCTAATCCGCAGAAAAATTAGCAAAGTCGATAGATTTTGTTCGGTCGGTCATTACAATTTAGAGGCTGTAAATCATGTCTGAACGCTATCATATTGGAATAATTCCAGCGAGCGATAATAATTCGCTCGAAGAAACAGATGTATGACTGCAACCAGATTGGATCAAACCGGAGCGAAAACCGGCAACTACGGCCGAAAAATCGATATAATTGATCGATATTGGTCGTCGATTGAACCCTTCAACCTGCTGTGAAGTCTATGAATCAGCCACCACAATCGGGTGACGCCACTTCAATCTAACAAATCTGGACGAAAACTGATAACTCCGGCGGAAAATCGATAATATCGATCTTTATTAGTCGTCCGATCGAATCCCTCCATCCTCTTTTATCACAATTTTCCGCAAATTTTCGTCCATTCTCATGGACTGCACGTGAGGGTAACCTAAACAGATTTTACATGTACGTGCCGTCCGTTACCTTTACACGTTCGACGCGTTTCACACGCGTTCACAGGTTTGTGACACGCACGCACACGGGCAGACGGACTAACGCTTTTATATTGCAGGATATGGACGAAGCTACTGTTGTGGCACTCCATCCTCGCGAACAAACATTAGTCCCTGGCCACACGGACAAAACTGTGAAATTGTTTGATTACCTCGAAACTGCTGTGAAGAGAGCTATGAAAACGTTATCGGAGGTGCTTCCCGTTGGAACATTATCGTTCCAACCAGGGGACGGGTTCTTCAACGACTTACATCAATTTAACAGAGAAAATACCTCCGAAATCCCTGATAGCGCGGCTCATCAAGCGATATGGTGAAACATTTCGCCGCGCTATCATGATTTCAGCTTTATTTTCCCTGTTAAATTGCTGTAAGTTGCTTATGAATCCGGCCCTAGGAGTTTCTCGTTGTTACAACTGATCGTCCAACCATTCATCTATATAATGTTGAAACAGTACAGTGCCTTGTATGTTAAACTCCTGGTGACCAACATAAATATGTTGTGATGGATGTTAACTGTTTTGGTAACGCTTGCCTGTACGTTACTGGGTCAAAATACGGCGGCGTGAAGGTGTGGGATGGCATTTCGAACCGGTGTGTAGAGGCGTTCAGCCATGCTCATGATGGTGCATAAATCTGGATGGTGTATCAATCTGCTCCGCTCAATTCACAAGAAAGGAGAATGACGTATTAATTAGCGGTATGGGCAGTATCGTCAAGTTGTGGGAGTTGTCTTCAAATCGTAGCTTGATCGCATATACGGGTGCTGGTGCGACTACGACTTCTGCATATGGATCCACTCTTAGGGGTAATCGTATGATATTTATGCGTCGTTTTCCGATTTCTGCAGGGTTTACCGATTGGGCGCTGTTATTCCAATTTCTGCATGGGAACCATGCAAATTTATGCAATTATCTTGGGTAAATTGTTCGGTGTGTATCAACAATTAGCTGATTTGAACAGATAGCAGTCCGACAGTGACAGCTGAAACCAAGCATGAATGGAGTAGTTAGCCCGCATGTCCCCCTGGTCCGTCCGACTCTATGCCCAATAGCTCCTCTCTTCAGGACTGATGAGACGCCAAGATTAACTACGCGTGCTACGCGAGGTGACTCTGTCATTGTCCGACAGTTTTTAATAAACCATCGATATCGTATAAAAACAATAACAATACAAATTGTGCGGATTAACAAGGTTAACCTAATGGTGATGTCAACGATGGCAATATTACACCAAGGAAATGACGCGTAAGATAACATTCAATTGCACAATACCAGACGTTCAGCGGCCTAGCGGCTGCCGAACATCTGGCTGAGTGCTTCACCCCAAACACCGAGAATAGAACACTCCCTCTTGTCTTCCTTTATTCTTTAGGCTTTCTTGCTATCATTACAGTAAAAACTGGTTTTACCGTTTAGAAAAGTAGGCTGAATTCGTTTGGACACCAACTAAAGATTTTTCTGGCTGTGGGGTCTACATCAGGGATGAGCGGATAATAAAAGTTTGGAACCCGGTTAACGGATAACGGACAATTTTGCCTAAAAATGCCCGGATAACGGAAAAACGGATAACGAACAAACAACAAAAATTAAAACTACTTTTGAACCATTCTTTCTCCAATGGCAGCTCGGTAGTTGTAACACTGTCCATTCACATGTCAAATAAGCCACTTATAACATTCTTATTGGTGTTTTTTCTTCAAGGCGCGTGGTAGCGCAGTTTTAAGTGCCGCCTGTCGCATGCTCTCCGACTCAATGTTCTTCGTTCGGATTTTCCCTCCAGGTCAACCAAGCCTTCCATACTTTCAGGCTCGATGTACTGATACCAGGCTTGTCCGGACAAGGTAATGCACTGAATTGTCCATCGGCTGACCACCACAAGTCATTGGCCAAATACGCAAAGTGCCTCCAGCATATCATGTAAGAGTAGAATGCGTGTCGCATTCGGCACCACCTTCGTCTTATATCCTTCATTCATGTTTTTCAGCTTCAGTGAAGTCACTATGGATAGATCCCACGGGAATTTCTGGGCTTGGGTGGGGCAGTCGTTAAAAAGAGTCGCTTTTTGTTTACTCCCCAATTAAATTTAACACCAATTCTTGCTCAGATCGAATAAAACCCTCTCTATTGCTTTAGAAATGGTAAGTTGTAATTTGCTGCTAATGCCAAACATAGTTCCAAAAAGCGCTAGAAGGTCGTGTAGGTGCGGAGTACCTGGACCATCCTTAAAACGAAGTGGTTCGTATGGAAGTTTGTCCTTTTCTCCACTTATCGACTGCTTTTTTTCCAGATCGTACATTATGCTAGAGGGAATTTTGGTGAAACCCCAAAAATAGAAATGAACAAGGCAGTGTTCAGCATTTCAATACGAGCTATGAGAAAGTAGATAGTCTAGTATAATTGTAGCTTTGAGAACTCTGAGAAGGCACCGACCTGGAATTGCAAGCCTATCTCGACTGCCAGTGGAAAAAGCACAAAATGATATTTTCAAAATTGTCCTTGTATTCAACTAAGTAATCACAAGCTTGCCACATTTTGTTGTTCGCTATCCGGCGGAAAATCCCCGGATAACGGACAACAAAACGGATAGGCCAAAACCCACCGTATAACGGATAACGGATAACGGTTAATCCGCTCATCCCTGGTCCACGTGCAGCACACGTCTTTACACGCATACTCGGGCCTGTAAAGACGTGTCGAGGACGTGGACTACACTTGTGCAGCGTCAGTGACATTTTGGGTCTTGCGCTTGAAAACGTGTGTTGAACGTGGATCCAACAGGAAAGTCTCCAGTTTGAAAGTTGGTGTCCAAACGGATTAAGCCGGAAGCTATAGCAGGATTCAATAGGACAGAAGCTTCAAAGCTGTTAATATGGGACCTATCCACCGTCTATCGCGCGTACGCGATTTTTAAAATACACGTTCTCTATGTGGCGAGGAACAGATTGTGGGAGTCTCAATCCCAAGTGCTTAATCTGCGGAAATATAAATGAAATCAATCGGTGTTGCTAGACAGCTTGACACCTCAACTTCCTGACGGCAATAATATTCCTCTTATTCCTTTAGCCATTCTCCCTACTGCTTCTTCCACCCCACCAATACCCCAGTACCGATATACCCGCAGAGGAACATCGTGAGAGTCAAGTTCGCGCACACTCGTTGCTCTAAACCTTTGAAGCGTCTTCTGAAAATCTCACTTATGCTGTGCAATGTCTGATCTGATCCGCACATTGTACGACGTCATGGTTACTGTTCTAAATCAGCCCGATACATGTTGGTTTATACATGGTGATACATGATACGGAGAAAAAGTAGTGGCCCGCCCCTATTGGTCCCTTCCACTAGTCCCACCCAGGGTCAAGCTTGAGGTTCGGGAATCGAAGAGGGGGGGAGGGGGTCGTACTGTGGCCTCGCCTGGAGGGGGGTCGCACTCTTCCTATTTTGGCAGAGGATCCTCTCTTATTCTTCAGGTTTTTAGGCGATGTTTTAATTTTTAATAAGTTGTTTTTTCCAGAATGCCTACGAAGGCGTGGAGTCTCTCCTTCGTCCCGCGAAGTTGTAAAAATTAATATATAAAAAGTTTCAAATAATGATTGTATTGTTGTTTAATAATAATGATTTTCTGCACCCAGATTTGGAGTCAATGAGAAGTGTCCATTTTTTCAGATTTTTTTCAGGAGGTCATGGACGCGACAGTTTACTGCCTGAACGAGCGACATCTACGTCCTAAATTGCAGTCTATAAAGTCTGAAGTGTCAATTGTCAAGGAAAATTAAGTGCTTTTCCTACAAGATTTTTGGAAGTGCTCTTCGAAGCGATGACCAAATGGCAACCGGAGGATGGACTTGTCACGGAAATAATTTTCTTTCTTCTGCAGGAAACAGCATCAGAAAGTGAAGTTGTACCCAACAAAATTTTAATCCTCAGTTTGACACACGGCAATAAACCCTGTTTTTCTGGAACGATCCACTGTATGAACAGACGCTTCGATTTGTATCATTTGCCGAAAATTTTTGACACCGTCAATCACATAGAAGCATGGATCCTGCTCTTTGAATGCTTAGAATCGACACTTCTTATAGTTTTAAAAGCCCTGTGAATTTTTCACAGACGTCGAACAAACTCCGGAATATGGTAGATTACGTGGAGCTATTACGTTCTCCGATCATCGATCGCCACTGGGTATGGTCTTCTCGCGGAAAAATTTTCTATCTTATCAAGGAAAGAACACGCAAGAGTGAAATTGTGCTTCAAGGATTTTTGAGTTATGAGTATTACATAGTAAAAAGCTGAGATTCTTCGCAGCGATCTCCGATATGATTAGGGCGGATCGTATTTCATTTTTTCGTTTTTCAAGGAAAATTAATTTTTACCTGAAGTAAATCACGCACACAAGAAAAATCTTGCCATAAAAACTTTCGAATCTTGTTTAATGCACAGTGTGAAAATCATGGTTTCCTGAAACGAATAGATTGGATCGACCCCTGGTCGATATGGCACCGACGTCATAGGAGCGACGAAATTCGACGTTTACAAAAATGACTATAACTCGGTAATCTTCAAAATTTGAAAAAGTCAATGGTTTTTAAAAACTAGAAAAAAGTGTTTTGAAACAATATAAAAAAATTTAAACTAGATCTTCCTACGGGGCGGAGGCCTTCGATTATTGTGCGAAAAAATTGAAGAGACTTTGTATAAATAATTATATCCCGGTAAGTTTTTCGAAGTTTAAAAGAGTTAATAGATTTTTCAAAACTAGAGGAAAAGCGCTTTCGAACCGTATAGAAATTAGTTTTCAACACGGAGGTCTTCATAGGGGGCGGTGGGGTTTGATTTCTAGTCCATTGTTGCAGAAATACGTGCCAAAAATCGAACCCCCCTCCGCCCCGTATGAAGAACCTTTTTTGAAAACTGGTTTCTACACGGTTAAAAGGCATCTTTTTTCTATTTTTCAAAAAAAAAACAAGATTGGGATTTTTGAATTCCAAAAAATAAACCGAGTTATGATCAATTTTGATTGGAGTGATTTCATACGAATGGTCATAACTCGCTTCGTTCTCGAAATTCAAAAATTCCAATGGCTTTTTTAAAAATAGAGGAAATGTGCTAACCGATCACAAATGAATCTTTTTTCAAAAGGGAGGTCTTCATAGAGGGCAAGGGGATTCGATTTCTGATCGATTTTTGGCAAAAGTCGAGCAGAAATCGGACCCCCACCGCCCCCTATGAAGACCTCCCTGTTGACACTAATTCCCACATGGTTCGTAAGCGCTCTTTTTCTAGTTTTCAAAAAGGTATTAGTTTTTTTAATTAAAAAATTTACCGAGTTATGGACATTTTTTGTGAAATCACTCCAATGACTCCGGGAAGGGCCGACCAACTCGCCTGGTCACTTCTTCTTCTTCTTCTTCTTCTTCTTCTTCTTCTTCAGCGTTTGTCCCGCATCGTAGCGGGGTCCGCTATTCTGGTGTTATGACGCCACCTTTCCCGATCCAGCGCTAGATCAGGGTAAACACCAGTAATCTTCAAGTCCGCATGTAACGTATCAGCCCAGCGCTGCTTCGGGCGCCCTCTAGGCCGCTTTCCAATTACCTCGAAGTTAAGGCCTATTTTGCGGACGCTGTCTTCCTTTCCACGCAGAACGTGGCCGTACCATCGCAAGCGAGCTTCGCGCATCTTGTCGGCTATCGGCGCGACACCGAACTTCTGCCGAATAGCATCGTTTCGAATGCGGTCCATGCGCGTGACTCCAGCCGTCCAGCGCAGCATCTTCGTCTCCATGACACTGAGGCGCGTTTCAACTTCCCTGGTCGCAGGCCAACACTCAGCGCCGTACATCGCTACTGGCCGGACGACTGCTCTGTATATCTTCGACTTCAAGCGCTCTGGTATCTTCCTATCGCAGAGCACCCCAGTCAACGAGCGCCACTTGGACCAAGCTGCACTCACGCGTGAATTCACTTCAATCATCAGTTTGCCGTCAGACGTGACTGCTGATCCCAGGTACTTAAAGACCGAAGTGCGTGGGAGCTCGATGCCGTTAACCTTGATGGAGCTGGACTCAGTAACGTCCGTCGTTAGATATTCGGTCTTCTTCACGTTCAATTTGAGTCCAAACCGCTCCAAGCGATCACACCAAGCTTGCACCTCTCGCTCGAGTTCATCTTTATCTTCGCTAGCGAGCATTACGTCATCAGCATAAAGCAACGTCCAAGGGACGGGGTTCTGAAGATCTCGAGTGATGGCATCCATGACGACAACAAAGAGGAGTGGGGAAAGCGCAGAACCCTGATGTACCCCGACAGAGATGGGAAACTCCATCGAGGTTCCAGCTGCAGCTTGAACTCGACTCTTTGGACAAGAGTAGAGAATTCGCACCCACTCTATGAGCTCTTCAGGAACTCCATGATGTCGCAAGGCGTACCATATCACTTCACGCGGTACGCGGTCAAAGGCCTTCTCTAAGTCGAGGAAGGCGATATGCACCGACTTCTGTTTCTCGCGATGCTTCTCTATCAGGAGGCGGGCGGCGTGAATGGCATCAATGGTGCCACAGCCAGCCACGAAGCCGCACTGATTGCTGGACAGCTGGACGATGTCACGAATTCGTCCGTCGATAATTCGCTCAAAGATCTTCATGCTGTGCGAAAGCAAGCGAATCGGACGGTAATTGGAGCAGTCTGCAGGACTGCCCTTCTTCTTCCAAATCGGAATCGTCGTACTTTGGCGCCAACACTCAGGCACTTTTTTCTCCGCCACAACCTGGTTAAAGAACTTCGCCAACCACTCAGCAGGGTACCACAGCTTTGACTTCCACAGATCAGCTGCCACGTCGTCGGGCCCAGTCGCTTTGCCTGGCCTCATCTTCTTCAAAGCCGCTTCAATCTCCTCCACGATGATCTTCTGAAGGGGCCGTGGGTTGGAGCCGTTGAGGGGATGGCTGGATGAGGAAATTCTACTGTAGAGATTTCCTCAAAGTAATCGCGCCATCGCTTCAATGTCTTCTTGCGGTCCATAAGAAGATGGCCGTTCTCATCATTGATGCCGAAGAACTTCTCGATGTCCTCGGTCTGGCGATGGCGATTCTTTGCGAGTCGGTACAGATACCGCTCACCATCGCGCGACTCGAGCTTCTCGTTGACATCTCCATAATGAGTAGCTTTTGCAACAGCCACTGCCTTCTTTGCAGCTTTCTTCGCTTCTTGGTACTTCCGCCAGTTATCGGCTGTCTTTTCGCCGAGAAACACGTGATATAGCGTCTTCTTCTCTCGAACTTTGGCTTTCACGTCATCTGTCCACAGCCAGGCCTGCTTGTCGACCTTCCGTCGTCCAGGATTCGTGCTGCCGAGCTCCGACCGTGCAGCGTGACGAATCGCGTCGGTGGCCTTCTCCCAAGTTTCGTCGACAGTTGTCACTGTCGGTAACCGCACGCGAGAAATCACAGCTGCTTCCTTCTCTTTCATTCGCCACCACTTGATTCTTGGTGCACCGCATCGCTCGACCTGCTTCAGCCTCGGAGGGGCGATCTTTAAAGTACAGATCAGCGGTCGATGCTGTGGGGCGACCGTCTCATACGGCACGACCTTCGCGTCTGTGACAAGACTTCGGTCTCGATCCTTCACAAGGACAAAGTCTATCTGAGTCCTGGTGTTCCCACTATAGAACGAGATGAGGTGGGAATCGCGTTTGCGAAATACGGTGTTCACTATGGTGAGGTTGTGCGATTCCGCATATTCAAGGATAGGCTCACCATCTGCGTTACGCGACCCGTATCCGAACCCACCATGACAGCCGTACCCGTCTTTCGTCGCGCCGACGTGCCCGTTGAGGTCACCAGCGACTATGATGACATCTTTCGACGGTACCTCTGCTGTCTTCTCATCAAGCAGGCTCCAAAACTCTTCCTTGGCTTGATCCGAGCAGCCAGTCTGCGGAGCATACGCAGAGAAGAAGTGATAGAGTCGCTCCTTCGCGGCGACAACGATCTTCATCAATCGATCGTCAAAGCGCTCGACGCTTACAATCGAGTCACGAAATCGTTCGGAGACGATTATTCCGACACCGCTGGTGGTCCTGGGACTTCCACATAGAACGGCCTTGAAACCACGTCCTATGTCCCTTGACTTGCGGCAGGACCACCTCGTCTCCTGCACCGCACAGAAATCAACTCTTCTTCGCTCCAGTGCTTCAACCAACTCGGACGAGCGGCCCGTCAACGTACCCACATTCAGCGTTGCCACGCGGGTACTGCTTACGTTACGGGACTTTCGGACTAGCTCAGTTGCCCCCCGATGCCGTCCTCGCATCAGGGACCCTCGCATACTTTTCACACTCGCCGGGCTTTGCGAGTGCGCGTCGGCTCCCGCGGACGCCGTAGCACTATCTCGAAATCTCTTAAGCGTCATCAACCATGTGATGTGACCTGGGTCTTCGTAGGCCGGCCTGTCACAAGGGCCTGTCGCCTGCAATCGAATGTCCGTGATCGGCTTAGCTCGCAGAGCGAACAGTTTCCAGTGGCACCACGTGGAGGAACGGACATCGCCACCGACCAACTCGCCTGGTCACAGTTTCACAAAATTGATCCTAACTCGGTTCATTTTCTAAAATTCAAAAATCAAATTGCTTTAAAAAATAGGGGTAAGATGCTTTTTAACCGTATAGAAACCAATTTTCAAAAAAGGGTCTTCATAGGGGCGGGGGTTCGATTTTTGGCACGTATTTCGGCAACAATGGACCAGAAAACCCCACGGCCCCTATGAAGACCTCTCTGTTGGAAACTAAACCCCACATGGTTCGAAAGCGCTTTTCCTCTAGTTTTGAGAAAGCTGTTAACTCTTTTGAAATTCGAAAAACTTATCGGGATATAATTATTTGTACAAAATCTCTTCAATTTTTTTTCGCACAAAAATCGGAGGCCTCCGCTCCGTAGGAGGACCTAGTTTTTGAAAAGCCATTTTCTTCTAGTCTCTGAAAAGTTATTGACCTTTTAAAATTTTGAAAAACTTGCCGAGTTATAGTCACTTTTGTGAACGTCGAATTTCAGATTGGACATGCTCGCAGAACAGGCAGACGAAAGAAAAAGGAAGGAGGGCGGGGGAATAACTCCGGGTACCTGCCTGGTCGCACATTTGAAGATGCCTTTTTGGTGATAATCTTGAATGATAATTCCATACCCTGTGTGTAGATAATTTGTTGCTGAAGGCTTGCTTATTTCCTTGAGTTTGTTGATGTTGAATTGTTTATTTTGCATTGCAGTGTTACACTCCATTCCTTTAACTTCAGCTGTTGACCTCTTCAAGTTGAAACGTGTAAGGCTTTTCTTGATCTTTTCAATTAAAATAATGATTTGTAGCTGATTGTATTTTTAACTGAATCGACATTTTAATTTGCAACATTACTCATTAGTTACGTTTCACAGCTGACAACATAACGGCTACATAATTGCAGTACTGCGAGCGTTTCTGTAAATATAAATGCTTTGGGTCTTCAAAGGTTACGGCTAGAAAGGAGAGATACAAAACAGAGTGGCTTATAAATAACGAATTTTACCACATTCATATTAAAATACAGCGGTTTAGGGCATACAGACCAAATGTAGGTGTTATCACTAAAAGTCGACTTGCTAGATTAATGATCCTACTAGTGAAAAAACTGGCCTTTTAAAGTACCAAACACGATGAAGGCTTATTGATCGCTGTTTGCATGTTTCAACTCCATTGCTTGAGCTTGTAAACACACCCTTGCTATAGACTTTAAAGCGTGCAAAGATTGGTTGAGTATTACTGGCTCCGCCAGAATCTCCGCTCCTAGTTCGCCTCGTTCTTCGAGAAATCCTTCCTTGTACGAAGCTCATCGAAGAATTGCGAGAGTAAAAGCTGCCGCAGTGCCTTACGTTCATCGACCTGAAGAAAACGTTCGACTCTGTCAAAACTGAAGCGGTCCTCGAAGCTCTGCTCACTCAGGACATTCCTACTCAGTACATCTTTCGAGAACTGTACAGTGGATTCACGACCACGATCTCGCAATTCTTCAACGGCGTCGTCCTCGACCTGGAGAGAGGGGTTCGGCATATCTCCAAAGCTCTTCAGTGCCACTCTCGCAAACGTCATGCGCGAACTAGAATGGGAAGGTCGATGGCCGGCAACCGCATCATCTTCGCTTCGCTGACGACATCGTGCTCATAACACCGAGCATGAGCCAGGAGAAGCAAATGCTGGTCGACTTCGATCATGCATGTGGGATCGTTGGATTGTAGCTGAATCTGACGAAGAGGATGTTCATGAGCAACGGACGAGTTTCTGATTCCAACGGAACGAACATCTCCGAAACATGCTCCAGAGAACATGCACACAAGCCTAACCTGTATATTCGCACTACTGCAACCTTGCCCGTTCTAAAGCTACATCGCATACGCTTTAGCTTACTATTAGAACTTCTCACTGACTACAATATCCACAAGCTGCAGCCGGAAGGTTCACACTTGACAGAGTTGTCGCTCCCCAAACACGCCCGCGCGTGCAATTTGGCACATCAACCAGGGGTGCTCACAAAATTCTGTGCGTTAAATTCGTTTAACGAAGTTTTTCAACGGAAAATTTCCGTTAAATTTCCGGTAAATCGTTAATTTTCGTTAAAAAATACAATTAGCTGAAAATCGTTATTTCAGTTGAAAAGATCAAGAAAAACCTTATACGTTTCAACTTGAAGAGGTGAACAGCTGAAGTTAAAGGAATGGAGTGTAACACTGCAATGCAAAATAAACAATTCAACATCAACAAACTCAATGAAAGAAGCAAGCCTTCAGCAACAAACTATCTACACACAGGGTATGGAATTATCATTCAAGATTATCACCAAAAAGGCATCTTCAAATGTGCGACCAGGCAGGTACCCGGAGTTATTCCCCCGCCCTCCTTCCTTTTTCTTTCGTCTGACTGTTCTGCGAGCATATGCAATCTCGATGTAGGCACCAGCCCATCAAGTACAGAAAGAATTAACAAAAATAAATTAAAAGCCTATCCGTGGAATGTTAACGCGTTGACATACGCACGATTTTCGAGTGCCTGGGACCACTCTTTTTTGCAACGTCGGGACTTGACACGACATCGTGTCATACGGTCCCCCCTGCCTAAAAGGTGTGACACTTCGTCAACGTGTTAACGTTCAGGAAAAGTAGCTTTTCTAATTTTTGTTATTAGCGTTTTTCCTGAAATCGTTTAAAAAACGTCCAGCCGCCGAAAACATTCTCTCCTTCTCGACTGTTCCAGGTGATGAGCAAAACTATTCAAAAGAGCAAAAGCAAAAGATAAGCAACGCTAGGTGGGGATAGGCATATCTTGCAAGGAGATTAGACGAGTACCTTCGAGGATTCGTTGACGCGCTGAGGGCTTGGCGAAAAAATTTCTACTTCCAAAGTGCATTAAAGGATTGGGATAAAGGACGGCGTTCCTCAATCCCTTTTGTGGAATGTGCCTCAGGCTGCACCTCCTCCGAATGCGCAACACGCGCCCCAAAACGCATTATTTCCAAAAATTCAAGACAAATTCATGAAAACATTAAACATTCTTGCTGATTTCAATAGGTTTTTAGGAACAGTGCTAATCGCAAGGGTGAGACCTGCAGCATTAGAGAACACTAAGGATAAATGTGATAAACTCAGTGAGGAAGAAGTCCGCTAAAAATTCCGTTGAATTTCTAGAAATTTCCGTTAAGTCGTTAAGCCAGATTTTAACGAAAAATGCCGTTAATTCACTAAATTCGTTAAATGGTTAGACGTTAAATATGCACCGGTGACATCAACGATCGATGTTTTCCGCGCCCTCACTCGTTCACATCACAGCTCTCGCTACTCTACGCAACGCCGTTCCATTCACCATCAAAAGCGCTACCGAATGGTACTCAACTTGGCCTAATTGGAAAATACTGATTTTTGGTGACGTCGTCGGCCCTCCGCTGCGACCTCGTCCCCGATGCGAAATTGTCAAAAAATCGATGTTTCCAGAATTGGTCGAGATTGACACCGTTCGATGGAGCTCAGCGAGATAAACAGAACGGTGACATTGCGAGTGTCGAAAACTCAAGGGCAGAAGGAGTAGTGGCAGAAGAAGCTCAATTGCTGCCGTACGTCGCTCTAAAACGGCAGCTGCAACTAAGGCAGGTTAGGCAGCTGGAGAGCTGTGAGCGATTCCTCGTAAAGCAACCTATGTGATCTGGTTGCCTATGCATTTGTAGGCCGTTAGCTCATCGCCTCTTCCCGCAGTGATCGACTGAAATCGAAAAATGGTTGAACAAGCTTAACCTGCAATTTCGCACCACCGTAACTTTGTCCGTTTTTAGGCTACATTGCTGTGTTTTAACGAACTTCTAGAGCTTCTTACTGACTACAAAATCTACAAGCCGGGAGGGTTCACACTTGACAGAGCTATCGCGCTCCAAACACGCCCGCGCGTGCAATTTGTGAACGGTGGCGATTTGTCTAGGGGGGTTATTTGGGGTGCTGATCACGAATCTGACATCCGTTTTTCACGATTCGGCTGAATAATATAGATACAGGATGGCACAGGATTACATTCTTAAAGTTTCTGCCGATGGCGGCAGGTAGAGACAGAATCGTGAAAAACGAATGTCAGATTCGTGATCAGCACCCCAAATAACCCCCCTAGATGACGTTTCAGCGAAATCGGTGACCCTGCCTGGACCACCCTTGTTAACGGTATGGGTGGCCTCCCACCGCATCGTGAAAAACGGTTGTCAAATTCGTGATTAACACCCCAAATAACTCCCCCCCCCCCTAGACAAAGTTTCAGCGAAAATGTTTTTTGACGGTGGAGTCGGAACTTTTTACTAGTGCCACAAAATATCTATCGTTACGTAACTATAGCTTCACACAAAATAGGCTTAAAATAAGTGACACACAGAAGTGAACATTTTAGCTAATCTGTAGTTTGAAGCATATGTTATATGTAAACATGCTCTATAACACACTATAATACCCCTAGGTGGATTACCCATATGATAAACATAGATTTTGCAAAAGTGCAAAACAAACGCAATCTGTGCGATCCAAACCCTCGACCCCTCGTTCACCAGCCCGAGCGCTTCCCTACTACGCCACCTGTGCACTGCGCCGAATCGCGATAAGAGCCCTCATCCCGTCAGCTGTGGAGCACGTGAATCAACGGTGCGCCAACACGCGACTTCCGTCGCCCCTAACTGCGCAGAATTGTATTGGGGTCGAGATACCTGCAGTTTGTTACTTCCCAGAGAGAGGCGGTTCTGCCCATATATAACACTTGCGCCGTTCCGACCTACCGTTGAGATAGTATCCTGGTTAGAGCAATTCCTTAGTAGGGCGGCTGGAAATTTTCGTTAAAACTCCCCATACGCTCACTCTACAAGCTGTCGCTCGCTCTACAGGTTGTCGCGCCCACTCGATTGATTCTGTCGGGCCTATATGCATTGTTCACAGCATGTCATGCCGGCAATAGTTCCAAACAGTAGGCAATGCTCGTCCAAACGTATGGATAGGCTTCTTCATTCAGCCTAACGTCCAGAAGTTGAGGGTGCGCGACTTGCCTCAGATGCGGCGCGTGGCGAACGAAAAACGGCGGCTCTCCGGCGCCCTTTTGCGCCGCTCCTCATCTTTCGCGCCGCTTGTGCTGGATGGACGGAGCGGCATGTCCGGTATTCTATCTCATACACATTTTTTCACCCTAAATTGTCAACTAAGGGTTTACCTTGAGCTGCACTTCACTCACTTCTCTCCCTTTTTGAATTATACGTTTTATGCTTTTCAGCGAATATTAAACAGTGACCTCACAGCAGGTATGGGTTACAGCAGAGGGTCAAGCGTGGGATTCGATTTTTGCCGAAAATTTACGACCCTCCCCCTCCCAGAGCGTATCTGGTAGGACCCTCCCCCTTGTGTAGACCGCCGTTTTATTTCCTATCCGCATTGAATTTTTTAAAAATTTTCATGCGATTTTTGTACGCTTTAATAGGTCCTTCTTTCCAGGTGCAGCTTCCACTGTGTCAGATTAGTTCAAGAAAGAGACACACACTAAGTAACTGCTTAATTTAGTAATTTGTTAGAAAAAACGCTGATAAAGGTTTTGTGTATGTAGTCTTTTGATAATAATATTTGTTTGTTTACAGTTGAAAATAAAGCACTTTTGAAAGCAGTTGTCAATTAATCACAACGAGTTCAACTTTTCGGGCTTTCCGAGCATCTCCTGGACACGGCACATTTTTGTACGTGAAGGAGCAACACCTGCATTCGAAATTGTACTCTATACAATGCCGAGTGCTAATTTCAAAAGCTGACTTGAGTGCTTTGTCAACAAATTTTTTAGACACTCTCGGAAGCGATGACGGAACGGCGACCGGAGGATGGATTTTCCAGGATTGCCTACGAAGGCCTGGAGTCTCTCATTCGTCCCGCGAAGTTGTAAAAATGAATATAAAAATGTTACAAATAATGATTGTATTATCACCTATCACCTGTCGTCCCGGCATCGACTTGCTCGAGCGGGCGGCAGCAGCGTCTCCATTCGTCCCTGTCGCGAGCCAGAGTGCTCCAATGGATACTGCTCGCTCGAGGGACACGAAGAGCGTCATAGCGGTCGTTCAGGGCTTTCACGAAGAAGTCCGACCAACGCGTTGGTGGGCGTCCTGGTGTTCTTTTGACATCCCGCGGAATCCAGTCTGTGACGGCTCTCATCCAGCGGGTGTCTGCGAATCGCATTACGTGGCCGGCCCACCTAATTTTCGACGACTTGGCCCATGCGACAGCGTCTCTGATCTTCGAACGTCGGCGAAGCTCGGAACTCCGGAGGCCTTCTCTCATTTTCGTGAGTCGTGTCGCTCCGAGCATCGTCCTCTCGATTCCACGCTGCGCGACGCTGATCGCGTGTTCATCCTGCTTTCGCATAGCCCAGATCTCTGAGGCGTATGTTAGGGCAGGAAGTCGATTAGGTGGGCACGGAGTCGGACGTTCTTCGTCTTCTTCGAGACTTCTTCGACGCTCTTGAAAGCTCCCCAAGCCGCTCGTTTCCTCCTGCTCAGCTCTGGCGCTAGGTCGTTGGTCATATTGACTTCGCGACCCAGACAGACGTAGCTGGAGCATTCGGAGATGTTCGTTCCGTTGAGCGAGAATGGGGCATCAGAAACATATCCGTTCCTCATGAACATCGTCTTCGTAAGATTCAGCTGCAGTCCAACGCTCACATACACGATCGAAGTCGGCCAGCATTCGCTCCGCCTGGCTGATGCTCGGTGTTATGAGCACGATGTCGTCAGCGAAGCGAAGATGATGTAGTTGCCGGCCGTCGATCTTCACTCCCATGTCTTCCCATTCTAGTTCGCGCATGACGTTTTCGAATGTGGCGCTGAAGAGCTTCGGGGATATGGTATCCCCCTGCCGATCCCCTCTCTTTACGTCGATGACGACTTGTAGATGGTGAGATCTTGGTCGTGAATCCACTGTACAGCTCTCCTTTCGACGGCGTCGAATGCCTTCTTCAGGTCGATGAACGTAAGGCACAGCGGCAGCTTGTACTCTCGCGACACTTCGATGAGCTTCGTGAAGGTGTGTATGTGGGCGATCGTGCTGAATCCTCTCCGAAATCCTGCTTGTTCCGCGCGGCTGTCCTTCGTCCAGCGTTCTGCTGATCCTATTCAGGATGACTCGAGTGAACAGCTTGTAGACTACGGACAGCAGGCAAATCGGGCGATAGTTGCCAATGTCGTGCACGTCTCCCTTCTTGTACAGCAAGACGGTCCTGCTGGTCTTCCACTGAGATGGAACCCTGCACTCCGACAGGTAGCGCGTGAAGAGCTGCGCCAGGGTGTTGATGAGCGCTGGCGGGAGGTTCTTCAGGTGTTCGGGTCTGATCCTGTTGGGACCGGGTGCTGTACGTTTCTTCACCGACGAGATGGCGTGTCGGACCTCGGAAGGGAGAACAGAGGGGACGACGTATCCATCCTGCGGAAGATGGCGTGGGGGCAGGTGGACGTGGCTATCGAAGGGATCGGAGTAGAAGTCGTGGATGACCTTCTCCATGGTCCTTCTGGAAGAGGTGACGGTTCCGTCAGGACGTCGGAGATCGGTCATCTTGGTCTTAAGTTGGCGAGGTTCCGGTGGGCATTGCGTAAGCTCAAATCTGCCTCTGCAGCTTCAGCCAACACTTCCGCCCTTCTCTCCGTCTCTCCTCCTTTATCGCCGCTCTGCATAGCTTTGCAAACTCGGTCGTCAGTTAGTAGTTGCCTGACGCTCGTGCTGCTCCACGCTGGCGTATAAGCTCGAGAGTTTCCGGAGACAGGCGTCTCTTGGTGGTCTTCAAGCTCTCAGCTCCCTTAGCACTATCGCGGAGATGGTGCACGAAGTGGTCGTATTCCTCATCGACGTTGTCCATAACGATATCTACCCAAAGGCCGGCAAGAGAGGTGTTAAGGTCCCAGTTGATGGTCGTTCTGGGACTCCTCTTCTTGAACTTCACGGCCTTCTCTCCTTGACGCGAAAAGCGGAACCTTGCGCGAAGGAGGCGGTGGTCCGACCCCGTGTTAAACTTGGAGACAACGGAAACATCGGTCAGGAAATACTTGCGGTTGAAGATGATGTGATCAATCTCGTTGTGGAACTGGCCACCGGGGGATTTCCAGATCCATCGTAGGGAGGGAGGCTTCTGGAAGTGTGAGTTTCCATGGATGGTCTTGGTCGACATGATAAACTCAGACAGGCTTTCACCTTGCTCGTTCCACTCCAAACCGTGGGTTCCGATGTGAAGTTCTTCCGGCGACCTTCGCGGTCCGATCTTGGCGTTGAAGTCGCCAACGATCACCTTGTAGATGGTGTGATCTTCCTCATAGAACTTCTCCAGCTCCACGTAGAAGGCTTCGACCTCTTCGTCGTCGTAGTCGGATGTTGGGGCATACGCGACGAATACAGTCAAAGCTGGCAGGAGCCACATCGCTTCAGTCGCAGACGTCCGATTCGGCTTGTCAGAGACTTGTACGAATCGATGTTCATGGCCAAGTGCGTGTTTACGAGGACACCAACGCCGCCTACTCCTCTGCTGTCGCATGTTCCGAGGAACACTTCTTCTCCGGAGTCGTGGGCGGCGTGTAAGGGGTGGTGTCTTCTCGGACGCACGTCATCGGACTGACCGAGTACGACGTCTCGGTCAGTCCGATGACGTCGTACTTAATCTTCCTGGCTTGCATCATCAGGTCCTCGACGGATGCTTCCGATGCGAGCGCACGGGCATTGTAGGTACAGATCGTCATCCTAGTCCTTCTCAATTTGCGCAGCCTGGTTAGGTCCTGAGATTTTTTTCAGCCTCTCCGTACTCGTCCTTCCTATCGCTGCAGAAATGGGGGCTCTTTCGGGGTCAGGGGAATGAGGCCCTTTAGCGCTGCTGTTTTTGACTGGAGTACACACGGGTAGCCAGTCGGGCTCTGTCGTGCGGGCAAAGAACTCCGGGCAGCCAGCCAGACTACCCGAAGGAACGGGGCGAGACTTAAGGCGGCCTCGAATACCTTACCTTACATGTACTCCCTGTCTACCGCATGCAAGCTTTTCGCCGGGCCGACACAGTTGCAATCCGCACAGGCGCAAACACATCCTCACACAATGTGCATGAATATGCCGCTCCCGCGCACAAGTAACGCGTCGACCCGACACAGCAGGAGCAAGGAGTCCATCCTGTGCATCCCACCTGCGTCTCTGGGCAGTAAACGGTCACATTTGTTTCGCGTTTAATTCCCCTATCCACCGCCCGGGGAAGGGCCACGTGGCCCTGCGACAAGCGGCCCGAGATCCCTCTTAACAAGAGAGCCCGAAGGCTCTCTATCGATGGGGATGCGTGGAATGATTGTATTACTTGTTAAAATTAAAGATTTTCTGCACCCAGATTTGGAGTCAATGAGAAGTTTCCATTTTTCACTTTCTTTTCAGGAAGTCACGGACGCGACAGTTTTCTGCCTGAACGAGCGACATCTACGTCCTAAATTGCCGTCTATAAAATCTGAAGTGTCAATTGCTAAGGAAAATTAAGTGCTTTTTCTACAGATTTTTGGAAGCACTCTTCGAAGCAATGACCGAATGGCAACCGGAGGATGGACTTGACACGGAACTAACTTTCTCTTTTCTGCTAGAAACAGCATCAGAAAGTGGAGTTGTAAAGTTTTAATCCACAGTTTAACACACGGTAATAAAACCTGTTTTTCTGAAACGATCCACTGTATGAACAGACGCTCCGATTTGTATGGTTTGCCGAAAATTTTTGACACCGTTAATTACATAGAGGCCGCTATTTTTACAGCCTGCTTTTTAAAGCGTAGAACCCACACTTTTTTCTATTTTAAAAGCTCTGTGAAATTTTCAGAGGTGTCGCACAAACTCCGAAATATGGTAGGTTACGTGGAGCCATTGCGTTCTCCGATATCACCGATCGCCACTGAAGGATGGACTTCTCGCGGCAAAAAATTTATACCTTTTGGAGAAAGAGCATCAGAGAGTGAAAACTGTGCCATCTTAGAATTCAAGAGGTGATTAATATACAATCAAAAACTAAGCTTCTTCAGGTTTATCGAGATTGTGCTACGGCGTCCGCGGGAGCCGACTCGCACTCGCAAAACCCGGCGAGTGTGAAAAGTATGCGAGGGTTCCTGATGCGAGGACGGCATCGGGGGGCAACCGAGTTAGTCCGAAAGTCCCGTAACGTAAGCAGGACCCGCGTGGCTACGCTGAATGTGGGTACGTTGACGGGCCGCTCGTGCGAGTTGGTTGAAGCACTGGAGCGTAGAAGAGTTGATTTCTGTGCGGTGCAGGAGACGAGGTGGTCCTGCCGCAAGTCAAGGGACATAGGACGAGGCTTCAAGGCCGTTCTATGTGGAAGTCCCAGGACCACCAGTGGTGTCGGAATAATCGTCTCCGAACGATTTCGTGACTCGATTGTAAGCGTCGAGCGCTTTGACGATCGATTGATGAAGATCGTTGTCGCCGCGAAGGAGCGACTCTATCACTTCTTCTCTGCGTATGCTCCGCAGACTGGCTGCTCGGATCAAGCCAAGGAAGAGTTTTGGAGCCTGCTTGATGAGAAGACAGCAGAGGTACCGCCGAAAGATGTCATCATAGTCGCTGGTGATCTCAACGGGCACGTCGGCGCGACGAAAGACGGGTACGGCTGTCATGGTGGGTTCGGTTACGGGTCGCGTAACGCAGATGGTGAGCCTATCCTTGAATATGCGGAATCGCACAACCTCACCATAGTGAACACCGTATTTCGCAAACGCGACTCGCGCCTTATCTCATACTACAGTGGGAATACCAAGACTCAGACAGACTTTGTCCTTGTGAGAGGTCGCGACCGGAGTCTTGTCACAGACGCAAAGATCGCGCCGTATGAGACGGTCGCCACCGACCGCTGATCTGCACCATAAAGATCGCCCCTCCGAGGCTGAAGCAGGTCGAGCGATGCGGTGCACCAAGAATCAAGTGGTGGCGAATGAAAGAGAAGGAAGCAGCTGTGATTTCTCGCGTGCGGTTACCGACAGTGACAACTGTCGACGAAACTTGGGAGAAGGCCACCGACGCGATTCGTCACGCTGCACGGTCGGAGCTCGGCATCACGAAGCCTGGACGACGGAAGGTCGACAAGCAGGCCTGGCTGTGGACAGATGACGTGAAAGCCAAAGTTTGAGAGAAGAAGACGCTATATCACGTGTTTCTTGGCGAAAAGACAGCCGATAACTGGCGGAAGTACCAAGAAGCGAAGAAAGCTGCAAAGAAGGCCGTGGCTGTTGCAAAAGCCACTCATTACGGTGATGTCTACCGAAAGCTCGAGTGGCGCGATGGTGAGCGGTATTTGTACCGACTTGCTAAGACCCGCCATCGCCAGACCGAGGACATCGAGAAGTTCTTCGGCATCAATGATGAGAACGGCCATCTTCTTATGGACCGCAAGAAGACATTGAAGCGATGGCGCGATTACTTTGAGGAAATCTCTACAGTAGAATTTCCTCATCCAGCCATCCCCTCAACGGCTCCAACCCACGGCCTCGTTCAGAAGATCACATTGAAGCGGCTATGAAGAAGATGAGGCCAGGCAAAGCGACTGGGCCCGACGACGTGGCAGCAGAACTGTTGAAGTCGAAGTTTTGGTACCCTGCTGAGTGGTTGGCGAAGTTCTTTAATCAGGTTGTGGCGGAGAAAAAAGTGCCTGAGTGTTGGCGCCAAAGTACGACGATTCCGATTTGGAAGAAGAAGGGCAGTCCTGCAGACTGCTCCAATTACCGTCCAATTCGCTTGCTTTCGCACAGCATGAAGATCTTTGAGCGAATTATCGAAGGACGAATTCGTGACCAGCTCCAATCAGCGCGGCTTCGTGGCTGGCAGTGGCACCATTGATGCCATACACGCCGCCCGCCTCCTGATAGAGAAGCATCGCGAGAAACAGAAGTCGGTGCATATCGCCTTCCTCGACTTAGAGAAGGCCTTTGACCGCGTACCGCGTGAAGTGATATGGTACGCCTTGCGACATCATGGAGTTCCTGAAGAGCTCATAGAGTGGGTGTGAATTCTCTACTCTTGTCCAAAGAGTCGAGTTCAAGCTGCAGCTGGAACCTCGATGGAGTTTCCCATCTCTGTCGGGGTACATCAGGGTTCTGCGCTTTCCCCACTCCTCTTTGTTGTCGTCATGGATGCCATCACACGAGATCTTCAGAACCCCGTCCCTTGGATTTTGCTTTATGCTGATGACGTAATGTTCGCTAGCGAAGATAAAGATGAACTCGAGCGAGAGGTGCAAGCTTGGTGTGATCGCTTGGAGCGGTTTGGACTCAAATTGAACGTGAAGAAGACCGAATATCTAACGACGGACGTTACTGAGTCCAGCTCCATCAAGGTTAACGGCGTCGAGCTCACACGCACTTCGGTCTTTAAGTATCTGGGATCAGCAGTCACGTCTGACGGCAAACTGATGATTGAAGTGAATTCACGCGTGAGTCCAGCTTGGTCCAAGCGGCGCTCGTTGGCTGGGGTGCTCTGCGATAGGAAGATACCGGAGCGCTTGAAAAGTCGAAGATATACAGAGCAGTCGTCCGGCCAGTAGCGATGTACGGCGATGAGTGTTGGCCTGCGACCAGGGAAGTTGAAACGCGCCTCAGCGTCATGGAGACGAAGATGTTGCGCTGGACGGCTGGAGCCACGCGCATGAAACGCATCCTAAACGATGTCATTCGGCAGGAGTTCGGTGTCGCGCCGATAACCGACAAGATGCGCGAAGCTCGCTTGCGATGCTACGGCCAAGTTCTGCGTGGAAAGGAAGACAGCGTCCGCAAGATAGGCCTTAACTTCGAGGTAATAGGAAAGGGGCCTAGAGGGCGCCCGAAGCAGCCCTGGTTAGATACGTTACATGCGGACTTGAAGATTACTGGTGTTTACCCTGATCTAGCGTTGGATCGGGAAAGGTGGCGTCATAACGGACCCCGCTACAATGCGGGACAAACGCTGAAGAAGAAGAAGAAGAAGAAGAAGAAGAAGAAAAAAAACTAAGCTTCTTCGCAGCGATTTCCGGTATGATCAGGGAGGATCGATTTGCAAATTCTCATGTTTCATGAAAAATAATTTTTTTACCTGAAGCAGATCACGCACACAAGAAAAATCTTGCCACAAAATTTTCGAATCTTGTTTAATGCACAGTGTAAAAGTCATGGTTTCCTGAAACGAATAGATTGGATCGACCACTGGTCGATACGGCTCCGACGTCATGGGAGCGGCGAAAATCGACATTCACAAAAATGACTATAACTCGGTAAGTTTTCCACAAACTGAAAAAGCCAAGAACTTTATAAAAACCAGAAAAAAGTGCTTGCAAACAACATAAATTTTTTTTTTAAACTAGATCTTCCTACGGGGCGGAGGTCTTCGATTATTGTGCGAAAAAGTTGAGAGACTTTGTATAAATAATTATATCCCGGTAAGTTTTTCGAATTTCAAAAGAATTAATAACCTTTTCAAAACTAGAGGAAAAGCGCTTTCAAACCGTATAGAAATTAGTTTTCAACACAGAGGTGAAGAAGCAATAGGATTTTTGAATTTCGAAAAATCAACCGAGTTATGATCATTTTTATGAAATCACTCCAGTGCCGACGGTGTAGAGTCTACGAGCAGTTCTTCACAAATTTGATCATAACTTGGTTCATTTTTCGAAATTCAAAAATCCTATTGCTTTTTGAAAAATAGAAAAAAGTTGCTTTCTAACCATATAGAAACCAGTTTTCAAAAAAGGGATCTTCACGCGGGGCGGGTGGGGGGTTCGATTTTTGGCACGTATTTCTGCAACAATGGACCAGAAATCGAACACCACCGCCCCCTATGAAGACCTCCGTGTTGAAAACTAATTTCTATACGGTTCGAAAGCGCTTTTCCTCTAGTTTTGAAAAATCTATTAACTCTTTTAAACTTCGAAAAACTTACCGGGATATAATTATTTATACAAAGTCTCTTCAATTTTTTCGCACAATAATCGAAGGCCTCCGCCCCGTAGGAAGATCTAGTTTAAATTTTTTTATATTGTTTCAAAACACTTTTTTCTAGTTTTTAAAAACCATTGACTTTTTCAAATTTTGAAGATTACCGAGTTATAGTCATTTTTGTAAACGTCGAATTTCGTCGCTCCTATGACGTCGGTGCCATATCGACCAGGGGTCGATCCAATCTATTCGTTTCAGGAAACCATGATTTTCACACTGTGCATTAAACAAGATTCGAAAGTTTTTATGGCAAGATTTTTCTTGTGTGCGTGATTTACTTCAGGTAAAAATTAATTTTCCTTGAAAAACGAAAAAATGAAATACGATCCGCCCTAATCATATCGGAGATCGCTGCGAAGAATCTCAGCTTTTTACTATGTAATACTCATAACTCAAAAATCCTTGAAGCACAATTTCACTCTTGCGTGTTCTTTCCTTGATAAGATAGAAAATTTTTCCGCGAGAAGACCATACCCAGTGGCGATCGATGATCGGAGAACGTAATAGCTCCACGTAATCTACCATATTCCGGAGTTTGTTCGACGTCTGTGAAAAATTCACAGGGCTTTTAAAACTATAAGAAGTGTCGATTCTAAGCATTCAAAGAGCAGGATCCATGCTTCTATGTGATTGACGGTGTCAAAAATTTTCGGCAAATGATACAAATCGAAGCGTCTGTTCATACAGTGGATCGTTCCAGAAAAACAGGGTTTATTGCCGTGTGTCAAACTGAGGATTAAAATTTTGTTGGGTACAACTTCACTTTCTGATGCTGTTTCCTGCAGAAGAAAGAAAATTATTTCCGTGACAAGTCCATCCTCCGGTTGCCATTTGGTCATCGCTTCGAAGAGCACTTCCAAAAATCTTGTAGGAAAAGCACTTAATTTTCCTTGACAATTGACACTTCAGACTTTATAGACTGCAATTTAGGACGTAGATGTCGCTCGTTCAGGCAGTAAACTGTCGCGTCCATGACCTCCTGAAAAAAATCTGAAAAAATGGACACTTCTCATTGACTCCAAATCTGGGTGCAGAAAATCATTATTATTAAACAACAATACAATCATTATTTGAAACTTTTTATATATTAATTTTTACAACTTCGCGGGACGAAGGAGAGACTCCACGCCTTCGTAGGCATTCTGGAAAAAACAACTTATTAAAAATTAAAACATCGCCTAAAAACCTGAAGAATAAGAGAGGATCCTCTGCCAAAATAGGAAGAGTGCGACCCCCCTCCAGGCGAGGCCACAGTACGACCCCCTCCCCCCCTCTTCGATTCCCGAACCTCAAGCTTGACCCTGGGTGGGACTAGTGGAAGGGACCAATAGGGGCGGGCCACTACTTTTTCTCCGTATCGTGTATCACCATGTATAAACCAACATGTATCGGGCTGATTTAGAACAGTAACCATGACGTCGTACAATGTGCGGATCAGATCAGACATTGCACAGCATAAGTGAGATTTTCAGAAGACGCTTCAAAGGTTTAGAGCAACGAGTGTGCGCGAACTTGACTCTCACGATGTTCCTCTGCGGGTATATCGGTACTGGGGTATTGGTGGGGTGGAAGAAGCAGTAGGGAGAATGGCTAAAGGAATAAGAGGAATATTATTGCCGTCAGGAAGTTGAGGTGTCAAGCTGTCTAGCAACACCGATTGATTTCATTTATATTTCCGCAGATTAAGCACTTGGGATTGAGACTTCCACAATCTGTTCCTCGCCACATAGAAAACGTGTATTTTAAAAATCGCGTACGCGCGATAGACGGTGGATAGGTCCCATATTAACAGCTTTGAAGCTTCTGTCCTATTGAATCCTGCTATAGTTTCCGGCTTAATCCGTTTGGACACCAACTTTCAAACTGGAGACTTTCCTGTTGGATCCACGTTCAACACACGTTTTCAAGCGCAAGACCCAAAATGTCACTGACGCTGCACAAGTGTAGTCCACGTCCTCGACACGTCTTCACAGGCCCGAGTATGCGTGTAAAGACGTGTGCTGCACGTGGACCAGGGATGAGCGGATTAACCGTTATCCGTTATCCGTTATACGGTGGGTTTTGGCCTATCCGTTTTGTTGTCCGTTATCCGGGGATTTTCCGCCGGATAGCGAACAACAAAATGTGGCAAGCTTGTGATTACTTAGTTGAATACAAGGACAATTTTGAAAATATCATTTTGTGCTTTTTCCACTGGCAGTCGAGATAGGCTTGCAATGCCAGGTCGGTGCCTTCTCAGAGTTCTCAATGCTACAATTATACTAGACTATCTACTTTCTCATAGCGCGTATTGAAATGCTGAACACTGCCTTGTTCATTTCTATTTTTGGGGTTTCACCAAAATTCCCTCTAGCATAATGTACGATCTGGAAAAAAGCAGTCGATCAGTGGAGAAAAGGACAAACTTCCATACGAACCACTTCGTTTTAAGGATGGTCCAGATACTCCGCACCTACACGACCTTCTAGCGCTTTTTGGAACTATGTTTGGCATTAGCAGCAAATTACATTACCATTTCTAAAGCAATAGAGAGAGTTTTATTCGATCTGGACAAGAATTAGTGTTAAATTTAATTGGGGAGTGAACAAAAAGCGACTCTTTTTAACGACTGCCCCACCCAAGCCCAGAAATTCCCGTGGGATCTATCCATAGTGACTTCACTGGAGCTGAAAAACATGAATAAAGGATATAAGACGAAGGTAGTGCCGAATGCGACACGCATTCTACTCTTACGTGATATGCTGGAGGCACTTTGCGTATTTGGCCAATGACTTGTGGTGGTCAGCCGACGGACAATTCAGTGCATTACCTTGTCCGGACAAGCCTGGTATCAGTACATCGAGCCTGAAAGTATGGAAGGCTTGGTTGACCTGGAGGGAAAATCCGAACGAAGAACATTGAGTCGGAGAGCATGCGACAGGCGGCACTTAAAACTGCGCTACCACGCACCTTGAAGAAAAAACACCTATAAGAATGTTATAAGTGGCTTATTTGACATGTGAATGGACGTTGTTACAACTACCGAGCTGCCATTGGAGAAAGAATGGTTCAAAAGTAGTTTTAATTTTTGTTGTTTGTTCGTTATCCGTTTTTCGATCATTGGAGAAAAGGAAAACTTCCATATGAAGGACGTAGATGTCGCTCGTTCAGGCAGTAAACTGTCGCGTCCATGACTTCCTGAAAAAAAAACACAGAAAAAATGGAAAGTTCTCATTGACTCCAAATCTGCCGGCGGAAAATCTTTATTTTTAACGAGTTATATAATCACAAGTGCTACGACACGCCTAACGGCGTGTCTCGCACTTGCCCGTTTCGCGGGTTATAGGTTTAAGCCTTGTTCTCAGAAAATACTCTCACACAAAAAGTACGTGTGATCTTCAAAACAATTTTGATAACAGAGCAACAAAAAGGCAACATTTACTGAAGCATCTCGGTGAATACTAGTTTGGTACCGACTTGAATCCTGGTGTTAACCAAATTTTCAGATGGGACTTCTGTCGAACTCGCGAGCACGCCACGTACAGTTGACCATGAGAAAATACTGGACTGGGGAGATATACGCAGAGGCGTACCTGGCGCGAGTTTTCCGTTCAACATGGGATAGTGCTGAGTTCTGCATGCGGCCGGTCGTCGTACGAGACGATGTGACTCTGCTTCCTTTCTTTTCGATCTTCTGACTTCAGACGGTTGTGGTGCGAAGATGGGAACCGTCTTCTGGATCCATACACTCAGAAACGCGCGCAGACGCCGTTGTGTCAAGCAGGAGGAGGCTGCGCTTCCTCTGCTGCAGCAGCATCTCATGTTGAACGGCAAACGTTGCTCGCGCGAGGTACGCAGAGGCGTCGCAAGGGGTTCCATGAGATAGCGCGTGGTTCCACGAGGCCTATCTCAGCCAGGTTTCCAACCTGAGTGAGATACGTCTCATCGTCTACAGGGCAGGCAGCTAACTCAATTATATAGTGGTAGATTATTTGAAACTTTTTATATTAATTTCTACAACTTCGTGGGACGAAGGAAACTTCGTGGGACGAAGGAGAGACTCCACACCTTCGTAAGCATTCATGGAAAAAACAACTTATTAAGAATTGAAAACATCACCTAAAAACCTGAAGAATATGAGAGAATCCTCAGCCAAAACCGGAAGAGCACGATCCCCACCCCCTCCCCCCCCCCCCAGACGAGGTTACAGTGCGACCCCCCCCCCCCTCGATTCCCGATCCTCAAGCTTGACCCTGGGGGAGGGGTCCAGTAAAGGGGGGACCGGTAAATGGCTGACCAGTGAAGAGGGGACCAGTAGTGGGGACCAGTGAAGGGGAGCAGGTGAAGAGGGACCGGTAAGGAAGGGACCAGCAATGAGGACTGGTGAAGTGGGGGGGGGGGGAAGAGGTCCAGTGAAGGGGGGACCGGAAAAGGATTGATGAATAAAAGGGGGAACAGTGAGGGGGGACCCGTAATGGGGATCGGTGAAGGATAGGGGGACCAGTAAAGGGAGGTCCAGTGAAGGTGGGAGCAGTAGTGGGGACCGATAAAAGGGGGGGGGGGGCAGGGAGGGGTGAACTGAAAAAGGGCAGCCAATAAAAAGGGACCAGTAATGGGGAGGCCAGTGAGGGTGGGACCGGTGAAGGAGGGGGAGGGGGTCCAGTGAAGGGGGACCTGTCAAGGGTTGACCAATAAAGGGCAGAGCAGTGAAGGTGGGACAAGTAATGAGGAGCGGTGAAGGTGGGAGGTCCAGTGAAGACCAATAAATGGGGGTAGCAGTGAATTACCAGTCAAGAGAGGACCAATAAGGGAGCCAATAAAGGGAAGACCATTTAATGGGGTTCAATAAAGGATCCAGTAATAGAACCATTAAAGGGGGACCAGTAAAGGGGACTAGTGAAGGGGATCAGTCAAAGGGACCAATAAGTGAACCAGTATTTTCTCTCAGTGTCCTCCAACGTGGCGTCAAAAGACGTGCTAAAGACGTCGTGCCACGTGTGTCGGATTGCAAATAACGTGTCGTAGACGTTGTGACATATGCGTCCGGACTCAGCAAATGTATCACAGACGTTATCCAATGTGTATCCGGATCCAGAAGAAGTGCCACAGATAAGACTTTGCACAACATCCGTGAGATTTTCAGATGGCTTTTTAAAGGATTCGTGCAACAACGAGTGTGTGCGTAGTTAATTCTCACTTCCGTTTTATACTGGCACATGGGTAAAGGGGTATAGGTGGAGCGTATAGGGGGGGGGGGTAGGGAGAATGAGTGAAGGAGTCGGAGTAAAGTTATTCCCGTTGGACTGTGAACTGCATCGGTCTACCAATACCAATTGATTTCATTTGTGTTTCCGCAGAATTAGCACTTCTGAATAAGGCTCTCTATGCATTCTTCGCTAT
The DNA here is from genome assembly GCA_947359475.1 of Heligmosomoides polygyrus bakeri. Lineage (NCBI taxonomy): Eukaryota > Metazoa > Nematoda > Chromadorea > Rhabditida > Heligmosomidae > Heligmosomoides > Heligmosomoides polygyrus. The sequence continues at coordinate 47,928,365 of OX375865.1, read as the reverse complement.
ATACGCCAGGGTACTTCAGAGAATGAATCGCGGACGTGCGGTAGAGGGAGGTAGGAGCAGTTTTGAAGATTCTGTTCTACCGTATCCCGCTATACTATTCTATATAGCAAAACCGGTATTTTTACTCTAATGAATGAGGAAAGGCCTAAAGAGAACAAGAATACGGTCGGGGTGTTCTGTTCTCCGGGTTTGGGGGACGTTTGGCGGCCAGTAGGCTGCTGAACGTCTGGTCCTATCCTACTATATGTAAAGGAGTTAGCGGTTGTCCGTTCGTCCGTCTGCTCATTCGTCTGGCCTTTCCTAGAAGTCGAGTAGCAGGGGTCCTTGTTCAGACGAGGTGCCACCCACGCCGTGTCGAGACCGTCAGAAGAAGTGTCACCGATGTAGCGCAAAGGGCGTTCTAGTTCAAAGTGCATGCCAGCGACGTTGCTCAACAGGCGTTCCGATTTAGAAGATGTGTCACCGACGTCGTGCAACAGGCGCTCGGATTCAAAAGGCATGTCAGCGATGGCGCGTTGCGTGTTTCGGTTCAGAGGAGGTGTCAACGATGTCGCGTAAAGGGTGTCTGGGGGTGTCTGGGCTCTGAAGAGGCACTACGGATTTCATGCAAGGGGTGTCTCGGTTTAGAAGGTGTCACCGATGTCATGCAAGTGGTGGCTGGGTTCAGAAAAGGTGTCACCTATGTCACGTAAGGGGTGTTCGGATTCTGAACATGTGTAATTAGAGCTAAAGAGGAGACCAGTAAGCGCGGGTACAGTGAAGGGTGGGAGGACCAGGAGCACCAGCATAGGGAGGAGCGGAGGGGGGTACCAGTAAGGGTAGAACCTTCAATGAGAGCCAGTGAAGGGGGACCAATAAAGAATACCACTAAGGTGAGGGTTGGGGGGGGCGGGTAGGGGCAGTAAACGAGGAGCCATTAATGGGGACCAGTGAAGGGGACCAATAAAGGGTACCACTTAGGTGAGGGAGGCAGTAAAGTCCCCCACAGAGTTCTGCGGCAACGCCGCTCGCCGCAATGGTTAAGGATAGGGCAGGGACGCCGCCGGCGGCGAGCTCTGCGTCTCTGCCCTATGGTTAAGCATAGGGCCGCGGCGCTGCCGCAGAACTCTGTGGGGGCCTTAAGAGGGAGGCAAAAAGGGGGGACAGTGAATGGGAACCAGTGAAGTGGGAGAGTCCTGTGAAGGGGGGGGGGGGGGGGTAAAGGGAGAAACAGTGAAGGTGGACCTGTAATAGGAAGGGAATCAGTGGAAAGAACCTGTAAAGGCGGACCAGTACTTTTTCTCACTATCGTCCAACGTGTATTTGACAGGAACGTCGGACAACGCGCGCCTAGATCAAGAGATGTGCCGCAAATCAAACATTGCGAAGCATACGTTGGACTTTCAGATGACCTTAGAAAGGCAGCGAGCGTGTGCGTGTACCTGCCTCTCACTCTCACTACTGACTGATGCTCACTACATTGTTTTTCCTGTCTCTGGCTGCACATGGGTAAATGGGTATTGTGTATTGTCGGGGGGGGGGGGTAGGGAGAATGACTTCGAGAATCGGAAGATTATTATTGCCGTCGGATATTTAGCGGTATAGAGCTCTCACGAAATTATCACAATCTGTTCCTAACTACGTAGAGAATGTGTGCTTCGGAATAAATCGGCGTAAATAGAGGGTAGATAAGCTTCATAGGAGCAGTTTTCAAGATTGTGCCCTACTGTCCCGCTTTCCTCTAGGACCAGTTTTTCACTGTAACGCGAGCAAGAAGGCTTAGACGGGGTGTTCTATTCTCGGGGTTTGGGGATGATGCCCAAACCAGACGTTGGCGGCCGTTAGGCCGCTGAACGTCTGGTATATATAATAGGATAGGATAGGCTAGGATGTCTCTCAAGAGAACAGGCAGCCACATATACCATGAGTTCTTATCAAAATCGCTAAATAGAAGTGATCGCTCCAACTACGACTCTCTCACCACTGCTTTTCGCAATATGCTGCATTAGAATGAGTAGTCGTTATCTTTGGTCAATAGTTACAGCTGCGGTAGGTAATACTCGTTGCTCACTCTACTTGAAAATGGCTGACCAAGTTCCTCTATTAAAGCCGTCTAAAGACGTGCCAAGATGTGCAGGTTTGTTCATTTAACTACTGTGCAGTAACTATAGTCCTATACTGCTTACCTTATCGATTATAAAAGCCGTTCAGCGGTTTGCCAGCCGCCGAACATATGTTGGAAGGTGGGGGCTTTGCCCCAAACCCGAAAGTAGAACTTTTACCGTTCTACTTATTGTTCCTCATTTTTGCCCATAATTCACATTTTAAAACGGTGATAAGGTGCGAATGGTGGTAGATAGACCCACATACCAACATATTGACAAAACTGGACCACCAATACCCATCAACTGTCAGGTTTGGCGGTGGTTGAGTGGGAGGTAACATCGATGCCGAAGTTTAAGTTAGGGTCGATGTTGGCATTGTATATAATATTGAGTACAATACATTTGTCCCCGACTCGGTTCGCAAGTGGATGCAGATGGGTGCCTACCGGCCTGCCCGCTTTTCCACTCGGAGAACTTAGTCGGCCTTCTGCACTGTTAATCGAGGAACAGACAGAAGGACTCTGGGAAATAGCCGTATCGGGCACGATCTTAAAGTTTTACCTTTAAGCACTCCCTTACCTACCGGTAACCGATTCCTACTTAACAACTCAGAATGGTTTACCTAAGGTTTCTTTAGTTTTCTTTTGCCGCCCCTCCTAGGTACCGCACGGCTAGACCGTATGACACACAGCCTTGAACAATGTTTGCATTATAAAATGTATGATAAAAATATAAACGATAGAAACGGTTCAATACACAAACTTCAGCACAACGCGACGATGAATTCAAAGAATATCAAAAGGAAAAGTGGTTAGTGTGTGAAATGTGGCTCGGCCGAACGATGAGGAGAAGATACCCGCTGGCTGTGTACGTACTCGACTCCCTCCGTGTTTCAATCGCATATGAGGGACGAAAGGGACAAGGAGGAGAAGGGTCAGCCACGGGATGGAGGGACGGAATCCGACCAAGGAACCTACCTAATCCTCGGAAAAAACTCTCACCTAGCAGTGGGGCAACCCGCATGCAGCAAACGGTGCCTAACCGAAACCGAGAGATGCTAGGGCTAAAAGGGTACGGTAAGTGCATAGAAGTGCCGAACTAGGAGATAGAACCTACAACAGCGCCACTAGGGAGCTGTCGGTTGACCGCTAGTAAAGCAATCTCTCAACTAGGATGGCAAGGCCCATTAATGCACCCTTGGACATCTCACTAGCGTTGCGCCACAAGAAGTTCCTCACCGACTTAAATGGTCAAGACTGGTTCAAGAGGCAAGTATGCAGCTCCTGAGAAGGACTACTGGGAAATCAACACCGATATAGGGTGAGTAGGGTGATTAAAATCTTTTTTGGGACTTCCCTTTATTCCTCCTGGAAGAGTGTACTTCCACCCAACAGTTAACCCTGAGCGGGTGCGCAGCTGTGTATAGCCTACAGCAAAAAGAGACCCGACTGTATGCGTGCACGCCCGGGTGCTTCACTAACCCCCTTAACCGGAGTAGAAGACGGAGCAGAGATCCTTGGGGAAAAACATCAACCCGATCGCTTACGTGCACACACGTGTAATCTCACTAACCCTCTACACAGAGTAGGAGACGACGTAGAGGACCTTCCCCACGAAGATGATTTAGAAAAAATCCAAAGTTAAACGAGTTAAAAACGTTAAAACGGCCGAGGGCCACAGGCTGTCGTCCTGTCGTTGGCGAGACTGTTTTTGACTCGTGCAGCGGGCGCTTGGCCAATGCGCGGTGCGGTTCCCGCCGCATCCGGCCCTTCGGATCGCTTTCCGCCTTCGCTTGGGCGAGCCTGGGCACCTTGGGGAAAAAGGGGTCCGGACGAGAGAACAGAAGAGGGCACTGACAGAGGACAAAACATAAGCCGCGTGCACACTTCGCTGCGGCAGTGCGTCAGGGACGCTGAAGTATAGCGCGAAGGGGCGGAGTCACACTGCGGTAGCGGAGGACGCAGTGAGGGGGTGTACGCACTTCCACTGCCGCAGTGCTGCCGGCAGCGGCACCAGCGGCAGTCACAGCGAGGAATGACCCGGGCATTTCTCACTGCCGCTGCGTGCGCCCGTGGCGCAGTTTCACCGTGGCGCAGCATGCGAGACCAGCTTCGCCCACATTCCACTGCCCGCTGCCCGCTGCAAAGTGTGCACGCGGCTATAGTCAATATCGGCAGGTACGGTCAAGGGGACCCGGTGGACACCGATGAACCGACTCGACACGACAGTATAGGCTTTGGTTTTTCGTAAAGTAGTTAACTACTCCAACAGGATCCTAGAAATGGGTAGAATACGCCGAGAAAAGCACAACATGCTGTCCTACCGTAAGCTTCAAAATGAAAAATCCGTGCTTAGGAGGGGATGCAGCCCCCTAGTCAGCATCGGCTTTGCCCGAAAACGACAGATTGTGGTTGTTGATAACACACTATCGATTGATATATTTCCTTTTCCTCTTCTTTAGCCTTCGTTCCGCTTAGGCATCTGGCATACCTTCGAATCGCTCCAGCGACTCGGAGGTATACGAGAGGCCTTAGTGGCGGCGTCCGCATTCCTGTGGCACGTTCTCGGCAACGTTCATTGTTTCATACGGAAAGCGACTGGATCGGGAATTAGAAATAGCCATTCATGAAGCGATTATGAACAACAAGACGTTCAGCGGCCTACTGACCGCCAAACGTCTGGTTGGGAGCTTCGCCCCAAACCCGGAGAATAGAACACCCGACCGTCTTCTCGTCCCCTTTAAGCCTCTTCTCATCCATTAGAGTAAAAAAAAACTGGTTTTGCAATATAGAATAGTATAACGGGATACGATAGGACAGAATCATCAAAACTGCTCCTATGAGGGGGGCCTGCCCACCCTCTATAGCACGTACACGATTCATTCTCTAAACTACTCGTGACATACATGGCGAGGAACAGATAGAGAGCCTTAATAAAAAGCGATTATTCTACGGAAACGCAAATGAAATTAATTGGTATTGGAAGACCGCTGTTCACAGTCCGACGGGAACTACCTTACTCCGATTCCTTCACTCATTCTCTCTACCCCCTCCCCACCCACTCCACCAATACCCTCTTATCCATGTGCCGGCAGAAAACGGAAGTAACAATCAAGTACGCGCACACTCATTGTTGCACAAAGCCTTTAAAAAGTTATCTGAAAATCTCACGGATGCTGAGCAAAGTCTTATCTGTGGCACGTCTTCTGGATCCGAATGCACATTGGATAACGTCTGAGACACCTTTGTTGAGTCCGGTCGCATATGTCACGACGTCTACGACACTTCTTTTGCACCCCGACACACGTGGCACAACTTCTGTAGCACGTCTTCTGACGCCACGTTGGACGGCACTGAGAGAAAATTCTGGCCCACTTATTGGTTCCTTTCACTGATCCCCTTCACTAGTCCCCTTTACTGGTCCCATTTCTAATGGTTCTATTACTGGAGTCTTTACTGAACCCCCTTAAATGGTCATCCCTTTATTGGCTCCCATACTGGTCAACTCTTGACTGGTAATTCACTGATACCCCATTTATTGGTCCCCTTTCACTGGACCCCTCCCCCTTCACCTGTCCCTATTACTGGTTTCTTTCTTATCGGTCCTCCCTTCAACTGGTCTCCTTCACTGGACCACCCCCCCCCCCCCTCACCGGTCCCCATTGCGGGTCCCACCTTCACTGGTCTTTCCATAATTGGTCAACTCTTTACCGGTCCCCCTTACTGGACTTCCATCCTTCACGGTCCCTCATTACTGGTCCATCTTCACTGATAACACGTCGTCTGAATCTGGAAGGCCTTTCGCCACATTTGCGACATCTCTTCTGAATTCAGGCACCTGATGAAAGACGTCGGTGACATGTCTTCTCATGCTGGACATGTTTTGCGCGACATCGTTGACACGTCGTGTGAATCCGGAACCCCTGGCGCGACAACACTAAGACGTCTTGTGAACCCAAAGCCCCTGGCGCGGCATCGTTGACAACTCTTCTGAACTCAGGCACCTGATGAACGACGTCGGTGACATGTCTTCTCAAGCCGGACGTGCTTTGCGCGACATCGTTGACACGTCGTGTGAATCCGGAGCACCTGGCGCGACGTCGGTGACACCTCTTCTCAACCCCGACGTCCTTTGCGCGACATTGGTGACATGTCTTCTGAACCCAGTCGCCTGTTGAACGACGTCGGTGACGCCCTTTCTGAACTCGGACGCTCGCTTTCACGACGTCGGTGACACATGTTCGGAACTCGGACGCCATTTGCGTGACATCGGCGACACGTCTTCTGACCGCTCTCAACACGACGTAGGTGCCTCGCCTGAACCCGGATGGCTACTACTCGATGTGGCCAGATGGAGAGACGGACGGACAGACGGAAGGACAGACGGAAGGACAGACACAACCGCTTAGTCTTTACATCACCACCACCATCACCACCTATATATAAAAGAGTTTGTCCGTGGAGTGATCTAACCGAGGTGAGATACGCCGCCTTATCCACAGCGAGGGCGGTCGATGATCAGACCGGCACAGTGGCGGCGACGGCGGCTGCGGACCAATGGTTTAGCATAGGGAGGCGGCGGCGATGACGTGCCCGAGGGCGGCCACGGCGGTGGTGGGGTTTTCAGACCCGCAGCGGCCAAGTCGGCGCGGCCACGCCCCGCCACTCCCACGGCGGCGCCGCCGCCGTGGCCGCCGCCCGAAATGACTGAGGTCATTTTTTGAAGGGCGGCGAGAGCGGCGGCACAACGAGACGTGGAGTGTGCTGCGCTGTGTGCACACTGCGGACAATGCGCGGCTCCACGCCAGCCGAAGGAAATCGGCGTCATCGAAGGTCATCCTCCCCCTTTGCACCGTTGCGAGACCGCTGCGCGCACGCGCGCCCCAAACGTAGCCTGGCGGCCGCCGCCGCCATCCCTAGGCGGCGAGAAAGGACACCGCCCCTCCACCTGCCGCTGGAGCGGCAATGGCCGCCGCCGCCACTGTGCCGGTCTGAAAGGGCTTAAGTTTAATGAGGTACGCCTCATCATCTACAGCGCGTGCAAAAGTTGCTATTGAACGTGGTATGTTGCGGCAGCAGGGGAAACGTAGCCCTTTACTGCTTAACACAACAGCACCTACGCGCGTTTCTGAGCGTCCAGATTCAGAAGCCGACTTCGTGCCATTATCATGAGAAGACCACTAAAGGGGTAAGGGTAGAAGGGGGACTTTGAGGGTGGAGAACTGGCGGCGATCAGGAGGCAGCGACCAGGAGGAGCATTGTATGGTCGACGGGGAGAACAATGAAGCAGGCCAGGAGGTGGCACCAAGAAGAGTTTAGGCAATATGTAGGGATCATTAGGGAGTTACTAATCAGGGGAGGGAAACAGTGAGGAGGATCAGCAAGGAGATCCATTACCATTAAAGAGACCGGATTTAGAGGATGTGACACCGATGCCACACAATTGGCGTTCGCTGTGTCGTGTCGTGAGTGTGGGAGGCCTACTTAATTGGGGTACAGTAGTAGGGAGGATGCCGAGGGGGTGAGGAGGAATATACCTTGAAGAAGGGACCTCGACGCGGGACCAGGACGGAGAACCAACAAGAAGGGAGCCGTAAAGGAATTCATAAGGGGAAGAAGGGATCTGCCATATGTATGCATAGTCTCTTCATGCTCGACACAGCGGCAACTGCGCGCGCTTCCGAGCTTCTTGATCCAGAAAACGGGCCCCCCCCACGTCGCCCAGCAAGCATCCTGATTCTGAATACGTGTTACCGACCGTACCGTGAGCATGGGAGGACCACTAAGGGGGTGGTCGAGAAGTGCAGTAAGGAAGACCTCTATGGTGGACCAGGAGAGCGACCAGGAAGGAAAGGAAGAACCTGGAGGTAATGCCAAGACGGGGAAAGCAGCGAGAAGAAACAGTAGGTGTCAATACTGAAAACAAAGAAGTGGGCCAGTAGTTGGGGGCAAGAAGGTGGGGAACTAAAGAGGGGAGGGAAGACCTGTAAAGGCAGACTAGCAATCACATCCAGTAAGAAGAAACGCGAGAGGCGAACCTGGCTTTGGAAGACATGCAAACGATAACTTGAAACGCTGGCTGTTGAGCATGAGAACGATTGCGGAGGAACAACCTGAGGGACAAAAGTGCTGCGCAGCACAAACCAGTGACATCACTGGCCGGTCAGGAAAGACCGTCTACGATGAAGGTACCGAAGTGGTGAAGGGCTTCATGCCGATAAAGTACGCACCAAGTCCTAGATGCTAGCAAATTTTATGTTTTACAAAAACTACTTTCCATAGATCAGTGAAGCTGCAAAGTCGTGCGAGTCGCGCAAGTGCGAGACACGTCGTGAGTCGTGTCGGAGTACATGTCACCACTTATATATAGAAGAGTTTGTCCGTGGAGTGATCTAACCTAAGTGAGGTACGCCGCATCATCCACAGCGAGGGCGGTCGATGATCTAACCTGAATGAGGTACGCCTCATGATCTACAGAGCGGGTAAAATTTGCTATTGAACGTGGAATGTTGCTGCAGCAGGGGAAGCGCAGCCCTTTACTGCTGAACACAACAGCACCTACGCGCGTTTCTGAGCGTCCAGATTCAGAAGCAGACTTTGTGCCATTAGCATGAAAAGACTACTAAAGGGGTAAGGGTAAGGGTAGAAGGGGGACTTTGTCGGTGGAGAACGCAGCGATCAGGAGGCAGCGACCAGAAGATCGGGATTATACTTGCGCTTTTTTACAATTTTTCGAATGAACGAATAATCGAGTAACCCCATTTTTTCGGTTATTCGAATTTCCGAATAATTGAATAACACCATTTTTTCAGTTATTCGAATTTCCGAATAATCGAATAACCCCATTTTTCGTTTATTCGAATTTCCGAATAATCCAATGACCTAATTTTTTGGTTATTCGAATTTCCGAATAATCGAATAACCCCATTTTTTGGTTATTCGAATTTCCGAATAATCGAATAACCATATTTATTGATTATTCGAATTTCCGAATAATTGAATATTCGAAAAAATCGATCAATCGAATAAACTTCATTATAACTTAATACACTCCGGTGCAAAATAGGTTCACCCCGATTTGTCCATTAGTACCCGAAGAACCCCCAGCCGAGTCTCAGTAATGTTACCACCTATCGAAAACTTCTGCAGAAGAATTCTAAGCAGTTTATCTTATTAGTGCAGGATACCACGAAGTTTGACTGAAAATATAACAAATGGAGACCGGTGCAAAATATAAGTTTGCTTCATAGAAAACCTGATTAATCACAAAATTACCTACAGACAAGGTAAGATTAGTACTTCATCACATCATCTCTGTTGTAAACAATATCGAAAATTTTATTTGGAATACTACTAATCAGATTATCAATAACAGTTTGCATAACATTGGTCCATGCATCAAGTACGGCGTTCTTCAGACCGAGACCGAAGTGTATATGGTTCCATTTTTGTACACTTTGCGTACAAGAATGTCCCACAAGCTTCCTAGTTCCCAGGTTGAGGTCTGAAGAACAACTAGGCCACTTCAAAGGTTGAATTCTGTTGGAGTTAAGCCAACCTGTAGTTGACTGCGATACGTGTGTGGATACATTATCGTGTTGGAAAATAACGTTATGGCTAGGAAATCTTCTGAAATATGGCAGAAGGTAGTCTTCGAGCAATTTCTGGTAGTCTTCACTGTTCATGCTACACGAGACGAACTACAAGGCAACAAGTTCGTATCCAGAAAACGCAGCCCAAACCATGAGACTTCCACCAACAAAGTTGCACCTGGCGAATACTCGCTTCTCTCTCCTCTAATCTCTCCAATAGTGTCTGTACCCGTCAGGCCCGTTTAGATTCCACTTCTTTTACACTACTGTAGAGATCTGAGAAAAGAGGTCATCTAGGCGCAACGTTGGCGGTGGAAGTCTCATGGTTGGGCTGCGTTTTCTGGACGCTGACTTGTCTCGTTCGTCTCGGAAGTTCGTCTCGTATAGGATGAACAGTGAAGACTACCATGAAATGCTCTGAAATCACCCTTTGCCATATTTCAGATTTTGTTGGCTCAACCTCATTTTAAAACAAGATAATGCATCCATACACGTATCGCAGTATCTGCAGGTTTTATTTTATTTATTTATTTATTTATTCAATACGCTCGCGATAAGCGCAAGCGCCAGAAAATAGTGTTATAACAACAACACAATATGAAGACACTCTTAGAGCGAGTCAAACCAATGTCAAACAACAACACGAAGGCATACATAGAGCGAGATAAACCAGTGTCTGATCAGTGACTAATTAAGGAATGAATAAAAAGTCTGTTAGGCCGAACCAAATAAGCTGGCAAAGCTGTAATGTGTTAAACTTCATAACTGAACTGCGACTTCTTAAGACATTGACGATCGCGCGAGTTGATTTTGAGTCGCAATTTTTCTGTCGCGTGGGACTGTGCGTGCCGATTTTGGCCCGCGGTTATAAAACGAGTTCGCTGCGGCACATTTCTCGCTTTTTCATAGTTTAGTAGTATTCCTTAGATATGCTGGATCCTATTAATGCTATCTTCACAGTGGTCCGGGAGTCATTTGCTTTTAAGCAATGATAAAAACAAATAATCAACCCTATACAGTATTCAAGCTTCCCAAAGATCGATACTATTCACAAACTCCTCAAATTTTACAAAAATGGTCATGCACAAAAGAACTAGTGACATTTCTTGTAAAAATTTTGAAAACAATCTAGACGAAAATACTTCAAGCACTTGCTACATTGTGTGGTCACCTTCTTTGCACGATTCGTGGCGAACCAGCGCTTTTTTTCTTTGCAGACTTTCTTATAGCAGCAAATACATCTTCTACGTCCTGCTTTCGGACCTGTTCTAGCCCTCTACAATATTTGGCTAAACCATTAAGAGGGTGTTTCATTTGAAATATCATGAAATATTGATTTCATGAGATTCACGCGTCGGCGCGGACCACGCGGCAGACACGCGATTTCCCGCGCGGTCGTCAAAGGGTTAACAGATCACTCAACCCAGGGAAAAGGAGGACGGCATACATCTCGTCGCCTTGAGGTATGCGCTGGCTGCCCTATGAGAAGAAAGGCCACCTTCAGCTTACTCCTAGGCCGACCGATAGGAATCTTCTCAGGTTCCCCTCTGCTTGAGAAGCAAGATTAAAGAATTTGGAGCCTGCAGTGGATTAACTTATAAGCACGACAAATATCAAAGAATTTCCTGCAAGAAGCCAATGTGTGAAGACCCAGGTGTTTGTTCCTTATCGATTCTTAGGTACCTTAGAGTAAAGGAAACCGCCAATGCGAATAAGAACCTTGCGAGTGTAATTACTCTGTACCTTTTCCATAAGGTTTATAAAAGGTTGGGTAAACTCCAGTACAGTTCAAGTTTTTTAGGGGCCCAGTTGTTCTCCAGATCTCAGCCCGATAGAGAACTTGTGAGGCATTCTTATACACAAAGTGCACAAAAATGGAATCACTTACACTTCGGTTTCTGATCTGAAGAACACCTCACTTCATGCATGAGCCAATTTTGAGCGAACTGTTATTGATAACCTAATCAATAGTATGCGAAATAGAATTTTCGATATGGGTGGAACAAAGGTGATGTGATGAAGTACCAATCTTACTTTGTCTATAGGCACTTTTGTGTTTAATCAGGTTTTTTATGAAGCGAACTTATATTTTGCAGCGGTCCCCATTCGCTAAATTTTCAATAAATGTTCGTGGTATTCCGCACTGATAAGATAACCCGCATAAAATTTTTCTATAAAGGCTTTCTATAGTGAGGAACACGACGCTAACATCGCTGAGCCTAGGCAGCGGTTCTTTGGGTACTAATGGACAAATCGGGGGTGAACCCATAATTTTGCACCGGGATGCATTAATAAAGACGACGCGACTTTTGTGTTAGCCAATTTCGTTCGATATCGTTTACTCACTTCAAAAGCGCATTGTGTAGGTTCAAGTAAGTGTGGTAAAGTAAGTTCAACGACAACATTGGCTAGAGACAAAACAAAAGAATTGAATTCTTGAAAAAAGCAAATAATGGAGATATTCAATATCTTCTAAGAACCGTTTGCAATCCTCGTTAAGATGGAAAGACATAAAACTTTTTTCCTACAAAAAATTCCTACAGAAATACATGTGCAAGACATTTACGCCAGGTGCAAAGCTTTTGAGAGAAAAAGCGTTCACTCTATTTGTTTATTTCATTGTCTCATAGGAATTGGCATCTAATCAAATCGTGGAGTTATATACGGCATTTTCAGTCGAAATTCAACGTTTTTGAAATAAATTTCAACGTTCTTCTGGAATCTTTCCCGTGTAACAACGTTGAATTTGATTTGAAAAACTTTGAATTTCAACTGAAAATGGTATGTAGTCGTGTCATATATGCAAATTGTGAGCTTCAGTCCCAAAGTAATCGAGGTCACTGAACACGAATCTTATGTTAGTTTTTGCAGTAACGGTTGCCATCAAGAGATGTTAATCAAACTATCGATTTTTCGTGAACATCACTCAACAAGCTCGAAACTTCAGGCCTGAGGTAATAGAGGTCACTGAACACGAATTTGAATTCACTTTTAATTTTCCGTCGAAATTTGTGTTTATTGTGGAAGTTTTCTAGAGGATTCAAGTGTGTGACATTGATGACAGTCGTGGTCGTAGAGAATGCAAATGTGAAGTTAGATTTTGAAAATATCGATGAAGACTGGTCATACAATTGATTCGCCTCAACGAATTCCCCATAGAAAATCAATAGCTCGATCAACTTCAACCGATAATTTCAAAAACGAACTTCACATTCGTGTTCAGCGGGATCGACTACCATAAGGGGTGAAGTTTCGGACCGCAGTCGATCGTCATCAACTGCGGTCAGTATCACCAATACGCCATGCCCACACGCCAGTTGTGATAGACTGGTGTACATACGCACGCACACATTCACTACTGTTCTATGTATAGTAGGATATTGAATGCGTTTTCGTAACGGTGTGCTTCTTGACAGTGTGCTATCGAAAACAATCGTCACCGGAATGAACGTCGCTTACAATAATCATCATTGTGGCACATTCAAAACCACGTATTCGAAATTCGAATATTATTAGAATTTTCGCACTTCGAATAATCGAATTTGAATAATTATTCGAATTTTCAAACCTCGAATAATCGAATTCGAATAATTATTCGAAATTGCGAACCTCGAATAATCGAATTCGAATAATTATTCGAATTTGCAAAACTCGAATATTTACTCGATTTTGCGAATTCGAATAATTACTCGAATTTGCGAAACTCGAATACTCGAATACGAATAATTATTCGAATTTGCGAAACTCGAATAATCAAATAATCGAAAATCGAATCCGAATAAATTACTTGAATAATTATTCGAATTCGATTATTCGAGCACAAGTATAATCGGGATGGTCGATGGGGGAACAAGGAAGCAGGCCAGCAGGCCTGGCACCAATTACAGTTTAGGTAATATGTAGGGATCATTAGGGAGTTACAAATCAGGGGAGGGGACAGCAAGGAGGATCAGCAAGGGGATCCATTACCATTAAGAGAGACCGGTTTAAAGGATGTGACACCGATGTCACACAACGGGCGTTCGCTCGCCGTCGTCGTGTCGTGAGCGTGGGAGGCCTACTTAATTGGGGTAGAGTAGTAGTGAGGATCCCAAGGGGGGGGGGGAGGAGGAATCTACCTGGAAGAAGGGAGGAGTACCTAGACCTGGGGGCGGGACCAGGACGGGGAACCAACAAGAAGGGAGCCGTAAGGGAATTCATACGGAAAACAAGGAATCTGCCATATGCATAGCCTCTTCATGCTCGACACAGCGGCGAGACTGACACTCACTTACTCACACACTCTCACACAAGTGCGAGACACGCCGTTAGGCGGTTGCGTTAGCCATCGCTTCAGTATCATTCTTCGCCTGGTGCCTAGTGTTCAAAGCACATTTTTGGTAAAATGATACCCCAACAGCGGAAAAAAATCAACTGTTGTGGTTATCGGGGAGGTGAACTTCCAGTCAAAGCAGAGGGCAACACATAAAAACCTAACAAAAGCAACATTCGCGATGGAACGACCGCATGTTCGAAGGAACGGCGTGAAATGAACGCATGAACGTCTAAAAGGGTTACGGTGTAGAAATTGTGCCCGTATGGCCCCGTTTATACTTCGTCGCGGCGCGACGCGATGGCCACGCAATGAGGCCACATTGATCGATCGCGTCGCACAATCAATATGGCCATTATTCGTGGCGTCGCGTCGCGCCGCGACGAAGTATAAACGGGGCCTATAGCATCTGACATAGTCTGAGTCGCTGGAGCGACTGGTCGCGGCGATATTGTTGCGCGGGCAGCTACGAACTGCGTAGCTACCCTCGCAGTACTGTTGCTGATGCCTATGGGTTGTATGTAGTTGTGTGCTGTCACCTCCGCCGTGTTGAGAGGGGGCAGAAGACGTGTCGTCGATGTCACCAAAGAGCGTCCGAGTTCCGAACATGTGTCATCGACGTCATGAAAGCGAGCGTCCGAGTTCAGAAGAGATATCACCGACGTCGTTCAACAGGCGTCTGGGTTTAGAAGACATGTGACCAATGTCGCGCAAAGGGCGTCCAGGTTGAGAAGAGGTGTCACCGATGTCGCGCAAGTATTCGGATTCAGATGACGTGTCACTGATGTCGCGTAGAGAGTGCCTGGGTAAAGAAGGCGTGTAACCGATGCCATGCAGAGGAGGTCCGGCTTGAAAAGGCATGTCACCGTCGTCCTTCACCAGGTGCTTGGGTTGAGAAGAGGTGTCACCAATGTCGCGAAAGGCCTGTCCGGATTCACACGACGTGTTCACATGTCGCGCAAAGCAGGTCCGGCTTGAAAAGGCATGTGGCCGACGTTGTTCATCAGGTGCCTGGGTTTAGAAGAGGTGTCACTGATGCTGCGAAGGGCCTGACCGGATTCAAACGGCGTGTTACCAGTCAAGGTGGGACCAGTAATGGGGGAGCGGTGAAGGATGGTGAATCAGTAAGAAGGGACCGGGAAAGGGTTGAGCAATAAACCAGTGAAGAGGGGTCAAGTAAAGGGGATACACCAATGGGACCGGTGAAGAGGGAGGAGAGGTCCAGTGAAGGGGACCTATGAAGGATAGGGGGACTAGTGAAGAGGGGACCAGTAAATCGAGGTCCAGTGAAGGTAAGGACAGTAGTAGGGACGGACGACGAGGGAGGGAACCAGTGAAAAGCGAACCGGAAAAGGGTGACAATAAAAGGAGAACCACTGAAGAGGACCCAGTAAAAGGCGGACCAGTAAGAATGAGACCGGTAAAGGGGAGAGGGGTCCAATGAAGATGGGGGAACCTGTAAAGGGTTCACCTATAAAGGGGAACCAATGAAGATGAGACCAGTAATGGAGAGCGGTGAAGGGGTGGGGGTCCAGTGGAGGGGCCAATAAATGGGGTACCAGTGAAGGACCAGTCAAGGGGAGACCAGTAAGGGAGCCAACAAAGGGAACACCAGTTAAGGGGATTCAGTAAAGGATCCAGTATTAGAACCATTAGAAGGGGACCATAATTAATAAATAGAACTAGTACTTCAGAGAATGAATCGCGTACGTAATAGAGGGTGAGGCACCAAAGGAGCAGTTTTGAAGATTTCGCCCTACCGTATTCTGCTATACCATTCTATATGGCAAAAACAGTTTTCTTACTGTAATGAATGAGAGAAGGCCTAAAGAGGACAAGAAGTCTTCGGGGTGTTCTATTCTCCGTGTTTGGGGCGAAGCCCCCAACCAGACGTTTCGCGGCCGTCAGGCTGTTGAACGTCAGGTGTACGTATACTACATAGAGCCTCCATATCGACCGCCTCTAGGTATATCTAATAATTACAAGAGTATACAGGAATCTGAACACTTCTTAACGAAGAACTATTAGAAAACGTAGTCGAAAAATAATATCAGATCCAGGAATTTAATAAAAATAAAATTGAACAATATTGTTAATTTTAGCACTGCTGTGCCAAACGTGGTTGTAAGGTAGATCAATTTATCGAGCGGCCTGACGTTTCGACCTGAAGAGAATGCCGAAGTTTTACGAAGAGTTAACTTGGAGAATAATGTTAATGTTGTTTAATATGCTTTAATGTATTTTTGTAATATGCATATGTTTTAATATATTTAATGCATAATATATTCTTGTTAATTAGTGTCAACAGTATTAATATTGGGGTACTACTAAACCATTGTCGCACAATCATTCTCACTGGAGCTGCTAGCGACGTTGTCGCTCTAACGGTGAATCCCGGAGCCGCATTTTGCGTCTCAGCCGCTCCGACTAGGCTCCAGGACCTAACTCCAACGCGACGTCGCGCGCTTGCCGCATGCGACGTCGCGGCGCTGAAACCCGGACGTGCGCTCGGTGACGCATGGTTAGCCGCGGAGCACGAAATGTCCTCAGTGTTTAAGCTCCCAGACCACATTTCTAGCAAGGAACTTAAGATTCCACAGAATGTGGCAGGCAACAGTCTGCAGTAGGACAATTGATCCGAGAATGGGTGATAGTGACCTTTTCCGTAGTTTGACCATAATCACGGGTAAAAATTGACCGAAGGAGCTGTAGTTGGCAAATGCTAACGCTAGAAACCATCCACATGACCAGGGTTTTTTCGTATAAGGGCCCGTGCGAAACGAAAACCAAACTATCTCTTTCCTTTTTCATTTATTTGCATGCCTTGTTTTGTTCTTCCTTTTATTCCTGTATAAACTGTCGCTGATCGTCCTATTGAAACCACATTCATATACCATCTCCAAAAAACGTTGAAATAAGGCAAAGGCGTGCCGCATGTCCTGTAGGAAGCGTTTCTAGCCTTCGGAAGCATCGGACCGCGACAACTCGTCCAATTTCGTCGCGCACCGAGGGCGACGCCAGGGGGGTTCGCGCGGCGTTGGAGTTATGTCTGCCCCCGCTCCGACTAGCGTCCGTCCGCGGTGTAGGAAATTCACAAGACGGTAATGGGACGTGGCTGGGACGCAACGAGTGTGTGAGGAAGAGCTACTCTGCGCCCATCGCTCTTTTTGTTGGACAACTGCAGCAGAAATGAATGTAGGCTGTTATAAAGAAGGCACACCAAGCTAGCCTGGAGAATCTATGTAGTGGTTTAGGCGCAAGAAGTCTATTCGGGAGGCTCCACTTCGTGTTAACACCCACTCTGTCATAGCATGTCCTTGCGCGCAAAGAATAGTAGCGGTAGGCAAATGGTTCGGATTTGTTCCAGGTATCGCTTCATTCCGCGGTGTTTTCCACAATCCCTCCTTAGCTATAAATGTTGTTTTACGCACACATTCTAACAATTATATTATATCATAATATATTAGGATTAGAGGACAAATGTTTTGCACGGTTGTGTTCTATATTCATGTTTTTTTCTGATATTACACCATGCTTTTTAGGAGAATATCAGGTGGACCCTTTCGGTCAGGCTTGCACATTGTTTTGAAATCTCCTGGCACGAAGCACCACCAAAAGTGTGTTCAATTCGCTTTTCAGGCAGTTCCAACACCAACCGAGTTGGGCTGAGTGAACGAAAGGAAATGGGATAGCTTTTTGGAGCGTGAAACTCGGATTAGAGCACGGTTTTCTTGGCGTGATCGCTTAACACTGATATATATATATATATATATATATCCATCTGATGATTCTGGGCGCATTAAAACTGCTCACGTGACTCGGCTGGGAAGTGCTCAGTTGGATTCCATTTTTGGAGCGCAGATCAGGCATTTTTCTGCATCAACTGCCCTTTTATAAATATTTGCAAGCTAGAATGTAGTCGAAAATGCGGTGAAAAACACACTATTTTTAATAAACATGTCGACGTCGCTGAGTGTATGGTGTATTAGAAATGGAATTTTGTTCCTAATTAGAATGACACGAATTTGAAGTCGTGGAGAGATCGCGACGTAGCGTAGTTCATGAAGTGCAGCAATGCCTTCTCGAATTTATTTCTCAAACTTTTGAGATATTACGCTGACTGTTTAGGAGGCCGGAGTAGAATGCTCAAGAAAATATTTAAATCAAAAAATAAAAAATCAACAAAAAGCAGGGAAAGCGCAGGCAATGCAAAGCAGACAAGGCGAAAACCGCAGAAGAAAAGCAAAAAACCGAAGCCTAAACCACGGCGGGCAACCGCGGCAAGGGTAGGTTGCTGCCATTCCCTATATACTATTTTTTGGAGTTTCTATTTTTGACACAGACAATACACAGCTGCGAGAGAAGGTAATTTCTAATTCGCCTTTTGTGTGGCTCCATTTGGCTCGACCGTGTGCATCGTTGGACGTTAAACTAGCTCTTCACATATTCCTTAGGCCTGGTCCTAGATTTGCAGGGGTGGTTCAACTGAGCCAAGACTGTCGCCTTCCTCGGAGAATAGTGATTTTCCAGGCAAAAGAGGATACGTCCAGAATATGACCTCAAGAAGCACCATTTTAAGAATTGCTTTGGGCACCACTTCTTTAACTTTGGCATGAAACCAACAATTACCTTCAACGGGGACACCTACCAGTCACAAATGTCCGTTGGAGGGGCTGCTGCCTCGCCCCAAACCCTGAAAGTAGTGCTGCTAGCAGCAACCCCTCTATGTATTTTTTAGACCTCGTTTTCGCCAAAAAATTACAATTTCATGGTCATGAAGTGCGAATGGTAGTTAAAGCATGCCATAGCAATACTGACAAAACTGAACCGTCTAACGTCCATAGATAGCCTCGGCTTTTGTCCAAAATTGACAGATTATGGGGTCGACACCAATAACGGCGTGTCTCGCCATTGCGCGCTTAGCGCGACTTTGCAGCATCACTGACCTATGGAAAGTAGTTTTTGTAAAACATAAAATTCGCTAAAACCTAGGACCTTGTGCGTACTTTGTCTGCATCAAGCCGTTTACTACTTCGTTACCTTCATCATAGACATTCTCTCCGGACCGGCCAGTAATGTCATGGGTTTGTGCTGCGCAGTACTTCTGTCCCTCAGGTTGCTCCTCCACAACCATTCTCATGCTCAACAGCTAGCGTTTCCAGATATCGCTAACATGTCTTCTGAAGCCAGGTTCCACCTAACTCGTTTCTTCTTACTGGATCTAATTGCTGGTCCGCCTTTATTGGTCTTCACTCCCCCTCTTTACTCCCCCACCTTTCTGGTCCCAATTCCTGGCCCACTTCTTTGTTTCCACTATTGACTTTTTACCTGTCTCTTCTTGCTGGTTTTCCTGTTCTGACGTCCTCCAGGTTGTTCCTTTTCTTTCTGGTCGCTTTCCTGATCCACCATAGAGGTCCCCTTACTGCCCTTCTCCACCATCCCCTTAGTGGTTCTCCCATGTTCACGGCAGACGTTGGTGACACGTATTCAGAATCAGGACGCTTGTTGCGCGACGTAGGGGGCCCGTCTTCTGGATCCAGAAGCTCAGAAGACCCGTCTTCGAAATCCAGAAGCTCGGAAGGGCGCCCAGTCGCCGCTGTATCGAGCATGAAGAGGCCATGCATATGGCAGATTCCTTGTTCCCCGTATGAATATCTTTACGGCTCCTCTCTTGTTGGTTCTCCGTCCTGGTCCGTCTCCAGGTCCTTTCTTCCAGATTTCTTCTCCCTCCCCCCTCGCGATCTCCTTACTACTCTGCCCCAATCAAATAGCCCTCCTACGCTCACGACACGACGACGGCGAGCGAACGCCCATCGCGCCACATCGCGCTTTTTCCCTCAACCACCATCTCTTGATTCTCGGTCGACCGCATCGCTCGACATGCCGCAACCTCGGAGGGGCGAACTTTAGTGTGCAGATCAGTGGGCGGGCCTGTGTGGCGACAGTGTCGTATCGCACAACCTTTGCATCTGTGACAAGCCTTTGATCGTGATGCTTAACAAGGATGAGACCAGTCTGTGTCTTAACATTCCTGCTATAGAAAAACACAACACGGAACTTACGCTTTCGAAATAAGTATTCGCGATGATGAGATTATACGAGTCCGCATACTCAAGGATTCGCTCACCATCAGCGTTACGTGCTCCATATCCAGAACCACCGTGACAGCTGCAAGCATCTTTCGCAGTCCCAACCTGACCGCTGAGATCACCTGCGATAACGGCAACGTCTTCTAACAGCACCTCTGCTGTCTTTTCATCAAGCAGGGTGCAAAATTCATCCTTGGCTCTCTTAGAACAGCATGACTGCGGAACGTACGCAGAGAAGAAGGTTCAGCAGCGAATACGACCTTCATCAAGCGGCCGATAAAACGGTCCACGCTTGTAATCGCGTCTAGAAAACATTCGGAGACAATTGCACTAGCTCCGCTGCTGGTGGTCCTGGGACTGCCGCACAGGATGACCTTGAATACTCAGTCTATGTCCCTCGACTTACAGCAGGACCACCTCGTCTGCTGTACCGCACAAAAGTCGACTCGTTCTCGCTCCAGTGCTTCTTCCAACTCGCACAAACGACCCGTCAACGTACCCACATTCATCGTAGCCACGCGGGTCTTACTTACGTTGCGGGACTTTCGGACTAACTCAGTTGCCCCCCCCCCCTCCACCCAGCCCCGATGCCGTCCTCGCATACATACGCATACAGGGACCCTCGCTACTTCTCACACTCGCCGGCTCCCGCGGACGCCGTAGAACTATCTCGATACTCACAGAACGTCATCAACCATGTGATGTGACATGGGATCTCGATAGGACAAAGGCCTGTCGCCTGTACTCGAATGTCCGTGTTTAACTCACCTCAGCTCGCAGACGCGAACAGTTTTCATTGGCATCACGTGGAGGAACGGACGTCGCCACCATTGTAGTTCGTGCTATAGGCAGGTTCCATACTGTCAGTATTTCTCTTTCATCTTGTATTTGGTTGAGTTGCTGAATCTTCCAAAACCCTGCAATGAATCCCTTGAAGGTGACCAGAGTTAGGAGCTAGAACCGCATACGCTCAGACTTTCTTGTAGGTGTAACTGTGCAAATCGTTCCCCAGTTTAGTCAAACAATCATGTGCTCCACGCAATTGCACTTTCCACTCCACATTTTCGCTTAAACACTCTGAACCGGGAGACTGTGTTGGAGAAAAATGATTATGCTCAAACATCCTACATATATATCTGTTCAGGACGGAAAACAGAAGAAAGAGCCATCAAAAGCAAAACTGAAAGGTAATCATGTGTTACAGTCTTACATACAATGCAACCTAGAAGTAAATTGTGCCACCATTTATCTGGTAGGAGCGTTTTCGCAGACGCTGGTCACAGCCTTTTTGATTACGTGTTTATCCCTTGAAATCACGAACGAAATAGATTGACTGTGGTACTTCCTAGTACCTTCATGTCACGGGAAAAGTGAATGTTCATTACATGCTGATACAGATCCGCCTATGTCTCTATCTGCCTCGCCCATAGTCTTCGAAGCACGTCGAATGCGCAGAGCTGTTGCCGGCGAGCAAAACTGCACGTTTCTCTTGATACTTGTGTATCGGATTGCCAATGGCTTCTCAGAGTCGACAACCATAATTGCTGCTCCTAGATGAAGTGTGGACAAATTGTTAACTCATTTTGGAACCGCTTTCCAAAAGGAGTTAACAATTTGTCCACAGCTCATCTAGGAGCAGCAATTATGGTTTCGAAGGAGATACTTCGAAAGAAGGTTCTGGGGGACAAATAATAAAGAGTCTAGGACGAAAATGTAGAAACCGACACTTTTAGGACTGAGTCCTCCAAAAGGTGATTACCCATTCGGCAGGAGGAGTCGAGAGAAAGAAAGCAAAGGGAGTGGAAGTAAGGAAAAAGACGGTCCAATACGAAGAAGTAGAGGAAAACCATGCCGAAGGAGTGGAAGTGAAGAGAGAGAAGGTACAGTACGAAGAAGTGAAGAAAAAGGGAACAAAGAGGGTGCAAGCAAGAGCAAAGAAGTTTCACTACAAACGAATTCTACGATGAAAAGTATTTCCTCGGTAGGTGCTTCTTTAATATATTTCATATCTTATCCTACTATATATAAAGCAGCAAGCGTGTGTCACTGTGTGTGTGTGTCACTGTGTGTGTCACACCGTCCGTCCGTCCCACTGAGTTGGGGCGCGGCAGCCGAACACGTCGGCGACCGTGCATGGCGAGCCGCAGACGTGCCGAACACGTCGGCGACCGCGCATGGCGAGCCGCAGACGTGCCGAACACGTCGGCGACCGCGCATGGCGAGCCGCAGACGTGCCGAACACGTCGGCGACCGCGCATGGCGAGCCGCAGACGTGCCGAACACGTCGGCGACCGCGCATGGCGAGCTGCAGACGTGCCGAACACGTCGGCGACCGCGCATGGCGAGCCGTAGACGTGCCGAGCACGTCGGCGACCGCGCATGGCGAGCCGTAGACGTGCCAAACACGTCGGCAACCATGCATGGCGAGCCGTAGACGTGCCAAACACGTCGGCAACCATGCATGGCGAGCCGTAGACGTGCCAAACACGTCGGCGACCGCGCATGGCGAGCCGCAGACGTGCCGAACACGTCGGCGACCGCGCATGGCGAGCCGCAGACGTGCCGAACACGTCGGCGACCGCGCATGGCGAGCCGCAGACGTGCCGAACACGTCGGCGACCGCGCATGGCGAGCCGCAGACGTGCCGAGCACGTCGGCAACCGTGCATGGCGAGCCGGAGACGTGCCGAACACGTCGGCAACCGTGCCTGGCGATGCCGTAGACGTGCCAAACACGTCGGCAACCCTGCATGGCGTGCCGTAGACGTGCCGAACACGTCGGCGGCACGAAACTTAAGTCCTGGGGGTAATCGAGGTCGCTGAACACGAATCTGAAGTCGACCAATCGATATCGATCGATATTTTCGATTTTTTGAGGATGGCGTTCAAGTGGCGCGAAACTTTGGCCCTGGGGGTAATCGAGGTCGCTGAACACGAATCTGAAGTCGACCAATCGATATCGATCGATATTATCGATTTTTTGAGGATGGCGCTCAAGTGGCGCGAAACTTTGGCCCTGGGGGTAATCGAGGTCGCTGAACACGAATCTGAAGTCGACCAATCGATATCGATCGATATTATCGATTTTTTGAGGATGACGCTCAAGTGGCGCGAAACTTTGGCCGTGGGGGTAGTCGAGGTCGCTGAACACGAATCTGAAGTCGACCAATCGATATCGATCGATATTATCGATTTTTTGAGAATGGCGCTCAAGTGGCGCGAAACTTTGGCCCTGGGGGTAATCGAGGTCGCTGAACACGAATCTGAAGTCGACCAATCGATATCGATCGATATTATCGATTTTTTGAGGATTTTGTTCAGGCGGCACGAAACTTCAGCCTTGGGGGTAATCGAGGTCGCTGAACACGAATCTGAAGTCGACCAATCGATATCGATCGATATTATCGATTTTTTGAGGATGGCGTTTAAGCGGCGCGAAACTTCGGCCCTGGGGGTAATCGAGGTCGCTGAACACGAATCTGAAGTCGACCAATCGATATCGATCGATATTATCGATTTTTTGAGGATGACGCTCAAGTGGCGCGAAACTTTGGCCGTGGGGGTAGTCGAGGTCGCTGAACTCGAATCTGAAGTCGACCAATCGATATCGATCGATATTATCGATTTTTTGAGGATGACGCTCAAGTGGCGCGAAACTTTGGCCCTGGGGGTAATCGAGGTCGCTGAACTCGAATTTGAAGTCGACCAATCGATATCGATCGATATTATCGATTTTTTGAGGATTTTGTTCAGGCGGCACGAAACTTCAGCCCTGGGGGTAATCGAGGTCGCTGAACACGAATCTGAAGTCGACCAATCGATATCGATCGATATTATCGATTTTTTGAGGATGGCGTTTAAGCGGCGCGAAACTTCGGCCCTGGGGGTAATCGAGGTCGCTGAACACGAATCTGAAGTCGACCAATCGATATCGATCGATATTATCGATTTTTTGAGGATGACGCTCAAGTGGCGCGAAACTTTGGCCGTGGGGGTAATCGAGGTCGCTGAACACGAATCTGAAGTCGACCAATCGATATCGATCGATATTATCGATTTTTTGAGGATGGCGTTTAAGCGGCGCGAAACTTCGGCCCTGGGGGTAATCGAGGTCGCTGAACTCGAATTTGAAGTCGACCAATCGATATCGATCAATATTATCGATTTTTTGAGGATGACGCTCAAGTGGCGCGAAACTTTGGCCGTGGGGGTAATCGAGGTCGCTGAACTCGAATCTGAAGTCGACCAATCGATATCGATCGATATTATCGATTTTTTGAGGATGGCGTTTAAGCGGCGCGAAACTTCGGCCCTGGGGGTAATCGAGGTCGCTGAACTCGAATTTGAAGTCGACCAATCGATATCGATCAATATTATCGATTTTTTGAGGATGACGCTCAAGTGGCGCGAAACTTTGGCCGTGGGGGTAATCGAGGTCGCTGAACTCGAATCTGAAGTAGACCAATCGATATCGATCGATATTATCGATTTTTTGAGGATGACGCTCAAGTGGCGCGAAACTTTGGCCGTGGGGGTAATCGAGGTCGCTGAACACGAATCTGAAGTCGACCAATCGATATCGATCGATATTATCGATTTTTTGAGGATGGCGTTTAAGTGGCGCGAAACTTTGGCCCTGGGGGTAATCGAGGTCGCTGAACTCGAATTTGAAGTCGACCAATCGATATCGATCGATATTATCGATTTTTTGAGGATGACGCTCAAGTGGCGCGAAACTTTGGCCGTGGGGGTAATCGAGGTCGCTGAACTCGAATTTGAAGTCGACCAATCGATATCGATCAATATTATCGATTTTTTGAGGATGACGCTCAAGTGGCGCGAAACTTCGGCCCTGGGGGTAATCGAGGTCGCTGAACACGAATCTGAAGTCGACCAATCGATATCGATCGATATTATCGATTTTTTGAGGATGACGCTCAAGTGGCGCGAAACTTTGGCCGTGGGGGTAATCGAGGTCGCTGAACACGAATCTGAAGTCGACCAATCGATATCGATCGATATTATCGATTTTTTGAGGATGACGCTCAAGTGGCGCGAAACTTTGGCCGTGGGGGTAATCGAGGTCGCTGAACACGAATCTGAAGTCGACCAATCGATATCGATCGATATTATCGATTTTTTGAGGATGGCGTTTAAGCGGCGCGAAACTTCGGCCCTGGGGGTAATCGAGGTCGCTGAACTCGAATTTGAAGTCGACCAATCGATATCGATCAATATTATCGATTTTTTGAGGATGACGCTCAAGTGGCGCGAAACTTTGGCCGTGGGGGTAATCGAGGTCGCTGAACTCGAATCTGAAGTCGACCAATCGATATCGATCGATATTATCGATTTTTTGAGGATGGCGTTTAAGCGGCGCGAAACTTCGGCCCTGGGGGTAATCGAGGTCGCTGAACTCGAATTTGAAGTCGACCAATCGATATCGATCAATATTATCGATTTTTTGAGGATGACGCTCAAGTGGCGCGAAACTTTGGCCGTGGGGGTAATCGAGGTCGCTGAACTCGAATCTGAAGTAGACCAATCGATATCGATCGATATTATCGATTTTTTGAGGATGACGCTCAAGTGGCGCGAAACTTTGGCCGTGGGGGTAATCGAGGTCGCTGAACACGAATCTGAAGTCGACCAATCGATATCGATCGATATTATCGATTTTTTGAGGATGGCGTTTAAGTGGCGCGAAACTTTGGCCCTGGGGGTAATCGAGGTCGCTGAACTCGAATTTGAAGTCGACCAATCGATATCGATCGATATTATCGATTTTTTGAGGATGACGCTCAAGTGGCGCGAAACTTTGGCCGTGGGGGTAATCGAGGTCGCTGAACTCGAATTTGAAGTCGACCAATCGATATCGATCGATATTATCGATTTTTTGAGGATGGCGCTCAAGTGGCACGAAACTTCAGCCCTGGGGGTAATCGAGGTCGCTGAACACGAATCTGAAGTCGACCAATCGATATCGATCGATATTATCGATTTTTTGAGGATTTTGTTCAGGCGGCACGAAACTTCAGCCTTGGGGGTAATCGAGGTCGCTGAACACGAATCTGAAGTCGACCAATCGATATCGATCGATATTATCGATTTTTTGAGGATGGCGTTTAAGCGGCGCGAAACTTCGGCCCTGGGGGTAATCGAGGTCGCTGAACACGAATCTGAAGTCGACCAATCGATATCGATCGATATTATCGATTTTTTGAGGATGACGCTCAAGTGGCGCGAAACTTTGGCCGTGGGGGTAGTCGAGGTCGCTGAACTCGAATCTGAAGTCGACCAATCGATATCGATCGATATTATCGATTTTTTGAGGATGACGCTCAAGTGGCGCGAAACTTTGGCCCTGGGGGTAATCGAGGTCGCTGAACTCGAATTTGAAGTCGACCAATCGATATCGATCGATATTATCGATTTTTTGAGGATTTTGTTCAGGCGGCACGAAACTTCAGCCCTGGGGGTAATCGAGGTCGCTGAACACGAATCTGAAGTCGACCAATCGATATCGATCGATATTATCGATTTTTTGAGGATGGCGTTTAAGCGGCGCGAAACTTCGGCCCTGGGGGTAATCGAGGTCGCTGAACACGAATCTGAAGTCGAGCAATCGATATCGATCGATATTATCGATTTTTTGAGGATGACGCTCAAGTGGCGCGAAACTTTGGCCGTGGGGGTAATCGAGGTCGCTGAACACGAATCTGAAGTCGACCAATCGATATCGATCGATATTATCGATTTTTTGAGGATGGCGTTTAAGCGGCGCGAAACTTCGGCCCTGGGGGTAATCGAGGTCGCTGAACTCGAATTTGAAGTCGACCAATCGATATCGATCAATATTATCGATTTTTTGAGGATGACGCTCAAGTGGCGCGAAACTTTGGCCGTGGGGGTAATCGAGGTCGCTGAACTCGAATCTGAAGTCGACCAATCGATATCGATCGATATTATCGATTTTTTGAGGATGGCGTTTAAGCGGCGCGAAACTTCGGCCCTGGGGGTAATCGAGGTCGCTGAACTCGAATTTGAAGTCGACCAATCGATATCGATCAATATTATCGATTTTTTGAGGATGACGCTCAAGTGGCGCGAAACTTTGGCCGTGGGGGTAATCGAGGTCGCTGAACTCGAATCTGAAGTAGACCAATCGATATCGATCGATATTATCGATTTTTTGAGGATGACGCTCAAGTGGCGCGAAACTTTGGCCGTGGGGGTAATCGAGGTCGCTGAACACGAATCTGAAGTCGACCAATCGATATCGATCGATATTATCGATTTTTTGAGGATGGCGTTTAAGTGGCGCGAAACTTTGGCCCTGGGGGTAATCGAGGTCGCTGAACTCGAATTTGAAGTCGACCAATCGATATCGATCGATATTATCGATTTTTTGAGGATGACGCTCAAGTGGCGCGAAACTTTGGCCGTGGGGGTAATCGAGGTCGCTGAACTCGAATTTGAAGTCGACCAATCGATATCGATCGATATTATCGATTTTTTGAGGATGGCGCTCAAGTGGCGCGAAACTTTGGCCCTGGGGGTAATCGAGGTCGCTGAACTCGAATTTGAAGACGACCAATCGATATCGATCGATATTATCGATTTTTTGAGGATTTTGTTCAGGCGGCACGAAACTTCAGCCCTGGGGGTAATCGAGGTCGCTGAACACGAATCTGAAGTCGACCAATCGATATCGATCGATATTATCGATTTTTTGAGAATGGCGCTCAAGTGGCGCGAAACTTTGGCCCTGGGGGTAATCGAGGTCGCTGAACTCGAATTTGAAGTCGACCAATCGATATCGATCGATATTATCGATTTTTTGAGGATGGCGTTCAAGCGGCGCGAAACTTTGGCCCTGGGGGTAATCGAGGTCGCTGAAGTCGAATTTGAAGTCGACCAATCGATATCGATCGATATTATCGATTTTTTGAGGATAGCGTTCAAGCGGCGCGAAACTTTGGTCCTGGGGTAATCGAGGTCGCTGAACACGAATTTGAAGTCGGATCAATCGATATCGATCGATATTATCGATTTTTTGAGGATGGCGTTCAAGCGGCGCGAAACTTCGGCCCTGGGGGTAATCGAGGTCGCTGAACACGAATCTGAAGTTTGCTTTTGAGGTATGAAGGTCTAAAAGTTGGGAAAAGAAGATGGTCGGAGTGTTCTCTTCTCGGGGTTTGGGGGCGAAGCCCCCAACCAGTCGGAGGCGGCCGCTAGGCCGCTGAACGACTGGTTATATGTATAATCGGCTAATGTCACATGTCCGTCACAAGGGGGGGGGGGGATTGAAGCCAAGAGATGGCTACGGCAGTGCATCGTATGCCTGTCGGGTTTACTTTTAGCTTAAGCATGTGCGATTGCTTGCTAGGCCTTTGTTATACCACCGCTTACCCAGAGCGTACGGGAGTCGAGCGTTCTACCCCCTCGTCCCCTTGGTCCGCCCACCCCCCTGTCCCTCCAACCCCTGGGTTTGCTCGAGAGTTCAGTGGCTGCCTAACGAGACAGTGGAGACGCAGACATTTGCCACGCTCCTGTTTAAAGGCCAGGGGTAGAACGCCACTCCGCCGGAAGCATACCATTAGGCTCGCTCGGGGTAAGCGATGGTATAACATACGCCATAACCTTGGCGGGGATCACCCATTTCTACAATATATTCAGCGGACTGCGCGTCAAAGTGTGAATGGGGATCAAGTACAGAGTGTAGTCTTAGAAGTTTTGAAAAATAGCTAAAGATGGGTAGTAGCCGTAATATTGGACCACTCGATAAGGCAAGTCATTTTGGCGTTGAAGTGGTAAAAGTGTGAAGCAACAAACACGTTTTTGGTACCTTACGCTGCTGCTTCTCTTGGTGAGAAAAATTAGATTTGCTGGCCTGCTGCGTTGTCTGTGATACGAACGATTCGATAGAACACGATAAACGATGGCTCTCATGTTTGAATGTCCCTTTCACCGGTGCCGCACCCTGCGGCAGCTGTAGTGGATGAAGCTCCTCAATAGGGTGACTACAGTTACTTGAGCCTCTCCCACTTCTCTTACGAGAACGATGCCATTTACTAAATGCACTAAGTTCTGCTAGCGCTACTCCTTCTTTCTTCAACGAGTTCTAATCGTCAGTAAAATGATTCTTTCTCCTTTTGTATTGGTTCAGGACAGGGGCGCTCGCTGACTTGCCGCCGGTAATTTTTTTACCGCTTATTTTTAATGCGGAAATTCACCGGTAAAATCCGGTAAATTCGGTAAATCTGTTAATTTTTTCAAATTTAATATTTCCTTAAAACCAACTAGCTTTAAGGGGCGGGATGTAAAAAAGCGCAAAGCATACAATCACGTTCACTGAACCATATCAACCTCATCCCATCACGCATATGTCATTCTAAAACAAACAACACCCTAAAAGCAACAAATATCCTACAACAAACAAAACAAGCAGAAGCGCAACGACGCACACGTATTCGATCTATATTGTGGATGTTTTAGAAAGGATAAAAGCTTAATTGGAGCTCTACAAAAACATTTCTGCAATATCCGACATTCGGTTGAATAGTGCTACACTTCTTTTGGATTAACAGTCTAAC
This sequence comes from Heligmosomoides polygyrus bakeri, assembly GCA_947359475.1. Lineage (NCBI taxonomy): Eukaryota > Metazoa > Nematoda > Chromadorea > Rhabditida > Heligmosomidae > Heligmosomoides > Heligmosomoides polygyrus. The sequence continues at coordinate 47,898,694 of OX375865.1, read as the reverse complement.
CGCTTTTTGAAATTGTCACAATTACCATCTTTATCGGTGGAAGAATGACATACACCTTTCACAATACCGCTCCAAATTCCTTAACAATCGACGCTTTACGACAGATTTTTCCGTCGCAAACCGCCGCACAGGCATGAAAAACGTCTACATGCATCTAATTCGTTGTCGCAGAGGTGCTTGTCGCGGCTACGAACGAGGCAATAGAGGGGTTGGTTTTGTAGCAGACGCTCTCAACATCTTGATCGTCTTCATTTTCTGTGTGGGACTGAAATTGAGCCCGGATCGCGTTATAACGGGAGTCATTTTGAACGCAGAGCTCATCCCAAAACCGCGCTATAACGGGAGTAGCGCTGTATACGACGTGTCTTATCCGAAGTTGGTTTGTATTAGCGTAAAGGTAAGCTGGCCGGCACCGGAGAAAAATCTACGTTATATCGAGAGTCGCGTCTTATCCGGAGGCGTTGTAACGGGAAGGAACGTATATTTGAACCTGTAATCAGACCAGATTTTCATGAAAAACGTTAAATCATGGAACTTTAGCTAAATTTCAAGCTAGATTAACAAACAGCATTCACTGAGATCAAAAGAATGGTGGCAATTATGATGTGAATTCACAAAAACCTTGAGACTTCAACAAAAAGGATAATCAAATCCAGTTATTATAGGTCCGCTAATATTTTATTTAGTTGGAATCTGAATATACAGTATGCTTTGCTTAATGCGTAACCGTTGCAAATAACTCTCTAAACACACTACAACTATTCTTCAAATAAATCAACTAATTTATTATTATTTGAACAGTTTTCGATTTTCAACATGCACCGCTAAACTTAAAAACAAAGGTTTGTCCGCCTAAAACCCTATATCAATGACCCATTACTCATTTCTTGTTCTTGGATCTACCTTCTCACTTACCTTCACCAGTTCCCTCGCTTTCCACTCATTGGACTTAGCTCAAAACCATTTGATGGATGATCAGTAACGCATCCTTACCGTTAGACTATTCCGCTCTACAAGGCGAACCTAAGCATTTCTACAGGTTCCTCACCTGCAATTGCGCCCAACAATGCATTCGCCGACACAGTCTCGCGCTCCAGTCTGCCAATCTCGGCATTTTCGCGCAAAACTCGTCCTCTCCGCCAGCAACGCAGCGAGGACTCCGCCCGGACGACGCACGCGCGCGACCGCACACACCAAAATGAGTGTCGCTGCCGCCTCCCAGTGGGTACTCCCTTGCAGTCCCACCAAACACTGAGCACTACCTTTTTGGGTGAAGTTTCGGTCTTGGCGTGGGAAATCCAGCTTCGCCGCGACTGAGCCACTGCCGTTTTCCGCGCATGGTTAACGTGGAGTATCCATTTTGTCGCCAGTAGCCAGGTTCTCGGGCCAAGAAAAATTCCGCCGTAAAGTCAAGAAGTTCGTACACGCACCCTAGCGCACCTGTAGCTGATGGCCGCTAAGTTCATGCGGCATCAACGCACCATATTTATTTATTTATTTATTTATTTAAACACGTGGAATGTGAGTACACGTATAAAATCACGAAGACACCAAATGAAAATAAACAAAATGACAAATAACTACAAACTAGTGCCTGCTAAATGTAACCAAAACAGCATAATCAGGGACATGATCCAGGAAAAAGACAAAAATTTGTCAATAACAGGCTATTTCTCTATGAGTTTACGGAAGGCTTGGACAACCACAACGACACTTTATCATCACTTAGTAATGTGTTGAACTGGCTGAGGTTCTTATAGGTGAAGAAATTTGTCCTAATCCTCTTCTTTGCAACCGAGAATTTAGCCGTAGTTTATCTCTCATAGTCTAGTCAACGGTACACCGAAAAACGAAATTGGATCTATGGAGACCCTGTGAGTTAAAATTTTGAAAATCTTAGTGAGATCAGCTTTCTTGTTCTATTAACAGGCGTCGGAAGACCAAATGCTTTTGCCCTTGATACCATAACAGTAATTGACACCATGACATCTCAAATATTGCTTTCGGGTAAAACTGTTTTGAACGCTTTCTAAAAGCTCGATGTCCTTCTTTTTGCAATGGTTCCAAATAGTTATTCCGAACTCCAATATCGGTCGACCATAGGATTTATAATCTCGTAAACACAATAGGGGATTCTTCGATCGTAGAAGCCTGAACGGAGTGTAGATGCAATAGTTCGCTTTCCTTACAAGTGTTCTCTATTAGGGGAGGGGGGGGGGCAAAAGTAATGAGACTCTCCATGCCGTGTCCATATATCTGCAGTCTGGTTTCGTGCTTATCGTATTTGTGTGTTTGTGTGCTACCTACTGAAGGCCACCTGAGAAGTTACCACTTCGGCGCTTTCCAAAAGCATGCCAAAACCGCAGTCTGTCTAATGCCGAAACCCCAGCCTGACGAGTCAGCCTGTGTTGCGCATATCTCTCCCGATTCCCAACCCCGAACAGCCTGGACTCAATCTTAACGCAGGATGAGAAGTACGACTTCTACCTTAACCCTGTTAAGCAGCCAGTCTGGGTGAGGCCTGTTGACCCGTTACCGACCTTCGTTCGGCGAGATGTTCACGGCGAGAAGCACCTTCAGAGCTTTTGGGTCTGCACCTATGGACTGTATACTGGAAGCTCTTTTCCACAAGCACAACGATGGACTCCAAGGCTATGGTGAAGGAAATAGACGAGATGGACCGGGGACTCGCACTTATTCGGTCTCAGCGCTTTAAGAAGGTCCTCCCCCTCGACAACGCCGCACCCCATCGGGCAAAAGTGACCACGGACAAGCTTACTCAGCTGGGCAACGTTCACATGCCTCACCCACCGTATTCGCCGGACATCTCTCCATGCGACTACCACTACTTCTTGAGCCTATAGGACCTCATGGTCGGAAGGGACACAAGGACCCAGGCAGACCTCGACAACCATAACGAGCAGTGGATCAGCACCAGGCCTAAGCAGTTCTGGAAGGATGGGATCAGGAAGTTGGCTGATCGATGGCAGCAAGCTCATTGACTTTAATGGCATACACATTCCTCAGCATCGTTGACTTGTAATTGAGTTATAAAGAGGTAAAAATTTTTTTCAATTTGTCTCATTACTTTTGCCCCCTCCCCTAATAGCGACTGCTAAAGTCCAGGTCAGGATAAGTAAATAAGCGTGGGTCACGGGGGAAGGTCAGGAGGTTCAAAGTATGGTCACATCTCTTGCCGGAGCATGCGATCTTCCTTTCCTTCCCCTTGCTCACCCACCCAACCCCTTGGATTCACCGAGAGTCTAACGGCTGCTTTAAGAAACCTTTGAGATGCAAAACAAAAGTATCCGCTTCGCAGAACTGCGGCTGTGCCTCCTGACGCCACGCCCCCAGCAGGAGGCATGCTTAGCTACGCTGAATGTGGGTACGTTGGTGGAATGGTCGTGCGAGTTGGTTGAAGCACTGGAGCAAAGAAGAGTTGATTTCTGTGTGGTGAAGAAGGGAGGTGGTCCTGCTGCAAGTTCAAGAGATATAGGACGAGGCTTCAAGGACACCAGTAATGTCAGAATAATCGTCTCCGAACGCTTGCAAAACTCGATTGTAAGCATCGAACGCTTTGAGGATCGATTGATGAAGGTAGTTGTCGCGCTGGGGATCGACTCTATCACTTCTCTGCGTATGCACTGCAGACTGTCTGCTTCGATCAAGCCAAGGTTGAGTTTTGGAGCCTTCTTGATGAGAAGACAGCTGAAGTACCGTCGAGAGACGCCATCATTGTCGTTGGGCCCGTGGGCGCTACGAACGAAGCATACATACATAGCATAGTCCATCGCTCCCGAACTTTAGCACTGTCTCACTGCAAAACATTTGCTTTGGATACTATGTGCTTTCCACACCTGATTCCTGACGCTTTGGCTTCTTTGGTTTTCTGTAGTTTTAGCTGCAACTCTATCTTCATTTTCTTGAAGCTGTTTTATTCGCATAGTAACATTGGCAGCCCCCTTTCCCGCACCGATAACCTACGGAGCGCACTCTGTTCTACTTTCTTCACTCTAAGAAGCTGTCGCGAACATTAGCAGTGGAATTGAACGTCTGCAGAACTATAAATCATCTTATTCTTTAAACACCACGTGAAGTGTGGAGGGAGTAACTTTTTCATGCTGCACTGGTCACTATTCTCCTTCCAACTCCACAGAGATAGACTTGCCTTTCGCCATCTCCATTTTCTTCTTCCTTATCCTCTCCTATCCCCACATACGTCGGCCGGATTCGGTATTCGCTTTTGCGTACTTTTCAATCCAGTACTAAAAGGTTAGTGGAGATTATAGAGGTGTTTGCCATGTTCTTGTCCTGTCTGCTACTTGAAATTGTTAATTGAGGTGGTTTTGTAGATATAATTTAGCCACAAATAGTGTTTTCTCGTTAGTTCAATGATCATCTACTGGGAAAGGAGTGAGATTGGCCTTCAGTAGCATCTCTTCTAGATTACTGACCAACAATGTTGACGGCACGAGGCGCTTACGTTGTGTCAGAATTTACTATATCAGCTATTCCAGAATCCTCTCTTTTTGGGGCGAGAGGGATGTCATTGTTTCAGGAGGAAGCGCAGTCTTGTACCTTCGACAAGACGCAGTGGGAGCGGACAAGATTCGCTGCCGAGGCAGTGAACGATAAGAAATCTGCTGAGCCAGAAAACAAAGGTAACCCCAGCGCAACCGCTCATCCGGAAGTACAGGATTACTCCTCTGGGCTTTGCAGCGCAAATGAAGGAAGAGACGATGCGCAGGGAATCCGCGCTCCATGGTGAATCGAGACAAAGTGTGGCCGTCAAAGGCGAGTATCTCACGAGGAAGCCCATGCCTACTATTGTTGTACTGTTCACCGAACTCGTGAGTTTTTGGATGTTGTTCGCGCTCTCCACACAGTGAGAGGCTCCCGCAGCACCTTTGCTGTAAACTCTAGCGCTACGCTGGTGTATATAGGTTGCTGTTCGCTGATGATATATCTGCGACTTTAAACGTCTAAATCCTTTGTATTGTTGGCAGCTATTAAAATAAGCATATTTTGGTACCTTTTCGTACGAGCTTGAAACCGATATTGCCCGATATCGTAGCAGTGCAAGTTGCTTTAAGTTTGGAAAGGACAAAGCGCAATCAACATAACGTAGAGGAAGATGTAAACCACCGAGAACCCTGATCCTCCTTGAGCTCTCTCTAAATTTGCGTTGTAAGTCGTAGTGAGCGAGTCGGACGTTGCATGATCCTTGAATTGATTTAGAAATTTGAAGTGATTAGAAATTTCTAAATGTGCGAGATCAGATTTGTAAGGAGTAACGACTTGTCACCTGGTTCTCTCACTTGTTGTGACCGCAGCGTCAGGGTCGCACAAGACAGAATAAAAAGAGCCGTAAAATGTGTAGCCTTGCTTTTCCTTGACAAAAATGAGCGGTTCTTTCATTGCTACTCTGATTAGTAGCGTTGGGGTGATTAATACGAAGCTGAAGTTGGAAGTAAGAAGTAGAACTCATTGCGTGAGCTCAATACCACCCACTTAAACTGTTACTGCGAGTCAAAAGTTCGTTCGCATTTCGCGCATTCCGTTGACAGAATGTTCTGGGTGGAACGATTCTAGGTAATCTCCAAGTGCAGCATAGTTTCCTGCAGCACCTGGTATGCTTTTTCTGCTCGCCTTTACCTTTTGGTTGGAGATTAATACTTTGTGCAGCTATTATATCGAAAAAGAACATGAAAAATTATGAAATTCTTGCGCCGCCCGAAAACATCACTTCATTGTTTTGAACTTTTCAAAGAGAATGTGCAGCTGTAAGCTTACAGCTTGCAGCCTCGACGCCAGCCACTTGATGCTGTTAGAAACTGACTAGAGTGTGCAGTGTTGAGGCAGACTACAGCTCCTCTGCAGTACAGAAGTTGTTTGGGCGTTTCAGTGATGTGGTCATCATTTTCGATGAGCGGCTGTTCTCTTATGATCAACCAGACGTTCACCGGCCTACTGGCCGCCAAATGTCTGGTTGGTGCTTCGCCCCCAAACCCGGAGAATAGAACACCCCGACCGCCTTCTTGTCCTCTTTAGGCCTTTACTCATTCATTAGAGTAAAAAACCGGTTTTGCTATATAGAATAGTACAGCGGGATACGGTAGAACAGAATCTTCAAAACTGCTCCTACCCACCCTCTACCGCACGTCCGCGATTCATTCTCTGAAGTACTCGTGGCGTACATAGCGAGGAACACATAGAGAGGCTTAATCCGAAGCGCTTATTCTGCGGAAACACAAATGAGATCAATTGGTATTGGTAGAGCGATGCAGTTCACACTCCGACAGGAATAACCTTACTCCGATTCCTTTGCTCATTATTCCCCACCTCCCTCCCCCCACGCACTCCACCAATACCCCTTACCCATGTGCCGGCAGAAAACGCATGTGAGAATCAAGTACGCGCATACTCGTTATTGCACGAAGCCTTTAAAAAGCCATCTGAAAATCTCACGGATGCTGTGCAAAGTCTTATCTGCGGCACGTCTTCTGGACCCGGATACACATTGTACGTCTGTGACACATTTGCTGAGTCCGGACGCATATGTCACAACGTCTACGACACGTTATTTGCAATCCGACACACGTGGCACGACGTCTTTAGCACGTCTTCTGACGCCACGTTGGAGGACACTGAGAGAAAATACTGGTTCACTTATTGGTTCCTTTCACTGATCCCCTTCACTACTTTCCTTTACTGGTCCCCCTTTAATGGTTCAATTACTGGACCCTTTACTGAACCCCTTAAATGGTCTTCCCTTTATTGGCTCCCTTACTGGTCCCCTCTTGACTGGTGATTCACTGCTACTCCATTTATTGGTCTGCCTTCACTGGACCTCCCACCTTCACCGCTCCCCATTACTTGTCCCACCTTCACTGCTCTCCCCTTTACTGGTCAACCCTTGACAGGTCCCCCTTCACTGGACCCCTCCCCCTCCTTCACCGGTCCCACCCTCACTTTTCCCCATTACTGGTCTCTCTTTACTGGTTCCCCTTTATTGTCTGCCCTTTTCCGGTTCACCATTCACTTGTCCCCCCCCCCCTTCGTCGGTTCCACTGCTGCTTCCACTTTCACTGGACCTCCCTTTACTGGTTCCCTCTTCACTCTTCACTGGTCCCCCTATCCTTCACCGATCCCCATTATGGTCCCACCCTCACCGGTCCCCTTTTATTTATCAACCCTTTTCGTCACCCCTTCACTGGACTCCTCCCTCCCACTTCACCGGTCCCCTTCACTGGACCACTCCCCCCCCCCTCCCGCCTTCACCGGTCCCCATTAATGGTCCTTCCCCACCGATCCCCCTTCACTGGACCCCTCTTCCCTCACCGGTCCCCCTTCACTGGACCCCCCCGTCACTGACCCCATAGCTGGTCCCATTTTCACTGGTCCCCCCTTTATTGGTTAACCCTTTACCGGTCCCTATTGGGCCCCACTCTTAACCGGTTACATATTAGTAGTCCCACTTTCACTGGTAACACGTCGTGTGAATCCGGAACCTCTGGCGCGACATCGGTGACACTTCGTCTGAATCTGAAAGGCCTTTCGTGACGTTGATGACACCTCTTCTGAATCCAGGCACCTGATGAACGACCTCGGTGACATGTCTTCTCAAGCCGGACGTGATTTGCGCGACATCGTTGACACGTCGTCTGAATCCGTAACCCCTTGCGCGACATCGGTGACACGTTGTCTGAATCTGGAAGGCCTTTCGCGACATTGGTAACACCTCTTCTGAATCCAGGCACCTGATGAACGACGTCGGTGACACCCTTTCTGAACTGGGACGCTCGCTTTCACGACGTCGATGACACATTTTCGGATCTCGGACGCCCTTTGCGTGACATTGGCGACACGTCTTCTGACCTCTCTCAACACGACGTAGGTGACACCTCGCCTGGACCCGGATGGTTGCTACTCGACGTTTACAAAAAGCCAGATGGACGGACGGACAGACGTACGGACAGACGGACGGACAGACTGAAGGACAGACATAACCACTTACTCTTTTATATATAGTAGGATACACAGCGGAAGAGGAAGCCCTTTTTCTGCTGCGCAAATCCTATTATCATGCCGACAAAACATGGAAGAGCCTCGGCTGTGACGTTTCCGAATTTCACGCTGCCCTCATTATCCGTAGCACCACGATGGTATAATGCATGTCGCGAAGGTGAGCAGCATTCATAAGTGGAAGCGCGCCAGCCAATATTAACCGAATAGAGTACAGACCGAACACATGCCAGCCGATCAGGGCACCGACTGCACACGCCCTCTCTGAATGGTACGCCCATTCAATGCGGTCTGATTGGATGGGGCATTCCCATCTCTCAAGGCTGCCCGCCTTCGCGACATATTCGAGGGCACGAGTTGTTCGCCACCGGCTCAAGCTTGACGTTTGAGAATCGAAGGGGGGTAGTGGGTCGTACTGTAACACCGTTTTGGGGGGTGGGGGGGGGGAGAGTCGTGCTCTCTCGGTTTTGGCAGAGGATTCTCTCGACGGAGTGGCGTCCTACCCCCGCCCTTTAAACAGAGGCGTGGCAAATGTTTGCGTCTCCACTATCTCGTAAGGCAGCCCACGGACTCACGGACTCACGAGCAAGCCCAGGGGGTTAGGGGCAGGCTCAAGCGTGGGGTGCGAGAATCGCAGGGGGATCGTACATTGACTCAAGGTGGAGGGGGGGGGGGGAGTCGTACTTCGATTTGGTTCCTAACCGTAAGGCAAAATTCCTCGGATTTCTTTAAAACTCCTTTGCGTCAAATCATTATTAATTGATTATTATTAATTATGTTTTCTTTCTGTCACATTTTCTAAAATTGTTTGCAACATAAGAGACATCTTAACATTGAAATCCATCAGTTTTCTCGATGGGGGGAGGGGGAGGGGGGTCGTACCAAGACCCTTCTGGAGGGGAGGTGGTCGTAAATATTTGGGGAAAATCGCAGCCCACGCTTGAACCTGGTTGGGAGTGGGCGGGCCAGGGGATGAGGGGTAGAACGCGCGACCCCCGATTCTCTCGAATTTCAGATTTTAGGCGATATTTGCATTTATTAATAAATTATTTTTTCCCGGTGTGGCTACGACAACGTGGAGACTTGCATGCAATTACGTTCCTGAAGTTAAAAAAATGGAAGTGAATACTAACATTTTTTAAAATGGTGATTGTTGTATGTACAGTGAAAAATAAAGATTTTCTGTTCGCAGGTTTAGAGCCAATGGGAGGTTTTCAATTGTTCAGGTTTTTCCAGGACTTCACGGACACGGCAGTTTTGTACCTGAAGGAACGACATCTACTTCCAAAATTGCACTATATGAAATTTCAAATGTTATTTAGTAGGGGCAACATAAGTGCTTTCCCTACAAGATTTTTGAAGCGCTCTTCATATCGATGACGGAATGGCAACCAAAGGGTGGACTTGTCACGGAATTAATTTCCTCTCTTCTGCAGGAAAGCAACTTTGGCACACTGTGATAAAATCAGGTTTTTCTGAAACGACATGGTCAGGCGTCCCGATTTAGCATCGTTTGCCGAAAAATATCGACCCACTAATCACATGGACGATGTTGTTTTTAGAACCTGCTTCTTGCAGCATGGAATTCACATTAGTTGAAGCTCTGTGAGTTTTCCAGAGGCCCTAAAAATCTCCGAGTTACGGCAGTTTACGGGAGGCTACTGCGTCGTTCTCTGACATCGGTCGCAACTGAAGGATATGCATTACTCGCGGAAAATGTTTTCTGCCTTCTGAAGGAAAGAACGTCAGAAAGTAGAATTGTACCATATAAAATTCTAAGATGTGCTTATTATACAGTACAAAAACAAAGCTTCTCTGCTGCGATGATGATATGATTAGGCTGGGTCGTTTACAAAATTCTCGTTTTTCATAAAAAATATTTTCTAATGGAAGCAGACTACTCATACAAGTAAAATTCTGCCACAAACACTTCCAAATCAATGCACAGTGAAGAGTCTTGATTTTCTGGATCAAACAGATTGAATCCGACCTCTGGTCGACTTTGCACCAATGTCATCGGAGCGATAAAATTGAACGTTCACAAAAAGGTTCATAACTCGGTAAGTTTTTCGAAGTTTGAAAACCACGCAACTTTTCAAAAAGCAGGCAAGCTTTTTTATTACCACGCAAAAAACGATTTCCAAGAGGGGGTATTCGTGCGAGGGGTCTGATTTTTGAGCAAAAAAAAATTGAGGTGACTTCCCAAAATTGATCATAAATCGGTAAGTTTCTCGAGATTGGACAATCCTACTAGCTCCTCACAATGTAAAGAAAAAGCGTTTTTTTACTATATAAAAAGAAATTTCCAAAAAAGGTGTTCCTGCGCGGCGGAAGGGGGTTCGATTTCTTGTCGATTTCGCGAAAATACGTGCCGAAAATCGAAGCCCCCGTCGCCGTGCATTAAGACATCTTTTTATTTTTTAAGCACTTTTTTCTAGATTTTGGAAAGCTAGAAGGATTTTTGAATTAAAAAAAGCCAAGCTATGGACATTTCGTGAAATCACTCCGATGACGGCGGTGAAGGGTCAATCCGACATTCCGTTACGACTTCACAAAGTTGATCACATCTCAGCCTATTTTTTAAAATTCAAAAATTGCGTCAGTTTTTTGAAAATATAGGGAATATGCTTTCTTGGAATATGAGAACCGTTTTCCAAAAAAGGGGTCTTCATGCGCGGGATTTTATTTTCGGCACGTATTTTCGCGAAATCGAACCCCCCCCCCCGCCGCGCATGAAGACCTCTTTTGGAAATCGCTCTTACGTAGTAAGAAACCGTTTTTTCTAGTTTGTGAAAAGCAAGCGCTATTTTGAAACTTCGAAAAACTTACCGAGTCATGAGCATTTTTGTGAGCGTTCAATTTTACCGCTCCGATGACGTTGGCGCAATGTCGACCAGAGGTCGATTCAACCTGTTCAACCCGATCCAGAAAATCGTGATTTTTCACTGTGCATTGATCAAGACTTGCAAGTTTCTGTGGCAGAATTTTACCCGCACCGACCAAAAATATTTTTTTCATGAAAAACGAGAATTTTTGATATGAGCCATCCTAATCATATCGTCATCGCAACTCCATCATCAAGCGCTGCTATTGTACAGCAAGAAAACAAGGTTCTCCGCATCATCGATGCGGGGAGCCTTGTTTTCTTGCTGTACAATAGCATCGCTTGATTTTTGTAGGCTTCAATTTCATTTTATTTGATGTTTCATTAGGATGGGAGAATATTATTTCCATGGGAAGTCCATCGTTCATCCTTCGCTTGCCGCTCCGTGATCGATTTGAAGAGCGCTTTAAAAATTTTTTTATAGGGAAAGCACTTTAATCGTCATCAAACTAACACACGAAATTTTATATAATAAAATTCCAGAGCACAATTTCAGATGCAGACGTCACTCCTTCAGGCAGAATGTACCGTGTCCATGACGTCCTTAAAAAATCTGCACGAATTGAACAGTGGTAGTTGGAAGACTATTACTAGAAAATCTTTATTTTGAAGTGTCGAAAAATAGCATTAAAAACTTTAAAGAATTTTATTAAAATTAAAAATATATTTTTCAGTGACCTCTCTTCAGTGTTCGCTTCAGCGGCGAATCCGCACTCGAAATAAAGAACCTATTAAAGAGTTGAAAACCATATAAAACGATGGAGGAATGACGTATAGGAAATACAACAGTGGCAAAGACAGGGAGGGGATCGTACGAATTGCGCTTCGGAGAGGGATCGCAAATTTTCAGCAAAAGTCGAACCCCACGCTTCACCCTGGTTGAGCGTAATTGCGACTTTCAATGTTACGATTTACGGTAATTTTTAGGATTTTTTTAACGGTTTGCGATTGACGACATTCTGGTTCCTAAATCGTAAAATTACGTAAATGTGATCTTTGATCACCAGACACTCTCATCTAGCGCGCTCTAGTTCGGGTATACTTTTGCCTAATTTTTGGTAACGGACACTTCCCGCTGGCGTTCAGAATCTGTGTGAGGAGTGTTTGTCTGTCCTACTTTTATCAGGTTTCTGGAGAATGCATGAGTGGAACGGCATATCTAGCCAGGTAGATTTTGATTTCTTGATTTGAACAACGAAGGTCTCCTTCAACCATCACTGGGTCATTTAGTGGCCATGTTTGCTTGCAACGGATGAAGGACTGACACGTCCTCGAGTGGTGCGAGAAAATGCATTGGGATGCTGAAACGGCATGCAAATATTTACAGCCAATGTCAAATGTTGGGAACTGAGAATTGCACGGCGCATCGCGAATCAGCGATCGCTACCTTGTGATGAATCTGCAAAAACCCGGAAATTCTACAAGGAACTGCGTAAACCCAGATCTGAGGCGCTCCAAAATTTACTGATGGCTTAAAGTTATTACTCCACAAACGGCCAAAAATACGCATATATTTATTTATTTATTATTTATTAAGGGGCGTGAATTGCAGAATTACACGCATAACACATAATATGTATCATAAGACAACATGAACAAACGATATTAAGCAGAACACAGTTGAAAACGCGGTATTAAGCAGAACACAATGCAAAAAAAGAAACAAGCTAGGGTAACCTACTTCGGGCAAGCAGATGTTTGAAGTGAGGCACAGACATGCTAACAAAATTTTCATGTTCACCGATAAATAGGTTTAACTCCCTAAGACGCCGGTAGGTGAGAAAGTGAGACCTGACCCGTGACCTTGCAACCTTGACATGTAATCGAAGTCTCCCTCTTACGTTTCTCCTAAGTGGCCCTCCGAAAAATACAATTGGATCAAGGGAAAGTTTCTCTGTGAGGATTTTAAGTAACGTGATTAGGTCTGTTTTGTCTCTTCTGTTACGTAAAGTAGATATACCAAGTTGCTTGTGCTCGCTCAGAGCTGTTGGGAATATCTCCATATCCCACTTTATAGCATCTCATGAACAACTTTTGCGTGCAGTTATTCTGAACGCTTTCAAGGAGATCGATGTCTTTCTTGTGACATGGATTGAAAATTACCGAACTCCATAATAGGTCTGACGTAGCATTTGTAGGCACGCAAGAGGGCTAGAGGATCATTTGTCTTTAGCACCTTGAACAAGTTGTAGGAACGAAAGTTTGCTTTTTTTACAAGCGATTTATAATGGAGGTCAAAACTTAAATCACTTCTTATAAGGAAGCCTAAATCTCTAACATCTGTGACCTGTTTCAAAACCATGCCATTAAGTCTATAGGATGGAGAATAGTTTTGCTGCTTTGATTGTATTACAAGACACTACGATTTGGCAATAGCAAGAGGAAGTTCCCAGTCTTCAGCCCACTTTGCAATAAAATCGATAGCGGCCTGAACTTCAGAAGAGCTCTCAGGTTTGTCGACTTCTATGTAAATCTTCACGTCATCAGCGTACATTTTGCACGTAACACCAAACCTAGAGACCGAGTCAGGAATATCATAAGTGTATATAAGGAATAGGAGTGGAGACAGAACTCCTCCTTGTGGCACTCCACTAGTTGCGGAATAAACCGAGGAGTAGCTATCTCCTACTCGCACTTGATACATATGTAATATCTACAAGGAAGCTCTTCGTCCAGTCTACAATCATAGGATGAATTCCAATTGCCTTCAACTTGAACAATAATTTTTCCGCAGGAACCTTGTCGAAGGCCTTGGAAAAGTCGAAGAAGACTACATCAACACGGTTTTTTCTTTCTAAAGCCAGAGTCCAGTCACTGATTGAGCTAAGAACTGATGTTCCCACCGAACGCTGTTTCAGAAATCCAAATTGATCTTTAGAAATTATGTTATTGTCTAAGATGTGTTGCAACATGTGTTTCTTAACAATTTTTTCAAAAGCTCCTGCGAAAACCGATGTTATGCTGACAGGCCGGTAATTTCCCGGGCCCGAAAATGGAGGCTTTTTGGGAATCGGAGTGATGAACGCGTGTCAATTCGAGTTATATGAAAGAGGAACATCCGCTTTCATATAACTCGAATTGAAAATTATTTCTAAAGGGAGAGCTGTAAAACTAATGACCTTTTTGATAAAAATTAAAGGTAGATTGTCAGGAGAAATCGAAAAAGACTTGGGCCACTTAGACAAAACTTCGGCAATTTCATCTTTATGAAACCATAATGTTGGTCCCATCTGGGGAAATATGGACGGCAAACGACCTAGAAGTGGAGGAATCAACGCACCACTTCCGGAAGGTTTTCTGAATACTTTTTAAAACTCAATAGCTAGAAGACTTGCTTTCTTATTAGGTGACGACACGAAAGTGCCTTCAGCATCCACTAGGCTGGGGATAGATCTGTCCCCGCCAGATCGGAACTTTATGTATCTATAGAAAGCCGTTTTGTCACTTGAAAAGATGGTTCGTTTTTCTTTGTAGAGATTGTATCGAGATAGCGCTTTATCCACCTTTCTTCTGCAGCTTTCGTATTTGCCCTAGTCTACGTCCTTTCCAGTAGCAGTGGCTGTATTCCAGAGAGAAACTTGGCGGTTCATCATCCTCTTGAGGTAGTCCGGGACGCACATTTTTTGCGGATCCACTTTTCTCATAGGCACATATAATTCAATGACATGATAGAGAACATGAAGTAGCAGTTCGTACATTTGATCGACTGATTTAGCATTACTAAGGGTGTCTATCCAATCAACATCAGCTAAGTGCTCTTTGATTTTAGTGTAGTTTGCCGCTTTAAAATCTCTGACCAACTTAGCTTCACCAACATTAAGGCCAATCTTTCCAGCGATATTAAACGATATTGTGGCATGATCACTACTTCCTATAGGTGGGCCAATAGTTATGCCACGAACCATATTAGGGGAGTTGCAGAGCACTAGATCCAAGAAGGAGTTCCCTCTCGTCGGTCTATGCACTAACTGCTGGAACTGGTGCGCTTCAAACATGTCCTCGAATGTATTTGTGATATTATCCCTATTGTGTGTCCCAATGTTAGGCAGGTTGAAATCCCCTAAGAGTACACAAGGAACACTGCATGCACAGAAGTCGCTGATTGCTTTAGCTAACCTGAAGGATTGCCTGATGTCGCATGATGGAGCTCTGTACAAGACTATGAAGCGCAGAACGCTAGCATTTTCTCCGATGTCACATATTAAGACCTCGTAGGAGTCCTTCACCGATTCATGAAAAATCCGTTTATATGAGATGTGACTTTTTAAGAGCAGCATGACCCCTCCACCTTTCTTATTCTTTCTATCACACCTAATGCCAACGTATTGACTATTTGCGATACGTAGAAGTGGGCGTAGTTCATTAATAGAGGACAACCATGTCTCAGTTAAGACAACGACATCATAACTGTTACGGCAAGGATTTAGCACTAAAGAGTTGCTGTTTTTCACCATCGACCTAATATTGGTGAGAAGACATAAAAGTGACTGACTATTTATCCTTAGAGAGCTCAACAGTTTCCCGAAGGGCTGTTGGGCTCAGAGTTAAGAGTTGCGGCGGTAAGGTCGAGGCATGGAGGTTGAGATTGTGATTCCCCTCGCACTGGGCTAATACGAGCAGAAACACCCTTCTCCCTCCAATTAGTTAGGCGATCTTCCCGTCTACGATCTCTCTCCTCCTTTGTTAGCGATGGGCGTAAAAAATGCCCCTTTGAGGAGGAAAGAAACGCAGGCGGGGAGCTCTCCTAACGGCCTCACTTTGGAACCGGCTCGTAGAGAGCAGCACCTTTATCAGTCTGGGCCTATTCTGTGCAGGCTTGCCCATACGATATACGGCTGTCGGCATGCATTCGATATCCAGATAGTCGAGGATTTGCCTAACGCAAGCCGTGTGATGGACGGTTTTCTCGGACGCACTGCAAGCGGAGGATTCAGGAATATTTGTTAGAACAATTGAGCGTTTACGCTCTCTATCCATCTCCTGTGGGAGGGCAGAAGAGTTAGTAGAACAAGACCTATTGACCACCTCAGTTTCAAACGATGCCGAGGAACTATCAAGTTTCTGCTTAAGAGTCAAATTCTCCTCCCTTAGTCTGTGGATCTCCTCCAGTAAATCCGCATTCCGTTTGTTCGATTCCTTGATCTCCTGTCGAGTTTCCATTAGCAGCTCGAAAATCAGCCGGATGTAGCTCGGAACTTTTTCATTCTGCATTGCGTCCTGTAGCTGGCTTCTCTTCATGGGTTCCGACCTTGCTGGAGGACCTGGTAGTCCTTCTCTCTGTAACGACCGAAGCACGAGCAGGCGACATCTTATTGATCGACACAGGGCGCAAACGAATCCGAGATGGCAGACTCCGACAATTAATTGATTACCTGATTGGGTGGCGTTTCAACCGAGGTACTGAACCCGCCACAAGGTCGTTCGCAGGTGCGGCTGCTTCCACGGCAGATGTCAAGAAGCTTGCAGACGGAGAGGTGAGTGAGGTTTGTTCGAAAAGCGTGCACAGCGCGACAGCACGTGGATTGAAGATGATATATCTTGCATACCGTAAAGATGTGACGACCATGTTTAAGGCAGGATGCTAGGTTAGTTAATATTAGGTTGGCAACTAAATTCATGGACTCATTCTTCTAGCAAAGATTATCAGGGTATTTGTGTATCAGTTTTCTTGCTCATTCCAATCTTTGAAACCAATTACCAAGAGTTTTGATCCCAACAAAACATCCTGTATCAACATATAGCCTCTCTAGCAGCCGCTCAAGGCTTAAGCAAATGTGGTAAAACATTGTTACTAGTAAGGTTTTCAGCTTAACCGGTTCCATGCTGATGTCAGCGGCCGGCCCATCCCCGTATCACGGGGGGGGGGGTGCTGACAGACCTGGAGGATATCGCGGATGTAATGTGCGGTCAAACAGCGCCGGTGGTGTAAGGCGAACATCGCTGCCCGGAAAGCAGAAGATGCGGGTTCGAGTCCCGCCTGGCGCAAGAGTTTTGATCGCAACAAAACATCCTGTAACAACATATAACCTCTCTACCAGCCGCTCAAGGCTTAAGCAAATGTTGTGAAACCAATTAGTCTACACTTCTCGAAACTGTTTTTGTTGCCCTGCCATTCTGATTTAGTGGGAAGCTTTTCAGTCTAAAATGAAAGGACACAGAGTCACTATTCGCGAACGCCTTCTTCGTGAATACCAGCTCGGCCACTCTGCAGTTGAAGCCCGACAGAACATATGTCTGGCTGTAGGAGATGAAGCTGTCCAACGATCGACAGTGTTCAAATGGTTCAAGAGGTTCCGTGAGGGCAACGTCGAAACTGAAGAAACTGCACCAGACGACCGATTGCCCTTGATCATCGATCTGTAATTGGCGCAATCGAATAAAATGCGAGCTTGACAAAGCGTATGTTGGCACACGACTTTAGATGCTCACATATTTCTATTGAGAAGGTTCTGCGCAGCGCTGGCTTTTCTGTGAAGCTCGATAAACGGGCGCCTCACGACTTGTCTCCATCCCAGAGGAGGAAGCGTGTGAATGGGGCGAAAGAATTGTTGGAACGTCTCATGCAGGAGCCATTTCTCCCTGGTTACATGTGATGAAAAGTGGATTTCACTGGAGACAATCGTCAGCGTTCTAACCGGTGGCTTAGAGCAAAACAGAAGCCGCTTCAACGCCTAAGCCTGACCTCTACCAGAAGAAGGTGATGCTCTTCGTTTGGTGGTGTCGGGAAGGTGTCTTCCGAAAACTCATGGAGAGCGGTTCCAGCATTGATGCCAAAGTCCACTCTTTTCAACTTGACCGCGTGCAGGCTGAACTCCGCCAAAATCTGTTCCGACAGATCTTTTGAAGTGGCATTACCGTTTAGAAGGACAACGCTAGAGACCACACGTTGCGAACTGGCTCTTCTAAAAATCGAAGACCTTGGCTGGGAGCGCCTAACTCATCCACCTTACAACCCAGGCGATGCGCCAAGTGGCTATCACCTTCTTCGTTCGCTATTTGGCTGGAAGACGATTTACCAATGTGGACCAGTTCAAAATGCACCTCCAAGGATCTTTCGCTTCAAAGCCGCAAGAATTCTGCAGCCGTGGGATCGACCAGCCACTTAATAAATGGAGAGCGGTTCTGCCTTCCAGCGGATATTACTTCGATTAAAGATTGCTATTAGTTATTTGTGTATAAACACTTATCTTGAAGATGCTTGCTAGTCCACGAATTTAGTTGCCAACCTAATAGATTGCTGCATAATTCACGATGCTCTGCCGCGGTTCAAGTTTTGGGACGGTTTGAGACAGGGAACACCTGTTTCATTCGAAAGCTTACAGATCTAGTAAATTTTTACATTTAGTCATGGCCCCATATCGGTCAAGGTTTTGCAGGCAGTCATTCGACGAATTTCGTCTTTCTGCTTTTTAAAGTAGGCTATAGGACAGTGATAACATGGGGCACTATGTATTTCTACGTTAAATTTAACTCGACAGCGTGGTCATTAAGAGAGGCTATCTCTCGAGTTCCTTAAGAGAGTCATTGGTTTCCTCTTCCATGTGTACCAGGAGTGTGCGTTAAATTTTTTCGGTAAATTTTTAACGAAAAATTTGGTTTATCAGGTAAATTCGGTAAAATCGTTAAATGAAATTTCCCTCAGATGCAGTCAGTTTGGCTGTAATTTAGAATGCAACAAGCGAAATCTTCTCCTTTTTGACATTTTTCAACTCCACCCACATGGCAATTATTAGGGTGTCCAGAAAGTATCTGCAGAAAACTTCGCAATGTTCCAGATTTTTTCTAGGAGGTTCTGAAAATCTTAACATAAGTGCTGTAAAAAGACACTATCCTGCTGTATCTGCATAGCATATCCAGCTCCGTCTTCCTTGCCTATTTCACTGTACGATGTCCGGACTCTCTACCCGTATTGGACACGTGCTCCTTTACGAGTTTGAACCTGTGCACTACGCTGCAGATGCCTATGGAAACGTGTGTCGTGTATTCGGCTCTGAAGCTCCTTCTGCACAGTCTGTGTTTAGCTGGTCAGAACCCTTCAGAAGCGGGAACAGGAGTCTCAAAGATGAGCCTCGCTCTGGTCGACCGACAACGATATCTCTGGATGAACGAGGAAGCGGCGAAGCAGCATCCATATGAAGGAGTGCGTTATTTTGCTGCTGCTCTTGGCTGTTCCCGATCCACCGTCGACAATGGACTGCGATCTCTTGGAATGGTTAAAAAGCTCGGTCAGTGGCTCCCACACGAACTGACCGACGACAACCGGCGAAGACGTCTGGACACATGCACTCAGCTGCTCTCCCGAAGTCGCACCTTCAACTGGGTGGACACAATCGTCACAGGAGACGAAAAATGGGTCCTCTACGTCAACCACGCTCGTAAACGTGCGTGATGCCACCTCGATGAAGTGCCGAAATCTTTCGTAAAAGGTGTTGTTCATGCGAGGAAAGTCATGCTGAGCGTCTGGTGGGGAGTATATGGGATCTACAATTTCGATCTGCTGCCTGACATGACGACTGTCATTGCCATGGTCTACGCTACCCAAGTGCAGAGACTAGCCGACAAGATGCGCGAGGAACAGCCAAGGCTCGACAAAGTTCGCTTGCTGCAGGATAATGCGCTCCCACGCCTCGCGAAGACGACTTCTCAGAAAATTCTGCCTCGAATGGAAAGTTCTGCCGCATCCACCGTACAGCCCAGATCTGGCCCCAAGTGACAACCACCTTTTTCGATCACTTCAGCACATCATCAGGAAAGGAAGCGTTATGAAGATCGTGACCACCTCGAAAATGATCTCCGAGCTTTTTCGCCTCCAACTTGCCAGATTTCTAATTCGAAGTCTTGTGAAAAGTTAGCGGAGAGTAGTCGATGTTGATGGAAATTATTTGGTTGATTAATAAAATGTTGATAAAAATTTTGTTATTTTGCAAAAATTGTCGTATTTCTGCAGATACTTTCTGGACACCTTAAAGATTCTAAAACCAAACGGTAACAACAAGACTTCTAAAACTACAAATTTCTTACTAGGCCCAATTCTTTTGGCTAGTGGCTTGTGGAAAGCTCCTGGAAAGATCCAAAGTGCTATTCACAGTAGCATGGCTCAACATTTTTGATCCGTTTCATTTGTCCTCACAAAACTTTTTACAGAGCTTGCGCTCGCTAAGCAGATATTTAAATTGTTTCGGAAAACTACAGAATGTTTTAGTGTAGGATTCATCTCAGGCAGTGTACCACATGTAATTCTGTGGTACAGTTCGTCTGTGGAAGATATTTACGAAGTCCATAGATCTTCCTGTTTCACAGAATGTTTCGTTTAGTCCGGAACGGTCCTGCTCTTACTTTAGACGACACCAGAGATTAAAATAAACCGCCACGGACCGTTGGTTTTCCAAATTTTAATCGAATCGAATTTTACTGCATTGAGTATTTCTGTCTTTGCCACTCAAGTAAATAAGATTTCATTTTCAAAAAGTCATTTCTCGTCATATACTAAAGTGGTCTACCATGTTTCTATCTATTTCTGACTTATTCCTGTAGAAATCGCCACTGTCACTTTTTTACTTTCCAGCAATTGACCTCCCTGACCAATTTCTTCTCGAAGCACCTAGTACTATACTGTACAGGCGCATTTGATTGAGGTTCGATTGTATTTTGGGTTTCTCAATTTCTTCCCATTTTCTAGAGCACATTTTGGTGTGATGGACGCTGTTATAGTAAATTCACAAATTAGCCGAAAAAATCCATGGACATATAGGAAATTTTTTCCTCGATCCACATTTACGCCTTCAAAGGTATACCCTTCTGTAGAAGTTATCAGTTTTTATACTTACCTCATATATAATAATTAATGAGGAGCGGTCATCGACTTCTCCTTTTTAATTTTATTGCTTTCTCGCATTATTTGTGCTTCGTAGCGTTTTCTTCCCATTTTCTGTGCCCTTTCAACCCCACTTATGAAACGAATTCCGCAAAAAAAACAACAACTGTGAAATAACTATCTGTTACGTATGAGAACTAACACGTAGCAATCAACCGCGAGAAGCGGCTTAGGAAATCCAACAACGCGAAACTGCGGCAGAGAACAGCGGGCGCGCACGCAAATAAATTGCTCAAGGAGAACGAAAAATGCCAATAATTCTCGAATTCCACTGAGTCAAGTAAGCAGAGGGCTTTCCCAGTAGCGCAAACGATACATAGTGCAAAGTCTCATCCAAAAATCGATCAAAATGCATTTACATGAAGAAGAAATAAAAATTTGAAAATGATTTGTAAAATGTCGTTAATGCAATTTAACGGAATTTTTCGTCGTTAAATTTCTTTAAAATTTTTTAACGAAAAATGCCGGTAAATTCGGTAAATCGGTAAATCCTTAATCGTTAAATGCACACCTCTGGTGTGTACACTTATGCAAAATGGCATTGTTGTCAATTCCGATGGAGCATGGAAAAGCGTGTTGCTTCTTTGATGTGCTCCTCTGCTGAACGAGTTTGAAAGGTTGATCATTCCTCATTGAATTACCTAACGTTTCGACCCGTTCATCGTCTTTGCACGCCCTAAAATTGCTCAACGATTCGGACATTGCTATCTACTCCATCGAGCACCTCGAAGGCTGGATCTCTTCGGCTATTGTTCAGAAGCATAATGGAAAACTTGAATCTACTAAAGGGAAGTTTAACAGCTGATCCACCCATCCTTGAGGGACTTTTAGAAATACCAAGACGAGGAGGGGCAGAGGTTTGGCTGCTCGAGATTAGTCCTCCTTGCAATCTTATACGGCGCAAAAGCATGAAACAATCTAGTGGCGAAGTGTTCCTTAGGAAACGCTGGGTCCGTTTGTTGGGTTTTTGTTATCACTTGGTAACGCACTAGCCCGGTCAGGTGATCTTCGGCATCGCTAATAAGAGGTCAGATCACACAATGTTTCGCAGTTATGCTCTTCATGGTTTGAATACGCTGCTCGTAATCCGAATTTGTACTTGGCCAGTTCACCTCGTATGGCACATAAGATGGGTTGTTGTTCAAATATCAGCAGTACAGCAAAAAGCGACACCACTGCTCTTCAGTTCTTGATATGAAAGTAATGGCAAAAATATTGGTGCCGGGTAATATAGTTAGGAAAATGGCCTCCATTGTTATAACAAACTCCTTCAGCATAAGCACTCTTGGGATCCATCAACAGATCTGTACAAAACCCAGTCTGTTTCATTGTGCAGACCGTAGAGCTGGAAAATGGCTTCCAGTTTAATGCATTGAAAAGTTGAAACGCGGCGCAAAGGGCAGTAACGTATGCAGCTCCATGACACGAGTGGTGCCGAAATGTATTGCGCAGAAGTGCTCATTGAGAAAACCTAGAACAGAAGAAACAGGCCAAGGTATTTCATTTGTCGGGACGCACGCCCGAGCTGACTATGGGTCTGACTTTGTTGGGATTGGGGTCAACTGCCGCCAAGCCGTCGGCTTGAACAATCGTTAGGTCTTTATAAGCGCATGTGGAGCAGGTAGCTATCTAACACATCTATTGCATTACCATCCTTCTCAGTTATGGAGACCAAGTAAACCTAGTAAGTTTGGACCTAGTAAGTTTCCGCACGCTCCGATGCCATCCAAAATGACGCATAAACAATACAACAAATTCGTCAGGGATACGCAGAATTCCAGTCTCCTTATGTACCCTTCATGTTTCCTAGGTAATGTGAATGAAAAGTTGGAGCAGACGGCGCCTTTCGGTTTCGAATATCTCCATCATGATGGCCTTGGTCTCCCGTTAAGCAAACAGTTCCATTGAGAGGTTTCAAGGGTTCCATTGTATGGGATGGTATGGAAGGCGGAAAAGATGGATGCTCATATGTAACCCGCAGATTTCGCACCCTAACCAGATGCAAGTGCTTTCCATACACCAGCTCAATACCGTGCGATTTCAGCTGGTCCTCCATGAGGATAAGGTAAGACACCGCCTTTAGAATCTATCGGTCGACCACTTCAACATACAGAACTGACCATGTGCTTTTTAAGGAGGCTGTATTTGGCATGATGGTCGCTAACATATTTTGTCCTTTCTTGCATAGAAGAATTCGGTGGGAAGATTACTTCATTAAAACTTCGTTAAAAGCTGTGCACACAAATGTAGATTTCCTACTGCGTCAGAGTAAATCGGTCATCGCTACCAAAACATCAGTCACACATATTTCCGTGCTTACTGCAAACCCACGTTCCATTCAAATTCGAATATTCGAATCAATATTTGAATTGGAATATTCAAAAATCGCATTTCTCGAATGTATTTGAATTCGAACATTCAAAAAACCGCGTTGCTCGAATGCATTCGAATTCGAGTATTCAAAAAACCGCCTTTTCCAAGATATTCAAATTCGAGTATTCGAAATTTGTGAGCAAAAAAAACATTCGAATATTCGAGAAAATTTCGAAAGCACAACTATAATACGTACGTCGTACAACAGACCTCAACCATGAAACCTTAGCTATCAGCTACATCTAGCACGAGTTCGGGGTATATCCTCATGAGGAAGCACTCGGGGAAATAACAACTCCAGAGAAAACTAATGTGGTGCCTAGCTAATTCCAGCAGACGAGAAACCATATGTGAGCAGCGAACTGTGTATAGTGAAGGCGGCAAAAGCTTTATGAATGCTATGCGCTTAGGATCACAAGGACCCACAGTAGAACCCAGGCAAAGCTGGCCAGGTAGTTGAAATTTGGTCTCCAACAGGGATGGACATTTAACGGTTAACGATTTAACGAATTTAACGATTTAACTGCATTTTTCGTTGAAATCTGGCTTAACGACTTAACGGAATAACGGAAAGACTTTTTCTCAGTGAATTTATCACATTTACCCCTAGTGTTCCCTAATGTTGCAGGTCTCATGCTCCTGATTAGAACTGTTACTAAAAAACTATTGGAATCAGCAAGAGTATTTTAATGCTTTTATGAATTTGTTTTTAATTTTTGAAAATAATGCGTTTTGGGGAACGTGTAGCGCGGCGTCGGAGGAGGTGCCAGCTGTCGCGCGCACCCTATACCATGTTCCTGGTCTTTTTTCGGGATTTCCCACCCAGGCCAAACAAAGCCTTCGATTTCTCTGGGGTCGGTGGATTGGTACCAGACTTGTGTGGGAAGAATAAAGCGCTAATTTGTCCACCGGCTGGCCACCGCAAGTCATTGTTCAGCCAAATACGCATTCAAATCGCCTCCGCGATAGAAAAGCTAGAAATTTCTTCGCCGAGCCTTCAAGCACGTAAACGAATCCACAAAGATACTGGTCTAATCTCCTCGTAAGATATGCCTATCTTCACCTGGCGCTGCTTATCCCAAAATACTTTTGCCCGCCTCCTGGAACAGTTGAGATGGAGAGTGTTTGCTGCAGCTGGACGTATTTTAAACGACTTTAGAAAAAACGGCAATAACAAAAATTAGGAAAGCTATTTTTCCTTAACGTTCACGCCGTGTCACACCTTTTCGGCGGGACCGTGTGACACGATATGTATCACGCTCCTGATGTCGCAAAAAATGGATTGGTCCAACACACCAGGCACTCGAAAATTGTGCGTTTGACAACGTGTTAACATTCCACTGATAGGCTTTTAATCGTATTTTTATTAATTCCTTCTGCATTTAATAGGCTGGTGCGCGCATCGAGATTGGACAGCTCGTACAACAGTCAAAGAAAAGAACTGGAAAGGAAGGAACTCCGGGTATCTGCATGATCGCACATTCTAAGATGCCTTGTCGGTGATCATCTTGAATGACAATTCCATACCTGTTCTTTTTTACACACCCTATAGATAGTTTGTTGCTGAAGGCTTGTTTATTTTTCGGTGTTTGTTAATGCTGAGTAGTTTATTTTACATTTTACTCCATTCCTTGAACTTAGCTTCTGAACTCTTGCAGATGAAACGTATAAGGCTTTCCTTGATTTTTTTCATTTGAAATAATGGTTTGCAGCTAATTGTATTTTTAACGAAATTTAACGATTTACCGGAAATTTAACCAAAAATTTTTGTTAAAAATGTCGTTAAAAAAATTTAACGCACAAAATTTTGTGTGCACCCCTGGTCTCCAGTCGAGCTATGGAATAATTCTGTCCTTTAACAGGAAGCTGTCTATTAATAATGAGGTTACCGACTGACATGCTGGGACTACTCGATAAGTCCTAAGCACTCCCAATGCGTGATGCATGGAAATCACACTTATTTTATGTTTTTAATCAAATGCGATCCTGCACTACTGGTCAACCGAGCAGAGAGAAAACCCAAGATACGTCATGAGAACGGCCTTTCGCGTGGTATGATATTCGGGAAAACAGCTTCCAAGTTCTCCTCATTGTAGGAGCATGTGCTCATTCCGACTAAGATAACTCAACTGATTGCCACTCGTTGCTTATGAGCAAATCAAAGCTAAACCGCACTGAAGACATTTTGGTCTTATAGATATGTGGTACGATATGTACAGTGGGGAATTAGAGCAGAGAGAATACACCGCCACCATGTATCCTGATTCTAGCATTCTTACCCGATGTTAACGCACCTTCGGTGTCAGTTATCAGTGTAACAGAGGCATAAATATAATACTTATAAGACGAACACGGTCTTCACCCAAATTGCTTCGCAGTGGGCTATATTTAACGCAGATTTTAGTTGCAGATCACGCTGAGCAGCGCAGCCTTTCCTGAAGATTTTAGGGAGGTTCAAAAAGTTGTCACATAGGGGTGGGCCTGGCCTGCAACCATTCATCTGTAGCTAAGAAATGTGCCGCAAAGGGAGGAATCGAACCGGGTCCAAACCTGATCTTAAACTTTCTCTTTAAAAACAGTCCAGGTGAGACGTGTCAGCTGCTACGAACTCGCTGTCGTGTTCAATAGCGAGCGTGCACAAGACCAAAGAAGGGTCTCAGCCAGTCGAAGGCTCATAATTCCTCCATAGCAAGCTTTTCTGGGAGACGGTGAGCAGCACTCATTTCGCCTCGTCGAGTTTGTGCTGTCTTTGTAGAACATGTGGCGAGATCACCAGAACCCATTGGCAGGTGAACTGAAGATGACGTCAGCTATGCTATCTCAAGCCAAGCTCTTTCGTTATGGAGAAATAGAGGAGAGGAAAATTTACCACGATTGATTACTCCGGTCGACCATGCGATGAGGAGGGGCTTCTACTGCTGTCAGTAGAAAATGATAGAGCTCGAACAATAGCGCATTGTCAACTGGAAGTTTCCGTATTATTTACTCTTCAATGCCGTTTGCCATCTCATGAACGTTTCAGCTTTGGAGCATTACTTGCCTTATGGGCTGGTCCATTTTTGCTGACAACCCATTGACTCCTACGCTGCTGGCAATTTTTAATTTCGTATTGATGTCCCTGCTTACACTTGGATGTTTGAGTATAGAGGTATGTTTGTTTATAGCAACACCATTCGTTAGCAATTTCATAGTACCGTTCCAGTTTCTTCGATACCAAGTGCGAAGAGAAGATAATAAATCAGAGACGAGATTCTTCATCCCTTACATATGGCGATTCTCGGTCATTTTTTCATCCTAATTCAAGTTCTTAGAAATCAGTAAATGTGGCGAAGACTAAAGCAAGGCAATTATAGACCTTACTAGTTCTGTGAGTCGAAAAAGTACCGGACTCAATAATTTAGCGGGTGAACGTGGATCAGTGAACGAAAATACATAGCCCTGCTATGCTGTTGCAAAAGTGACGTCAAGTGGCAAACTGTTGAATAATAGTTCAACGAAAATCTGACTTTTGAGATTTATTAGGTCCTCGCTAGTCTTGTAAACCCTGGAGACGATGCGCATTATTTGTGCTGCGTAAACAAGTGGTCGCGTGGGACAGTACACATCATTTTTGCTGCGTAACTTTGTACCTCGAGTCTATTTCAAACGTAAGCGATTTCATGTGGATTTTCGGCACTGTGCTTATGGAATGTAACCAAGAAGCCCCAACAGTCATGGGCTAAGAGATATTTCTGTGATCGTCGATAAAAATTTATTGATACGGGGAACATCGCCACCATCTTACTAGCATATAGATTTTAGATGGAGATGGTGCCAAACAAAAATATGCCAAAGTAAAACACTAAAGTTCTCAATAAAACGGATACATCCAAATCACTCGTCTATTCAGTACACTTTAAGGCATGATACTTCACACCGAATAAGCCAAGAAAGTTTCCTCTTAAACTTGATTGATTTTGAGTGATCCCTAAAGAATAAACAAAGGAGCAAACATTCCTGAGCCAGTATGTCTGTTTCAATTTCTTAAAACACAAATCGTGCGAGCATAGCGGTATGCTGATCGAGCGGACGGGACTGGTTCTGTTTAACAGTTATAACTTTATGCTAACCAGATGGTAATTATAAGGTATGGTAAGACTGAAAAGTTCTTTAATTATAACAGCGCGCAAGCAGGGCTTCTAGTTAATCTTCGGGACAGCTTGTACTGTCGACTGCTCTGCATCTCGTTGAGTATTCTGATTTCCAGGTTCCAAGACAACAAGAACTCAATGTGATTGTCAGCACTCCCACCATAACAGCCTGAAGGATGGGATGCACCCCACTATCTAGCGTTGCCTCATTTACGACAAAGCGCTGTTCATTTATTTGTTCTGCTTTTCCCAATTCGAAGGACAAATGCTCGAACATTTTGCAAAAATGTTTATAATACAAAGTAATTAACTTTGATTCATCTGTCTACAGTACCGGACGCGTCTTTTGAATAAACGCCGCAAAAACCGCCATTTCGCGGGTTTTGCGTCTTTTTGATATAACTCGTCTAACATTCATTCATTTCAAAAACTAACGATATATTTGAGCTCAGGAGCTGGAGCTCTATCGTTTCGTGTACAATGTTCATATGGAGCTATAAAAATGTCCGAAATTGAAAACTTGCGTTTCATTGCGAGGGGCGTTCGCGGAGAAGTTGTCGGTCGCCAGACGCCGCAAACCGTTGCGTGCTCACAATTCCTCTAATATGAGGTTTTTTGAAAAACGGTTGGCACAGTTCGATTCGCCTCTTCGAGATCTACACTAACAACTTCGCCAGACCACCGCGTTTTCGCAGTGGGTGCTCGAACATGACTGAAGCAGACTTTTTCCGATTAGAGAAGCTTTTATTCCAGGGTTTGCATGTTCTTGGAGTGGCCTCTACAGAGTCTCGCGGCAGCACCCCGAGAACTCGTTCATATCGCTCCCGCCGCAGTGGGACCCACGCTACCACTGTGGTGGAAGCCGCGGCGCAGACGAGTTGTAGCGGAGCCGCCGCACGCAAAGGTCCCCGGGGGCTGCCGCAGTTCACGGCGGCTCCCACCCGCAGCGCCAGGAGCTGCGGGTGAGATCCGCCGGAGGTCGAGATAGATGGGTGTCCATTATGGTCCATCTATTCTAAACATTTTTTAAACGAATCTACATGCTAGGGTTATAATTTCTGTCGATAAAGAGCTTGACAACCAACAATATAATCACCGGTAGTGTCGACAAATTGAGGCGTATGGAATCCTGCACTCAAAAGTAACGCAAAGAAACGTTAGGACGATATTAGGTAACCTCAATTGCACTGAAAATCTCCGTGGCCTTCCAGTCACATGGTAGTCGTCTGAGGTTTAAGGAAAACCTTTGCACAGAAATGCAACAACAAAGCAGACCGTTCTTTTTAGTATGAGCTATAACTGCATCGGACAGATCTCTCGGACTCAACGAGGCATCGGATGGGAAGCTGTCATCACAAGGGCTATCACATTATCTTCGAGCTGCTTGTCAAGCGAGGAACTTTTAGTGGAGGTAGATCGACAAAAGTGAGAGCAAGCGCAAAATGGCACAGAACTGGTGAGTTATAAGAAGTGTTCTATTAGATTTCGGTGCTTAGATTCAAGAACTCCTAACCTGCCTTAGAAAACGCTTTTTCACCAAAGAAAAAGCGTTTGGTTACTACATCTTTGACATACTCAGATGTCGCAACTGCCGGCAAAAGTACGCAGTACGCGTACAGTAACCCTCGCAGCGCCGCACCACCCGCCGTTGTCATGGCGGGTCCGCGGCACCCGTCATACTCTGCTGCCGGCCTTAGGCATGGCGTAGAGTGTTCTGTCATGCCAGGAATCCTCTGAAAGGCGCCGTGAACAATGGTATAGGATCGAACATATCAATCGAGGAGGGAGGACAGCTTGTGGATTGAGTGTTTAGGGGGCTTTATGAGAAATTCTCAGTCGCCCTACTCAAGAATTGCTGTACTCTGTCCTGGCGGGACTTTGGAGTGCGCCGTGCACAATGTTTATAGGATCGAACCTATCAATCGACTGGGTGCGACAGCTCGCAAATTGCATCGCGGGCGTGTTCTGAGCGCAATAACTCTGTCAAGTTAGAAATTTTCCGGCTGCAACTTGTGGATTTTGTAAGCTGTATAAAGTTCAAGAGGTGCGCTGAAACACATCGACGTATGATTGAACAAAGATACAGTGGTGCGAAAATGCAGTTTAGCCTTGTGTGACACGATTTTTCCGAGTTCAGTCGACTACTGCAGGAACACAAGGAGATTAACGGCATGCAAATGCGTAAGTGAGCACGAGACTGAAAGCACTTTACGACGACGCAACCCTTCAGATGCCTAAGCTGCCTTAGCCCAATCTGCCATGTTAGAGCGGCGAAGATCAACGGTGAAGTTCCTTCCGCCCTTACTCACCCACATTTGAGTTCTCGACACTCACAATGGTACCGTTTGTTCAGTTCGAGAAGCTCTATCGAAAGGCGTCAATCTCGACTAATTCTGGGACTTTTTCGACAATTTCGCATCAAGATGAGGTGGCTCAAGGCTGCGGCAGAAGGATAATCACGTCATCGAAAATCGATATTTCGGACGCGGGTCAAGTTTGATACCATTCGATAGAGCTTTTCGTCACTAAACGCTCAATCTACAAGCTGTACCCCTCCTCGATTGATAGGTTCGATCCTATATGCATTGTGCTCTCAGAGATTTCCTGGCATGACAGAACACTTTACGCCAAGGTTGAGATACTCCGAGAACATGCAAGTTCCGGAATATAAGCTTCTCTAATCACAAAAGTCTGCTCCAGTCATTTTTGACCACCCACTGCTAAAACGCGGTGGTCTGGCGAAGCTGTACACATGTTTGCGTAGATCTCGAAGAGACAAATCAAATGGTACCAACTGTTTCTCTAAAGACCTCATATTGGAGGAATTGTGAGCACGCAACGGTTTTCGATGGCTTGCGACCGACAACTCGTCCGCGACAGCCCTTCGCAATGGAGCGCAAGTTTTCAATTTCGGATATTTTCATGGCTCCATATTGAATATGTATACCAAACGATAGAGCTCGAGCTTGTAATAAACCAGCGGTTTGGTTTATTAACTTGCTAAAGGAGTGCCAGAAGGTACGATCCCTTAGCGGAGATAACAAACACCATGCTTTATTTATATGATTTTATTTTCATACGCAGACATACAAAATATTAGGAACGGGTGGGTAAGATGCTAAATATACAAAATGTAGACGTAGAGTATGGATTATACGGGAACAATATTCAAGAGGAATAGGTCAGGGTGCGCCTTAAACAATTACAATTCTAAATACGAGGCAAGATACATAGAGTATGATAAATGATGGAGAGGATGGGGAGAGAGGAAAGGGATGCCTGAGTACGCGCATGGGGGAGGAGACCGCCAGGCGTTTTCCTGGGCTGCTGTTTTATAGCCTCCTCACGAGGGCGAAACGGCATGTGCCGTGAGTGGTCGTAGACGTGGATGGTACTGGTGATCACGGGGAAGCGACTACCGGGTTCCCAAATAAATTCGGCGTTGTGTCTAAATCAAGGTCACCACAAGCTCCTCAGTTCAAATATGCCCTTGGTTTTTGAGCTGAATGAGGTTTAGGCGAGGTTTATCAAAAAGGCGCAAAAACTTCATAATTGCGGTTTTTGCGGCGTTTATTCAAAAGACGCATCCAGTGCTGTACCTCGTGGTTTTCGCTATCCTGATCCAGAAATTAAAATACGAAGTAGGAAACGGAAGGGCTTTAATGACACAAAACCGGAGTTGCCATCACGGAAAAGCAACCTCCTTAACCTCTGATTAAGAGGTTTTATATCAAAACCTCTTAATCAGAGGTTCTATTATCAAAACCGTCGCATTATTGCATCTTAAAGCTGCAACTGAAATATTTCGTTTCCCGACTTCTAGGGAGTCAACAATGCTTAGATAGTTTAGAGGTCCACTCCACACCTTTTGGCAAAAAAGCGATGCACTGGAGTATTACGCAGCATAAATTATGCACGTGCGCTAGCTATCATAAAAATCGAATAAAATTGTCGAACGCGGTCAACACTGCGGTACACGCGCTGTCGTCACTGCGACGAAGAATCTGGTAATCATACAAAGCTTAAGTTTCTTATTTCTAGGGGATAGTAACAACCCTACTGCAGATTTTCAGCATTACTTGCTGTTAAAAATGGATGTGAATCTGACCCTCATCTGCTCTTAAAAATGCTACTCCACTGTATGTGTGTCAGATGGTCGCTGGGCAGCTGTTCGCACACTTTTCAATCGAAATAACCACTGAAAGCCTTTCAATCGAAATAACTACCGAAAGAATAAGCACATCTCTTCCTACGAGAAACCAGTTTAGATACTCCAACAGCGTAAAATTCTGGAGCTCCGCAGGCTACGAAATCGTCGAACACCTTGTTTACATCGACTTCGTTTCCGAAGCAGTTCAAGAAAATGTCGGGAAGCTTGAAAAGGGGAAGTCTGTAGGAGGAAGGTCTGGCGAGTATGGAGCACGGTCAAGACCATCGAATCCAAGCTCAATCGACTTTTTTGTCATCAATAAAACGTGCGGTCGGGCCATGTGATGGAGAACAATTATATCTCTTCCGTGGATCAATACCGGCTAAACCAGATGCAATTTTTGGTGCATTTTGTCGAGTTTCTCACAGTACTGCTTCGTTGTGATGGCTTCGCCCGGAGCCAGGAAGCTGTGGTCGACCAAACCGGCTACTGACCACCAGTCAGTCACTATGCCTTTCTATGGCGCTGTACCGGCTTTGAGGAACGCTTCTGAGCTTCGTCGTGGTCGATCCGAACGTTGTCGGTTGCCGTAGAGAATCAATTTTTCGTCTCTGTTGCGCAAAAGAGAGACGAACATACTTTGAGACAGCGAGATTGCTGACGTTCGGTATCAACTCGTGCAGCCCCGACTTATCGAGTTAGTCACCTTTTCATATTTTCTCTTTTTTGTCTTCTTCTCAAGGTTAAGCTTTCTGCAATCTCTCGTGTTCCAGGGTTGGCATCTATTGGGTTGTTCGAAAGTTAATGTCGCGTTTTTATATTTTCAAAGTGGTTTCAATTAGTTAACAATGAACATTAATTGACGTATTGACCATTTACCATCTTTCGATAAAGTTTTGTAGGATTCCACGTTCGAAAAAGCCTTGGATTTCAGAAGCGACCGAAGAAATAGTGAAACTAATTTTTTAACAATTTGATCGAAATCTAAAGTTTTAGCATTGAATTGGTTTTGAAGGAAGCGACACAAGTGGTAGTACGATAGGGGTGCGCAGCGTTCGTATCGGCGGGTCGTGGGCGCCGCGGCCGCGCGCACAGCTGGCCATACTGGCAGCGTCAACCCCTTGCACGTCGTCTCCGCTCGCGCTGTGACACCCGTCGCGCGCACGACGGGAGAACGGCCCAACGGCGGTGCGACGGACGAGCGGAGCACACAGATCGACCAGATTTGCTGTGACTGCAATCAACGTATCGTATTCAGAAGGTTTACAAAACCAGTGTAAAGGTTTTGTAAACCACGTATGTTGGTGTGAAACAAACATTGCTCTGTATCAGAATTTCGAGCTCTATGTGTTGAGATCTACATCAAGTGTATCAGTACTACCGTTGATACAATATTCTTCAGATTTAAAATTGAAAAATAATTCTTCACAAACCTGCTAGCTGTGAGAGGTACATTCCAGGCTAAAATTTCACACAGAATTCAATTCAATTACATCATCGAAATACCTTTTAGAAGAGCTCATTTTTTAAGAAAAAAACATAATTGTGCTCACATCGCACCATTGGAAATGTCTCCAAACCTGCATTCTACGCAGAATTCAATCTCGAAGTTGATATTCACAAATATTGCCAACACAACCTAGCTCTCAAAGCGAAGGTAAATGCCATTTAAAGATATTGGAGATTTCTGATTGACCGTCCGGTAACGTGACCTGACACCCTGGTGCAGTTTTCTTATTTTCCTGGTTCTCACTCCTCTTGTATGGTTCAACCGGCAAATCTGTAGAACACTTGTTAAAAGAGAATTCTTATTAGAGCAGTCCATATCAGTGGTTTCTCTAAGGTTATGATACCTTGATATTTCTCTATCTATGGTGTATCGCCTTTCAGCGTAAGGTGCTTCACTCCATCAAAATTTCACCAAAGGATTTTAAAAACAAGTGTAATCGGTCCTTGCTTGCTGCTAGCGAGCCCTGTAGGCAGTACCTCAAAGGGTCGAGGTTATATATATTAATCACTCTGCTCTCTACTACCAACTTCAGTGGTTCGAGGACATCCTTGCTTACCGCCACCATTACCTTTGTAAACGGACCATAGAGTGAAGGGAAACCAATTATCCATCCTACTGTCAATATTTGTGAACATAAACTTTGGAATTGAGTTCTGCGTAGAATTTTGGTTTAGAGACATGCCTCTAACGGTGTGATGCGCACAATAATGTTTTTCCTACCACACTTCTTAAATGCAGCGCAAAGTAGACTACACTATTGTAATGTTAGTACATATGTAGGGATAGATTTCCTTTGAGAAGGCCTTTGACCGGATTCCGCACCTGGAACTGGTACAACAATTTCGCATTGTTGGCGAGTTGCCTGGATTGCTGCTTTTCTGGAGAAGCGGACTTTTTCTGTTTGCATTAACAATTTTATCTCTCGTTCCAGGCTTGTAACGAGTGGCGCACCGCAGGGCGGGGTTCTATCTCCGACTCTGTTTAATATATACACTCATGAGTTCCGACTTGTAGAGACCACTAGTGATTCAGAGACTCTGAAGAAATCGATTGATGCATTAATGCTTGGGAAATTGATTGGATACAACCCATATCAAAAGCTGAAACAAAGGTACTTCACTTAGGAGCGAGGAACTCTTGGAATTCCTTTACTTTGATGGATCTCACGTTAATATTAGGGTGTCCCATAATTTTCTGGGCTATTTGAACCATAAGTGTTTGGCGCGTTATAAATTCTTTATAAAAGATCCAAACGGGATGTTCTTTTGGCATAAGAAGGCGATTCGAATATGTCTCCCAATACCATATCGATTACCTCTATCGGCCTGCTGCCCGCACTTTGGCAATTTCTCAAAAATGAAGTGGGAATCGACTTACCGCGACTTGCTTCTTCATCACTTCCGTTCTGGACCGTCTGCGTACGCTGCTCACAAAGCTATCGTTGCTTTGTTAGGTCCAGACGTCTGCAGCAAGTTCACGTGTGAAAATTGGCTCAATCGTTTCCGGAAGGGAATGTACAGCATTACGAACAAAAAGCATACTGGAAGAGCGATCGGACCGAATGAACGACGAGTGCTTGCAGCAGTCAGGAGGCAACCTGCCAGAAGCGTAAGGACGATATCGAAGGCTATCAGTACTCTACGTGGCACTGTTCATCGTTACCTGAAACAAAGCGGAAGAAGAGCAGCCTTGCCAGGATGGATCCCGCATGCCCTGACTCCGTCTAAGAGGCGAGAGTGTGTGGTAACCTATCAGAATAATCTCAACCGCGCAAAAACGACTGCGTGGTTGACCACGATTGTGGCACAGGACGAGAAGTGGTGCATGTACGAAAACACGATCCGGTGGCTTCTGAAGCACGCAAGACCAGAACGAATTCCGAAGCCGTCCCTACATAGGAAGAAGATTTTGCTTTCATTTTGGTTCACGAGTCGGGAAGTCCTGCACTACTCGCTTTCGCCGGATGGGCAGGCGATTACAGCAGACTTGTTCATTGGAGATATGCTGGAGACGAAGCGTAAGCTGCTTGAGAAGTACCCGAGATTTGGTACTATTCGTGTGTTAGTGGGTAATGCAGGACCGCATCGAGCAAAACAAACGCAGGAGACGGTGGGGAAGGAGACTATCGAAATTGTGGCACATCCTGCGTATTCACCAGATATCAGCCCTTGTGGCTATGCTGCATTTAAAGGACTTGCTCATTTTTCCATGAACAAACGATGCTCGTAACGTCAAGAGGTTCAGTGCGCAATCGACGAATGGATCGGCAGCAGGCCAGCTTCTTTCTGGTAGAATGCAATAAACTCTCTGCCCAATCGTTGGGGAAAGGTTGTGGCCACAGATGTAGAATATATCGATTGACTACCCTTGATCATTATCTTATTGTAATAACTTTTAATAAAGATGGTATGATAGCCCAGAAAATTATGGGACACCCTAATAATTCGGAAGAGGTTAATCACCTAAGGTTCCTAATTACCAAAAATCTTTGTTTTGATAAACACTGTGAAATCCTTGCCAGCAGGGCGACAGCGATAGTTTCTAGTTTGTTCGGGGCTCCATCTACAAAGTACGGTCTTAATCACAGCCTACAAATCGTAGGTTCCACCGGTTCTTGAATACGCCACAAACGTTCCAGTATTGATGGACTGCAGAAAGTTTTAAACAATTTTACCAAGAAGCATTTCTTCAGACATCTGGGTTTTGTTTATGACCGCTTTCCCTCTAGCGCGGAGAGAAATGTCAACTTCAACCTCCGACGATTATCAACACGTACAGTAGCAAGTGATCCTTTGAAGCGTCATAAAATTATTTCCGTTACCTTTGGCATCAAACTAGAGGATTTCTTTTCAGTTAAGGCCTCTATACTGAGGGAGGGGCCAGGAAACCCCAAATAAGTCCTGCCAGATCCAATTGCCGTCGCTTCTTTTTTGCCAATAGAACTTGCCGCTGTTCGAAAAACTTACTCAAACAATCCGAAAGTGTTAAGCTACGGTAGCTTCAGAAAACATATTTTCAATAGTACCGCCCCTTGATGTCCTACGTCGTTTAGTCTGGTGTGGTCAACATGTTCCTTAGTTACGTGGGCTTCCTTTATGTGGCCTCCCTTTTCGATTCTTCTCACTTCTTTTTATTTCATTTTCCCTAACGTTTGTTTTCTTAGCAGTTCAATAGTTGTTAGTTGTTGTTTTGTTGTTCAGTGGATGTTCGCCATATTGGTGCTTAACGATTAGTGGTTGAGAACAGCTTTGGTCTCTCATTATTGCGCATAAGTAACTACTTATGTAAAAAATATCATATCATTTCATATTTATGCTCAATGATCCCTTCGAATAGGTATTCAAATGCTTTTCATTCGAGTTCGAGTATTTGGAAAATCGCGTTTTTCGAGTGTGCTCAAATTCGAATATTCAAAAATTTACATTTTCGAACGTACATATTGGAATTCGACGAATATTTGGAAAATATCCGTTTTTGAACGTGTTGGAATCGAATGTTCAAAACATCGCGTTTTTCGATTATATTCTGTTCAGAATATTTAGAAAAATAGCATTTATATTCGAGTTTGACTGCTTGAAAATTCCTACCATTTTCGAATATTCGAAAATCTTTCGAGAGCATAAGTACAGCAAAGCAGGAACGGAAACGGACAGAAAGATGCGGACTGTATGAGAGCGCATGGAAATGCATAAGTATCGCGAGATATGAAAAGTGTGACCACATGGGGAGTCTGAGATGCACAGGTAATTGAAGGGTCGCGGCGCATTTCATGAATTTCTGGTCCACCGAGAATATTGAGGCAATTTCGGTTGAGAAACGTTTGTCTTAATCGAAGACAACGTTACTAATTCGAGCAGAGCTATCCAACTTTCAGGTCTACATTCTGCATTAGTTCCGACCTGAAGTTTTAAACAATCTTAGCATTAAAATATTGCCCATAAGAGACAATTAGAAGAGAAATATAAGAAATCGAAGAAATTTTACACCCTTCCAATGAACAATTTCATGTGAACGATGCTACTACCAATCAGTGTAGCAATGATCTTGACGCATTGGATGAGAGTATGCATCTCAACATCAAATTTGCAGCTAGATTTCTCTTTCTTGAAATTCAAAACAAGCTTTCATAGCACTAACTAGCATAACGTTTATCTGATGATCGAGACATAAGCCGTAGATTCGAAAAATTCACTTTATATTAGACTTAAAATCTGCAACGGACGAACTCTGTGATAGTAGAACTTACAACATTAATTAAGGGAAATTGCTGTCCAAAACGTAGGTACGGCGCGAATCCGAATGGGAAGCATCTCGCACATTATTTTTTCGAATTTAGGATAGCCTAAGATTCTTTGTTGTAGAGGCTGCGGCATTATGATACAGACTAAATTCTGGCCCGACACCTAACGAATTTTCTCTGCCATGCTATTTTCTGTTTCTATACAATTTAGGCCATTTCCCTGAAAACAGTGAGCGGATCAAATTGCCTAAAATGGCCAGAAAATCAGAGAACAGAAATTCCGCCCATCCCTGATTCCTAATCCAGACACCTTTTACGAGAGGTTGATGACACTTCTTTTGAATTCAGTTGCTCCTTGCGCGACGTTGGTAACACATCTTCTGAATGAAAACGTTCGCTGCACGACATGAATTATAATACATGTGTTATGTCTGGCGGTGGCGACGTTGGATGCTGGACGGCTAGTAGAACCGTTTTTTAGCAGAATAATGGTGAACAAAACAGCAATAGGGGTCGCTTATATACAGCGATTTTCCCGCCCGTGACGGGCACATTGTAGCCAAAACCGCGTCATTGAATATCAACAGATGTTTGTTTGACTTTCTATGTAACACCCCCCTTTCTTGAAAAATAATCATTCAACACAATACAATTTGAAGCGATCTACAAATTGTCTTCTGAGAAGGATCAATGTTGAGACTGCGAGTCGGCCGTCGCGTCCGAGTCGGTCGGCAAGATTGAACGGCGTCTGGAAGCGATTGAACCATCGATCCTTCGGGGGGTAGCCGTGGTGAAGTATGTGACCTTTCAGTGGCGGGCTGTGTCGAAGTAGGCGGTGAAATTGGAGGATGGTGACGCTCCAAATCGAAGGTCTCGAATAGTGTGTCGATATCCGTGTCGCTGTTGTCGTCGATGTAGCAATTTCGCATTTGGTTTGCATGGCGTATCCATATTTGACGTCCTACGCGGACCTTGTAAAGTACTCGTTCCATGCGTTCTTGCACGACACCGCTAATCTATTGAAGTCGCTGCTGGTTGTGATTACTGACGAACACGGGATCTCCCTGCTTGAATGACTTGCGTTTCGCGCCGTGTTTTCGATTTTAGCGTCGCTCCATGGCTTCATTTCCATTCCTCTTCTGTGATTGGTGTGGTTCCAGCAGCGACAATAAATTCCGAACTTTTCTTCCCAGGAAGAGTTCTGCTGGCGTTTTCAAGTTGTCGAAAGCCGGATGTGGTGTTGAGCGGTAGGTCAGGAGGAAGGTTTGGAGATTTCGGCATAGAGTTCCTTCCCCTTTTATCTTGAGCAGACCCCTCTTAAATGTGTCCACGAATCTCTCCGCCTGTCCGTTGGATTGGGGATGATACGGAGGGGAGAATAAATGTTCAATTCCATTTTGTTGCAGAAGTCCTTGAATTCGGCTGAGGCGAATTGCGTGCCGTTGTCCGACACTAGCACTTCAGGTAGGCCATTCCTTGCGAAGGTTTGACGAAGTAGAGAGATGGTGGCACCTGCCGTTGTGCGATCTGTGGGGAATATCTCTGGCCACTTAGAAAATGCGTCGACCATTACGAGATAGTTAGTGCCCTCAAATGGGCCGGCGTAGTCGACGTGTTTTCGTTCCCATGGTCTGCTGGGAGTCGGCCAGGATACAGGCGTCGTCTTAGTTAGAAACTTGGCGACAGATGAGCATTTTGCACGGCGACGGATCATTTCTTCGACGTTCTTGTCGATTCCCGGCCAACAAACATAGCTGCGAGCTAACGCTTTCATCCGAACGATTCCCGGATGTCCCGAGTGAAACTACCGGAGAACGTGTTGCTGCACTGACGTCGGTGTGACGACTCGTTCAGCAAACATCAGACAGACGTCCTCCACCGAGAGTGAGTTGCGGCGATTGAAAAAGCATTGGAGCGCTGGATCCTGAATTGTTGATATCCAAGTCGACTTTATATACTTCATGACGAGTTGGAGACGTTGATCACTGTTCGTTGCTGCCCTTATGTCCTTCGATGTGACTGGAACTATGACTTGATCCTCACTTGACGTTGCTTGATTTGCGATGAGTCTAGAGAGGGCATCTGTTTGTCCCTGTTGTGCGGTGGAGCGGCGCTGGATCGTGAAGTTGTAGGCCAGCAGTGTCGTTGCCCATCGTTGGAGCCTACTGGCGGTGTAGACCGGAATTCTCTTCTTCGAGCCAAAGATAGCCAGAAGAGGCTTGTGATCAGTGAGGAGAATGAATTTTCGCCCATGTAACATCCTATGAAACTTTTGGACGGCGAAGCTGAGTGCTAAGCCTTCTTTTTCGATTTCGCTGTAGTTCTTCTCGGCTGGCAGTAATGAGCGAGAGGCATGAGCGATGGCTTTCTCGGATCCGTTGGCATATCGGTGTGAGATGACTGCTCCTATTCCATAATTTGAAGCGTCTGCAGCGACCGCAATTTCTTGGCTGGGATCGTAATGGGCCAGAGCAGGTCCGAGGCGAGGATTTCCTTGGCGCGTTTGAAACTCTGGTCACAGGCTGGCGTCCACTGGAATTGCGTATCCTTTTTGAGTAGGACGTCGAACGGTGCACTTAGGCTCCTCATTTCCTTGACGAAGTTGCCGTAGTAGCTAAGAAGGCCAAGGAACGATCGGAGTTGTGAAAGATTTCCGGGCGGCGGCATCCTTTGAATTGCTTCAATTTTCTTGGATCAAGTCGCCTGCCCTGCTTGTCGATGACGTAACCGATTACCGTCTTTTTTCTGTTGCAACAGGCAGTGTGGGTCTACCGGTTCTGCATCGTAGTGCTCATACCATGCCGCAAAATAGTAGCGACTACCTTCAGTGGTAGGCATCTGGAATAACTCCGAGTCGCTCCAGCGATTGTCCGAATCGCTGCGCATTGCACAGCAATTGCAGTCGCTGCAGCTGCGTCGGCCCACGGAAGGAGGGCGTGGCAGGTTCGGCAATTGGCCGGGTGAGGGGTCCCGGCGCGATTGCCGCTTCGCTCAAATTGCTCCGCGCCCGTGTTATTCAATCCACTAGTGATCCTTGAATGCAAGAAGTTATGCTGGAGCGTTAAGAGTTGAAAGGCATCAGATAGTGGTGCAGTTATTGCTTTCGACGCTATGTCGAATTGTCTTGAATCTTCCTCATTTACATAGAACACGCAATGGTGGTGCTAATATTTTTATTTCCTCTCTTGTTTCAGTTATTCGAAGCTCATTTGGCTCGGGCAGCACTTCTGGGTGCCAATATCACGATTATGGTGACCGACAACGACTATGACACTGGTTCTGTTAGCGTTCTCGTCGCTTCCGCTATTCAGCTTATATTCGTCACTATACACATAGTTACTGCAGTTTATCCTAAATCGAAATGATTCAAATGAAAATTAACGAATTCGTTGCTGCAAGACAAAAGTGTACTGCAATCGAAGCAGACACAGTTCATATGAAACAGCGCGACGTTTGGTTGGACCACAAGGGAATTGGTTGAAGTACCACAAAAACAGTTTAATTAAGAAGCCGTGAAGCTTCATTTTGTAGACCGGCTCTACAGGTTTTATAACATTCGCATCTTTATTCCTCTAGAAGGAAGATATCACTCTTTGTTGAAAGAAAATATGATTTCAGGAGAATTATGAGTGGGAAGAAAATTTGAAGCAGTTCCGAAACTGAAAAATTCAAAAAATTGGTAGAGCACTTGGCATTGTCAAACGGCAGTAATCGCACCATTTTCTCACGTACTTTACTGAATCCATCACTCGCGCGTAAAGTTAACGCCGCACATACAGTGCGTTTCAAAGTATGTAGCCACCTTGAAATTGATAATTTCACGTTTCGCGTTCGCTTCTATACTGGAGTTAGCCGCATTGGATTCCCCACAGACGAAAATAGCTAGATTGCCCTTTCCATAGAAAAGCTTGATCTCCAGTAAAAACTAGGCGTTTTTGAATTTTTTGTCTGTTTCAAAGTATGTGACCACTTCAGGATATCAGGCATTTTTACACTCCTATGCAAAGTTTGCGCGTTTTTGTCGGGAAGTTCTTGTCATAAATAGCCAGGTTGACCTGTTCTTCAAAAATAACCACTACGCCAGTCCGTGGACATGTCCTGACTACCGAGGAAAAAGCTTAGACCCGAGCGCTCAAGGATGCTGGCTTGACAAACCGCGCCATTGTTCGTCAGTTCGGACGTTTGCATGAATGTGATTTCCTTCGAAATCTTAATGGTTATTGGTCTGCAGCTGTACTGGGTCGTCCGCGTGTGATTTCGAGCCAGGATCGTCGACGAACCAGCCCCATGGTGTCGAACTCCACATGGAGCGTCAACCAAGTTCGCGCTGAAACGGGTCTATCTGCATCAAGAACAACGACATGGCGTTCTATTCGATCGAATGAACACATCTGCAGACAGACCGTGCAGAAAGCACCTCATCTCCGAACTTCCACAAGCAGGCGCGACTGGAGTGTTCGCCCGCAAAAACATGGCGACGCATTGGGAAAGGGTAGGAATTTTCTGGTTTCGTCGACGTTATGAATTTCACACGCGTATTGCTTCAGGTCATCTTCACCGACGAGAAAAAATTTAAACTGGATGGTTTCGATGGTCACCGGTATTACTGTAGAGATCTACGACAGGCTCCCATCACCTTCTCTCGACGGGACTTCGGAGGCGGGTCTCTGATGACATGGACAGGCTTCTGCAGTAGCGGGAAGATGAAGCTCAGATTCTCATCATGTCGTATGGACAGTGTAGGGTATCAAGCCGTACTGGAGTCCAGCCTGCTACCCTTCCTAACGGGGAGAAAACGGCAGACACATGTTCTGCAGCAGGACAACGCTGCAGTTCATGTGTCCAAATCGCCCACAGACTGGCTCCAACGTAATCGAATCCGAGTAATGGAATGGCGGGCTTGCTCACCTGACTGCAACCTAATGGAGAACATGTGGGTATTTTGGTCCGACAGGTCTACTTGAGTAACAGCCAGTTCAACAATGTTGGAGGTCTGTAAACCGCTATTTTGACTGCTTTGGATAACATCGGTGACGAAGTGATCCAGGAACTTGAGTATGCGTAGTAGGGTATTTGATGTAATAAGAAATAATAGTCGTCCAAGTGACTATTTATTTTTAATAAAAATCGTATTTTTTGAGAGTGACTACATACTTTTGAAATAAACAAAAAATTGAAAAAACAATCTATTTTTGCTAGAGATCAAGCTTTTTCCTGTAAAAAGCAACATAGGTATTTCCGACTACGAGGAATTGAATGCGACAAACGCCGGTTCGTAGAAACAAAGGTGAAGGATAAAACGGTTGAATTCAAGGTGGCTACATACTTTGAAACGCACTGTAGACTTCACCTTTTCAATTATGAATTTGCGATGTGAGTGCGACCTGCCTCAAAACCACAAGAGAGAACTATAATATGTAGTTCCAAGCCAAATATAAGGGTGCTTGTATACGACTCCTATCATGTGCGATGCGTCCTTCCGGGAAACCAGGTGATTGCATGCTGTCCCGCGGTGGTTTGTCTAGTGACACATAATGAAGATAGCATATTGGAGAAACATGCAGACCCTTGAGACTTACTAATACTTCCTGTACTTGCGCAGCCTCAGCGCTAAAGGGAACTATTAAGCGAACATTCACGGAACATTAGTAAGTGGTGATGGGGAAAACGACAATCATATTTAACGAGCGCTATGTATGAACGAGAGAGCTCCATCTGTGTTGCTGATTGTGAGGTACCGTTCACTTATGAAAAGCTATTTGTAAAAATGGTATGTGATCCCCGAACTCAAAAATTAGTTATACATGGACTTCCTGTATCACAGGTTGTTCGCTGACCATCGTGTTGCTCGAACGGACTTCAACAAAGTCTCAATTCTTACCTGTTGCGTGCCAGAGTGAACCAATGGATTCACTCTGGCACGCTCCTCGCCGATCGAGGGACTGACAGAGCGCCATCTTATTCGCTTAGTGCTTTCACGAAGACGTCCTCCCAACGTGTTGGTGGGCTTCTTGCTGTTCTTTTGACATCCCGCGAAATGCAGAAGATTGCGGGTCCTGTTCAACGGATGTCTGCGAAGCGCATCACGTGGCTAGAACACCTATTTTTTGGCGACTTGTCTCTGATCTTCGAACACCGACGAAGCTCATAACTTAGAAGGCCTTATCTCATTTCCTTGAACCGACTAACTCCGAGCATCGTACTTTCGACAGCTCTGCGACGCTGGTCGCTTGTTCATCCTGGTTCCGTAGAATGGAGGTCTCTGAGGCGTCCTTTAGAGGAGGCACGTGGATTCAAATAGGTGAGCATGGAGCCAGACGTTTCTCGTACTCTTCTCTTCACTACTGCTTCGTCACTCTTCAAAGCCCCTCAATCCACTTTTTCTCCGCCCAGCTCCGGCACTAGGTTCATGACCGCGTGGAGTCGTGGCCTAAATACGACTTTGAGAAATCGGAAATGCCATTGGAACACCAGAAGCTCGCCTGTTCGGCTGACAGATGCCGGCATCGAGATTTTGCTTGCTCGTGGAACAATTACCCAACACGGTTTTTGTGGCGCTGACGCGGAGGAAAGAACAGATGTAGGCAAGGGAAGGAATCACGGGGTCTGGCTGATCTAGCTTACCCGTTTCAGGGTGCCTCGCCGGTGCGCTGCGGACCAAGCCCGCTAAGTAGCGTAAATTGTGGTTAGTACTGCATTCTGCCACACGAGTTCTAGGCGCACATTTACTTATTTACTTACTTTTTTGAAGTGAGTTACAAGCAATCACACTTCTTCACCAGGACCTAATCTTTCAACGTTTCGTCGTCTTCAGAAGCCTAAGCATATTGTGAAGGTTTTAATTTGCTCTCATGCCCTCTAAACACCTCAACTACTTTAGAATTTTTGACCTTCTTCTACGATCACCCCGAAAAGATCAAAACGGAGGGACGAGCTCACCTATTAGCTCCACGCTACAGGCCGTTGCTCGTCCTTTGATAGATGACGAGTATCACCTGTATCACCTGTCGTCCCGTTGATCATCGACTTGCTCGAGCGGGCGCCAGCAGCGTCTCCATTCGTCCCTGTCGCGTGCCAGAGTGGTCCAATGGATCCTCCTCGC
Source organism: Heligmosomoides polygyrus bakeri (assembly GCA_947359475.1). Lineage (NCBI taxonomy): Eukaryota > Metazoa > Nematoda > Chromadorea > Rhabditida > Heligmosomidae > Heligmosomoides > Heligmosomoides polygyrus. Next base: position 47,854,406 of record OX375865.1, on the reverse strand, counting down.
TCGAGGGACACGAAGAGCGTCATATCGGTCGTTCAGGGCTTTCACGAAGAAGTCCGACCAACGCGTTGGTGGGCGTCCTGGTGTTCTTTTGACATCCCGCGGAATCCAGTCTGTGACGGCTCTCGTCCAGCGGGTGTCTGCGAATCGCATTACGTGGCCGGCCCACCTAATTTTCGACGACTTGGCCCATGCGACAGCGTCTCTGATCTTCGAACGTCGGCGAAGCTCGGAACTCCGGAGGCCTTCTCTCACTTGCGTGAGTCGTGTCACTCCGAGCATCGTCCTCTCGATTCCACGCTGCGCGACGCTGATCGCGTGTTCATCCTGCTTTCGTATAGCCCAGGTCTCTGAGGCGTATGTTAGGGCAGGAAGAACAGTGGAGTCGAATAGGTGGGCACGGAGTCGGACGTTCTTCGTCTTCTTCGCGACTTCTTCGACGCTCTTGAAAGCTCCCCAAGCCACTCGTTTCCTCCTGCTCAGCTCTGGTGCTAGGTCGTTGGCCATGTTGACTTCGCGACCCAGATACACATAGCTGGAGCATTCGGAGATGTTCGTTCCGTTGAGCGAGAATGGGGCATCAGAAACCCATCCGTTCTTCATGAACATCGTCTTCGTAAGATTCAGCTGCAGTCCAACGCTTCCACATACACGACCGAAGTCGGCCAGCATTCGTTCCGCCTGACTGATGCTCGGTGTTATGAGCACGATGTCGTCAGCGAAGCGAAGATGGTGCAGTTGCCGGCCGTCGACCTTCACTCCCATGTCGTCCCATTCTAGTTCGCGCATGACGTTTTCGAGGGTGGCGCTGAAGAGCTTCGGGGATATGGTATCCCCTTGTCGAACCCCTCTCTTTACGTCAATGACGACGTCGTTGTAGAATGGTGAGATCTTGGTCGTGAATCCACTGTACAGCTCTCGAAGGACTCGGATGTACTGAGTAGGAACGCCCTGGGTGAGCAGGGCTTCCATGACCGCTTCAGTCTCGACGGAGTCGAATGCCTTCTTCAGGTCAATGAACGTAAGGCACAGCGGCAGCTTGTACTCTCGCGACACTTCGATGAGCTTCGTAATGGTGTGTATGTGGTCGATCGTGCTGAATCCTCTCCGAAATCCTGTTTGTTCGCATGGCTGTCCTTCGTCCAGCGTTCTACTAATCCTATTCAGGATGACTCGAGTGAACAGCTTGTAGACTACGGACAGCAGGCAGATCGGGCGATAGTTGCCAATGTCGTGCACGTCTCCCTTCTTGTACAGCAAGACGGTCTTGCTGGTCTTCCACTGAGATGGAACCTTGCATTCGGACAGGTAGCGTGTGAAGAGCCGCGCCAAGGTGTTGATGAGCGCTGGCGGGAGGTTCTTCAGGTGTTCAGCTCTGATCCTGTCAGGACCGGGTGCTGTACGTTTCTTCACCGACGAGATGGCGTGTCGGATCTCGGAAGGGAGAACAGAGGGGATGACGTATCCATCCTGCGGAAGATGGCGTAGGGGCAGGTGGACGTGGCTATCGAAGAGATCGGAGTAGAAGTCGTGGATGACTTTCTCCATGGTCCTTCTGGAAGAGGTGACGGTTCCGTCAGGACGTCGGAGAGCGGTCATCTTGGTCTTGAAGTTGGCGAAGTTCCGGCGGGCATTGCGGATGCTCAGCCCTGCCTCTGCTGCTTCAGCCAACACTTCCGCCCTTCTCTCCTTCAGATCTTCCTTTATCGCCGCTCTGCATAGCTTTGCAAGCTCGGACGTCAGTTGATAGTTGCCTGACGCTCGTGCTGCTCCACGCTGGCGTATCAGCTCGACAGTTTCCGGAGACAGGCGTCTCTTGGTAGTCTTCAAGCTCTCGGCTCCCTTAGCACTATCGTGGAGATGGTGCACGAAGCGATCGTATTCCTCGTCGACGTTGTCCATGACGGCATCTTCCCAAAGGCCGACAAGAGAGGTGTAGAGATCCCAGTTGATGGTCGTTCTGGGACTCCTCTTCTTGAACTTCGCGGCCTTCTCTCCTTGACGCGAAAAGCGGAACCTCGCGCGAAGGAGGCGGTGGTCCGATCCCGTGTAGAACTTGGGGACAACGGAGACATCGGTCAGGCAATACTTGCGATTGAAGATGATGTGGTCGATCTCGTTGTGGAACTGGCCACCGGGGGATTCCCAGGTCCATCGTAGGGAGGGAGGCTTCTGGAACTGCGAGTTTCCATGGATGGTCTTGGTCGACATGATAAACTCAGACAGCCTTTCACCTTGCTCGTTCCACTCCAAACCGTGGGTTCCGATGTGAAGTTCTTCCGGCGACCTTCGTGGCCCGATCTTGGCGTTGAAGTCGCCGACGATCACCTTGTAGAAGGTGTGATCTTCCTTATAGAACTTCTCCAGCTCCACGTAGAAGGCCTCGACGTCTTCGTCGTCGTAGTCGGATGTTGGGGCATACGCGACGAACACAGTCAAGGCTGGCACGGAGCCACATCGCTTCAGTCGCAGACGTCCGATTCGGCTTGTCAGAGACTCGTACGAATCGATGTTCATGGCCAAGTGCGTGTTGACGAGGACACCAACGCCGCCTACTCCCCTGCTGTCGCATGTTCCGAGGAACAGTTCTTCTCCGGAGTCGTAGGCGGCGTGTAGGGGGTGGTGTCTTCTCGTCTCGGTCAGTCCGATGACGTCGTACTTGATCTTCCTGGCTTGCATCATCAGGTCCTCGACGGATGCTTCCGACGCAAGCGTGCGGGCGTTGTAAGTACAGATCGTCATCCTAGTCCTTCTCAGTTTGCGCAGCCTGGTTAGGCCCTGAGATTTTAGCAGCCTCTCCGTACTCGTCCTTCCCATCGCTGCAGAAATGGGGGCTCTTTCGGGGTCAGGGGAATGAGGCCCTTTAGTGCTGCTGTGTTTGACTGGAATACAACAGATGACCAGTAAGGGTGAAAGAATCGTACTGTATAGACAGACTACAATGAGGCACATACGGCAAGAAGTCACCTGTTAAGGCTGGGCACGCTCATATTTCTTTTGTACATTACTGGATTCCATGAGAAACCGGAATGGTTCTAAGCTTCTTTTAAGGCCTCCGCACACTTCTGCGGCAACGCGGCACACGACAGGCAGCAAAAGCGTCTCGTGGGCGACAAAACTGCCGCGTAGGAAGCACCAGTTCTCAGTTTTGCCACCCACCCCACTCCATCGTCAATGCGTTTTCATTATCATTATCGTCACCGCATCATTACCAGCTGCAATAATGTCTTGAATAATTATTGCCACAGCCGCATTGGCGGCACATCAGCTGCTAGCTCTGCGTCTCTGCCCTGTCTTATGGATACTGATAGATATGGATAGGGCTGCCGCGTTGCTGCAAAGGTGTGCGGAGGCCTTTACTGACGATGAAATATCACCTTCAACGGCAAGTATTGCACACTTCATACTTCATCTCACCGTCACGTTCATACATTCTATGCTTCCCAAGTAGGCTGGTTAGCGACCCATGTCTTCTGCACGCCAGATGTTCTTTTACGGGTATCGCAACGCTCTTGCCGTGATCCCCGATGTGTGTAGCGTTAGAGCTCAATCACTCAATCTGACAAACTGCTCCGATAAATAATCCCTTACGACCTAAAGAAGATCAGACCGTAGGTCTCCGTGAGTACTTGCCTACAGGTCAACTATACATAAATGAGAAATTGCGAGAGGTAGCGTCTCCGGTAATAAAAACTGGGCCGCGCGCAAGCCAGAGGGGGTCCGTCCTGTACCATTCCCTTAACAGATAGTCTTACTCTTGAAACCGAAAGCCTAGGTTTCTTCTACTAATATGGTTTCTTCTACTAATGTACATGTAGTTGCCGCCGCATCTGATTTGAAGGTTTAAAAGTTTTAGAGCTTTTATAGTTTTGGCTCAACACGGGTTGGGGAAGGGGTGGCATTGTCGCGACAAAATCATATATCTAATAACATCAACATATAATTAATAATTTAAAACAAATAGTTTAAAACCACTCAACCTCCCCCAGATCATCATTCCCATGAAAAAAAAAAATTGAAATAGTAGTAGTTGACGGTAAGTCGTCTGGTCCATTAGTTTCGGCGCCTCAATCAACAGGCGATGTCTATCTAAGCTCTTCCTCTATCACGGGCTCTTTCTCCAGAATTGATTATGGGGGTTCCCGCCATTGGCCAGCTCGTGGACCGTCGTTTTGCTGAGCGCGTAGAGGGCCGGTAGACCTGGAGGCTCTCCTCTGAGGTGCACGATGCTCGTCGTGATGCCACTACGGGGTTCGTCCCTCCTCGTCGCGTTTGTCTGGGATCTGTTTCTGCTGGAATGTTGATCTCTCTCGTGTAGTGTCGCTATGCACCTCACGTGATCCGGGCCTCATGTCGTCGCTACCTTTAGATCTCCGTGCGTTTTTGTCATGGGGTCGCTCGCCGCTGTTAATAGGTTAGGTAAAGCTTTAACTACTCAAGTTTGATGCTGTTCTGTGGCGTAACGATCGCAGCTATACCGCGTTGCAGCTTTAAAAGTTTTGGGCGAGCTAACAGTAACGCATTCAATTGTGAGATGAAGCAAAGATTAGGACGCTCCATCCTCGGCTCCCGCACCCACTAAACAATATTCGAAAAAAGACTAAAAACACTGAGAATAAGGAGAGCTCACGGTCCAGCTCTTCTTCTTGACGGTACTACCACTCGCCTGCTAAATTAAACCACGATCAAAAAGTACACAGCAAGCACTAACACGGAAAAGAGCATAAGGAAGCCGACGTCCCCCTCTGGCTCCTCCCCCCCCCCCCTTTCCGCTAGCCCACATCTGAATCAGGGGTGTGCGCTGACTTGCCGCCGGTAAATTTTTTACCGTAAATTCTTAACGCGGACATTCACCCGTAAATTCCGGTAAATTCGGTAAATCCGTTAATTTTTTAAATTTAATATTCCCTTAAAAACAACTGGTTTTAAGCAGCGGTAATGTAAAAAGAAACGTATAGCTTTTCACCGAAACTTCATCACGTTCAGGAAAACCATATCATCTTCATTTTATCATGCATATGTCATCCTAAAGCAAACAAAGCAAGCGGAAGCCTAACAATGCAAAGTGTAATGATCTATATTGTGAGTGCTTTAAAAAAGATAGAAGCTTAATTAAAACTCTAAAGCAGCTTAATTAAACTCGAAAACATTTCTGGAACATCCGACATTCAATCGAATATTGCTATATTTCTTTTTGGATTAACAATGTAACTGCTTTTTGAAATTATCACAATCATCACCGTTTCATTCGATGAAGGAATGATTTACACCTTACGCTACCACTTTTTTGAACTATTAAGCTGTACTTCAGAGCAAAGCCAGGCACTTCAGAAAAACAACGAAATGTGACGTGATAGCGAATTTCTTTCTCTTCTTATATGGTAAAAACTTAAGGGCGGGGCATACTTCCATCGCCACGATGCCATCGCGGCACTCAGTTCATGGCCATTCAGCCGCGCGCGGTTGAAAGCCAAAGGAAACTTCGCCGCGGCCGCCGCTACAGTGGCGATCGGCATGTGTGATGGCTTTCCGCACCCATCGCGAGAATGGCATTCTTTTTCGCGCCGCGAGCGGTGTTCAGCGTTGGTCCTGGACGGATCGTTGTCGCTTTTCCTTGCAGAGCGATGGCCAATGCGACGAGCGCAGAGAGATTCAAATTCTTTCGCGTCGCTCTGCAAAATTCGTCGCGGGATTCAATCGCGGCGACGGGAACTATGCACGAGGCCTAAGGCCTATGTCCTACCTTCGATCATCGCTACCGATGCTGGCCGACGCTCTGCTCAGCTCAGCGACGCGGTCGCATCGGTAGCGATGCCGTATCGCTCGAAAGTATGACACCCCGCTAGCGAGGCTTCGCTAGCGGTGGATCGGACAACTGCTACAGGCGTCTGCCCCTCCACAACGTCTGATACCGTCCCTTCCCCAATTATGTTAGTTGTCCATCGCCTTCGCTAGCGAAGAGCGATGGTATGACATAGGCCTAAAGCCCCGTTTATACTTCGTTGCGGCGCAGCGCGATGGCCACGCAATGAGGCCAAATTGATCGATCGCGTCGCACAATCAATATGACCACTATCAATATGACCGTCGCGTCGCCCCGCGACGAAGTATAAACGGGCCTAAGAGTCCAGCAGATCAGGTGGACTAGCGGAGTACATTTCGATGCCTTACATCTTGGACTAAATTACGGGAACAAGACATGAGCGTATCTTCTCCTTATTCCCCTGGCGATCGTCTAGTCTGAGAGTTTCAATATCTCCAGTCCAAATTGTCTCATGTCGCGTGAGGAATGTCAGCGCGAAGTACTAATCCAGTGGAGCGCGCTTCCACACTGAAGCGCACCATCTCCGCCTCCTGATATGGGCATGGCTGTTTTAAAGAGGTTGAGGGCCACGAACGCTAATAGCAAGTTGTCGAAGAAGATAGAAGCAATCACTTCTAAACTGAGATCGGTACTATGTTTCCTTCTCCATTCGATAGATGGGGACATGATTTTGTACGAAAAAAGTCGTTAAATTTTCCGGTAAATTTGCTGATTTACCGGAGATTTTCGTTAAAAGAATTTATCGCGAAAATGCCGGTAAATCCGTTAAACCGGTAAATCGTTAATCGGTAAACGCACACTCCTGATCTGAATTTAAAACGAGACAAGAAAACGAAAAAGGTATTACAGGCCTGACAGCCTGTCTCGTTCCGCAATCCTGTGTCCGGGTTCACGAACGTTTCCGGGAACGCTCCCGGCTTCCCACAGGAACGATCAGGTGAGGGAGCGAGGTGGGAGAGAGAGCCAAGAGATGATATCGCATATCACCCGTTCCGGCACCTTCATGAATCCAGCCCCTGGTCTCGCGCCTTGCGAGAGCGGAGTAATGCCATGCAGCGAGTGAGGCGGTTGAAAATGGATGTGATATTTGTTTGATAACACTATACACATATACACAGCAGTGATACAACCTGTAGCTCTCATTTTTTACTTACGCGTCGCCATGATTGACAGGCAACCATTGTTACAAAATGAGTATGGTAGAAGTAGACGAGAACCTGCAGGTTAGTTCTGGAGAAGACTAGCATAGGATCGGTATTTCTTAAGAATAATCGCCTTCTGCCGATGGAGTCGCTGGTTGATGTGCAAGTTTGTGGGATACTGCAGCTTACGGCTGCTGCTGTTGCGTCGGAATCGATGCTAATGGCTGCGCTGAGGGTCCCTTGTACGCTCGCGATGGCACTCCTGGCAAACGGATCGTGGCTCAGTGGATGGTGGCGTTTCTTCATGCGAGGGAAGTCGGGGGTTCAGTTCTCGTGCGTTGCGCATTTTTGCACTTCAACTGACTAGATGAGACTTGAGGGGTTTTGACGTCTGCACAATTTGCTGGCGTTTTCTGTGTATTTTTCTTTTGCGCTCGAAGAGCGCAGCACCCAGCGCGGTCTTTCCTGACGAGAGCTTCACACGAGTAGCTTGGATGGCCCACACCCTGGAGTACTTTCCCAAGCCTGGTTCGCTCTTCGAGCGCAGAACTTTGCGCGCTCAGTGACGCAAATGAACTCCGATGCCAAGGGCCTGGTTGATATGCAGGTTTGGGGATACTGCAGCACGGCAGTAGGCGTTTTGTTTTAATGGCTAGCCTTAGGATCGCACGGCGTAGGCTCACTCTCCGTGCGGACTACATTTTAGCTGTTTTGGGCATAAAGGGTGTTGGGGTGGGATGAAGTGTTGTGATTACAACTTTCCTGCACCACTTTTCTTAGTAGTCTCGTGTTCTGTGAGCTGGGCTGGATGGCCTGATCCGTTAAGACACCAAGTGAGTTTTGGGGAATTTCCGACTCGTCCGCTACACGTATGGTACGCGTCATTGGACGCAAACACCATGATGCCGTATGATGTTATGCTGGAATGGTGTAATCCACGTCCTCCACAGGCCTTTACATGCAAACGTCAGGACGTCATTGGCGCGATATCGGTGAACTTTACGTCGACGATTATAGTGAAGGAGAAACACTGGAGGCGGTCGCAGCATAGACTGCGCAATTCGCTCAGAATCCCGAACTACTTAACCCAATGTGCGTGGAATAATTGAGCTCATTCGGGAACAAATTAGATCAAACGCATTGGAGTAGTTTAGGCTAAAACTAACGTTGAAAGAACTGATTCCGCCCTATCCAACCTGTGTGTTTCCATCCGTTAGTTCCTAATTGGGTCGGGAGGGTGAGGAAGGTCACTAAAAATTTTATGCAGCACTAGTGTGTTCCACACCTATGGTGAACTGAGCTATGATATTTCTGATGAAATTGGACATGCACCTGCTTTCCTACCAAGCCTAATATCCGTCGTGTACATGGTAGATATTGGATCCGACGCCGACTCGGATAACTATGACCCGTCATTTTTTCAAACCCTCGTTGAATGAATTGTGCCAACAATCGGATTTTTGGAAAGCGCAGATCATAGGTGGCCGGATCGGATTGTCGGATAATTCAGGTAACTGATTTTATCAGAAATCTGATGTCCTAACCGATTCGAATATTCTATGTAACGTCCAAAGATAAGTCAGTCATTTGGATCATAAGAAAATCGTTCTTGTCAAAACAGCTCTTACCTGAATCACCCCGAGATGCGTCGCTTTTCAAAGATGCTATTGTTGGCATAATCCTTTTAACCGAGCTGAACTGTTTGAAAAAATGACGGTTTCGAATTGTCCGAATGAACGTCGAATCCAATGTCTAGCACATGGTCCGCCGCGGGCCCGTGGTGCATCCTTTGTCGGGGAATGGCTTCCTGGGGTTCTCCTCAGCGGGCAATCGTCACTGATGAGTTGGAGTTTACATGTAAAGGCGCGTGAAAGACGTGTATTACACCACTGCTGCATAACTGTCGTTATAGCGCTTGCGAGCAATGATGTGTAAGATACGTCGAGCATGAAAGAGGGCCCAAAGTAGACCTGGTGTCTAAAGGGATTTAGCCGAGGTGGATCGCACAAGGGAAGCACAACATGATGTCCTACCGTGAGCTGCACATTGAAGAAATGCAAGCCTAGGAGGGAGTGCCCTCGTTTAACCCTCACAACGGCCGGATTTGCATAACACAACATTAGGAGAGCTGTTCCAGTGGTAGAAGAGGCGGCGCAATGCGAGTTGGAGGGGGAGGGGAGATAGTCGAGGGCTTCAACCTCCTTCAGCGTATAGTCAGATATGGTGACGTGGAATTTTCCATTGCATATGAACTGACGCGTACGTACCTGCAGTGCAAGTTGCAACGAGAGGGGCTTGAGTCAGATGGTGCGTTTCGTGCAAACTAAACGGGTAAAAGCTCGTCTTATACGTGGGAAATGCCACGACACGTCGTTCCGTTTTGAGTACTGATGGGCTGCCCCCCCTCCTTCCATTGCGCCGAAGATCCTTTGAGATATATTGATTTTGGCCAACGCGATTGGAAAACGTGGAGCACTGTCCTCCCTTCATGGACTGCTTATAAGCTCATTCAGTGCTCATTTTCAGTCCTGGTGCCAGTCTAGAAAGGGGATTCACCCTCATTTTTCTCAAATCCGGGAAATTTGTCAGCACTTTTACTTTACTCTTAAGATAATGAAACCAAGTACTCAAAGACGTATTGTGCAACTTCAGGAAGACATCTAGCCCTGCTTTGGCTAGTGTGAAACAGCCAAATGTGAAAGAGATACATGGTGAATTCCGTCTCTAGACTTACACCTCAATATTTTTACGTGGGGCCCTAAGGGAGATGGGGGGGGGGGGTGAGTTCTCCGCATAGAGCGATTGCTTTCTCACTAAATTTATCATGCGCCCAAAAGAAAATTAATGTTTGGCAAGTTTAGCAAGCGATAATAAATTGGAACAGAAAAGCCGAAACTCGACGAAAATGGTTGCTAAGGACTCAGCTGCACAAGAACAAGGCACATCGAAAACGGAGAAAGTGCAGTGCACTCAGTCAGCAGAATCTACAAAGCGACAAGCATCTACACCTCAGGTAAAGGCGAATATGAGCTGTATTGACATGCTGTGCTATGAGCGTTAGAGGAGGGCAGTGTTGAGAGTACGACGCATGTGGCCTTCTAGGGAAGAGCCGAAAACAGGAGCATGTAGAGCAAGCGCTGCGATACGGTGGACGAGCACTTACCTGCTTCCAAGAGTGATCGCGTACTGAACAGTTTGTCCAACGCATACGGGAGAAGTGCATTCCTCAAGAGCTTCCCGTGTAATAACCAAGTAATACAGTTCATGTAATGATTCCGATGAATCCTGTGCTTGCTGCTGTTCCTAGTTCTAACGAAAAATAAAAACTAAAAAAAACTGAACCTAAATTTGAGAGTATCTCTCTCTCCCGAACGTGCCGCTCTATTGTGGCTTTTCCTCGTTGTTCAGCACTGGCATGGTCGCCAATGATCCTCAGCTTGTGCGACACCAGCTATTCTTTTAAATTATTCGTCAGCAACCTCTTCCTTTCAAGGGAAGGATGCAAGGTCGCAGCTGCAATTTGAGATGAGATCTAAATCATGGGATGCGGCTTTAAACGCTGATTCCATATGTGTACCATATCTGCAATAGATATTTGTGAGCGAAGTTGTGGACCTCCAATCACAGGTAGGTTGCAAGCAGCACTGGCTGCGAGCAGCCGTGGCGCAGTGATAGCAGAAATACGGTCGAAAGATCTTATCGCAGTAGGGTGACCTTAGTGGGCACGAAGGCGCTACGAAGGACGGTTACAGCTGTCACGGTGGTTCCGGATACGACGACGCAACACCAGTAGTGAGCGTATTCATGACTACGCGGAATCACATAACCTCACCATGGTGAACACCGTTTTCCGAAAACGCGACTTCTGCCTCATCCCATGTTGTAGTGGTAGTACCAAGACTCAGAAAGACTTCTTCTTTGTAGAAGATCCCGACCGAAGTCTCGTGGGATCGTGACTGTCACCCCACGCCTTCGACCGCTGATGGCACCCTAAAGAAGCGTTTAGAGTACACACGACATTGGACAAGCAGGCATGGCTGTGGACAGACGGCATGAAAGCAAAAGTTCGAGTTAAGTCGCTCTATCGTGTGTTCCTCGGCGAAAAGACAGGCGCTAACTGATGAAAGTTCTAAGAAGCGACGAAAGCTGCTAAGCAGACCGTGTCTGTTGCAATAGCCACTCATTATGGACATTTAAACGCGAAACTGGAGTCACGCGATGGTGAGCGGTATCTGTACCGAGTTGCTAAGAATCGACATCTGCAGACCGAGGACATTTAGAAGTTTTTCAGCATCGATGATGAGAACGGCCATCTTCTTATGGACCGCAAGAAAGCATTGAAGCCATGGCGCAACCACTCTGAAAAATCTCCACACTGGAATTTCCTCATCCAGTTATCCCTTCGACGGCTCCAACCCACTTCCCATTCAGAAGATGACCGGGGATGAGATTGAAGCGGCTTTGAAGAAGATGAGGCCAGGGAAAGCAGCTCGTAGAAGGAAGTACTGAGTGTTAACAGGAAAGTGCGACGATTCCGACTTGGAAGAAAGAAGGATAGCATATTGATTCAGTTTTCGTCCGATTCAGTTTGCTTCCACACAGAAGGAAGGTCTTTGAGCGAATTCATGACATGAACTTACCAGCAATCACTATGACATCGTAGCTTCCTATAGCACCATTGATGCCTTACACGCCGCCCGCCTCCTGTTAGAGCCGCACCACGGGAATTGAAAAGACCATTTGAAAAGACGTGTTGCCGACGTCGCTCGACAGACGTCCGGGTTCAGGAGTTGTGTCACCCATGTCGCGCAGTGGGTGTCTTGGTTCAGAAGAGGTGTCACCGACGTCGCCCAAGTGGTGTCCGGATTCAGACGACGTGTCACCGATGTCGCGCAAAGGACGAACGGTTTGAAAAGACGTGTTACCGACGTCGCTCGACAGGCGTGCAGGTTCAGGAGTTGTGTCACCCATGTCGCGCAGTCGGTGTCTAGGTTCAGAAGAGGTGTCACCGATGTCGCGGAATGGATGCTTGGGTTAAGAAGGGGTCTTATCGATATCGTGCAAGGGGTGTCCCGGTTCAGACGACATGTCACCGATGTGTGACCAGTGAAGGGGGATCAGTAATGGGGGACCAGCAAAGGATGGTCCAGTAATGGGGGGGGGAGTGGAAGGAAGGAGGACCAGTGCAGAGGGGACCACAAAAGGGGACCACTGCAGGGGAGGGTCCAGCAATGGGGGGGGAGTGAAAAGAAGGAGGACCAGTGAAGAGGGGATCACTAAGGGGGACCACTTCAGGGGAGGGTCCGACCGGTAACGGGGGAGGAGGGACCAGTGAAGAGGGGACCACTAAGGGGGACCACTGCAAGGGATGGCCCAGTAATGGGGGGGGGGGAATGGAAAGAAGGAGGACCAGTGAAGAAGGGACCACAAGAGGAACCACTTCAGGGAGGGGGGAGTCCGGTGAGGGGGACAAGTAACGGGGGGGGGGGGGCGAGTGGTGAAGGAGGCCCAATGAAGAGGGCACCAGTATAAGGGGGGGGGGGGGGAGAGACGGTAAAGGGGACCAGTGAAGATGGGACCACTGAAGGAGGGGGTCCAGTGAAGGGGACCAGTAACGGCGGATTATGGTTTTTTATCACCATCGTCCAACGGGTATCAGGCTTCAGAAGACGTGCTGTTGACATCGTTACACGTGCGTTGGGGTTCAGCATATGTCACAGACGATATCAACATGCGTCCGGATTCAGAACACGTGACCCAGACGTCGTACATCGTGCGTTCAGATCCAGAAGCCGTTCCACAGATCATACTTTGCACAGCATTCGTGAGAAGACTTAAAGGTTTCGTTCGACAAGTGTGTGTACATGACTCTCACTACGCCTTTATTTCTTTTTATTTCACTTCGGCACAACTGTAAGGAGTATTGACGGGGTTGAGAGTGAGTGTAAGGAGAATGGTTAGTTATCGGAGGAACATGATTGCTGTCGGACAGTTAACGGTATCGAGCAGTCTACCGACACCCATTGGTTTCATTTATGTTTCCGCAGATTAAGCACTTTGGGTTGAGACTCCTACAGTCTGTTCCTCAGGACTTAGTAGAACATGTATGTACTTAGGAGAATGAAATGAAAGTAAGAGGGCCTAAAGAAGAAAAGAACACGGTCGGGTGTTCTATACTCGTGGTTTGGGGGCGAAGCCCCCAACCAGACGTTTGGCGGCCAGGGACCGCTGAACGTTTGGTTTCTTTATAATGTTCTCTTCTTGTTTTGAAAGTGTTTCTTATCGTAACCTTATTTACGAACACGAAGTGCGTTGCTTTGATCCATCTCTGAAATGTGCTGATCAGGGGTGAGGGGATAATGCAATTTTGAAACCCGGCTAACGGATAATGGCTGATTTTCCCCAAGAATGGCCGGCTAACGGAAAACGGATAACGAACAAAAACAAAGATCAAAACTCGCACTAAATTGCTCTAATCTCAACGAGAGATCAGGCCTTGAAGCGCTGTTGATTTATAAGCCATTGCCAGACATTTTAGTAGTGTTGTTTTTTAAATGTGGTGCAGTCGCCACATTAACGACGCGCTATGGGAGGATTATCTGCCCATTAGGGGCCGGAAATCGGGAGATTTCGGCTGTATTTTCTCTGTTAAATTGCTGTAAGTCGTTGGTGAATCCGGCCCCAGAAGGAAGACAAACAAACAACAACATAACCGCCTTTCGCCTGATTCCAGAGTGTTGCTTGCATTGTTTTATTATATTTATCAGTAGCCCATTTCTTTTTTTTTCAATTAAACCGCTGAAAAATAGAATGGTCCTTGGAAGAGCAACTCTCCCAATGTCTCTTGACTTTTCCATGCTATGATGAAGGCGGGAAACGTCCAGCCGAATAACTCCACATAACAATCTCGATTCTACACCATGATAAGGACCGCTATTGTTGTTGCAGCTCGATGGCATCCCAAGATCCAAGGTATTAAACGTGGAATCATCTGAGATCGATACAATACTAACTCTCTGTCGGGTAGTAACTGCGAAGGGGATTGTGTAGGCCAAACACACATTCAAGGACTGACATCCAGAAGGGCAAGAATATCCGACGCGCTCCTAGAAGGGGTCGTTCACTGTGTAGCAGAGAAGTCCCACTGGGAAGCTCTCAAACTAGAACGAATCTGCATGTCTTGCAGCACGCGCTGTGACAAGTTTATTCAGTAGTTGGTTGAACCGCTAAAACCTTTAATGGAGAAGTCGCTCTCTTGGTTAAGCCTATTCTCCTTTTGCTGGCGTTCGTTGCTGCCCTGCAGTATTTGTTTGATAATTCACCACAGCATGTGGCTAAACGGATATCTTTACAGCATACAATCAAACCGAACACACTGCAATCATAGAGCCACAAATGACACGACGCCAAGTCTGTGGTAAAAATTCTTTCTAGGCTAGCCAGCCCTTACACTTCTAACGACCGCTAATAGCAGATTGTATGCCTTCTTGGTCTGCACATGTCTTGAGATGAATGGACAATGCTATGCATAGGCTTCATAGATATATTGTACATGCTTAGCGAATCTGGAACGATAGAAGTGAGCTATCTTCAAAACTATGTAACCAGTTCCCCAGTGCCTCAACTAACCCTTCTGAATTTGAATGACTTCTGTTGTTTCTGACGAGCGCTATTACGATCGCGAAGAATTATCTACGTATATAATCCACCCATCACCGCGTTTAAACCTAGGAGTCATCTAATTTGTGTTCACCCATAAAATCGCCGGATGACGAACAACAAAATGGATAGGCAAAAACCCCAGAAAACCGGATAACGGATAACGGTTAATCCGCTCGTCCCTGGTGCAGATCCGTCTTCGGGTTTCTATAGAGAACGCTGTTCTTGTAGCTTTTACTATTTCTACCAACTCCTATAAAATGAAGCACTTATAAAAAAAAACTCTTACAAACTCACTTGCACATATCCACCGTCATTTACGGTGGTTGACCACCGTAAATGACGGTGGATATGTGCAAGTGATGGGGTGGACACAGAATAGCTACCAGTATTACACTAGCCTGACTCCAAAAGTCGAAAAGAGGAAAGCTTTTCCCAAGCATCATCCACTATGGCTATTTTTGCTGTTGAGCGCAATTACGATATCAATTTTTGAAAATTCGGCCGACCACGGCATTTCACATAAGTAAGGATCGTAAGTAAGGATGGCGAGGTCACGATCACCGATTTCGCCCTTTCCTCGCCTACGAAACTATTTAAGCTGCTGAGCACGAGCCTGTGATTCCTTTCATAAATTACCAACTATTTGTACGCTACTTTTCATTTTAGAGTGGAAAATCAGAAAGAAAGTCTGACCGCATAGACGAAGAATTCGTTGTACTGACATTGATAGACACGCTCGTGTGATAGTGCACTAGTGTCTGTTGTTCTGTTCCCACCTCTCCACCGACACCTACTCGCTGTCACCTACTGTGATCGATCGTAACAGCGATAACGTTTGCGAGAATTGTGATCAGCACCTCAAATAGCCCTCAAGACGAAGTTTGGGCGTAATTTGTTTGCGATCTTCGGAGTCGTGGAGGCACACGTATTAGCAAAGTTGTCGGGAAAATGGGCAGGAAGGTGACCAGCACCACGAGATGAATCAAAAATGCTACATTTTGTAGCAGTTAGTAGAATTAGTAAGTTGAAAGCAGAGCGTTCTCTATAGGAACCCAGGGACTGATCTGCACATACCGGAGGTGGACTAAAGGAACACAAGACGAGCATGTTCGCAAATATGTTCACGAGAAGAAAAGCGAAAACGGTTTCTTTCCAAGATCAGCGATGTACTTTAAAGTTACAACACTGGAAAAGGGCTACCTAACGATCTCAAACCCGGTCCCAAAATCCGATCCGATCCCCCGACCCTCTCCCGCAAGTTGGCATGGCTATTCACTCGCCCACAAAGTCGCTGCTGCGATGCTGTGAATGATTCTTCTGAATGTACCTTGCGCCTTCCTCGAGAAATTCCAGGAACTTGTCTGTTTGCGATTATCTGACCATAATTAAACCTCCGATACTTTTGCATGTTTATTTCTGAGCACTAAAAGGCCACTCAAGATGCTTCAAGATGCACTTTTGCCTTATCAGCCTAAAATGCTACAAGTGCTTTTCGCAGTTTTTGACCTACCCAAATGCCCGCAGGAAACTTGAAAACCACTACAGTGCTCCCTAGGCACTTTCCTGTAACATTCAATAGGTCAATTTGGAAATCTCAACGGGGAGTTCATTGACCTTCCTTGTCAGATTGAACGTGAAGGGGAACAAATATTTAACGACATACACTACCGAGTCCAGCTCCATCAAGATTAACGACATTGAGCTCCCACGCGCTTCTATCTTTGAGCACTTGGGATCAGCAATAGTGTCTAATGGAAAACTTATGGTTGAAGTCAATTCACGAGTTAGTGCAGCTTGGTCTAGGTGTCGTTGACTGGCATGCTGAGCGACAAAAGATACCAGAGAGCTTGAAGTCAAAAATCTACAGAGCGACCGTCCGGCCAGTAGCAATGTACGGCGCTGTTGGCTTGGGACTAAGGAAGCTCAAACGCGCCTCAGTACGCATGCGTAGGCAAACGCGTCGGTTAAGGTACTTTGCGATGACGTACCCATATCTCTCCAGCTGCCTAATCTGCCTTACCAGGATACTATCTCAACGGTAGGTCGGAACTGCCCAAGTGTTGTATATGGGCAGAACCGCCTCGAGCCACGATACGAGCCCTCATTCCGCGCGCGCCCGTCAGCTGCGGAGCACGTGAGCCAACATGGCGCCAACACGCGGCTTCCGTCGCCCCTAACTCTGCGCAGAGTTGTATTGGTGTAACTGAGATACCTGCAGTTTGTTACTTCCCAGGGAGAGGCGGTTCTACCCATATACAACATTTGGGCCGTTCTGACCGTGCGGTGAAACAGCGCCGGTGGTGTAAGGCGAACATCGCTGCCCGGAAAGCAGAAGATGCGGGTTCGAGTCCCGCCTGGCGCAAGAGTTTTGATCGTAACAAAACATCCTGTAACAACTTATAGCCTCTATATCAGCCGCTCCAGGCTTAAACAAATGTGGTCAAGCATTGTTACTAGTAAGGTCCTCAGCTTAACCGGTTCCATGCTGATGTCAGCGGCCGGCCCATTCCCGTATTACGGGTGGGTGCTGACGGACCTCGAGGATATCGCGGATGTTACGTGCGGTGAAACAGCGCCGGTGGTGTAAGGCGAACATCGCTGCCCGGAAAGCAGAAGATGCGGGTTCGAGTCCCGCCTGGCGCAAGAGTTTTGATCGTAACAAAACATCCTGTAACAACTTATAGCCTCTATATCAGCCGCTCCAGGCTTAAACAAATGTGGTCAAGCATTGTTACTAGTAAGGTCCTCAGCTTAACCGGTTCCATGCTGATGTCAGCGGCCGGCCCATTCCCGTATTACGGGTGGGTGCTGACGGACCTCGAGGATATCGCGGATGTTACTGTGCGGTGAAACAGCGCCGGTGGTGTAAGGCGAACATCGCTGCCCGGAAAGCAGAAGATGCGGGTTCGAGTCCCGCCTGGCGCAAGAGTTTTGATCGTAACAAAACATCCTGTAACAATTCATAGCACCATTTCACCCGTCACTTCATCGCACCTATTCCTATAGAGTTGATGAGAGAATATTTTGAACAGCGCTTTAAGGGTAGCTCTTTCCTAAAAAATCCAATATATCCGTTTTTAGGAAAATCATGGAAAAGGATCATACAAGGGCATCCAATTGAAAGGTAAGCAGTGAGTTCTAGGATTTTCGAATACACGCAATGAAATCGTCTTGAAGCAGAGACACAGGGATGGGTGCAACGATCTCTCCGAGCTCTATGAGCTGCTAGATGACCAGTTCTGAACCGTAGTACCCATGTTCCGGAGATGAAAAAGAGAACAGAAGAGGGAAAAGGAAGGAACTCCACTGCTTATCTAGCTTACTCGTGTCAGAAAATGCTTAAATGCTTGCGTTATTTTCCTTGTTCTCTGTGTGTTCCTTCCTTGCTTCGTGATCTTTCAGCCGAGCGGAGGGAGCAAAACTGATTCGGGAAGGCGTAACGGTGCCCGGAAAGCCACGAAATCAAATAAACTCGAAGCACTACGGCTCTCGCCCCATTAATAGCTATACAAATCTCTGCTCCTGTTTGGCTTGAAGATATCGCTTCTTCAAAAATAATATGGCGGTTGAAAGCAGCTGCGAGAATGTCATGGCGATTTGTATGCGAAGCCGTTAGTGCTCGTGAAACATCACAAATTATTAGGTTGGTGCAAAAATGGCGGCGTTGAAATGACGACATATTTTAGCACCACCCTAACAAGACGGTACTCTTGTTGCTTTACAGTGACAGTGCTTAGGTCTGAGCCCTCCGAAGGAGGACTTTGTTTTTCGGAAGAAGGGCGGAACAGACAACATTGAAGCTCCTAAGGATGCGGATATTTCGGCACGCACCTGGCCTACAATTACAAGTGGCTCCTTGGTAAAGTTTATTTTGGTTTTTCTTTAGGAAAGGAAGTTTGCGCTTGTTCGGTTGCCTTAGCAATCACATTGCAGGGCACACAAAGAATTTACATATACAAAATTCTTTCCGCGTCGGACCATGCATCCCAATTTGGGACGCACATCTAATAAAATCATTTCGAAACCGCAGATTTGGCTCAAACTTTGCCTATGAGGTTTTTTTTTGGATGCCGAACATGAATCCGACGCCCGTTTCACAGAGCTGGCCGGAGACCACCCATATCGACAACTAGGTTGGCCGGGTCAGAATCACCGATTAGGCTCAGACTTCGCCTAGAGGGTTTTTTATGCTGAACACGAATCCGACGCCCGTTCCACAGTATACGGCACGCTGCGGTAGGTACAGGTAAATGAGGGTGATCAGTCGTCTCATTCTCGTAATAACAGGTAATAATTAAAGTACACGCACATCAAATTTCTGATTTTCATAGTGGTATTCAGCAGAAATTTTTATGGGTGGTAATACCTGTTCAACAATACAAAAAATAATGGATCGACTGTTATTGATTAATTTTGAGGCTTGAGGATCGATTGTTGCTGATTAAGTTTGAGTCGCGATGTCGTTTCTCACTTTATCGCGCGCTACGCGTGATTTTCACATGCAGGGCACGCATGTTGTCAATGTAAACGAACTGAAGACACTCCTCTTACTTATAATCAACACCCGTAGCAGCCACACTAGGCGAAGTTTGAGCCAAGTCGGTGACTTGACCCGACCACCTCAATTGTCGCTATGGGTGGCCTTCGGCTGTATTCGGTGAAACGAACCTCGGATTCATGTTCTGCATCCCAAATAACGCTTAGGGGGATGTTTGGATCACGGGATGTTGTGTCGTGGGGGCTCGGTCCCACACGACAGACGCGCGAAAATAGCTCCGGTCGCCAACTGTTAACGGCTCATCACTACGCATTTGATTAAACAGCTTTCATTGGTTCTTCGGCATGGCGAGAGTTCGATTGCCAACGCCTTCTATGTCATGATCTTTACTGTTTCGCAGACCTTGCGGGACTGTTTGTCTTGAATTTCTTGGTGACGCGGGCAAATGCCATCCACCTTTGATACGAAAATTAGGAATCTAAATTTGTAATGTGATAGCGCGACCAAGCTGTCTCAAGTGAGACGCTTGTGTTTCGGTAAGTAGTGTTGAGCCGAACAGCGCCTTCGAAACATTTTCGTCGATTTTTTTGTTCGCTTACCCGAATTTACACTTGGGCGCTGCTAAACATTGTTCGAAATCGGAGATCGCTACAAAGCATAGGTCGAGCATAGTTCACGTGCGATTATCCATCAGCAGTGTGTGTAACTACGATTTACGACATTTTGGACTGTAAATCGTAAATATTGACTTTTGATGAACAAGCACACAGGTCAAGTACTCTCACATTTAATCTGCGCGCATGATGTAAGAGTTCAGTATTTAGACTTGCGTCTATATGTGTGGGTTGTGAAATGGCATATATGAACATAGTCATGCATTACATAAGTAATGACAGAAAAACAGATACTAAATCACACATACAACAACAAACATAAAACTAAACACAGCACGTTTAACATAACTTTTTACGTACCATTAAGGACTTGAACGAACTCACGGACATGTTTATGATGTTCTCATCCTCACCTAATAATAAATTCAAGTCCTTAAGATTTCTGTAAGTGAGGAAGTTTGATCTCGCCTGCGATTTTGGAACAGGAAAATATATTTTCACTCTCGTGTTCGCATATATTAGGTTGTTCGGAAATTAATGCAGGTTTGGGACCTCAAACTTTAAAGCGACATATCTCGGTCCAAACACAACTTTATTAATCGAAATAAGAACCGTTCGAGTCTACACATCTTTGCCAACATGACACTAGATCACTTGACCCTGTTGCATAGAAGGCCTGAGTTCTGGAGCGGATGAATCCGTCGAAGGCAGTTTTCACCTGGGCTCGGTTATTAAAGCATTTCTGGCTTAAGAACTTATCCATATGCTTGAAGAAGTGAAAGTCGGTTGGCGAAATGTCCGCTGAATATGGTGGGTGTGGTAGAGTTTCGTAGCCCAACTCGTTCAACTTCTGCAGCGTCTGATGTGCAACATGTGGTCACACGTTGTCGCGGAGTAGTAGCGGTCGTTTTCTACTGACCACCGCCGGGTGCATAAGTCGGAATTTTTCGTGTTTTCGTCAATTTGTTGGACGTATTTCTCTCCCGTCATTGTTTCACCCAAATTCAAGAAACTGTAGTGAATTAATCCAGAAGCAGGTCACCGAACAGTTATCATGATCTTCTTTTGCTACAATTACTGTTTCGGGAACTGTTGCGGAGCCTCCAACCACTGAGCCGATCATCGCCGGTTATCGTAGAGGATCCATTTCTCGTCACAAGTTACGATTGGCATCTGCCATACCTCCGAGTCGCTCCAGCGACTGTTCGCGGCGATAGAGCTGCGAGGGTAGCTACGCAGTTCGTAGCTACCCGCGCAACACTATCGCCGCGTCCAGTCGCAGGAGCGAGGAGGTATGCGAGATGCCATACGGTCGAGAAATGGATCGTTCTTATTGCGAAGAAGCAGCGCTGACGACACTTCGAACCGACGATTTTTATGGTCGTTCAACTCGTGTGCTATCCATATACCTGACTTCTTCGTCTTTTTCATTTTTCGCAGACGTTCCTAAACACTTGATTTGCTTATGCAGTTCTTTCGAAAGTTCTCAAACGGTCACACGTGTATTTGCTTCCACCAAGGTCTTGAACTCATTGTCATCAAGTGACGTCCGCGACCTGCCTCATCCTTAAGATCGAATTCATCTTGACGAAATTTTTGAAGCCAGCGCATCACCGTGGATTCGTTAACACTTCGTTGGCCTCATACCTGGTTGATGTTCCTGGTTGTTTTCGCCACAGTACGACCGAGCTTGAACTCGTAGAAGTAAACCTGCCAAAATTGCTGCTTTGACAAGCCCACTTAAAGTTTTACTGAAAAATCCCGCTCCAAAGTTGGATATCGAAAACCTGCATTAATTTCCGGATAACCTAATAGAACACCACGACCGCCTTTTTGCCCTCATTAGCCCCTCTATCATTCGTCTCTCTCATTCGTTACAGTAGGAAACTG
This sequence comes from Heligmosomoides polygyrus bakeri, assembly GCA_947359475.1. Classification (NCBI taxonomy): domain Eukaryota; kingdom Metazoa; phylum Nematoda; class Chromadorea; order Rhabditida; family Heligmosomidae; genus Heligmosomoides; species Heligmosomoides polygyrus. The sequence continues at coordinate 47,832,779 of OX375865.1, read as the reverse complement.
GTTTTACTATATAGAATGACATAGCGGGAAACGGTAGGACAAAATTTTTAAAACTGCTCCTATGGGGCCTCACCCTCTATTGCACGTACGCGATTCGTTCTCTGACGTACTCGTTCTATTTATTAATTATGGTCTCCCTTTAATGGTTCTATTACTGGACCCTTTACTAAACCCCCATAACTGGTGTTCCCTTTATTGGCTCTCTTACTGGTCTCCCCTTGACTGGTCCTTCACTGGTACCCCCATTTATTGGTCCCCTTCACTGGATCCCCACCCCCCTTCAGCGCTCCCCATTACTGGTCCCACTTTCACTGGTTCCTATTTATTGGTGAGCCCTTTACAGGTATCGGATTTCCATAGAAATTTCCATATCTGAACTTGTGTTTGGCTTCAAAGTTCCTGCCCAGTGGTACTCCGCTGCAGCCCAAGCCTGGAATTGCGATACAGTCCACTTTCACCAGTTCTCAAACTTGTACAGGATGACAATTCTAGTGTAGCCAAGCCTTTTGCTCCGAAACGATCTGTCCTCCGAAAACGTGATAGTGCCTCACTAGCGTCGTGACCCCGGCACAATCTTCTTCTGGTTGAAACCCTTGGTCCTCTTCTTCCACTACCTCCAACTTCTCCACTTCGTCGATTTCCAGCTGTTGCAGTTCGAAATCCCGTAGGATACTTGCTGTCCTTTCTGCCAGCTTCATCTCGTCTCTCGAAGGGACAACATCCAGTGGAGATCCGCACTTCAGTGTCAGTAGGTGAATGACCACTCGAGGGTTAGCCGACATTGTAGAGTCAGTGTTGGGGCAGCAGCTTGTTATAACCTCGCGACATTGTAAGGATAACAGAGGCGACAGTATTGATCGAGGTGGTAGGTCAAGTTGAAGATGATGAGGTCCTCTCCTACACTGGTGGCACTCACCTCACCGACACCAATAAATTGCATTTGAAGCATTTTTCTAGCTTTCTGCCGCTGTTTCATGTTGTACCTGAAAAAATTTCTTACGCTGACAATGAGGACAATTTATTGGAGCAAAAGTTTCCAATAAAATCGCGTTTGGCGTATTCCGGACATTGCTGGTGAATTACGACATGTGACAAATAATAAGTAGTAATAACATCTTACCATAGCAAACTCCAAAAACAAGGTCAGATATGGAAATCGCTATGGAAATCCAACACTATGGTAAAAGTGCAAAAGCGCGATGTATCATGGGAACCGAAGCCTCTGCCTCACGAATATGAGGCAGCCCCTCTACCACTGCACCATCCAGCCCACAACACCAGCATCTTGCGTCGCTTGGTAAACTCGCTCTATGGACCCTTAATCATTACACCCTCCTACTCATTTGCCTCAAGAATTCGGCAAAAACAAAGCATGTTCTGTTACTATTTGGAGGACGGAGATTCTCCCTGTAGTATTCGTTCTTGCCGTTCGGCGTACCGCTCAGACAGTTCCCTTGTCAGTTGTAAGTAGTAAAACTGATCGTTGGAAGCTGCGTGGGTAGGATGAGACTCTCCTAGTCTTCCAATGGTTGTTGAAGCTCGGGCGCTGAAAATTTGTCCTTGTAGATGACATATGTACTTATCCTATTTATTTTGACGTCAAACAGGGCAATGCAAATCGGAAGTTTTGAAATCAAGCCGAACAGCTTCAAAAACGAATCGAACATCTTCCGAGACTATTTGCGCGATCTCTTTTTGCAACACTATGAAAACGTCTATTTTTCTGCACATAAAAAGGCAAAACCATTTTCAAACTTAAAGGAATACAGATTCCACGAAATGCCAGACGTTAGAATTCATTTTACTATTATTAATTTGGCAGGCGAATTATTAATTTGCAAGGAAAATCATTCAAGGAATTTTTAATTCAACATTTATAGTACCTTTTTAGGGAGTGTCTAGTTTGATTTGGAAGACACCCGTTCGACCTTGAAGGTGTTCAGTTGGATTTCAGAGATGTCCAGCTTCTCTGGAAAAGCGTTCAGTTAGCGTTAAAGCTGTTAACGTGAAAATGGTTATATCCGAAGCCACTTGCCCTTAAGCGTACGTTTGGAAAGTACCGGAAGTATATATTGATCTACACCTAATATTGAAGTAATTTTTCAAACAAAAAACGGTCGAAAAGCAGTGGTGGAAGATTGATGATGGCTACCAGTCGATGTCACACAGCATCCCTTGTTACGAGGGATGTGCGCCGCAAATCGTAAATTTTCGTAGATGCCTGGTTCACTTGCGGGCTCGTACCTCTACTCCTTCCAGTGAACAGCGTGTTTACCCTTATATCAAAATTCCCTTCGGGCAGTATTCTTATCATGACAAGCTGTGGTCTTACGGGGTCACCATTTCCCAATTCCAGTCACCAGCGCCGCACTGTCGCTGACTTCATTGGTCCAAAAAGCCCTCCCACTCACAGCCGATTTTAAGGTGTGAATTTCGTGCTTCTTATTTGGTGCAAGATCTGTATCTTTGACAAGAAGCTTGCCTCCAATCTTATTTCCTCAATCGTATTCGTTTCTATTCTGTCTCTCATGTTGCTGTTGAATTCCCTCATTCTTCCATAGGGTTTCCGCCACACTTCTTAATATCTGAGCCGTATGGTTATGTCCATGGAGTTTCAACATAAAGCGCGCTAGGAGCTGCAAACGCAAAGGAACAACACTAAACACGCGCCGTCACTATTACAATGCAAATGAGAAATAAGGTGTAATAAGAACAAGAAGTATTTTTGCCCGCATTAAAGTGAGTAGTAAAGTAATGAATGTATTTAGGCTTGATACTATGAAAAACTGATTAAAAGTGTTATAGGAAGGCGGAAGATTCGACAAAACGCAGTGGGAAAGAACACGATTCGCAACTGAGGCGACTAGGAAATCAGCTGAGATCATAGAAAAACGTACTGGTCGGCAAGCTATTTATCGGATTGTGTTTAGGAAACTGAAATTAGTTTCAGCCTTAAATACCGAGGAGCAACCAGCAAAGGAAACGTCGGCAGAAGCACCACTAATTGGTGAATCAAGGCAGTCAATGGCTGTTAGAGGTGGATACCTCAACACGAGACCGACAGGTGTTATTCTGCTGCTGACCATTGAGCTTGTAAGTTTTGGCGGGACGGTTTCAAGGGGTTGAACGGCATTATGCTGCTAGTTTCCCTTTGCCTTTGAATGCCAGCCAAAAAGTCGGAAAAACAGAGACTCAAAAAATGTTCATAAACGCTCTAACTAGAATGCTGTATTCATTGATGGACGCTATTGGGACTAACCGCCCCGCGAGCTTTTAAAGACGTCTCCATGAAATTTTAGGAAAATTGACTATGAGCGTCTGGCATGAAAACTCTCCACTGTTTATCATCAACACATTGACGACAACGTAAGTGCACGCGTGGAGCAATACGCTTCTACTCCATAATTTTGCAGATTGATTCGCTTTAGAATGAGTTAGTCTTATGCCGATTTTTTGCCATGCCCTTGTAAAATATGTCCATGAAACATTTCGACAGCTGTGGGAAAAGAAATCCCTCTGGGAAACTCGGATTTTTCTGTAATAGGGGAATTCAACCACATGAGAAGCGACGACCTTCAGACCACCAAAGCCTTATCAAACATGCGTTAAAAAAGATAGGGACAAAATTTCGCGTGGTGTTGCGACCACGCACACCGCGCCGCGACGCCGCAGCGCTGAAACACAATTGAACAAACGCAATTGAACTACTTAAATCAGCCATTGAACTATGACAAGTGTGTTGGAGAAAGGTGACGGTCAAGTGAAGAACACAGGTAGAAATAAGGGAAAGGCTACGGATTAGTGCGCCCTTGATCTGTCTTTGAATCCTAGCCAAAGTATCAATCAGCAATCCCTGAAAACTTTAAACGCTTGATATCAAGGACAACTGTTCAAAAGAAATTTGTTAAAAATTTCGGGAACTTTCCGAAACTTCTACTTAATAATCCCGGCCCAGTTCTGGTCTCGAATTTTCCTCACCAGGCCCTGCCTTCCCCTTCACTCATTTGAAATAGTTTGAGTTCCATCCGCACTGTGTTAACAAGCGCTCCCACTTTAAGAATGAATTTTTAAGAAGATACTGATCGTGAACTTACGAGTAATGGGCAATACTCGTAAGTTCTCGCGCGATAGACATGTGCGGAGATATAACAGCTAACTTCGCTAGGATTCTATGCACTCTAATTTGCTACCGGTTAATAATACACTAGTACGAGCGAGGTACGTGTAGAATTGGGCATGGAGTAGAAAGTACGCCTAGAATTCCTTTCCAGGAGACTTCAGACGTGTCTCGTCCAACTATGTACTTTCCTCCCTCTACGCGAAAAACGCGGTCGACAGTCGCCGACACACACTTTCCAGCAAGCGTTACTAGCCGTTCCTGACGGGAGCAGTCGGACCGCGAAAACTCGTCCAATTTCGTCGCGCACCGCGCGCGACGCCAGTGAGGGTTCGCCCGGCGTTGGAGTTATGTCTGCCCCGCCCCGGGTGACACCGATTAGACGGGGCATCTAATCTTGGATGTCTACAAGTGGCCTCGAACCAAACGTACGAGCATTTCCCGAGGACGGAGTTCTTCTTAAAGGGCTGGGAAAACTACTTGCCACTTCTGCTCACGATTGTCTGCTGTGCATAACTGTTTCAAGAAAACCCCTAGACATATCGATAGATTAGTGGAGAAGAGACAAAACTGTTCCGCGTATTAGTTGGAAGCTTTGATGAGAGAAACACTCTGGGAACTGAAGTGAACACCTAATTCAGTTTTTTTTTCAGATATTGTGCGTAACATGCGTCGTAGTTTGGGCTACAGTAGCTGAGAATCCGCTGACACCACAGCTTATCGTTGTTGCCAATTTGGTTGCGGTGTTTTTCTTCATCCTAGTCTGTTTAAGTGTGGAGGTGCGCACGTGTCTGAATTAGCCTCATAGACGTCTCAATTTACTGACAACACTTTGCAGTTTTTTCGATATCAGGTGCGAAGAGAAGACAACAAATCGGAAACCAGGTTCTTCGTTCCATATAATTGGCGATTCAGTGTAAGACTTTTAAGATATAGCAGTGGCTGAAATCAAGGGTCGATTTTCTTTTACGATTTGCTTCTAGTTTTCGATAATCTCATTCAAACTAGGGTTACATTGCAGCAAGTTAGTAGTAAATTTGTTTTCAAATAACAAGATTTTTCGAAGGAAAGACTAATAATAACTGCACGATTACGAAGCTATACTGACATGATCTATCACTATATGTTGATTGTGATACTACTCTAGTCACTGTCACCAAGTACTATTTTTGAGAGCCGAATGAATTAAATTAAAAAAAGTTCGGCACAGTTGTGTTAGCACGACTCCAGAGCTGGATGAAAGGTCGAAAAATATTTCGCCGAAACTCATCCAACGGGGTTATTTGGAGTGCTGATCAGGAATCTGATATTCGTTGCAAAATCTCCGCCGATAGGTACGGTATGTGGTGAGTAAGGCCTATGGTACTCCCGCGGGAGTGTCCGCGGACGAGCGCCAATCATGCCAGGACCCCTCACCAGGCCAATAGCCATGCCCCGCCACTTCTGCCGTTCGCGGATCGCCGCCGACGGACGATGATGGGCTGTTAAGGCCCATGCACACTTCTGCGACACCGCGGCGCGGCAAGAGGAGCGACGGTCACCTCCGCGAAATCCGGCGGTCGCGGCACGGTCGCGTTAGAGCATCGTTATAGGCAACGGGACCGACGTCCCAGTGCATGTCATGCCGCTAGGAATGATTTGAACCATTCCAGCCTGCGGCACTCAGCGCGGCATCGCCGGCGATAGCCGCAAAAGTGTGCATGCCCCCTCTGCGGCACGTGTCGCTATGTTGCGCCGCGCCCGTCGCGCCCCTATCCTTCATGGCCGTGCCGCGCTGTCGCAGAAGTGTGCATGGGCCTTTATTCTTCCCACCAGCGGGACGGCGCCGCGGAAGGCTGTCGTCGCGCCGCCCGGATCGACAACCACGGTCCGCGGCGCACTTCCCGTCAGCGGACACTCCCGCTGGAGTACACCATAGGCTACGCTTCGGGGTTATGGAAATCGATTTCTCCACACTCCGTCTACGGGCATTATTGGAAGTGCTGATCACGAATCTGTAATCAAATTTTAGTGTTACGTTGGAATACAATTGGCTGCGGTAGTAAGCGGTGATCATGGCAGTTCTACTCACCGGTACCTTCCATAACCAATCGCATTGCAGCGTAGCACTAAAACCGGATATCAGTACCGTGATGAGCACCTCAAGTAACCCCCTTGGACGAGGTGGGGAGAATTTTTTCGACCTGTCCTCGACCTCTGGTGAAGGCCTGAAGAGAACATTAGTGCGAAAAGTTCTATACTACATGTGTAGAAACCTACTCACACGTATTTCACAATGTCATATACTATTTGATTCTTTTGTTATTTCCTATCGCAAAAACCACATATCAATGTTCCACAACTTTTCTTAGAGGTTTTTAATAGGCGTTAGGCAATGCAAAAACATCTTTGTTGTTCTTCATTAAAATGTATTTTTCCAATTAAAAAAGTATACTGCTCGCGCTTCATGGGTGTTCGCTGAAGATGACCAACAATTGTCATTCCGTATCACCTTCCCTTCCCTTTGCAAGACTGATGTCGATTACCTTCATCGCCTTTACCACACGCTAAAGTTCGACTTGAGTGCACGCGTACCCTGTCATAAGTCCCGCCTACCTGTTTAGAAATAGAAGTCACGCAAGGTGTCTACGCCTGAAACACATCTTACTCTTACTGGTTAGGCCTATGTTATACTCCCGCGGGAACATCCGCGGGACGTCCGCGTACGGAAGGTGCACCGCGGACGGTCGTCGTCGAGCCGAGGCGGCTAGCGTCGCATTGGAGCGCGTTTTTGGCGCCCGACTCTGCGGGAAGACAGCCTTCCGCGGTGCACTGCACCCCTCCCGTCGCCTGCCGGCGGCGATCCGCGGGCGGCGGGCGTGGCGGTCCGCGACGAGTGGCTCGGCGCGGGGTCCCGGCGCGATTTCCGCCCATCCGCGGATGCTCCTGCGGGAGTATAACATAGGCCTTAGCTGCGCTAAGCGAAAGACGACGTTGTGCTTACCACTGGAAGAAGCGAATGCTGGGATGTCTATTAATCATTCCTTGCGGGTTGTGTAAAAATGATCCGCAGTGTCACCTTATCAAATTCACCAGCAGCCGGATTCATCAGCGACTTACAGCAATTTAAGGTAGAAAATGCGGCCGAAATTCCTGGTAGCGCGGCTTATCAAGGCGAAGTATTTCACCATATCACTTGATAAGCCGCGCTATCAGGGATTTCGGCTGTATGTTCTCCGTTACATTAACGGCGCTGGTAGTTAATGGGCAGACTTGGCCGGAAGCCAGGGAGTGCGGGTTCGATTTCCGGACGGCCCGTTTTGATCGAACAAAATATCTTGTTACAGGAGTGTTGTGTTGCAATCAAAACTCTTGCGCCAGGCGGGACTCGAACCCGCATATTCTGCTTTCCGGGCACCGATGTTCGCCTTACACCACCGGCGCTGTTTGATCGCTCGTAACATCCGCGATATCCTCCAGGTCTGTCAGCACCCACCCCTTTTGATCGCCACAAAACATGCTGTAACAACATATGGCCTCTCTACCATCCACTCCAGGCTTAAGCAAATGTGTTAAAACATTGTTACCAGTAAGGTATTCTGCTCAACCGGTTCCATGCTGATATCGGCGGCTGGCCCAACCCGTATCACGGGTGGGTGCTGACAGACCTCGAGGATATCGCGGATGTTACGTGCCGTCAAACAGCGCCGGTGGTGTAAGGCGAACATCGTTGCCCGGAAAACAGAAGATGCGGGTTCGAGTCCCGCCTGGTGCAAGAGTTTTGATCGCAACAAAACATCCTGTAACAACATACAGCCTCTCTATCAGCCACTCCAGGATTAAGCAAATGTGTTAAAACGAACAAAATATGTTGTGACATCAGGTTAAATAATTTTGCTTCTGACCTCTCCTAACTTATCTCTGGTACACGTTTTTCTATACATATACTTGTCATACCTGTGCATATTGCAGAGCAGAGACACCGTTAATAGTCTAAAGTTATTCTCTAACTTCAAACTGACTTCGTAGTTACATATTTCAATACTTTTTAGTCACTGCATGCGATTTTAGACAACTCTGCGTCCAAGAGAAGAGTGTAAAAAGGTCAGCTCATGTTAGGAATGCACGGATTTTCTCCAGTCCCTTCAATCGCGTTACAACAAGGGGAACTATGTGCAAAATGAGTCCCTGACGGCCTTGGGTGGGCCAGCAGGTATGCTCGTGTTGCTGGGTCAAGAAAGCTCACAAGAGCGAAATTGTCTAGAAGCGGGAGGTTGCAGAGGAGGTTGTGACCGCTTCTGTTGTCGTACATTAGGCCAATATAAGGGAAATGGAGAGGCGCGACTTTGAACGACACTTTTAGCGACGGGGAAAGGCTCGCCATCGCGAAACGGAAGACATCGAGAAGTTTCTTGGCATAAGGGATAAGAACGCTCCCCTTCGGATGGATCTTAACAGGGCTCTGGTGCACATCTACTTCGAGGGAACCCTTTCCATGTAACATGTAAAATGTAAAATTTGCTCTCCTTTCTGTCCTCTCTGTTTCTCCTGCACACGGTCCGTCCAGAAGAACGAAAGGGAGACCGTCCTGTGGAAGATGAGGTCACGCAATAGCACATTCCGCGGTGATCTGCAGGACGAGACATTTATAGAGATACATATGCACTCTAGGTCTGCAAATGTATGTATGGATATTTACTCTAAATCTGCAGGTTTTGAAGACGTTCTTGCACAATTGCAATAGTAATTAAGGTCAGGCTGTCTTCGCCAAACGAATTATTTCCAGCTATTCGAGGCGCACCTGGCTCGAGCAGCACTACTGGGTGCGAATATTACGATCATAGCAGTCGAGAAAACATTTGACACTGGCTCTATCATTGTTCTCGTAGCTAGTCCTATTCACCTTCTGCTCGTTGTTGTACACGTGTTCAGTGCACTTAAGCCCAAACGATAATTAATGTACCCAAGTTATTGTTGAAGTATAAGTGATGATTGTCAGAGCATTGAAAAATAAACAATTTGCTTATTCGATGAAACGAAACATTCACCTCCTCTTTTAAAATATTTTTGATAGGTTGGATATCCTGCATTATTTTTTACAGACTCACAATATTGTTAGTCAAACCCTGCCATAGTCTTAAAGTTAATTGTTGGTGATAAAAGGCGTGACAGGGACGTTAGAAAACAGACAACTAACAAACGAAGGATACTACAATACCGCTCACATTCTTTGAAAGAAAGACGCTTTGCGACGGATTAATCCGTCACAAAGCGTCTTTCTAACCTCCTTTAAAATTACTCTTGTGGATTCCAGCTAGCACCATTCGATAACCCTCACTGCGCATTCTGTGCTTCCAAGCGGCGCTCAGTTCGACAACCGGTGACCTAGTTACGAAGCGTTTTCATCTGGAAGGCCCCTAATTTACGATCTCTCCAAAACTGCCACTGGCGGCTACCTCGGTCACTCCACCAGCCGATTTCAGCGAAATCCGGAAATTTCCATTTCTCTCAAAATGAATTCAACTGAATTCAAATTGCTGCGACTATCACAGTAGCACTAAACACGACCTAATTTGGTTGATTTTGATCTCATCGTATATTTTATCCTTCTGCTCGTAATGTTCACTTTCAGAAAGTCCTTTCTCACTAACCGTCCTCTCCACTGCAAGCATTTAGTTTCGATGAGTTATCTGAGAAAACCACCTTTCACGTCAGGTAAAATAGCTTATGGAGCTGAAAAGCGACCTCGTTAATATGTCGCCAAAGACGCAGTTTCCCTTCTGCTGCAAAGGATTTTAATATATAAAATTAGTTGTGGGATGAATAAGAAAGCAGTGAAAGAGTTCCAACTTTTTTCTCTGGGTGGTAGCATGGTCCGTATTCCAAAACTAGCAGTTGATACGACTGGCATTTCCGAAGCGATTATTCCGTGGCCTTTCTTGCTATCCAAATTTGGTATTTTCTCTCGTTTTCTTCAGCTCACCCTTCGCGTTGTTCTTGAAATAGAAAGTGGTTTGGTTAGCCACTCTGGCCGCGTCAGCAGCTTTTCGGCAACATATTACGACTCAGATAGGAGATGGTCGATGGTTTGCTTTTTCTGTACACAGTCGGTTCTGACAGTGGGACCTGGACCCTGTCCGAGCCCTTTGCTCGGCGACCGAGTCGCTGGCGACCTTTCCTCGGTTCACATCTCAGTGCGATACCCAGTGGCAGTGCAGCACCCCATTGGAGCAATAAAAGCAACGAAGATCGGTCTATTGAGATCTGTCCCATGTTCGGCCTTGCCTCGTGGATTTCTGAAATACAAATCCATGAAATCTATAAATCTTTTGTTTAAAAGTAACTGCGGTGAAGTGCAGTGAATCTTCTACTTTTTAAAGGAACATAACTGTTTAAGTTCATCTCATATTGCGAGAAATCAGTTTCTTTTACTTCATTACAAAATCTTTATCTCCATGCACATGCTCCTCTGGTATCTATTTGATTGATAGTGAAAATGTTGCTTACGTAAAGCTGCTACGCAAACATATTCTGTCTGGTTTTTAAATTTAGGCAAAAATCAGAAATTTGTTTTACCGTTGGCCAGTGGGTAACCTCACGCAAAAATATAATATAATAAATTTGTTATCGATTGAATGAAAGTTCACCAAGATAGATGGAAAGATCTCTTCTTAAAGCATACTGAAACACTGCTGGTTTCTGCACGACAGTTCAAACATTGTATTTAAGTTTTGGTAAAAGAAGAAAATTTAAAGAACAAAAAGATTTCCAAAGAAAGCCGCATTTAACCATGCAAATCGAAATTGTGCAAGGTTGACTCAAGCGAGGTGTTGGACACGGTTCAAACGGAATTCTCTATTAGATCTTGCAGAAGTCCCATGGAACTATTGCGGCAGCATGGAACATCCAAGTGCCGTAGAATACCGGCCAGCAGCTGCAAAATTAGTGGATAGTTTCATAAGGTGGTATGAGAAGGATCTCCCTCGATAGAGAGCCTTTGGACTTTCTTGTTAAGAGGGATCTCGAGCCGCTTGTCGCAGGGCCACGTGGCGCGTCCCCGGGTGGTGGATAGGGGAATTAAACGCGAACCAAATGCGACCGCGTACTGCCCAGAGACGCAGGTAGGATGCAGGGATGGACTTCTTGCTCCTGCTGTGTCGGGTCGACGCGTTCCTTGTGCGTGGGAGCGGCATGTTCATGCACAGTGTGCATGGATGTGTCCGTGAGTGTGCGGATTGTAACTGTGTCGGCCCGGCCAAAAGCTTGCACTCGGTAGACTGGGAATACATGTAAGGCGATTCGAGGCCGCCTTAAGTCTCGCCCCGTCCCTTCGGGCAGTCTGGATGGCTGCCCGGAATTCTTCGCCCGCACGACAGAGCCCGACTAGCTAGCACACGACAGACCCGTGTGTACTCCAGTCAAAAACAGCAGCACTAAAGGGCCTCATTCCCCTGACCCCGAAAGAGCCCCTATTTCTGCAGCGATGGGAAGGACGAGTACGGAGAGGCTGCTAAAATCTCAGGGCCTAACCAGGCTGCGCAAATTGAGAAGGACTAGGATGACGATCTGTACTTACAACGCCCGCACGCTCGCATCGGAAGCATCCGTAGAGGACCTGATGATGCAAGCCAGGAAGATCAAGTACGACGTCATCGGACTGACCGAGACGAGAAGACACCACCCCCTACACGCCGCATACGACTCCGGAGAAGAACTGTTCCTCGGAACATGCGACAGCAGGGGAGTAGGCGGCGTTGGTGTCCTCGTCAACACGCACTTGGCCAAGAACATCGATTCATACGAGTCTCTGACAACCCGACTCAGACATTCGCAGCGGTCATCTGTCGGCGAGTTTCTGGTGAACTGGAAGGGCAACTACTCGTCGCCAGCAAATCGCCGATAGGTGACCGGAATTGCGCTAGCAGATGGCCAGAATTCTCCCAGCAGATGACCAGAACTTCGAATCAGCGCGCTTTTTCTGCCTTCTTGTGACCTTCTCGATGCCAGAATGAGATTGATACACATGACTAGCAAATGTAATTTTATTTCCATGTTTGAAGATAACACGCATCTTTCCGAAAAGCACATTAGACAAGGAGGCACTGACAAATATAATGCTTGTCCACAAAGTCTAACAGTAATTACGAACACATAATAAATCTAGGAGTAAGGAAGTAGCCGTGAGTACTCGTTTAAAGACCATCACAATTTGCCACCTTCGATCCTTTCAGCACGTACGCCTCTCCTGAATTAAGTAGACATACATGATTTCTACACTTAAATGTGATAGTGTAAGAGAAAAATGTACTTACTAAATCTTCCGAAGTGTTCAAAAACCGCTCAGATCCTTTAAATAAGATGTCACGAAACCAAATTTATACTCTGTGCCACCGTTATCGAACAGATAGTCCCAGCACCTAAAAGAAACCCGTTAAATATAGCTATGCATTTTCACTACGGCGGTACTTTCTATTTAAAAACTACCATTTCAAGATTAGAAAAAACAGATTTGTTTGCAATACCATATTGGCTAGCAGCGTGACTAACTTTAAATTTTCACAACCTCAAAACGTAATGAGAACTAACCAGTGGGTCCTTTGTTCACTGAAAGTTATATTCGTGAAGGATAGAGGACCAATCCTGTATAGTTGCATGAGCAGCGTAGATCAACCTCGCTTCATTGAGTCCAGCATTTGCTTAGGGCAAATTAATTACTACCTATAAAAAGATCTAGCCTTATTACCACTATTTCGGCTGTATCGGTGGTGATCGTAAAGCCAAGCCCAAGCCGTCATAAACTTGCTGTCTTCTACTCGTTTTGCGGTAACGTACTCAGATGCTCCTCAAAAGTGAACATGAAACCGATATTCCATTCCCTTTTAAGAACGAAGTTCTCTTACCACGTAAACATTTCCTCCTATCCCTATTTTCTCATAGCAAGATTATTATCTCAATTTTTCTTCCTTCCAATAAGACTGTCATACATCAGTGTTTATAAAGTTCTGCCTTTTTCACCTTCTCAGTAAAAGCCTGCGCGCAAAACGGATTTGCGGGGAGGGGCCACCCCGTCCTAGGCTTGGATATCTTCATTACTCAGCATAGGGTAACACAGAATATACCACGTCCCGCGCGGTGACCCAATCCCACTCTAGGATTGCGCTAAAATAGTGAACAAACCCTCATCATCTTAAGAATGATCCCAAACTCTTACTGCGCCCAGACTGATACGAAGAACTCATCAAAGTAAGAATAATGGTACTATATGGGAGAAAAAATGGGATATTAACGTCCTTCAATGAGAACAGTGAGCGAAGTAAGGACGAGGAGAGAAGGTTTGCGTGGCCAGATAAATTCGCTCACCACTTAATTGTAAACATTGAAATAAGACCTTAAACTCTTGTACTGACACCAAGTCAATACAAGAGTTTAAAGGTGCTAGTCAAAAGTTATACAAGGGTACGTACCTCTAAGCCGGCTTGATAACATTCTCTTTATTCACGGCAAACATATAGCAAAAGCCACAACAATTAGTTGCTGTGCTCTAACAAGTTAGTATAAACACTTCTCGCACAACAGATAGGTCCTTGAATAACATGAGTACGTAGCATTCCACTGAAAAAGGTGAAAATAAGCACAAGAAGGTAACGTTAAACGTAGGCTAAGCGTACAACGAATCAAATCACAAATGTGAAAGTTTGAATATGAGGCCACTGAGGATTAACGCGCTACAATCGAACATTCACTCGCGTTGTGTATCCCGCGAGGCGGCGAAATGACCGCGCTTGAGGTCCCCGCTCCAAATTAACGCCAGCGGGTGACCCGTTGCGTCAGAATTCATCATTTTCGCCGGTAGTTGACGGCTCCGAGTGTCTGAGGAATCGGACGTCTGCGACTGAAGCGATGTGGTTCCGTGCCAGCTTTAACTGTATTCGTCGCGTATGCCCCAACATCCGACCACGACGACGAAGAGGTCGAAGCCTTCTACGTGGAGCTGGAGAAGTTCTATAAGGAAGATCACACCTTCTACAAGGTGATCGTCGGCGACTTCAACGCCAAGATCGGACCGCGAAGGTCGCCGGAAGAACTTCACATCGGAACCCACGGTTTGGAGTGGAACGAGCAAGGTGAAAGGCTGTCTGTGTTTATCATGTCGACCAAGACCATCCATGGAAACTCACAGTTCCAGAAGCATCCCTCCCTACGATGGACCTGGGAATCCCCCGGTGGCCAGTTCCACAACGAGATCGACCACACCATCTTCAATCGCAAGTATTGCCTGACCGACGTTTCCGTTGTCCCCAAGTTCTACACGGGATCGGAGCACCGCCTCCTTCGCGCAAGGTTCCGCTTTTCGCGCCAAGGAGAGAAGGACGCGAAGTTCAAGCAGAGGAACCCCAGAACGATTATCAACTGGGACCTCTACACCTCTCTTGCTGGTCTTTGGGAAGATCGATGTAGAATGGGATTTCCCAAACACTGTAAATTTTCTTGAAATATGTAAAAGTTTCTACTGTATACCGCTGTGCCCGCCATCCACCACCGCATGCGTATCGATGCTTTTGGCGCCCAACTTTAAATTTAAAATCACCATTGCCGCCAATACGGGAACCGCAGGTTCATAAATAACGTCCGGCCACACGCGCTGACTCATTCTCTCTGATTTTTCTTCCGTGTTTTGCTTTGGTCCGCTCGTCCTCCTGAGATTTGTTTTTCTTGTTTCCTAGTTAGTTCGATAAAGTGTAGAAGACTAGTGTGTTCGTGTCGTTCGAAAAGCAATGTAGCTACGAACTGCGTAGCTACCTTCGCAACACTATCACCGCTACCAGTCGCGGGAGCGATTCGGAGGTATGCCAGATGCCAGTGACAATATGACACTTCTACTCAGGTGATTCAGTTCGATCATAACTCAGACAAAGAGGGGTAGGTCTTCTCTGTCAAATAAAACCTTCGCGCATGGGTGGTACTGCAATCGCCTGATAGGTTTGCAACCCTCTAGAGAGGTCGGAACCGTCAAGAATCGGACATAGTGGTCCTGTGCGGAATTTGTGACGTCATTATGACGTCACAGGCAAATTTTTAAAAAGCGGAGAAAAGCCGGAAAAAATGGGAAATGGTTCGGCTGATGCTCTTCTTCTTCTTCTCCTGAGCGTTTAGTCCCGCACAGTCGCAGGGTCCGCTGTTCTTGTGATCTGTCGCCACCTCATCCTATCAAGGGCGTCATCTGCCGTGGCGCCGACTTCGGCGAGATCTCCCTTGATGACGTCCTTCCATCTTTTCCTTGGGGCTCCTCTCGGACGCTTTCCGGATGCCTCGAAATCTAGGGCCAACCTTGTGGGGTGATCCTTTGGTCTTCTGAGGACGTGTCCATACCACCTCAGGCGCTGCTCTCTCATCTTCAGCTGGATCGGGGCTGTCTTCATCACCCTAACATCCTCGTTTTGCACCCTGTCCCGACGGGTCCATCCACATGCCCACCTCAGCATCCTCATCTCCGCCGCGTGCAGTTGCCGCTCCTGCGCCTTACCCAGGGCCCAGCACTCACTGCCGTAGAGGAGGGCAGGTCTCACAACTGTTCTATAGAGCTTGCCTTTGAGCGTCCTGGAGCATCTACGGTCGCAGAGGATCCCTGTGGACTCCCTCCACTTGAGCCAGGCTGCGTTTATCGGTCCACTGACCGCCTGGTCCACATTTCCTTCCTCGGATAGGTCACTTCCGAGGTAGCGGAATTCTTCCACCTTCTCGATTGTTTCCCCTTGGCAGTCTAGGATCGATCCAGCGCACTGCTCAGATGAACTTCGTCTTCTTCACGTTCAGCCGTAGGCCGTTGTCTGCGAGGGCTCTCTGCCACAGCTGCACCTTCTCCTCCAGCTCCTCCTGGTTGTCGGCTACTAGGGCGATGTCGTCCGCGAAGAGGATCGTTCTGAGAGGGCCTTCCTCAAGGTGGTTCACTATAGAGTCAAGCGTCAGCAGGAAGAGGAACGGGCTCAGAGCCGACCCTTGGTGTACCCCACTGTGATGTCCACTTTCCTTGTCACCCCGTGTGGAGTTCGTATCGCCGCTTTCAAGCCCTCGTACATGTCCCTTATGACCGTAGAGGTTCCGGGACACCCCTCCCTCGGAGGGCATTTCAGATTACGGCCCGAGCTAGCCTGTCGTAGGCCTTTTCCAGGTCCAGGAATGCCAGGTAGCAGGGTTTTCGTTTCTCCCGATATTTCTCCATCACCTGACGAGCGACGAAGATGGCGTCTGTTGTGGACCTCTCAGGCATGAAGCCCCACTGCACCTGGGAGATGGGTACCATCTCCCTCAGCCTTGAGTCGACCAGTCGTTCGTAGATCTTCATCGTGTGTGAGATCAGTTTGATCCCTCGGTAGCTGGAGCATTCGGAAGCGTCTCCCTTCTGCTTGAAGATGGGGACTATGGTGCTGTTCCTCCAGTCATCCGGCATCTTACCTTCTTTCGTGATTCTGTTGAGGAACTGCGCCAGCCAGTTGATTCCGAGGTCCCCGAGCACCCTCCAAACCTCTACTGGCACACCGTCAGGCCCTGCTGCCTTTCCGAGTTTCATCTTCCATATGGCCTTGCGAACCCCTTCTTGCGTCCAGGGTGGGATGGGTCCTTCCGTTGGTTGTTCTTCCTCGGCCTCCCGACGAGGGAACTCCTCGTTCAGGAGTTCCTTGAAGTACTCCTCCCATCTCTCTCTGACCTCGACCGGCTTCCGTAACACCCTACCGTCAGCACTCTTCACCGTCTTCACTACTCGAATGTCGAGGCTAGCTCTATGACGCGCCTTGGCCAGGCGGATGGCGAACTTCTCTTCCTGTGGCCCGTCTAGTTTCTCGTACAGGGCATCCATTTCCGCGTTCTTTGCCTTCGCTACAGCTGTTTTTGCCGGCCTCTTCAGCTTCCTGTAGGCTGTGAGATGCTCGGGTGCCCTCGTCTTCTGCCACAGCTTGTAGGCCTCCTTCTTCCTCTTCACCGCAGCCTGCACCTCTTCGTTCTAGAACCATGCCGATCTATCCCCTCTGGTTCCTCCCTTTGTTTCTCCCAGGGTTTCCTTGGCACATCTCAGGATTGTTTGGGCTACCCTCCTCCAGGTCTCATTCACGGGGCCAGCTGGATCTGGAAGGCCTGCTTCGAGCACTGCCCTTCGCAGCTCGTTCCGCTCTGAACCCCGCAGTCTCCACCATCGGATCCTTGGTTCCGTCCTCACTTTGGGCCTGGTGGGTAGAGGTATGCTAAGGTCGGCTAGCAAGGGTCTATGCTGTGATGCCACGTCTTCTCCCGGAATGACCTTCACATCCTGGACTGTTTTCAGGGCAGCCCTTCGAACCAGGATGTGGTCGACTTCCGTCCTTCCTCCTCCGCTTGCATGGGTCACCTTCTGGCTCTCCCTCTTGGCGAAGAAGGTGCTACAGACAGCCAGGTCGTGGGCGAGAGCCAGATCCAGAATTCGTTCTCCATCCGGGTTTATCAGGTCGATCTCTTTACCTCCATGAACCCTTTCCACTCCTCTTCTGCCACTCCCCACATGCCCGTTCATGTCCCCTGCTATGGAGAGGTAGTCGCCTTCTGGTACGGACCTTATGGCTTCCTCGAGCGAGAGGTAGAAGTCATCCTTGTCGTGCTCGGATCATCCGGTCTGCGGAGCGTAGACAGACATGATGGTCCAGTAACCCTCCTTCGTGTCCAGCCGCAGTGACATGATGCGGTCGTTTATTCTTTGGACAGCTGCCACTGAATCCTTGAGGGAATCCGCGACAGCTATCCCTACCCCGTTCCTCTTGGTGTCCTCTCCGTTGTAGTACAGCTTGACCTCTTCTCCGATCTCCCTGGCTTTCGCCCCTTTCCATCGCGTTTCCTGCAGACACAGGACTTGTATCCTTCTGCGCTTCATCAGGTCAGCCACTTCTCTAGATCTTCCGGTCAGCGTTCCCACATTCAGAGTCCCCAGTCGAACTAGCTTCTTTAGCCGAGGTCGTTCGGCCCTCGGTAGCCCTCGCATACTGACCACAGAACTCGGGCGGGGGTTCTGTGCGTCACTTCCGGGTGACGTCCTAGCCTTTACACTGATTCTATTGCGACTTGTGATCATGGTTTTGTGACGAGGTTTCTCTATCAGCCGGCCTGTCAACCTGGGCCTGACGCTGGAACCGTTGCTATTTTTGCAATTTTTGCAGGGCATGGCGTGCCGGAGCCGGGAGTCGAACCTGTGACCGTTTGTGCATGAAACTACACTACTAATCACTAGGCTAACTCGGCTCTGTTCGGCTGATGCTACAGAGTCGAAATATATTTTGTATTATTTTTTAAGCAAGGTTTGAAGTAGAAAATCGACCGAGCACGGGATCCGACACGAATAACAGCGCTTCTCGCACTTGCGCGCTTCGCGCGACTTTGCGGCATCACTGACCTATGGAAAGCAGTTTTTGTAAAACATAAAATTCGCTAACATCTAGGTTTCGCTGCGTACATTATCGACGTAAACCTGTTCAGTACTTTCGTCATAGGAATTCTCACCGGACCGGCCAGTTACGTCATTGGTTTGTGCTGCTCAGTACTTCTGCCCCTCAGGTTGCTCCTCTGCAGCCGTTTCCATGAATTCAGACCCTTACTATTCCTACCCCTTTAGTGGTCCTCCCCCGTTCATGGTACGAAGTCGGCGACAGGGTTTTGAATCACGACGCTTAGAAACGCGCACAGCAGTAGCGAACTCTTATTCTGAAACCAGAAGCTCAGAAACGCGCGCAGTTGCCGCTGTGTTGAGCTTGAAGAGGTGCACAGATGGCAGATTCCTTCCTTTCCGTATGAATTACCTTACGGCTTCCTTCTTGCTGGTTACCTTTCCTGGTTTCGCTTCAGGTCCCTTCTTCCTATCGACCCCTCCCCCCCCCTATTGGCACTCTTTACTACTCTACCCCAATTGAGTAGCCCTCGCACACTCATGGCACTACGACGGCGAGCGAACGTCACTTACGCGACATCGGTGTCACATCTTCTAAACCGGTCTTACTGGTTCCCTCGTAATGAATCCACTTGCTAGTCCTCCTTACTGCACCCCCCCCCCCCTTATTGGTAACTCCCTACTGGTCCCTCCTTATTGCCTAAACCCTTCTTGGTACCACTTCCTGACTTGCTTCATTGTTCCCCCTGTCGACCCCCATCCTCCTCCAGGTCGCTCCCTCCTGGTTGCTGTCGGTTCTAGGTGGTGACCACTTAGGTAAGATAATTCGACCGCTCTCGCTGTGGATGATGCGGCGTACCTCACATAGGTTAGACCATTCGATGGACAAACTCTTTTATATATAGGTGATGATAGATCGTTCGGCGACAAACTCTTTTATATGTAGGTGATGATAGATCATTCGACGGACAAAGTCTTTTATATATAGGCGGTGATCACTTAGGGTAGATCATTCGACCGCTCTCGCTGTGGATGATGCGGCGTATCTCACTTAGGTTAGACCATTCGGCGAACAAACTCTTTTATATATAGGTGAGTAGGTGATGATAGATCATTCGACGGACAAAGTCTTTTATATATAGGCGGTGATTACTTAGGACAGATCATTCGACCGCTCTCGCTGTGGATGATGCGGCGTATCTCACTTAGGTTAGATCACTCTACCACTCTCTCTGTGGATGATGCGGCGTATGTCACTTAGGTTAGATCATTCGGCGAACAAACTCTTTTATATCTAGGTGATGATAGATCATTCGACGGACAAAGTCTTTTATATATAGGCGGTGATCACTTAGGGTAGATCATTCGAACGCTCTCGCTGTGGATGATGCGGCGTACCTTACTTAGGTTAGATCATTCGACGGGCAAACTCCCTTATATATATATTTATTTATATATATAGGTGGTGATGGCGCCTTATCATCGTCTCTAATTTGTTGGAAGCAAGGGGCATCCTCTGTAAAGTTCTTCAACAATTGCTCTTCTATCATGGTGCAGTATTCAGTCCAATATTGGGGACTGCGCTCCCTCATCCTGGAAAATTGATGGAGTCTAATTAATGCGAGGTTGTAATTATTAGCTAATTGGTATTTAATAGGTTTCCAAGGAAATCGCACAAAGATCTTGTTATTTTGGAATTGAACTGTTGAGCAAAACTGTGCCACAATCTGGCTATTGATTTCTGCAGCATGAATCCTCTATTCCTACAGCTGATAACATCCAAAGATCTGGAATGTCGAAATGATTGTTCCATGATCCAGATATACAGCAGGTGTGTTCTAGACTTCCTCCTTCGCGCGAGGTTCCGCTTTTCGCGTCAAGGAGAGAAGGCCGCGAAGTTCAAGAAGAGGAGTCCCAGAACGACCATCAACTGGGATCTCTACACCTCTCTTGTCGGCCTTTGGGAAGATGCCGTCATGGACAACGTCGACGAGGAATACGATCGCTTCGTGCACCATCTCCACGATAGTGCTAAGGGAGCCGAGAGCTTGAAGACCACCAAGAGACGTCTGTCTCCGGAAACTCTCGAGCTTATACGCCAGCGTGGAGCAGCACGAGAGTCAGGCAACTATCAACTGACGTCCGAGCTTGCAAAGCTATGCAGAGCGGCGATAAAGGAAGATCTGAAGGAGAGAAGGGCGGAAGTGTTGGCCGAAGCAGCAGAGGCAGGGCTGAGCATCCTCAATGCCCGCCGGAACTTCGCCAACTTCAAGACTAAGATGACCGCTCTCCGACGTCCTGACGGAACCGTCACCTCTTCCAGAAGGACCATGGAGAAAGTCATCCACGACTTCTACTCCGATCTCTTCGATAGCCACGTCCACCTGCCCCTACGCCATCTTCCGCAGGATGGATACGTCATCCCCTCTGTTCTCCCTTCCGAGATCCGACACGCAATCTCGTCGGTGAAGAAACGTACAGCACCCGGTCCTAACAGGATCAGAGCTGAACACCTGAAGAACCTCCCGCCAGCGCTCATCAACACCTTGGCGCGGCTCTTCACACGCTACCTGTCCGAATGCAAGGTTCCATCTCAGTGGAAGACCAGCAAGAGCGTCTTGCTGTACAAGAAGGGAGACGTGCACGACATTGGCAACTATCGCCCGATCTGCCTGTTGTCCGTAGTCTACAAGCTGTTCACTCGAGTCATCCTGAATAGGATTAGTAGAACGCTGGACGAAGGACAGCCATGCGAACAAGCAGGATTTCGGAGAGGATTCAGCACGATCGACCACATACACACCATTACGAAGCTCATCGAAGTGTCGCGAGAGTACAAGCTGCCGCTGTGCCTTACGTTCATTGACCTGAAGAAGGCATTCGACTCCGTCGAGACTGAAGCGGTCATGGAAGCCCTGCTCACCCAGGGCGTTCCTACTCAGTACATCAGAGTCCTTCGAGAGCTGTACAGTGGATTCACGACCAAGATCTCACCATTCTACAACGACGTCGTCATTGACGTGAAGAGAGGGGTTCGACAGGGGGATACCATATCTCCGAAGCTCTTCAGCGCCATCCTCGAAAACGTCATGCGCGAACTAGAATGGGACGACATGGGAGTGAAGGTCGACGGCCGGCAACTGCACCATCTTCGCTTCGCTTACGACATCGTGCTCATAACACCGAGCATCAGTCCGGCGGAACGAATGCTGGCCGACTTCGATCGTGGCCAACGACCTAGCACCAGAGCTGAGCAGGAGGAAACGAGCGGCTTGGGGAGCTTTCAAGAGCGTCGAAGAAGTCGTGAAGAAAACGAAGAACGTCCGACTCCGTGCCCACCTATTCGACTCCACTGTTCTTCCTGCCCTAACATACGCCTCAGAGACCTGGGCTATACGAAAGCAGGATGAACACGCGATCAGCGTCGCGCAACGTGGAATCGAGAGGACGATGCTCGGAGTGACACGACTCACGCAAGTGAGAGAAGGCCTCCGGAGTTCCGAGCTTCGCCGACGTTCGAAGATCAGAGACGCTGTCGCATGGGCCAAGTCGTCGAAAATTAGGTGGGCCGGCCACGTAGTGCGATTCGCAGACACCCGCTGGACGAGAGCCGTCACAGACTGGATTCCGCGGGATGTCAAAAGAACACCAGGACGCCCACCAACGCGTTGGTCGGACTTCTTCGTGAAAGCCCTGAACGACCGATATGACGCTCTTCGTGTCCCTCGAGGGAGGAGGATCCATTGGACCACTCTGGCACGCGACAGGGACGAATGGAGACGCTGCTGGCGCCCGCTCGAGCAAGTAGATGATCAACGGGACGACAGGTGATACAGGTGATACAGGTGTTCTAGACGTTTGTAGAAATTGTCTTCTTCAGATTGCTCCTGATTATCGTGGGTCACTCTGGATGTTCCCGGCCACTCTGGACGTACCATGTTTTGGGCTGCACCTCTTCCCAAATGTAAAAAGGGTTTTGGTGGTTCATTAAATAGACTTTTATTTCATACATATTTATTTACGACTAATCTACAACCAGTAATTGACCAACTCATAAACCCACAACTACAACCAAATCTAAAACATCCTAACCTAACTTGATATCTTGAAATTTGTGCTTGTGTTTTGAGTCCTGACATTGAGACTTAGTCTCTTGAGTCTCAGCTATAACAACACAGTAACAATAAAATATTCTGTGCGGTGTTAGTAACAGCATTAGCAAAGCAACTTGTAAGTCGTGGGACATCACTATGAATACATTAGGGTAAGGAGGTGAATATTTCTGACACGAAGCTCAGTTTTATCTGAATCCGAAGAAATCATTTGATTTTGTTTTGCGGACTATTCAATTTATGCACAAATTTGTGTAAACTGAAATAAAGTGCTAGTCATGTCCAGACTTTCAGAACACACCTCACCATAAAATTAGATTAGACTATTCTAGGAGCAGAAACCTATACATAAAAACTGTAGAAACTATAGAAAATACTAAACAGTGAATCCTTCTATGAGGAGAGCAGGACCGTAAGAAAACTACCAAATGATCATTAAAACCGGGAAAGGACAAAAGCAAAAATTAAACCAAATAAGAATAAAATCCGAAAAAACCCTTTGCATTCTCATGTGATGTCATAGTACAGATTTGTTATTTGCACCTCTCGCGGTCGTCTGTGTTATCCTGTATATCCACATACCAACGCTTCGAATTCAGGCAGAGTCACTGCTGGTTGTAGATGACCTCTCCAATGTACTGAGGTGCAATGGCGGAGGCAAAAGTGACAAAGTTTCGGAAGCTTCGTTAGGAAGCATCTTTTCTGTACTTTATTAAAGCATGGAAAACGAAAAACATGGCACGATTCTAAATCGATGAACTTTTAAACTTAAGCTTATGGCCCTGCTATATAGCTCGTGCTTCTTATTGTTGATCTGCTTCAGATACTAAAAAATTGTATAGGCTTATCTTCCAAGAGGGCGTGTGGTAGCGCAATCGGAGGAATCGTGGGTGTTGTTAGCAATCCGACTCATGGCTACATACTTACTTGCGACACTTGCAACCCGTTCCTCAGCAACGATTTGTCTTGCGCGGATCCCAACTTGTTCGCCACATTGTTCGATCTTGAGCCAAAGTTGACCAGTGAACGAGCACCTTAATCGAGTTGATGTTAGAGGTACGGATGTTGTTCCGATGAGCGAGCGAATCTTGCCATAGTAGAGGAGGGCGACCGAGTGGTCGTTTCTTGCTGAATGGTTCCCAATGTACAGTGGCGATACTCCAGCTTCCGTCCTTTCGTCTCATCAAATGTCCAGTGAAATGGTGTTTCGCATCATCGACATGAGGAACATCCCGGGCTCTGAACATTGCTCGGATTTGTTCACTGTGCAATCCGGAGAGTCGCTGCTGGTGTAGAGAGACGCCGACCATCTTCCTTTCCAAAGCCGTTTGCACTCTTCGTAATTGATCGTCTGCTGTTTTTGTAATGGCCCACGTTTCACAAGCGTAACATAGTGCAGGAAGAACTGTGGGGTTGAATATATTAGTTCTCAGTTCACACTTAATGCAGCTGGCTACATAAATTTAATGCTGTCCTGGCTACATAACCTATCTAAACTAACCAAGTCTTTCGTCTCCGATATGGATGGATTGCTACGAGGCTAGTCTGCGTAGGACGAAACACTGCCCCATTGGTTGGCCCCTCTAAGTCATTGTAGAGACCAAATATGCATTCAAATTGTCGACGACTATATAAAACTCATGGAAAATTATACTAAGCAAACATAAATATTATGTAAACAGCGACCACACATAAACGAAGCACAAAAAACGTATAAAAGAAAATCCTACTATATATAAAAGAGTAAGCGGTTGTGTCTGTCCTTCCGTCTGCCCTTCCGTCTGTCCGTCCGTCTGTCCATCTGACCTTTCGTAAACGTCGAGTAGTAGCCATCCGGATTCAGGCGAGGTGTCACCTACTTCGTGTTTAGAGGGGTCAGAAGACGTGTCGCCGATGTCACGTAAAGGGCGTCCGAGTTCCGAACATGTGTTATCGACGTCGTGAAGGCGAGCGTCCGAGTTCAGAGGAGGTGTCACCGACGTCGTTCAACAGGCGTCTGGGTTCAGAACACATGTCACCAATGCTGCGAAAGGCCTGTCCGGATTCACACGATGTTTCACGTTGTTGTTTCGAGCCAGGTGTTCCGGTTTCACAAGACGTGTCACTGACGTCACAAAGCACGTTCGGGTTGAGAACACATGTCACCGACGTTGTTCAACAGGCGTCCGGATTCAGGAGAGGTGTCACCAATGTCGCGAAAGGCCTGTCCGGATTCACACCAGGGGTGTGCGTTTAACGATTAACGATTTACAGATTTACCGGATTTACCGGCATTTTTCGTTAAAAGTTTTTAACGAAATTTAACGACCAAAATTTCCGTTATTTGGCATTAACGACATTTTACACGCCATTTTTTAAAATTTTACTTCTTCTTCATGTAAATGCACTTTGGAGGAATTTTTTGGATGAGCTTTCGTAGTATCGTTGCGATACCGAGGAAGTCTTCTACTTACCTGGAGATAGGCAGTCGATATCGTCCTCGTATTTCGAGTATTGCTGGCATTTTTCTTGCTTCTTTACCGATTTATTTGCGTGCGCCCCACTTTCTCTGCAGAAGTTTCGCGTTTCGACTTCCTAGTCCATTTCTCGCGTTAGAGTGCTACATAATAGATCTTAGTACTTACTAGCCAGTCAGTTTTTTACAGCTTTTTGTGGTACTTGTTTTGATAGGTGGGGTTTAAAAGGCATAGAAAATGTGATGAAGACGTAACGAAACACATAAACTGTTAGGGCGCGGCTGTTGGTACTGTCGCTGCTTCGCTGTTATTGAATTTCATACTGTGCATATCAACAATTCTGCTTATCCTTTTCGTTCTCTTCGAGAGCTCTCTTGGCAGTTACTTTTGGGAGAAGCGCAGTCAGTATACAGGTGAACGTGTCCCTTATGAATTTCCCTGGAATACAGGAGAGAAAGAGATTAACAATTTAAATCTACGATACTTGAGTGGCAGAGAGAAAAATTCTCAATGCGGAAAAATTCAATTCGATTAAAAATTTGTCAACGGTCTGTGGCTTTTTGGTTCTCTGCTTCTGATAAAAGGAACCATTCTGAGTTCACAGACAATCTCTGAGCTTCGTAAATATCTTCCGAAGACGAAGTGTGCCAAAGAATTGATGATAACCACTGCCTTACCTGAATTCTTCATTAACAGATTGTTCATTAAAAGAAGGGATTGTAATATCCAAAACAATTATGGTACTATAAAATAATCTTGGGCCGTAAAAGTCGGCTTAACGAGCGCAAGCTCTGTAAAAGATTTTGTGAGAACAAATTAAAAACAATCAGCCTTGTTGCGGTGCATAGCACTTTGGACCTTCCCAGAAACTGGACGACTTTCCATTTTATTTATTTATTTATTCAATACGTTTGCGATAAGCGCAAGCGCTAGAAAGAAAGTACTACAGCAACGCAGCAACATGAAGGCACACCTAGAACGAGTCAAACCAATGTCAAACGACAACACGAAGACATACATAGAGTGAGATAAAGATCAGTGACCAATTAAAGCATGAATAAAAAGTCTGTTAGGCCGAACCGAGTGAGCCGGCAAAGCTGTAATGTGTTAAATTTCATAACTTAACTGCGACTTCTTAACAGATCGCTCAAGCTGACCTAGGGAAAAGGAGGACGGCATACATTCGTCGCCTTCAGGTATGCGCTGGCTGCCGTATGAGGAAAAAGGGCTACCTTCGGCTTACTCCTAGGCCGACTGATAAGAATCTTCTCAAGCTACCCCTTTGAGAAGGTTTGAGAAGTACGCAGACTGAAAAATATGGAGCCTCCAAAGCGCAAACTTATAAACCCGACAAATATCGAAGAATTTCCGGCCAATGTGTGAAGACCCAGGTATTTCTTCCTTATCGATGCTTTAAGTACCTTAGAGTGAAGGAACCGGCCAATGCGAATAAGAACCTCGCGAGTGTAGTTATTCTGTACTTTTCCATAAGGTTTATAAGAGTTTTTTTACTAGGGGAAAAACCGACGTGGATGACTCCATCAGCGGCCGAACGTAAGTCTTATAAGCCCTAAGCAATACACTCTTATTCTTAGTGGTGAGGCCCTTAAAAATCTGGTATGTCCTATGCTGAGCGCGTTTACAGCAAATGGTCACATGCTCAGCAAAATCAAGCTTGGCATCGTAGTGAAACCCTAAGTCTTTGACCGAGCCCATTGTAAATGAAATATTCGCGTGTATCCGGCGACTGAGCACGGCTGAGAGTCATGCAAACAGTTTTGAGACACTGGAAGCTGCAACTCCTTGCTCCGTAGGACCAGCGCGTTCACGGCCACCTGAAGACTTCTAGCGTCCTCTGGCTCATAATTGTCCTGTACAGCTTAATGCCATTCGTCTTGTCATGCATCTTTACAGTGACCCCGCTGGGTTCAAGTATCCTAGGCAAGTCCAAGGTATAAAGATTGAACAAAATCGGCGATAAGACACCGCCCTGGTGCACTCCGTTACCGGCCGACCTAACGTCAGAATAGCACTGACCTAGGCGACTTGAAAAGTTCGATTGCTCAAAAACTCCCTTATACGATTCACAATAACAGGGTGAACGTTAAGCCTATTCAATTTAAGAAGAGGTTTCTTGTGCGAGACACAATCAAAAGCTTTTGAAAAGTCGAAGTAAACTACATCACAACTCAGTCTCCTATCCAAAGCATCACCTCAGTCCTTGAGGCATTCCAGCAGATTAGTCATAACCGACCGTCCCTTCATAAATCCATGCTGTCCATAGGGGAAGATTCCGGCTCCCTCTGCAAACTCCATAATGTGTGCCTTAAGAACCTTCTCAAAGAGTCTACAAAATATGAAAGTAACGCTGACAGGCCTATATTTTTCAGGGTTAGAGAGGTCGCCTTTTTTAAAAATCGGTGTAATAAAAGAATGCTTCCAGCGCGCAGGGATCTGAGAATGCATAAGGGAGTGATAGAAAATGTACGTCAGTGGAGAACAAATAACATCAGCAACCCTCTGAATAAAACTTAGTGGAATGTCGTCAGGAGTGACCAAGGAGGGTGAAGGCGAACAGCTTAGAAGACGCAGAAGCACAGTGCTGTCAAACCAAGGAGAACTTTCCATTACAGCGGCCTCACAGGTAGGAACAACCGGCGTGAGACCGTCATCCTCTATAAAAATCTTGACAAATTCGTCCAGCAGCATTTCCACCCTATCCGAGTGCGAAACCGCCTGTCTACTCCCGACCCTAAGACAACTAAGACAACCAACTACTTTCTATCCTTAACTCTACTATTAAGGAACCCATAGAACCTACGAAAATTGCCAGAGTCTACAGCTTTTGCCTCTACATAACTATTAAACTTCCGAAGGCTTTTATCAAATGCAGTATTATACCTATCAAACTTGACCCAGTTAGCCATTCGCATAGCTTCAAGAAATAAGTACTTTGGATGACTTACCATACTACGCGGATGAGCTGGAAGACAGGCACTACTACCCGATGCTACTCTCTTCAAAGGAGCGAATTTCACAATGGCATCTTGTAATACACTTAGAAAGAGTTCATAATTCACATTGACATCCTGCTGACTCTCCAATAAGTCGATCCATCTAACCTGAGAAAGATGGGTGCAAACGGCATCGAAATCCGCACAGGAATATAGTCTACGGTAATTGAGGGGGCTGTGCTCAGCCCTACCATTGATACCCATAATGTCAAAAGAGATACTATTGTGATCGCTAGCCCCAATATGTCGGAGGCCCAAAACAAAGGTCATTTAAAAGCTAAACGAACTACGTAAGGGAGAAAATTGCTACTCTAGAAGTCTTGTTGTTACTGCTTGGTTTTAGAATCTTGACGATTTTTCTCGTTTAGCAATTTTGTTGATGATGGATGGACTGTTGTTATTTGTTGAGAAGACGAAGACATAGTCATACGTATAATTGCCATAGAGTCGAAAAAATTAATAATCAAAAGATCTTGCTTTTTACATGCTAAAATACAGACAAATTGACTGCAGCCAAGTAAAATTTTATTTAACGAATTTAACGGATTTACCGATTTTAACGCAAAATTTTTTCGTTAAAAAATCGTCGTTAAAAATTTACCAAAAAAAATTTAACGCACACCCCTGATTCACACGACGTGTTACCAGTGAAGGTGGGACCAATAATGGGTGACCGGTGAAAGATGGGGGTTCAGTAAGGTGGGCCGGTAAAGGTTGACCAATAAAGGAGGGACCAGTGAAGGTGGGACCAGCAATGGGGACTGATGAGAGGGGGAGGGTCCAGTGAAGGGGGGCCGGGAAGGAGGGGGGAGGGGTCCAGTGGAGGTGGGACCGGCAGGTTGACCAGTGAAGAGGGGACCAGGTGAAGGGGTAAGGGTCCAATGAAGGGAGGACCGGCAGAAGGTTGACCGGTGAAGAGGAGTCCAGTGAAGGGTGGAAGGCTCCAATGAAGGGAGGACCGGTGAAGGAGGGGGAGGGGTCTAGTGAAGAGGGGGGACCGGTAGAAGGTTGACCAATGAAGAGGGGACCAGGTGAAGGGGGGGGGGGGGCGGTGAACAAGGGATCGGTGAAGGGGGGATGGGTCCAGTGAATTGGGGACCGGTGAGGAAGGTACCAGTAATAGGGACCGGTGAATGGGATGGAGGGGTCCAGTGAAGGGGGGGGAGGGGGACCGGAGAAGGATTGGTGAATAAAAGGTGGACCAGTGATGGTGGGACCAGTAATGGAATCGGTGAAGGATAGGGGAGCAGTGAAGAGGGGACCAGTAAAGGGAGGTCCAGTGAAGGTGGGAGCAGTAGTAGAGGTCGATGAAGGAGGGGACCAGTGAAGGATGAACCGGAAAAGGGTTGACAATAAAAGGGACCAGTAAGGGAGCCAATAAAGGGGGTTCAATAAAGGGCCCAGTAGTACAACCATTAAGGGGGCCAGTAGAGGGGACTAGTGAAGGGGATCAGTTAAAGGGACCACTAAGGAGACCAGTATTTTCTCTCAGTGTTTCATCGTGGCGTCAGAAGACGTGCTACAGACGTCGCTCCACGTGTGTCGAGTGCAAAAGACGTGTCGTAGAAGTCACGACATATGCGTCCGGACTAAGCAGATGTGTCACTGACGTCACTGACGTTATCCACTGTACATCCGGATCCAGATGACGTGCCACAGATAAGATTTTGCACAGCATCCGTGAGATTTTCAGATGACTTTTTAAAGGCTTCATGCAACAACGAGTGTGCGCGTACTTGATCCTCACTTCTGTTTTCTCCCGGCACATGGGTAAGGGGATATTGGTCGAATGGGTGGGAGTGAGGGGGGGGGGTAGGGAGAGAGAGTAAAGGAATGGGAGTAACGTTATTCCTGTCGGACTGTGAACTGCATCGAGCGGTGTACCGGTTCCAATTGATTTCATTTGTGTTTCCGCAGAATAAGCACTTCGGACATGCGACAGAGGGTGGGATGGCCCCATAGGAGATTCTGTCATACCCTATCCCGCGAACACGCAGCTGGTCAACAGCTGCTTCTACTGCTCAGCAACTACCCGTAAACCTATCGGCCGCAAAACGTCTGGTTGGGACTTCGGCCCAAACTCCGATCGGTTATTCGGTCAATCGATACTGTTATCTTGTTCTAGAAACTGTCTGAATCTCTTTATACTGGAGTATTTCCTGCAAGCGGGAGTAATTCTCTCGAAGAAACTGTCGTGTGACTCCCACTCCAATTGGTCAAATTTCGGCTAAAACCGATAACTGCGGTCGAAAAATCGATACCATCGATTAATATTGGTCTCCTCATCCGGCATAATCATAATCGCATCCCGATTGGTTAAATCGTGGTGTTGAACGACAACTCCGATCGAAAATTGATACTATCCATCAATAGTGGTTGTCCGTTCGAATACTCCCACTCATTTGTCCAACCTGGTAACTTCCCGCTAATTTTGGTTCGCTTCCATCCACTGCTCATGAGGATAGCCTTGACAGGTTTTACATGCACCTGCGGGTCACCTTTATACGTTAGACATATCTTTCTGGTTCATGTTCATGACATACATGCACACACGGACAAGGATAGGATAGGATATTAAAGTACCGACTTTCCAACCACCACTCGGAAGTTATGCACATGCCAAACATAGTTTCGATGAGCTAAATATCGTGTACATAGAAGACGAATATATGGCACATCCCTAAAACGAAGTGATTCGTATGAAGGTTTATTCCTTTCTCTTCCAACCGGCAGGTTTTCTCCAGACAGTACATTATGCTAGAAGGAATTTTGGTGAAAACCCCACAAATAGAAATGAGCAGGGCAGTGTTCTGCATTTCAGAACGCGCTATGAGCAGGTTGATAGTTTGGCCTAATTATGCCATTGAGAACTTGTAAGAGAAGGCAACGACCTAGCATTGCAAACGTATCTCGATTATCAGTGTAAAAAACACAAGACGATTTTTAAAAATTCTCCTTATATTCAACTAAGTAATCATAAGGGTGCCAGATTTTGTTGTTCGTTATCCGGCCAAAAACCACCGGATAACGAACAACAAAACGGATAGGCCAAAACCCGCCGGAAACCGGATAACGGATAACGGATGACGAATAATCCGCTCATCCCTGGTTGGCACATGTTTGGTCCGTGCTCTGGTTATTATTGGCTGGCGCGTTTCCACCTACCAATGCTGCTCACATTCGCGACATGTACCAATGTTTCTATCGGTTTGCATTCTGCTTTATAGGGCTGAGCAAATTGGTATAAAAAGTGCGGCAAAATCGAACGCGTAGCTTTCCAAGAGAGGGTCGAACTGGTTCTGACAATTTCGATCTCCATTTCCGGTGGCATGATTGGGTTAGTCGTGTTCGCACTGTCTAATCCGCTTACGCTTATTAAATAGTAGAGCAATACGATGAAGTTTTCGAAATCTTACAAGCGCAGGCTTGAGCAGGAAACCGGCGCGTTGGTTAGTGGTGAAACGATTTTTTAATTTTTAGTTTTGACAGCGAATTTTTCGCAGATGCTTCTGCTAATTCCATGACTAATACGCAAGATAAAAATTGGTAGTAAGTTAAGAATTTAATGAATATGCAAACGATGCAAGCTTTCTGTTGGAATGCCAGGCATAGGCTTAAGTATAGTTTTTAAATTTAGTTTTTATTTTCCTGAAACGTGTTTAGTTTGGTTTAGAAGTTGCTTTACTAGCAAGAAGCCGTGAGAAAAGAAATAGTTTGGTAAGGAAACTATTCAGCTTAAGCTGAAAATAACACAACAATTAAATAATTATTGAATAACATCTGATTAACATTAGCAGAAAAGCTTCAGAAAATTTAGTTGTACTGCACTACAGTTCAGGTGACTCTTTCAATTTACGGTTTACGATTTGCGATTTTCGAAATGTCGATTTTCATTTACGCACACCCCGGTTCTGTTGCGTACGGCACGAAGTAGTTATCCACTTCCGCACGTTCATCATAGCCATTCTCTCCGGACCTATCAGTAACGTCATTGGTTTGGGCTGCTTAGCACTTCTGCCCTCAGGTTGCTCCGCAACCGTTCTCATATTCGACAGCAGCATTCGTTACAGGACACCAGCGACACGTCTGCACACTTGGAGGTTTTAGCCAAGGCCACGAAGGATTTCCAGCAGAGACGGCAAAAGGCTCGAGGACTCCTAACTTACCGCGAAGGCTATCACTACGAAGGCTTAGACGAATGGCATAGTAAATACCACCACGAAGGAAACAGGAAGTGGTGACCGCCGCTCGGCCTCAACGCCGTTACAGAGGACTGACTACTTTCCTCCAATCACTCACACCTTACTTATTTGCGCTTAAATTTCCGAGCGATCTTTACTGCAGACTTCTGACCACCCACATCCCTCTGCAGCACAGCCTGTTTCCCTGATGGAGGTAGGTGGTCAAAAACTTTATTGCGCCTGCCTCTTCAGCGGAGGTCTGGGGAATTAACCTTCTGGGATTCATCAACGACTTACATAACTTTAACAGAGAATTCACAGCGGAAAACTTAGATAACGCGGCTTATCAAGCGATATGGTGAGCAATAGGCTGTGTTATTTGAGTTTTCCGGTGTGAATTCTCTGTTCAAGTTATGTGTCTTTACTGAATTCGACCGCTGGTCTGCCTAGATTCTTTACCACACCTCTCCCCTTCCAAAAGAAAGAAAAGTGTCATCATCGACTTCCGGAAGGGGGGCGAAACAAACCTGAGAGCTTCATATGAGGAGCTCGCATGCACATCGCTAGTAGAGGTGTTTAGCTGCCGCTAAATCTGGATATGCTCTATGGAACTAGGCTGTTCCTTCCAGGCATCCTACTTCTTGGAACACCTTTGCATCGGTGACGACGTTACTCGTCACAAGTTCTCCTGAGACTGCGAACTTCTTGAAATGTTAATCCCAGAATCCATTTGAGCCCCACCATTGCCTTCCATTTTTCGACGTCCTGCGCTATTAAGGAGGTCCATGCCGCATCAATTCGACCTCCATGTAGGCTTAGTGATTTCTTCGGATAGGCTAATGAACTTCCCATGATAATTTCCAAGGTGACTATTGAGGGCTGTTGGGGACTGCGTAAAAAACATCGTAGTGGTTTTCGAATTTTCTCCGGACATTTGCGTATTTATCTATTTATTTTGTACGTGAACAATCACGCAGGATTAAAACAAAAACAGACAAACAAACAAACAAAAACGACCATTTTACTGAATAGGAAAACACAGATGCGATAACTAGTACAAACACGAACAACTCGGTAAGCCATTAAGAAGCTTCTTAGAGATACCGGTCAATAAGCCTTTTGTACTGCCTCGGTGAAATTGGCACAACGATTTTCTTAGAAAACTTTAGGAACTCAGAGCAAGCCCGATGTGTAAAAAATGCCGATCTAACATTAGTTCTAGCTCTTGGTATTTGTATCTTACTTTGACCACCTCTAGTGCTAGAAGGTGATACAGAATAGAAATCACGGAGGCGAAGGCCCCATGTGCCATTCACCAACTTGTAAATTGCAATTAAATCGTATCATATGTCAAAATTGAAGGAAAACCATATCTTCCATGTTCAACCCTCGATGAACCTTGGGATGTTTGATGTTGCTATAGAGGAGTAGTTTGTTCAGCGGTGCCAAGATTGGCATAACTCTTTATCACGGCTTACGTTTCGGCGTCGTCGCCTTCTTCAGAGCCTTTTCCATGCTCTGAGTAAAGAATTGTATCAATCTTGGCTACGCGGAACAAACTACTCGTTCATAAAAACCGTATCACCTCATTGTAAGCTGATAAAGCAAAACTGACGTCTAGAGCTGCCATGTCATAGTTGGAATCTATCCCACACAAATTTTGGGGCAGGAATAGTAGCAGAATTACAGCGATTTCCCCATTTGCTTGTTAGCGTTACAGTGACCAAATGGGGGAAACCTGAAGTGCGCTGCTCATCACCAATGTGGCAGCGACTGGATGGACGAGTGGATATGGGACGGACTATCAGCAGAGCAGGAGAGGGATCGGGTTTCTGATTCTGCTCTGCTAGCGTTGGTCAGCTCACTTTTTTTGACGTAATGTGTATCTTCACGACGAATATTTTATTTCTTTTCTGTTTTTTATACTTTACAAGAATTTTATTTCCATACCAGATGTTCAACGGCCTGCCGGCCGCCAAACGTCTGGTTGGGGGCTTCGCCCCCAAACCCGGGGAATAGAACATCCGTCTTCTTGCCCTCTTCAGGCCTTTTCTCATTCATTAGAGTAAAGAAATTGGTTTTGCTATATAGAATAGTATAGCGGGATACTAGGACAGAATCCTCAAAACTGCTCCTATGGGGCCATCCCACCCTCTATCGCATCTCCGAAGTGCTTATTCTGCAGAAACACAAATGAAATCAATTGGTACTCGTAGACCGCTCGATGCAGTTCACAGTCCTACGGGATAACATTACTCCCATTCCTTTACTCACTCTCCCTACCCCCCCCCCCTCACTCCCACCCACTCCACCAATATCCCCTTACCCATGTGCCGGCAGAAAATGGAAGTGAGGATCAAGTACGCGCACACTCGTTGTTGCATGAGTAAAGTGCACGTCTTTAAAAAATCATCTGAAAATCTCACGGATGCTGTGCAAAGTCTTATCTGTGGCACGTCTTCTGGATCCGGATGCGCATTGCATAACGACTGTGACACATCTGCTGAGTCCGGACGCATATGTCATGACGTCTACGACACGTCTTTTGCACCCGACACACGTGGAACGACGTCTGTAGCACGTCTTCTGACGCCACGATGGAACACTGAGAGAAAATGCTGGTCCCCTTATTGGTCCCTTTAACTGATCCCCTTCACTAGTCCCCTCTACTGCTCCCCCCTTTAATGGTTCTACTACTGGGCCCTTTACAGAACCCCCTTAATTGGTCTTCCCTTTATTGGCTCCCTTACTGGTCCCCTCCTGACTGGTAATTCACTGGTACCCCATTTATTGGTCCCCCTTCACTGGACCTCCCCCCCCCCCCCTTCACCTCTCCCCATTACTGGTCACACCTTTACTGCTCTCCCCTTTATTGGTCAACCCTTCACAGCTCCTCCTTCAATGGACCCCTCCACCCCCCATTCACCGGTGCCCATTACTGGTACCTTCCTCACGGGTCCTCCTTCACGTTGTTCCCTCTTCACTGGTCAACCTTCTATCGGTCCTCCCTTCACTGGACCTCTCCCCCCCCCATTCACCGGTTCCCATTACTGTTCACTTCCTTACCGGCTCCCCTTCACTGGACCTCCCCCCTTCACCGCTCCCCATTACTGGTGCCACCTCAGCTCCCCCTTCATTGGACCCTTGCCCCCTTCACCGGTCCCCCTTCGCCTGGTCCCCTCTTCACTAGTCAACCTTCTACCGGTCCCCTTCACAGGACACCTCCCCTCTTTCACCGGTCCCTCCTTTACTGGACCACTCCCCCGCCGCCCTTCACCGGTCCCCATTACTGGTCCCTTCCTCACCGGTCCCCCCTTCACCTGGGCCCCTCTTCACTAGTCAACCTTCTACCGGTCCCCTTCACTGGACCTCCCCCTCCTTCACCGGTCCCCCTTCAAGTGGACCCCTCTTCACTGGTCAACCTTCTGCCGGTCCTACCCTCACTGGTCCCCTAGCCCCCTCCTTCACCGGTCCCCCTTCACTGGACCCTCCCCGCCTCACCGGTCCCCATTGCTGGTCCCACCTTCACTGGTCCCTCCTTTATTGGTCCACCCTTTACCGTTCCCCCTTACTAAAACCCCATCCTTCACCGGTCCCCCATTATTGGTCCCACTTTCACTGGTAGCACGTGTGAATCCGGAACCTTGGCGCGACATCGGAGACACTTCTTCTGAACCCAGATACCTGATAAACGACGTCGGTGACATGTGTTCTCAACCCGAACGTGCTTTGCGAAATCAGTAACACGTCTTGTGAATCCGGAACCCCTGGCGCGACACCGGTGACAGCTCTCCTGAATCCGGACCAGGGGTGTGCGTTCCATTTTTTCGGGTAAGCTTTGAACGACCATTTTTTAAAGAAAAATTTTTGCGGTAAAATCGGTAAATTCGGTAAATTCGTTAGATAAAATTTCCATTAGCCGCATTCAGTTTCACTGTATTTTAGAATGTAAAAAGCCAAAAGTTTTTCTTTGTTGATTTTTTCGACTCCATCTACATGACAATTATATGATTGTGTTTATCTTCACAACAAATAATATCAATCCATCTATAATCAACAGAATTGCAAAACGAGAAAAATCATTAAGATTCTGAAACCAAACAGTAACAAGGAGACTTCTAAAATAAGAAATTTGTTACTATGCCTAGTTCGTTTAGCTTCTGGAAAGACCCAAAGTGCTAGAGTGCATCATAGCACGGTTTGTTTTTGAGCGTTTTCATTTGTCCTGACAAAGTTTTTACAGAATTTGGGCTCGCTATGTAGACCTTTGGGGCCCAAGGTTTTTCTATATTGCCATAATTGTTTCGGAAAACGGCAGAATTCTTAATGAAGAATTCAATCAGGCAGCGAATTCTTTGGTAAAGTCCGTCTTGGAAGATATTCAAGTCCATAGATCTGCCTATGTCACAGAATGGATATCTTTGTTCCCAAAGGCTCTGTTCTTACTGAAGGCGACAGCAAAAAATAAAATAAACAGGCACGGATCGTTGGCCAAATTTTAACCGAATCGAATTTTACTGCAGTGAGTGTTTTGTCTTTGCCAGCTAAGCATCGTATTTAAATTCCAATTGTTAAAGCTCTTCCTCCTTTTAAGGGAATGCATATGAGACACAAGCGTTTAACAGAGCATTCTTCGTACTATATCAACAGTGCTCCATATTGTCTTCATCCTTCCCAATTTCTCCAAGTAGGGTTCATCACTGTCTGCCACTCTTTTACGATTTTGCAGCAACTCAGATCTTCTTTTTGAAGGACCATACTATGCAGCACATTGTTTGAGGTTCGAAGATGTTTTGGTTTTCAATTTCTTCCCATTTTGTGTGTTTTGTATATTTTGGTTTGGCTAACGGTTTCATAGTAAATTCGCAAGTTGTACGAAAAATTCATAGAAACAAAGGAAGATAAAAAATAAAGGAAAGAATTCGAAAAGAAGAAGAAGAAGAGAAAAAATAAAGAAACGAATTCTTGCTAGGGCCAGACTGGCACCTTCAAAGATATACCTTTTCCGTAGAACTTCTAAAAAATCTCTATGCAATATGCATGTAAAGTACCAGTTTTTTATACTAACCTCCTAAATAATAGTAACTGGCGAAGATTATTCGTCGGCTTCGTATCTTTCCTATTTAACTTTCTAGCTTCATGTGTATACTGACCGCGCTGCTCCCAAAGAAAACTGCCAAGAGAGCCCTCAAAGAATAAGTGGATGTTAAGATGACAAGATGACGCTGACATGCACGAAATTCAATAAAAGCGAAGCAATGAGAGTAGCACAGTCACGCTCCATCAGTTAGGCGGACTCATCGTTGCCTTAACGTAGTCCAGCCGGCTGATGCTCTACGAAAAATCGCTCCAACTTTCCGGAAAACATGAGCAGAAGAGGGGAGGAGCCGTTCTCTTGTTTCGTTTCGCATCCTTGTTTTCTCTCTCTATTTGTGTTTCGTAGCGCTTTATTCTCGTTTTCTATGTCTTAAAAATCCCATCTATGAAACAAAAAACACAAAAATCTGTGGAAAACTGAATGGTTGGTAAGTATGAAAAACCTATATGTATCAATCAAGCGCAAGAAGCGGACCAGGAAGTCGAAAAGCTCAGAACGACATCGGAGAAAAGTTTGAGCGCACGCAAATAAATTGGTCAAAGATCGAAGAAAATGCCAACAGTTCTCGAAACACGAAGACAATACCGATTACCTACAATAATTCACGTAAGTAGAGGGTTTCCTTGGTATCGCAACGATACTGCGATAGTTCATCCAAAAAATTTGCCTAAAATGCATTCACTGGAAAAGAAACAAAATTTCAAAAATGGTGCGCAAAATGTCCTTAATGCAATTTAACGGAATTTTTCGTCCTTAAATTTCGTTAAAAAGTTTAAACGAAAAATCCGATAAATCGGTAAATCGTTAATCGTTAAACGCAGACCCTGATCCGGACGCCTGTTGAACAACGTCGGTGACATGTGTTCTCAACCCGAACGTGCTTTGTGACATCAGTGACACGTCGTCTGAATCCGGACAGGCCTTTCGCGACATTTATGACACCTCTTCTGAACCCAGATACCTGTCGAACGACGTCGGTGACACCTCTTCTGAACTCGGACGCTCGCCTTCACGACGTCGATGACACATGTTCGGAACTCGGACGCCCTTAGCGTGACATCGGCGACACGTCTGCTCATCCCTCTCAACACGACGTAGGTGACACCTCGCCTGAACCCGGATGGCTACTACTCGACGTTTACGAAAAGCCGGACGGACAGACGGACGGACAGACGGAAGGACAGACACAACCGCTTACTCTTCTCTCTCTCTCTCTCTCTATATATATATATATATATATATATATATACATATATATAAGGATTTCAATCTGGATGATGCGGTTCAAACCAAAAATGAACGCTTCTTGTTCAGTAGTTATGACAAAATTCGACAAAACATTCAAAGCAAAGCACCTTCTTACACCAGCAGTAACGCACGAATGGAAAGGACGAGCAATTGTCGTGATGAGCACATGGTCGTGAAGATGTCGGATGAAGCATCTTAAAAAGCCGGAAGAATACCCACTCAGAGGCTGACAGTGGCCCATTGCACCTGGCAGTATTGTCATTTTTCCCCTGTAGGCACATTAGATACTGAATTAGCGTGATCTCGAAACCTGACTAGCTGTCGAGAAGGGTGGTCTGAGGGTGCGCATGGGTGTCGACAACGCACTCGGGAATAAAAAGCGGTACTTGGCACTTGGTCGTGATGTGACTTGTACCTTCTACTATGTGAAGATTGGGCGCCGACCAGTGACCGCTTTGAGGAAATTCTTCGCCAGGTTCTTGAGGAAACATAAACAGCTTTTCTCCGAGTCGATCGTCCGCGTACAGCACTGGATCTTCCGCGAAAGTGTGAGTCAATGAGGAAAGAGATCGTAAGACTCGGAACACTCGCTTGCTTCCAACATCCCGAAAGACGATTCCAAGAATGAGTGACAATAAAATTGGTAGTTCATTTCACGGCAACGTCATCAAATCATTATTTTGTTCTTTATTAATTAGTTTTGTATCAGTAAAGACGAATAATGAAAAACGTACTGCAAGGATCCCTTTTGGGCGACAATTTTATGGAAGCATTATGGAAGTGGCAGCAGTGATCCAAAACTCTGTTTGCTTTAGAAGAAAGTTTAGTTATGTTCTTCAATGTTTTATAAACATATATCGAATGTGTTTCAGGTTTTGTTCCACTTTACCGTGCTTTTCCAACACCCTCCTACTAAGTAGGAATACAGCTTTGGGCACCTATTAAAGCAATTGTGAAGAACAGAAAACATAAGGTAAGCATTATTACACATTATGCTGCATGTGTTTCCATTTCATCCATTTTTTTCAATTTATATAGAAAAACGTGACCTCCTTGCGATTGTACCTAACCTCATTATTGCCTCACGCCTCGTCGCGATGCTGCTCTGAATGTCTCATAGAGATTGTGCAATTTAATCTAATTTGGTATCACATCTCTGTTTGGCATTGAATGCTATCAGCAGAAAACTTCTTCGTGTGGTAAGTCTCATTCTGTTGTTTGTAAACCTCACCGTTATCATCGAGAACGGTTCCTTTTTTAGAACGCTCACATCTAGAGATGGCTCGTCTAATATTCAGCTCAAGTATGGTTTACTCATACTTGTCTATTGTGGAATGCATAAGTATTGCTCTGGTTATGCTCTTCAGGTTTAAGTGCCGAAAGCCGTGCTGAGTTACAACTAAGTACTAAAGAAAAACCAAGCTCTGAAAGTTCTGTAACCATGACGCAGTCGATGAGGAATTGCTCCCAAGTACGCTTTGCTTCTCTGAACATTTTGTATCAGTCAAGATAACCGAGGAACAAATATAGCCACGAAGCTAAGCCAGCTTCCATCGAACGCATTCGATATATGTTGTATCCTTAAGCATTGTATGTGGGCTTGTGTCCAGTCACGGTCACGCCCCTATCCAGAATCACAACTCCAATAAACATGCTTAGAGGAGTTTCTCGCACATGGAGGCACATTTGTAGCCAAGGGGGTGTGCGAAAGAAATAAAATCCGGTTCGTAGAAAATAATACGACGACAGGGAGATTCTTGAGGCGGTGAATATACTGAAGTGCAGCTCCCACCGTTCCATTCATGAACATGCAAGATCCCAATCGCCCCGTTTAGTGCGTCAAGTTGCTTTCTGCTTTGAAGGGGATTAGCGCGGAACATCTATCAGAGAGCTGAGAAGTGAAAATTTTTATTTTCTAGGACAATATATTTGTGGAGTAGATGCAATCCTGATGAATCCTTCTGAGGGAGCACTTCTGACTGATCTCCGATGAATATGGTCATTTCTGGCAACTCTAAAGGCGCGTGCGCACTCTGTAATGGAAGTGGGAGAGCCGTGCTGAAGCATTGCGTGGTGGGGCCGCCTACCCCCTCCCCCCGCGGAAGCGGTGTCGGCGTGGAGTCACCTCTTAAAAAGCTTCAGCAACGTGAACGCGGAAAAATATTATTAGGTTGGCAACTAATTTCGTGGACCCTCAAGAATCTTCAGCAAAAGTCTTTATTAACAAATAACTAATGACAGTCTTTAATTAAAATAAGATCCATCAGAACGCAGAAGTGCTTTCCATATATCAGGTAGCTGGTCTATCCCACGACCACAGAATTATTGTGCTTTTAAGGCCAAGAATCTTTGGAGGTGCATTTTGACCCGGTCCACATTATTAAATCGTCTTCCAACCAGGAAGTGCTGCACCGAACTAAAGATGTGGCAGTCACTCGGCGCAAGATCTGGGCTGTAAGGTGGATGAGTTTGACGCTCCCAGTCAAGGTCTTCTATTTTTTTGAGGCGTCCGGTTCGCTACGTTCCCTCCGTTTGGTGGTGTCAAGAAGGTATTAACTTCTGGGAGCTCGTCAAGAACGGTTCCGGCATTAATGCTGTAATCTACTCTTCTCAACCTGGCCGTGCGTAGGCTGAACTCCGCTGGAATCGGTTCAGACAGATTTTCAGGAGCGGAGTTATCTATCAGCAAGATAACGCCAGATCACACGTCACGAATCGGGAGCTTCAAAAAATCGAAGACCTTAGCTGGGAGCGTGTAACTCACCCACCTTACAGCACAGGCTGTGCGCCAAATAACTAGCACCTTTATAGCACGCTGCAGCACTTCTTGGTTGGAGGACAATTTATTAATGTGGACCATGCCAAAATGCACCTCCAAGGATTCTTGCCTTCAAAAGCACAAGAATTCTACAGCTATGGGATGGGCCAGGTAGCTGATAAATGGGAAGCAGTCCCGCGTTCCAACAGATCTTACTTTGGTTGAAAACTGTTATTTGTTATTTGCTTTTGAACACTTTTGTTGAAGGCGCTTGAGAGTTCACGAAATTAGTTGCCAACCTAATAGAAACGAAACACTCAGAGTAGTAAAAACAAACAAACAATGACCTTGATATGTTCAGTTCTCTTTGGCAGGGGAAGCGACTCTGGGGTGTTTCGCGACCAAAGCACATGTGTTGAAATTTTCCATGTCCAGGAGTTCCCTTTCTTGCCTTTAAAATTCTTTTTTGATGTAAGTATAATGCTGATCTGTAAGTGAAAAAAAGAAATAAGAAGGAAAGGAGAAAAGGAGCTAGCATTCCCTGTATGTTATTACTCAGTGTGAGCGGCACCAGCGTGATGCAGTGGAACGTTCCGAGATGCTACGATTAGAGAGAGACCCAGAAATGCCATCGAATATTTCTTCTACTCATTGTTGAAATACAGTCGCTGCGGAATTCGAGTGCACAAGCATTGCACAGACGACGAAAGTATAGAGTCCCTTTGACAACAGTGATTTTATCTCCTCTATTCCAAGTAAGGACGAGGACGAAGGCTTCTGATCCTTCTAGTGATCGTTGCCTAACTGAGAACGTACGTTGCAGGCTGAAAGAATAGATACATTCGCAACCTAAGCTCAATGATCGGCTAATCACCAACGTGCATAGTGTAGTTCCTTGCAAAAAAATACTTCGTGAAACGAAAGCTAGCTCATATTTGTCTTCCTAGTGTCGTTGTCGATGTTCTCTCTACCCAATTTAAAGCAAATATTGCTTTGTGAAACAAAGAGAATTCATATTCTTCCGATGTTGGGCTGTTATCGATGTTTAAGTACCACCTCATCCTGACTGGTTAGATGACTGTACGTGTTTATGTTGTATTAATCAAGAACCAAACTCAGAACAAGTGCTAGCTGTCGAAAAAAATCTCTAGCAGGTAGTTTAATCTCTCACAAATAGGAGCCAAAAGCAAAATGCAGCGCATGCAAAGGCAGTTCTCAGAAAACTCAAGCTAGCACCCGTGGTTTATGTTCTAAACACCGAATTTTATCTAGCTCATACGTCCTTAGCTGCAAATGTGTTTCTATGTGCGAATAACTCCTCTAGATATGTCTATTGGAGTTGTGGTGTCGGATAAGGTGCAAGTCTGTTTGCACACGGGCTAACGTCCGATGCCCAAGTAGATGGTACATGTGGGATGCCCTAGACCAAGGCAATATTGTGTTCCGAAGCTACATTTTTGTTTTCTTCAGCAACCACTATGGGAGAGCAATGCCTTCTTTATAATTTTCCGTAGCATCTAACAACACCCAAATCTTTACAATACTTCATTACTTTATACTTTTTTACTTCACTTTATTCTATCCAACGCTGTTGTTTCTTCGATAAGCCATAGTGTTCTCATCTCTCCTCAAAACTGTAAAGCCCTGTTTATTTTGACGCTTTCGGATAGTGATGCCTTCAGCGAGTACGGAGGTAGCCCATGTCAAAATCGTTTTTTTTTTAGTAGCAAATTTCGTTTAATAGTGATGTCTCAACGGTATAGTAGAAAGCAGTTTGCAAGTGTCTAATCGATAAAATTGAGTAGAAAGATCTGTAGCCCTTCAATCTTTATCTGACGACAAAGTGATGGGGCACCTCCTGTTTAGGAGGACCTATATGGTTCATGAAGGTGACAAAATTGTAGTCCTGTCCTATCCTGCTATATAAAGAAGCAACCAGCTGTACGCTCGCTCGACGAAATGTAACATCTCATATCGATGAGCGAGCACCTCATATCGATTGATACTATTATCTCAGGTGGATAGGTAACACAGCGAATAAAAAGTATCGGTCGTCAACCAACATCGATTGGCTCCATCGACTTCTTCCACAGTCGAGTTGCCCTTTAGCAGTTGGATTCCCGCGGATGTGCTCAATGGTGCGAAGCAAACCAGCAAAGATTAGCTGCTGGAGAACTGATATGGACTGTTTATTGATTTTTGCCCTGAATTGACTGTCTGAAACGGAAATCGTGCAAATATTTTGAGCGGTAGGTAGGAGCGATCATACGTGTTATGCCATATTCGCAATGTCTCCATACGTCCAAAGTTCCGTGTCAACCCAAATGCTGATATGCTACGTGAAACTCGCTTGCGGTGGTATGGCTATGTTTTTCTGCGAACGCCGACACAGTTAGGAAGATTGGCCTCAATATAGATGTGCCCGGAAAGCGGTTTAAATGGCGACAGAGGCAGCGCTTGCTTGATACGTTGCACGTGGACTTAAAGGGAGCTGGT
Organism: Heligmosomoides polygyrus bakeri; assembly: GCA_947359475.1. Taxonomy (NCBI): domain Eukaryota; kingdom Metazoa; phylum Nematoda; class Chromadorea; order Rhabditida; family Heligmosomidae; genus Heligmosomoides; species Heligmosomoides polygyrus. The sequence goes on along the minus strand of OX375865.1, from coordinate 47,788,916 downwards.
GTCCATCCCGATCCCACTATTTGAACGCCATTTGAATGGTGTCGCCATATCAGAAGGGCAGACTATACTTATGCTCTCGCAAAAATTTCGAATATTCGAATGGTTTCGAATACCGAAAACTGTTGAGCATTGGAATACATTCGAAAAACACGACTCTTCGAATTCTCGATATGCATACTTGATACGACTATTCAAATTCGAATGAAAAATTATGTTGCATGATAGACACGATAGACGAGCCCAAAGAAAAAGCGGAAGCAAGACATAACGGATCCCTTCCTAGTTAAACACGAGGTTAAACATCGACAGGCCTCTCATAAACCCCCTTGTGCATGATAAAAATGATGTGTAGAACGTACACATAGAAGGATCAAAGGGCTTGTGGAAGTGTATAATTTCCTTGTTTGCTGGAGGACGAGTTCTTCTCAAAGCAGTACTTTTGTGTTGCAAAGTGCTGCTCGTGAGGAACAAGCGAAAAGTTTACAAGACATTTGAAGGGAACGCAATCTGCTTGAGCCACTGTAAGCCTCTAAGTCACTTCAAACAATCATTTTTGGATTTGGTGACCGATTGACTATTCAAGAACTTTCAGGAAACAATACTTTCGCTAACGACAGCTAGTGATAGACTGACGACGAATATGCAAAACTCTAACAAATCTGTCCTGCTCATCTAAAAACGTGAAATATCACACCGTCAATTTTGCGACTGCAAAATTTATTACAGGTAGCTGTGAATAAGCTAGCCGGCCGGCCTAATTTCTTTCCGGTGATTCACCCAAGTGGTAGAAACAAAAATTTCTTATTTGCGATAAATCTGTGAATGTTCCATTCTCCAGCCAACATATTGATTAAACGGTGAACTCTTAACAAACATCGATCGATAAATAACAGCCGGTCGATCTACACCGCCTCCCTTTTGTGAAGTGTGGCGTACAGCCGACACATTCACCAACTCCCGCTTCCAATGGCCAATTCAAAACAGAAATCGATAAAATCGATCAATAACGGCACGTCAAAAAGACAATCTGTGCAGTCTGCCACTACATCGCCTTTTGTGAAGTATGGCATACGGCCAACGTATCCACGATGTTGGTTTTACTGCTTGGACCCATCCCGTCCGTTACTCGTCTATTATTCACCATAAAATAGGTTGTAAGGAATGTTCTGTCAGTTTCTGAGGCCTGTATTCAAAAAGTCATAACTCTGCTCAAAAGGGAGCTTTTCACTCAAGCTAACGACTGTTATGTGCACCTCTCCCCCGCCATTCTGACAAATATTAATTGTTCGCATTTTCTTGAAAAGCTGGTGAATTATGGCGTTTGGAACCAGCTAAGCTGAATTCGACATCATGTTGTTTCACAAGCATTGCCTCTCTAATGAAAGCATCCGGATGTTCCACAAGAAACGCTCGGTTAGGATAGTTATGCTCAACTAACGTGGGTCTCTCAGGCTCTCTCTCATTTGTTTTCTAACCAGTCTAATCCTCCAAGAATTGCTGGGATCTGGCAGTATGGAGTTTTTCCTTCTCAACGATCCTTCTTCTTTTCCTTGCTACAGCAGCATTTGCATTCCTTGATTTTTGACCAAGTTAGAGCTCATAACGTTTGGATCTACCAAAAACGAAAGTACGTATGCTTTGAAAAAAGGTGTAGTAGATGTCCAGAGATGTCAGAAATTTTTCGGAAATATATAGTTGTAAAGATTGTATTAGGAAGCGAAGTAATCGGCAAAGAAGGCAGTGGCCATTGCAAGAGCCACTCATTACGATGATGTCAACATGAAACTTGAGTCGCGCGATGGTGAGCGAGTTCTTTATCTACTCGACAAGGCCCGTCATCAGCAATGTCGCCACTATTCCTCCGCCGCTACACCGCGAGCGGTCTACCTCGCCTCAACGTGGCAATCATCGAAAACAACGGTGGCGCGGTCAGTCAACCACGAAGGTGGCCGACGGGCGGTCGATGGCTGCACCATAGAGGGATCTCCAACCACCGAGGCGTCTAGCGCAGCAAGCAAGCAGCCGGAGGAGGGGGGAGGGGTGCTAACGATAACGGTGTTTTGCCTCACGATTCCTTCCTTAGCATTCATCGACATGCCAGCTACCAGCTTCTAAAACATTGTGTAATTGCTCTTGGACAATTTCAATAGAGAGGTGGCAAGGCATAGAGAAAGCAACCTGTCGGCCCCAATTGCGAATGGGATTTCACCATCCCTTGCCCACAGAGCAGCCATAGGATTCTTTCGGCAAAGCTGGATGCACGGAGATGTGAAAACTTTCTTTCAAAGCGACGTTAAGGAGCCAAAACCTATTCGACGAACTCCAAGTTACTTGCTATTACAGCTTGAGGAAACAATACCAAAATACCTTCGAATATTTCAAAAAATACAAAAAAGCGGGTTTAGAGTTAAGCAATTGACTGAAATAGCAATTGGGAATTTCCACTTACTTTCTTATTCAGAAATAGAAAAATCCCTAAGTACTTTCAAATCGCTGTTAAGGTCGAGTTTTGTGGGCTACCAGCCGGACAGATGTTTTCTAAACGGTTTATTTGGTTTTATAGTACTCTTTCTCTGTTAAGGTAGATCTTCGTTGATCTTTTTTCTTTCTTTAGCATTCATATCGATCAAAAGAATAACACATTTTTTCCTGCTTTCACTCGTTACAAGGCATGTTCTGAGACACGTTAAACGTGTGAGTATATAAACGTAACGGCGATCCATCACCAGATCGATGATGTTGAAAAGTTCTTTGGCATCAGCGATGAGAATGATCATCTCCTAGTGGACACAAAATGGCCTTGAATCTATGGCGCAACTACTTTGAGGAAATCTCAACAATAGAGTTTGCCCATCAGGCGCTAAGGAGACAGAATCGGCTTTAAAGAAGATGAAGCCAAGCAAGGCAACGGGCCCTGATGACTTGGCGGCCGATTTGTGGACGCCGAAAGCTTGGTACCCGGTTAAGTGGCTGTCGATGTTTTTCAACCAGGTGGTTGCGGAGAAGACAGTACCTGATAGTTGGCAAATAACTACGACGATTCCGAAGTGGAGGAAGAAGGGCAGTCCAGAAGACTGCATAAGCTACCGTGCAATTCGTTTGCTTTCGCATAGCATGAATATCTTTGAGCGAATTGTTGATGGACGTATTCGTGACGTCGTCATGCTTTCTACCAACTGGTGTTGCTTCGCACCTGGGTGTGGCACTAACGACGCCATACACGTCGTTCGTCTACTTATAGAAAGGCACCGCTAGAAACAGAAGCAGGTGCATCTTGTCTTTTTCGACTTGGAGTAGGCCTTCGATCGTGTTCCGCGTGAAGTGATATAGTACGCATTAACAGCAAAGCGTTACCGAAGAGCTTATTGAGCTTATTGGGTGACGTTACTCTGTTCTTGTCCGAGGAGTAGAGTACAAGCGCCAGCAGGTAGGCCTATGGAGTTTCCCACCTCTGTGGGACATCAAGGGTCTACGTTCTCCCCACCGCTCTTCATCATTGTTATGGATCCCGTGGTCGATGCTTTATGCTGATGACATAATGCTCGCTTGCGAGGATAAGACTGAACTCCAGCGGCAGGTGCAAGCTTGGTGCGACCGTCTGGCGAAGTTCATACTCAAACTGAACCTCAAGAAGACCGAGTAACTAATGACTGTCGCGAACGAGTCCGGCTACATTAAGATTAACGGTACTGAACAACAACGCTGAAGAACAGGAAGCTACACAAAACACCGGAAAATATCGAAACGTCTAAAGCGAGCGCTGGAATTCAGAAGACAGTATCACTGATCGATCAGACAATCAATATCGATCGATGATCTTTCTCTCGGTGATCGGTTATCTCTCTGAGTTAACCGATCGGGAGTAGGAGTCACGTGACAAAAAGGCTTCACAGCAAGGAAAAATTTATGCCCTTCAACATTGTGAGACGTTGTGGAAGTTCTCCCTTTTGACAGAAAGGCTTCTCGGAAAGTAATCAAAAGAGGCGCTCTGTATCATGACACCGAACCACTGTCGCACCAGAGCTTTGATCCAGAACCAGAACCGTTTTGAAGATCCCAATTACCCGAAAAATCTAACAATCTTCTTCAAAATACCCCTCTACACAAATTCTCATTGGGCATAATTTTGGCTTCCCGGGAAATTTCGAATATTCGGATGGATTCGAATACCGACCGAAAATTTTCATGGAAATGGAATATATTCGAAAAACGCAAATATTCAAATTCGAATGAAAATCATTCGAATACCAATTCGAATGTGTGATTCGAGCATAAGTATAGAGCAGGCCATGCAAGCAAGTGAGCAAATGGAGGGCAAATGACGAAGAGGAAGAACAAGAAGATGTTGAGCGGTAGATAGGCTTCACAACAAGTATTCAAAACAGACAGCTCATCAATAACCGGGGCAAAACCCCGGCCAGTATTGAAATCGGTTGTTAGGTCGGCTCACCACTAGCAAATTAATAAAACTCGAAACAACAACAACGTTAACACAGTAATACGTGCAATTACATATAAGCAGAAAAGTTTCTTCAAATGTGGTGCGCTGTGTTACGTTGAAAGCAAAATTATGGTACCTAATTATGTGGTAATTATGGTACTTATATAGGGTGTGGATGAGCAGGGATATTTAATTTCAATAAAGCAAATGACGAAAAAACGACGAAACTAAAATAAAAAGGCAGGAAATGCCTTAACACTGTTTTGTGCTGAGCTACTAAATTGAGCAAGCGAAGCAACTTCGAGATGCCCTACTGCTGTGTCCATGCTGAAATTGCCCATACTATGCCGCAGGCGGCACTCGAATCCGCACCTCCTGCTGACCAGGCGGGAATGCTCTACGCGATCACACCACCGACGCTGTTTGATCGAACGCAATGGCTATTTTCCCTACATGGTCAAACATCACTTTAGAACCTTGGACCGGTGACAAGAAAAGAGGGGTGCCAGTAGACTGCCATGGATTGAAAAGTAACGAAGCTTTCACAAATAAGATAATCAAATTCAAATTTTGTAGGCTCGCTTATGCACTCGGCCTCTGAATACACATATACCTCGTTAAATATATCCGTTTCAGGCAACGCTCAAAACATACTGGACCCACTCTTCAAATTAATAATATAATCTAACAATAATTGAACATTTCGCACTTTTAACACACAACTTTGAACTTAAAAACAAACTTCGACCGTCCCAAACCTATAATCATTAGCCCATTACTTACATGTTGCGTGGATTATCCTCATCATTTATCTTTCACCAGGTTTCTCTCCTCCAATGCCACTCAATTGAGAAAAAGTAGCATTTTATCACATTAAACCACTTTAAAAGACGAAGTTTAGTCATTCTACACTTTTACACGTTCGTTTCCTCCACCAGTGCATCCGTCTGGACAGATACTCGCACTACAACTGGCTCAGCCTCGGAACGATGACGCAAAACTCGTCCTATCCGCCGCGCGAGCAGCGAGGTCTTCGCTCGGGGTGACGCACGCGCGCACGAGCGCATCAAGTTGAGTATTGCTGCTGCCCTCCGCGAGTTTTTACCGCATTGAAGAGAATAGTGTAACAAAATAATATAATCGCTACATACCTTGTTTGCATGTCACGTCGAGCTACGGTGACCATGCTCAGTTACTCCAAAATTTACTATTACTTCGGACATAAAGCTTTCGCCGTTTTCGGCTTCTGCATTAAGAAGGTTATAACTTTTTTGAGTGCGTCAGATGATACTCATTAACGAAAGCGACGTTGGACAGTGGTCGAATCTCAAACCTATTAGCGTAGCTGAGAGAAAGCGATACTCGATAAAAAAATTTACAGTCCGAGACAATGTAGATAAAACAAAAAAGGTTTAAATCTATTCTCTTGGCTTCGGACACGCCATGCATTCTATCTCAACAAGATATCATAGAGACGATTTAAACGCATACTTCGCACGCACAATCGTTGTGGCGATGTCCGTTCCTCCACGTGGTGCCACTGGAAACTGCCCGCTTTGGTGAGCCGAGCCGAACACGGACACTCGATTGCAGGCGACAGGTCCTTGTGACAGGCCGCGCTACGAAGGCCCATATCACATCACTTGGTGTATGACAGTTAAAGCATTTCGAGATAGTGCTACAGACTCCGCGGGAGCCGATGCGCACTCGCAAAGCCCAGCGAGTGTGAGAAGTATGCGAGCGTCCCTGAATCGAATCGGGGGGGGGGGGGGGGAGGGCAAGTGAGCTAATCCGAAAGTCCCTTAACGTAGGCAGGACCCGCGTGGCTACGCTGACTGTGAGTGCGTTGACGGGCCGCTTGTGCGAGTTGGTTGAACCACTGGAGCGTGGAAGAGTTGATCTCTGTGCGGTGTAGGAGACGAGGTGGTCCTGCCGCAAGTCAAGGGACGTAGGACGTGGCTTCAAGGCCGTTCTATGTGGAAGTCCCAGGCACCAGTGGCGTCGGAATAATCGTCTCCGAACGATTTCGTGACTCGATTGTAAGCGTCGAGCGCTTTGACGATCGATTGATGAAAATCGTTGTCGCCGCTAAGGAGCGACTCTACCATTTCTTCTCTGCGTATGCTTCGCAGACTGGCTGCTCTGAGCAAGCCTAGGATGAGTTTTGGAGCCTACTTGATGAGAAGACAGCAGAGTTACCGTCGAAAGATGTAATCATAGTCGCTGGAGACCTTAATAGGCACGTAGATGCTACGAAGGACGGTTACAGCTGTCATGATTGTTTCGGATACGGGTCACGTAACGCCCATGGTGAGCGTATTCTTATTATGTGGAATTGCATAACCTCACCATAGTGAACATCGTTTTCCGAAAACGCGACTCCCACCTCATCTCATACTATAGTGGGAGCTCCAAGTCTCAGATAGACTTTGTCCTTGCGAAAGATCGCGACCGAGGTCTTGTCACAGATGCGAAGATCGTGCTGTATGAGACGATCGCCGCACAGCATCGACTGCTGATCTGCACTCCAAGGCAGAAGCAGGTTGAGCGATGCGGTGCATCGAGAACCAAGTGGTGGCGAATGAGAGAGAAGGAAGCAGCTGTGATTTTTCGCGTGCGGTTACCGACGGTCACAACTGTCGAGGAAACTTGGAAGATGGCGACCGACGCGATACGTCAAGCTGCACAGTCGGAACTCGGCATTACGAAGCCTGGACGACGCCAGGTCGACAAGCATGGCTGTGAACAGACGTCGTGAGAGCAAAGGTTCGAGAGAAGAAGTCGCTCTATCACATGTTTCTCGGCGAAAAGACAGCCGATAACTGGCGGAAGTACCTACAATACCGCCCGCGTCGCGCGCTCAAAAAGGAACCCATCAATCGAATGGGCGGAAGCATGTTCACTCCGCTTCTATCTTCCCTTACTGGAAAATGTAAAGCCTTCAAGAATATTTCGAAACGTTTAGAAAAATTGTTCAGAAATTTCCAGACGCCCTACTCGGGAATTGCTACAATCTGTCCCGGCGAATCTTATGAGTGCACCGTGTGCAATGCGTGTAAAGATGAACCTATCAATCGAGTGGGTTCGACAACTGGTAGACTGAGCGTTTGGAGAATTCTATCATAAATTTCCAGCAGCTCTACTAAGGAATTGCTCTAGTGCTATCCAGCTGGCCTTTAGAGTACGTCAATGCATATAGATTGCACGCGCGGGCGTGTTCGGAGTGCAATAACTTTTTCGAGTTCAAATCGTTTCGGCTGCAACTCGTAGATCTTGTAGGCAGTGAAACGCTGTAGTAGCACACTCAAGTAGAATGGTGTACAGTACCGGACGCGTCTTTTGAATAGACGCCGAAAAAACCGCACTTTTGCGGTTTTTGGGTCTTTTTGCTATAACTCGGCCACAGTTCGCCCATTTGAAAAACCAAGAGCATATTTGAGCTCAGGAGATTGAGCTCTACCGTTTGATATATACACTTCATATAAAAGATCAAAAATGGCCAAAATTGAAAAGTTGCGCTCCATTGAGAAGGCCGGCCGCGGACGAGTTGTCGGCCGCAAGGCGTCGAAAACCGTTGCTTGCCACAATTCCTTTAATTTGAGGTGTTTTGAGAAACGGATGGTACCGTTCGATTTGCCTCTTCGAGATCTACGCAACCATGTATACAACTTCGCCGAACCACCGCATTTTCGCAGTGGGTGGTCAAAGATGACTGGAGGAGACTTTTTGCCACTTATATTCTAGGACTTGCATGTTCTCGGAGAATCTCAAGCATTGCGTAAAGTGTTTTGTCATGTCAGGAATCCTCTGAGAGTGCGCCGTGCACAATGCATATAGGACCGAACCTATCAATCGAGGGTGGGGGGGGGGGCAGTTTGTAGGGTGAGCATTTAGAGAGTTTTATGAGAAATTCTCAGCCGCCCTACTCAGGAATTTCTGTACGCTGTCCCGACGAGACTTTGGAGTGCGCTGTGCACAAAGTGTATAGGATCGAACCCATCAATCGACTGGGCGCGACAGCTTGCAAATTGCACCGCGGGCGTGTTCTGAGCGCAATAACTCTGTCAAGTTCGAGTCTTTCCGGCTGCAAGTTGTGGATTTTGTAGGCAGTAGGAAGTACAAGAAGCGTGCTGAAACATAGCGACGTAGCTTCAGACTGGACAAAGTTACAGCGGTGCGAAAATGCAGGCAAACCTTGTGTGACACGATTTTTCCGAGTTCCGTCGACTACTACGGGAAGACGAGGCGAGCTAACGGCATGCAAACTCGCGGACGAGCAAAGCACCTAAGGCACTTTACGATGGTCTGCTCATAACTCTCCAGCTGCCTAAACTGCCTTGGCCCCGTCTGCCATTTTAGAGCGGCGGAAGGCAGCGGTGAAGCTTTTTCCGCCCTTACTCACCCATGTTCGAGTTTTCGAGCCCCAGCCAGGGTACCGTTCTGTTCAGCTCAAAAATTCCTATCGAACGGTATTAATTTCGACCAATTTTGAAACATCGATTTTTTGACAGTTTCTCATCGAAGACGGCCTCTAGACCGTGCCAAATGGACGATGACGTCATCGAAAATGTTTCCGAAATTGGTCGAGTTTGATACCGTTTCTTTGAGCTTTTCATGCTGAATTGAACGGTGTGACTATGAGTGGCGAGAACTGTTATCTTGGCGAGTAAGAGCACGGAGAACATAGACCGTTGTTGTGCTAAATTGCATGCGCGGGCGTGTTCTGAGCGCAATAACTCTGTCGTTTGTGAACCTTTCCGGTTGCAGCTTGTGAGTTTTGTAGGCAGCAAAATGCTTTAGTAGAGCTCTGAAATGCAGCGATGTAGCTTATGATTGTACAAAGTTACAGCGGTGTGAAAATGCAGGTTAGCCTTGCGTGGCACGATTTTTTCCAAATTCAGTCGACCCCTGCGGGAAGACGCAGAGAGCTGATAGCCTACAAATGCACAGGCAAGCAGAACGCTTAAGGTTCTTTACGATGGCATGCTCGCAACTCCTTAGCTAATTAAACTACCCTAGCACCAGTTGCCATTTTAGGGCGGCGGAGTTTTAGTGTTGAAGTTTCCTGCGCCATTATTTGCCCAGGTTTGAGTGTTCGGCACTCGCAGTCTTCCCGTTCTGTTCGACATCGAAAGCGCTATCGAATGGTTCCAATTTCGACCGATTTTGGAAACATCGATTTTTTGACAATTTCCCATCGAGGTCGGGGGCGCTCCAAACCGGGAGGCGGCAGCGATACTCATTTTGGTGCGTGCGGTCGCGCGCGCGTGCCTCGTGTGGGGCGGGATCGCTTTGCCTCGCGCGGCGGAAAGGACGAGATTTCCCGAGCTTCGCGTCAACGCCGTCCCTTTAAACTAATCAGCTGTTCCTGAGTTCCGGCCTCTACTAGCTGACTCTCCGACTGCTACTAGTCGACAGTCGACATATTCTTGGAGTGGTGAGTTGCTTCAAGCTTCTATTAATGGATAATTGGACCTGTCCTAGAGGAGAGGGCACTGAGGTCTCCTAAAAGCAGGACCGCCCGCAGATTTGATGTCGACTGGGGCGCAATTCTTGGAGGGACTGGCGCTGGCCATTGCTTCACATAGTCCTCGCTTCCAGGGTAGACGACAGACGGTTGTGACATTAACGAATCCTTATTTCCTGAAATTTATTAGTATATACTTGGCATAAGTGGGGAACCTATATGCCGAAGGTTAGGAACACACATAGATATTGTTAGTTCTATCAAATCCCTTTACAGCTGATTTCATAATCAATAAGAATGCTCGCGGCATCGAACCTGAAAACTTTTAACCTGCCAAACTATTGCTCATAATGCATGTTTTTCATCACTGGTGCGCCGTTAGTGTTCTTGTGGACTTCATAAGCAAATTTTAAGACAAAAATTATTTAAATTCTTCATCCAGACTATCATATCTTTATATTGCGAAGTATTTTCGGAATGCTATAATATCTCCATATGCGGCTTCTTTTTTGTTAGGGACTTATACACTTTTCCAAACACTTCACACCATTCCAGGAATAGCGCGCCCCACTCAACATCAAATCTGCGGGCGCTTCTGCTTTTAAGAAACATCAGGGCAGGGGTGTGCGTAATTTACGATTTGCTGTGATTTTTGACAATTTTTATCATCATTAGCAGGAAAAACCTTTAGAGATATAGTGTCACGATTTACGGTGGTCTTTTCGTAATTATGATTTACGAAATATCGGATTTCATTTACGCACCCCCTGATCGGGAGCAATTCCTTTCCATCTAATTCCTTCCTGGACTCTTCATGTGTTCAATCCGCTCTACCATTTCCAATGGTTGCGTCGGTGTGGGGGTAATGTGCTTTGGAACGACGTGTGGTGTCCAAACACTTTATCCTAATTCTGACTCGATCATAAACTAGTTGGTCTTTTCCATTACCTGTTCATCATCTTCGGCTGCCCTCCCATTTACCGAGGCTCTTCGCCGTTCAGTATGCTTCAATCAAGCAAACTGAACGTTGCCACTCTCCCAGCACGTTGAGCTGGCCACGGTTCGAGAGAGAAAGACGCCACATAGACAATCACATGTTGATAGACGATCACATAGACGTTCACACAAACACGCTAGTTATTTCGTTAGTTTTTTGCTACTTCACTCACAATTAAGACAAACTGGAATATTCATCAGCAAGCAATCAATGCACTGGAGTTTTAGCCGAAACAATGATCAATGATAATTTTGCGCTTCAAATTGATTTCTCGCTGATGAATCGTGACATGCGGCGACAGTAAGTGTTTATTGTTACCGTCCTTGCACACGGCCGGGTTAAGAGTCCTTCGAATCGTTCCATCTCCCGCTCTACTTTTCTTCTACGTTCCTTGTCCCTTTTCCTCCGTCTTCGCACTTCCTCAGGAACCTGTGTCGATATCTGTTATCTTTCTCCGCAAACTCGAGTTTATAAGTTTTTTTTCATACTCTTTCCATGACAAGAAGTCTTGCCAGAGCTGTGGTGTTAAACTTCCTGATCCGCTCTAGGACCACCTTCATGTCTGCGTTTTTCTGTCTCACGAGCCGCCGCAGTTTGCTGAACTAGTCGATTTAGATATACAAAACTGGTGGAAGTTGAGGATGGTCTTCTTTAGATGTCAAGAAATACCTATGGTACGCCTCCGCAAGATTGGTGGTCCGCAACTCGGTTATGCCCCACTTACACCACATTTCTTTCAGCGGCCCTCTGATCCACGTGGCATTCAGGTATTCCAAAAATTGCTGGCATCTTTGGAACGCCTCGTGGTCTCGTGGAACGGGAGGGCGAGCAAGTGCGGGAACTCGCCGAAGCAGGTCCCACCTTAGAAAGGGGAGGCCTTTTATGGTTCGCCACCACTGCGCCACTCTTCTGCATCGATCTGGACCGACGATGAACTTCCGTAGTCCGAGAGCGTCACGTCTTCGGTTCCATGCCTGCGCCAGGTGGAATGCGCAGCCCTCAACATTTATTCCAGGAAATGTTCTTTTCGCGGCATTAATGGCGGCTCTTTCGAAGTCGACCACGAAACGACGAACACATTGGGGACCGAGCGAGCGAAGCTCCCGTTCCAGGCAGCTGAAGACCAGTTCATACGTACTCTCCCTCTGCGCTCTAGTCAACGCATAGAGTAAAGGGATCTGAAAAAAAATTAAATTGATGTCTCATACCGATTCGCTTTCATGCGTAGAAACCTCGTGGCCGTTACTGCACACTCCGTGAATGGTGTACAGCTGCGCTTGATCACCCAGTTGCGTTGGGAGAATTTTGTGTACTCCATCGGCAACCAGAGCAAAGAGGCCATTCTCGTATGCCTTCTGCAATGGCTGTTTGAAGGGACGGCGAGCCAGCTTTACCTTTGAAACAAACCTTAATTGTTGTGCAAGAATAGTAAATGTGCACATCAGCGGTCATCAGCTGAAGGAAACGGGAGCCATCGGGAAGAAACGCGAACTCCCTTGGGATGTTATTCCATGAAATGGTTCGGTCTTTATGGACCGCTTTGCTCTTGAATTAAAGGCTTCACTATTTTGCAGCTTTTTTCCCTTGTAATAGCACCTTGTAATCGCTCGTCGTCTCGATTCATGACCATGGCGAAACAAGTTGGCGGTGAGCTCCTCGCGCTCTGCAGAGGATCCAACGGATGGGTTCTCTAAGCACTCTTGCACCATGGTCTCCCAAATTTCAACGGATGGTACGCTGGCGAGACTTGGATCCGAGCGAACCTCCTGATTCTTCTGAAAGGGAACAGTTCACCTCACAGCATTTGAAACGTTGTAGGTTTCGAAGGTACTTACCTTGTATGCCACTCTCTCAGCTTTATCCTCGGCAGTGCTGATTGGTGTGCATACATGGTTTTGCGATGGATCGCTCAAGAACTTATTTCCAACCACCTGTTTAAAATTTTAATTGCTTTCTACCATTCTCGGGTCAAACTGGACGCTTTTCACGTCAAATTGGTCACTCGAGCAGGAGAACTAAAAAAGTTCCAAGAAAGTGATACCAAATTTTCCTTGAACAAAAAATTGTACTAACCATCTTGGACAGTTTGTAATTTAACTCGTAAGAAACTCGTTTCGATTTAGAAAACATTCACGTTGATTTCAGAAGCGTTAGACTAGTTTACAAGAGTTTCCAGATTTGCGTAGCAAGCGTCCAATTTGGCGTGAAAATGACATATAAGGATGTGGTGGGATATGTTGTTGAATATTTACCTTTACTGTGCAAGAATGACGTGAGGTTTTGCATTTTGTACAGTAGTACACCTCACAGCTCTGGTTTCTGCGTTGAAAGCAGAAAACGTAGCACATTCGTGTTCCTGGAATTGTATATCTTAAAATATTGTGCTGTCCTTTAAGGCTTACCTGCTGTTCTCCTATATATTCTACGGTCGCCGCAGCAGAATGTCTCATAGGTTCCTGAAAAGCGGGATTTGAAGGAGCAGCTTGAGCTCCCGAGCAGGGTTAATAACAGCAGTGGTAGTATGCAACTGCACGGCTACCGCAGCTGTGTTGCCCCTAGATCTAGCTATGGGGTCGGCGCTCCTTGAGGGCAACTGTAAGTTGGCCCTTTCTGTCGCCACAATCCCTGCGTTGCGCATACAAGATGCGTCGCCTTCTCCAGAACTTTTCGCCATTCCTGAACCGGGCGTAGTTGGGTGGAAAACGCGAACCGGCAAAAGGAAACGACGCGATGAAGTAGAGAAAGAAGGAGAACCACCAGTGCTCTTAGCAGAGGAAACAGAACGCATAATCGAAGACATGAACGCAGTATCGCTTCGGATACAATTCGTGTGGAATATCAGGTTCAAAGCGTTGGTGCACCAGAGTTCCCGCAAACCTGAGTATCTAACTATTCAAATTTGCCCTGAGGTGAACATTGGTAATAGTGGGCTTTAAAACGTTCCTCATTGTGCTAGCGAGTATTTAGGAACCGCCTTAAGCTTCGTTGCGCGTTGTCCTCACAGTAGCGTAACAGCTTGGATAACAGTGAATACTGTCTGAGGAAAGAAACAGTAAATACAGCATTGTTAGGGGTGGAAAACTACATTTCGTTTCGGGGAATTGGGGCATCTGATCGCGGCAGCGTAAAAGTAAGCTGACTGGAAATCATATAAAGTTCCTAGGCAGCTTACATTCACACAAACGTCGATCTGAAGGGTAGGGGAAGTAATACCGGATAAAAACACAATTCATGGGTGAAACTGAGCAAAGAAAGGAAACTCACCTCTTAGTCCTGTCCTCTGTTGGTGAATACGGAAGAATAAACCGCAGAGTTAGTGTTGGAGTTGTAAGTCGGTTGACGCTTGGCGGCAAATTAGCTAGAGAAGCAGGTAGACCAGAAATCGGGCGAGAATACAGCAGTCCGAAATCGGAAGGCCGATGAAATCGCCCCGATTATTGATTTTAGTGGGAGGTGCGACTCATGGCAACTTGCCCGGTGCATGGTTTCGTGGCGAGACCGTAACGGCGCACGGTGCAGCTCGAACGCGGCGGCCTCGCGACTGGAGGGGTTAAAGGGTACGGGTCAACCATGACTCATGTTTCGGCGGTTTCGTCGTGCCGTCGGCGCCCTCTCGATTAGAGATCCCGCTCTCCTGCCTCGCTGCATCAGTCCACCGTCGCGCTAGAGTCCAGACGACGGAGCACTCCCGAGCTAGAGAGTCGCTACTGCGGGCGACGTTGGACTGCTCAAGGGCTGCGCTTCGTAAACCGTTATTTCGCACGCAAAGGGTCTGGGTTAGGCGATCTGTCTTATCAGAAACGCCAGTGCGACGGGATAAAGTCTTGGCTTTCCTTTTTGACTTTTTTAAGAGCAATATCGCCCCATGGGCATTGGTAACCAGTGTTCCAGCTCAAAGGCGAGGTCTGATGTCTCCAGCGTTGCGAGGTTGGAACGCGCCGTGAACTTGCCGGAACGCTACAGTGGTGTGCTTGATTGGTTGCTTAAGGTTACACGCAAAGCACTGAGCGGTTTGGAATATATTATATCTCTTTCCTTGTGGAGAACAATGAGATTTCTAGCATGGTATTTTTCAAAACATGGCTTCAGAACGCTTCGGGGATCAATTACTGTAGTACTGTATGAACTAGGACTAGTTTTTTATCTCAAAACGAGGGCGTTTTTTGGAAGTTTTATCATTAGTCATGTCAGAGTGCTAATACGAGGATTGTAACACTTATAGCGCATCTAAGGAGTGCTGCTGTGGACCATGACTGCCTTTAGACAGCGTTGAGGTTATTAATAAATCTTTATTGCAATTGAAAAAGCATCTATTTACAACTAAAAATGTTTATGGATCTCTAACTAATTCTCACATAAAGCAAAGTGAACATATATGAACACATACATATAATAATATACATAGTTTATACATGAATATATATACACAGTTTACATGCAACACTAATGCACTAATACACGTACTACTTCAATGAGCTAATCTACTTGCGAGATAGTCTAAGAACTCTTTACATTCCCTCGTAGAGGGAACGACGCCTCCTATGACATGACGGTCATAAAAGCGTGAGAGTTCTTGACTCACTTCCAACTGACGCATCTCCTCGTCCCTCCTCACATAGTGCGGTCGAGCTCCATCAGCCGCGGGTCCAACCATTCCCTTTGCTATAACCAGCTGGTTCTGGATGAAGTCCAGCATTTGATGGAGCGTGGGCGTGCTCCTTGGGAAGGCGGCCCTTATCTTCGTGTGAAATCCCTCCGCCACATTTGTAGTCCTCAGGCCACGGTTTTCCGAGTGGTCCCATAATCCGTCAAACCGACCCCCGACCCCCGAATTGTTGTGCCAGTAGTCTGTAAATTGCAACAGACTAGCGTACTCCAAAGGGGTGACGAGGGGAGGTTGCGGCGGGATGAGTGCTTCCGAGATACGCCGAAACTGCGGTGGGAGCAAAGGGAGCATCTGTATTCGCCGGAAGAAGCACCCCACCACAGGCTTCTTGGTGGATGCCGGCCTAAGATGCAGAATATCCCTGTGTCGCACCACGGCTTGGGTGTAGTGGAAGAAACACCTGAAATAATATCGATACCACCTCTGTAGCCGCGAATTGCAGTAGTATATTCCTTACCCCTTTGCCACTATCGGCATCTCACGCGTGGCTGCATTGATAGCTGGAACCTCGAAGTCGAACAGGAACGTGCAGCCTGTTAGTGACCTCTGCACTCCCAGCCCAACAATAATTTGCCATAGAAACGCAAACAGGTGGCGATAGGTGGTTTCCGTGCCATCCGGGATGAAGGCGTGCAGCAGAGGTAAAGCAGTGCCCTCATTAAAGATGCCAATCACGCTGTAGAACTGCGACGAGGCACCTCGCCTGAGGGCTGCTGGTATCTGCTTGTACCTTCCATCACACTGAAACATGAGAAGATAATCCTCAGCAACTTCTCAAGTAAATATAGTATTTTCTTAAGCAAATAGTATAAATATAGAAATACAAGATAAATAACAATAAATAAATAAATAATATATAATATAAATAGTGTTAGCTTACAATGACATTTCGGAGCGTCATCGAATGAAAAGCGGCAGCTATTAAGGAACGGCTGCCAAAATATATCCTTTCAGCTTCGTCGAGAAGAATGAAGCTCTCGCCATCCGCGACGCAGCGGCAAGCAGCAGGATTCTAAAGTTATGATTTTGCTATATACGGCCTACAATGTGTTTTCCATGAACTTACTAGTTGTCCCGGTATAAATCCCTGATCTGCTTGGCGCCTCGTCATTGTTTGGGCACGACATAATGTTCGCCTGGTGTTGTCTCGCCCATTTAGAGTTGGCTGCACAACCTGCTCGACCATTGCCCGTCTTTCCGGATCAGCAAATTCTTCTGAAACTTTAACGATTCTTTAGGATTTATCATTTGCACTTCGGATCCCTGAGATAAACTTACCAAATCTATCAGAGGCTATCCTTGATAGTACTTCAGCCACCTCTACAGAAAGGGCCCTGAGGACATGGGGGTCGCTCCTTCGGATCTCTGCACACCTCTCTATTACCAGCCGGCGTGCAGCTGCCCTCGGTGTTGATCTCGGCTGGCAGAAGTGGCGTCGGTGAGGATTCCTTGGGTCAGTAATGAACCTCCCGCTCCTGATGTGGCATATCGGGATCGGTTCATTATGCGATTCTCTGTCTGCCCTTTTCATGGCTCTGCACTCGCAGCACATATACAGTGACGTTTGCCCATCAGCAAGCGTCTTCTGATAGTGCCACTCGTAGCAAAGCTCATGGTCATCGGGAAAGACGAAAACGGCTATATCTCTCCCTCTAGGGGTTTGTGATGGCACAAATCTGGCAGCTACAGGTTGGAATGCCATTAGCGCAGCTCACAGTAGATAGAAGTTCACAGTACGTGGTTTATTATTTCCACCCGGTTGTCTGCTCTTTTATTTAGTAGGGGTGGAGCAGTTACTCATACCTTCTGAGAATTTCCCACGGTACCCTTGATCTATCCTGTATCGATCGCACATGGGAGGCGGAGCTGACTGTGACGTTGCGCATTTTCCCATGAAGGTCTGTGTGAAATTCTCGGGTTCTGCAGGACGACCATGAGAAATCCCGCGCTTGCGGCTGATGTTCGAAAATTTGAAAATGGTGACTTTCTCAATGGTGATTATGTTGTACCAGACTGGCAGTGAAGGCGCCACCACTTAAACTAGAGCAAAACTACGAAAGAAGTAGTCATGGTCAGGGCCTATGAGATATGAATCCTGTTTGTTACAGTATACCAGTGGTTCATAAAATTGAAATCTGAGGAGCTAGGCTTTCGAATGAATTATGGTCAAGACCGAACACATGCTCTTTGTGTTGATCTAGTCAACGAATTCGTAGAACCTTAGCAAACTCCAATAACGACGGAGCCGTACTCATTGTGAAGACATTTGCTTTGGTTATCAATAGATACTGCAGATATACTGCAAAGGTGATAGAGGTTACAGAAATGAAAACAGTGCAATCTTACCAATAGAAAGATAGCGGTCGGCGATACAACTCGTTCGAAAATTTCTTCTCGATCGCATAACTTCCTGGCTTGGTAAAAATTCAATAGTTCCTGTTTGACACATTGCCATTATTGAAATACGGTTGCTATATGGTCTGTCCGAAGACGATGTCGGGCCTAAGGGCCACACTCGAATTAAAATATCTCTACTCTTTGTCAGTACAAATAAAACTTTGAATCCACATAACATTGAACGAGGGATTCACACCAGTAAAAATTTATACGTCTGGAGTCGATGATGTTCTGGAGGCCGTTTTCTTCATTGGTTTATTATTAAACCTACGTCTTCATTAATAGATTTAGTAGACAGTTGGCAGTCGCACTTTGCACAGGAGATGACTGTAGGGTATGGTAGGTGTATCACGCTTCGCTCAGGAAATGGCTGTAAGATATGTTAGATGTTGTATAAGTTTCTATGCCTATTTCATCTGGCTTCTGGGTGTTCTACACAGTTCATAGGAATTCAGGTGTTCTGAAGGCGAATGTCGGTTGTTCAGTGACTACAATCATTTTGGGTTAATAGGCAGAGCGGTTCCTTTCGCCGCGGAGGATCCTTTTCTTGTTGTAGGTAATAGTACATTCGAAGAGTGGCTCTCTGCAGTGGAGAAAATGGGCCCAATTTTTCCTCTTATTGAATACTACACTCATCGTCAACGAAGTTATGGAGGCAAATTTGCTAAACATTCTATCCTCTTCATTTATAAATTAATGCATGGAGCCTATGCAAAGCTCGCTCCTTCCTTTATTTTAATAGTAACCTTGATCTTGACTCTATTTCTTCTTTTGCAAATGCAGACAAATTCTGTTGCCTATCTGTGCCTTGCGGATAGTTAGAGGCTTCGACTTTATATGTGTAGTTTGCAACAACAAAGATGCACTGCATGTTTGACGGGGTACTCTGGCCGAATGCAGCTTGGGCTCCTCGGGCTGTTACCACTTCAAAAGCGCCCGTTCTACTTCGTAGACGAGAACGAACGCCATGACTTGGCAGTATGCACATTGAGGAAACGCATTCCAAAAATTAAGGAAATCCCAAATCATCTTGTTTAAGCCTTTATGCTACAGTTAATCGCAACTATTTGAGCGGAGCATAGATTTGGTTAGAGACAATTTACATATGGAACAATTCAGCAACTAGATCTCCACTGCAACCTAGTAGATTTGTCCACAGTTTCTTGCTGTATGCAAATGAGTATACTCCATCACTATCGCTCGTAAAAAAGCAAATGTGAGGCTCCCAGAAAAGAGGAAGCTTAAGGACCACAAGCAATGAAGATGCTGAAGTGGTTCGTCAATACTTCCCCGATCAGCCTTCAGGATTGTTCATAAACGCAAATGTTCTACCCAAGGAAGGCGAATAATAGAATACCATGAAGATGAGCCACTTAAATTTGATGCTTCCTGTCTTTCGCTGGCATGCACTTCCTGCAAAACTTAGCATTATGCAAGCAGGAGCCAAATCTTGTCTCCATCAATTTCTTTTTACAATTTTAATTCCGTTAGACCTATATACCTTCACTAATTGATGTTCGTTGTGCCACCTAAAACGTAGCAGCTCCTAAACGTCTATTTCGTGACGTTTAGGAACGTCTGTAAGCTACGAAAGTTGCATAATTTCCTCCTTCTTGATGTTCAGCCTCCCACTGGACGTCTCCGCGACTGCCAGAGGTTATTGAGACGCAGACGACGAGAGTGCGCCCTCACCCGCGCGCTGAGTCAGCTCATTCGGCCGGCAGCCGTCGGATCGCAGCCGGAGTGTCTGTTTCTCTGCGCTCTCGCCTTTCCGCTCGCCTGGTTGACCCGTGCCCTTAGACGGACTGGAGGCGGCCTCGGCTGGCGCGCCGCGCCGCGACCGCGCGCATGGCACCGATTGAGTATCGTTGCTCGCAGCCGCTCCAAACCGAGCCTGCGCGGACGATGACGTCATCGAAAGTCGATATTTTCGAAATTGGCCAAACTTTCTCGTCCAAAATCATCTAGGGGTTATTTTGGGCGCTGATTACGAACCCTACGCCCGTTTTTGAAAATTCCGCCGATTTCGGTAGGTTTTGGATATTTTTCAGGATAATTGGAGGTAGTCGGGTCAGGATTACCGTTTTTGCTCAAAGTTCGTATAGGGGCGGGGACTTATTCGGGGTGCCGAACACGATGCCGAAGTTCATTCGGACGCTTACGGCAGGAGACCGCCCATACCGATAACTGAGGGTGATCGGTGGTCCTGACACGACCACCCTCAAACGAGAAGTAACCTACTGAAATCGGCAGATTTTTCAGAAACGGACGTCGGATTCGTAATCAGCTCCCCAAATAGCCGCCTAGATGATTTTGGACTAAGTTTGCACGAGGAAATTTGCCCAATTTCGAAAATATCGGTTTTCGATGACATCATTGTCCGCGCCGGCTTTGGCCAGTGGCGCCCACGTCCTCCATGGGAAATTGTCCAAAAATCGATTTCATTGAAATTGATCGAGAGTGACACCATTCGATAGAGCTTTTCATGATGGACAAAATGGTTTCTTGGGAGTGTAGAAAACCCAAATGTGGGTGAGTAAGAGGGCAGGAAACTTCAATCGCAAAGCCCACCGCCCTAAAATGACAGATGGGGCTAATGCAGTTTAGGCAGCTGGGGAGTTGCGAGCATATCGTCTTAAAGCACCTTAGGTGTTCTGCTCACCTACGCATTTGTATGCCCTTGGCCCGCCGTGTTTTCGCGCAGTGGTCGACCGAAATCGGAAAAAATTGGGTCGCACAAGACTCACCTGCATTTTCGGAGCGCTGTAATTTAGTCCATTCATGAGCTACACCGTTCTGCTTTAAAACACATCAAGAACCTCGTTCTGCCTACAAAGTCCTTGAGTTGCAGCCGAATCGATTAGATCTTGATAGAGTTATTGAGGCTACGAACTCGCCCGCGCGTGCATTTGCGAGCGGTCGCCCCACTGCATTGATAGGTTCTATACTATATGCATTGTTCACAGCGTAGTCTAAAGTCTTGCCGGGACGGAATACAGCAATTCCTGAGTAGGGCGGGCGGAAATTTCTAATCGAATCCAATTTTAAACGGCCCTATCGTATATGCATTTTGCACGGCGTACTCTCTCTTCTCGCTTCTTAAAACCTCTTCATTTGTATAAGCTGCTGCCAGTGTGTGCAGTAAAGCACCTAAAGAGGGTAAGCGTTGCTGTTTAGCACGACATTTGAACCGCTTCCGCTCACTCGATTGATAGGCTCGATCCTACGTGCATTGTGTACGGCACACTCCAAAGGCTCGTCGGACTGCCCGGAGCAAATCCTAAGTAGGACGGCCGGGAATTTCATATAAAATTCTTCAAACGGTGCAAGATAGTCTTGAAGGCTTTACGTTTTCCGTTCAATGAAGATAGGAACCTAGTGGGCATGCTTCCGCCCATTCGATTGATAGGTTCGATACTATATACATTGTGCACGGCGCACTCTCGGAACATTACAGGCATCCTAGAGCACTGACAACGCGCGCCTTGCTTGAGATACTCCGAAAACACTGCATGTCCTGGAAAATGAGGTGCTCCAATCGCAAAAGCCTGCTGCAGCTATTCTTCTAGGCTACCCACAGCGAAAACGCAGTGGCCTGGTAAAGTTTTATACATGGTGTTATAGATCTTGAGGAGGCGAATTGAATGGTACCAACTGTTTGTGAAACAACTCAAAATTAAAGGAGTTATGAGCATGCGACGGTTTGCGACGGATTTTTCCGTCATGGCGCGCCATGCGGTGATTGGGGTATAAATGGGGCATAGTGTCGCCCTGTAGATTTCTTCACATCTGTGAAGGTCCATCACGCTGCCCGATCTCCTATTGATATTCTCCAGGCAATAGCATGATTGGACAGGAAGACGTCGCCCAATGTGCGTAGAGATTCAGAAGTGTGCTGAAGACGTCGTCCAACGTGCGCTGGGATTCCGAGTAAGGAGAACCAGTGGAAGGGGGACCAATGAAGAGGGGATCAACAAGGTGATCGCAAGAGGGGGGGGGGGACAAGGGGGACCAGTGTTTTCTCTCAATATCGCTCAATGTGCGTCCAGTTTCTGAAGATGGTCACAGAAGTCGTGGCACGTGTGTCAGGGTGCAGAAGGAGTGTCGTCACGTCGTGGTAACGTGGTAGCACGTGAGCCGGGACTCAGTGTCACATATGCGTGTTTGACTCTCACTCCGTTCCTTTGCAAGCACATAGATAAGGAAGGGGTAAGGGGTTTAGCGTAAAGAAGTATAAGCGGGAGGAGGGGGAGGGGGAAGGCAAGAGGTAGGAAGAGTGACTATTGGATTGGGAGGCGTATTATTGTTGTCTTACAGTAAACGGTGTCGACCTGTCGTCCAATACCGATTAATTTTAATTGTGTTTCTGCAGATTAAGCGCTTCGGATTGGAACTTTCACGATCCGCTTCTCGCCACATAGAGAATGGACACTTCGGAGAACAAATCACCCACATACGATAGAGGGTGAATGGGCGTCACAGCGACAGTGAAGATTCTGCCCTACCATATCCAGCTGCACTAATCCTACCATTCCTGTTATATAGTAAAGCCAGTTTTTTTACTCAATAACAGTGAAGAGACCTAAAGAAGAATGGAGGAAACTTGGGGTTGTTCTATTCTCGGTGTTTGGGAGCGAAGCTCCAACCAGACGATTGGCGGCCGCTAGGCTGCTGAAGGTCTGGTTTATACATACAATACCGCTCCTAACTGGTGTCGCATTTCGCGTCGGCGACGTTCGGTCGCGTCGCAAAGCGTCGGAATCGTTGAAAGCGATCAATCTGAAAAGCTGATTAGACCGTTGTACTCGTCTCTTCAAGGAGATTCCGAAACCACCTGAAACTTTCACAAACCTTCAAATTTGACCTAGTTACAGCGGTTTTAGTCGTTTTCAGTAAGGCATTTCAAAATGGCTCATTCCAAAAATAAAGTACATGTTCAGGATCCTCGCCGAATGCCCTTTGCAGTGATTTGAAAGTCATGAATGAATTTTGAAAAACTCTTTTTGTGACCTTTACTCCGCTCAGTGGTCGTCTTGCCCGTCTGAGTTAATTGCGCCCACTGATGCTTGTACAGAAACGGATATTTTCAACCATAGTTATTATATCTCATTAACTGTCTGTATCTGTCTATCCATTTACTTGCAGTGCAGGTTCCGTTCATAGCACACAACACCTTGAACGGAATTTCCAAAACACACCTCATTTGCCTGCATGAGCATGTGCTGATTGTCTGCGGTTTATTTGTAGATGAACTTGAATGGGCATCATTTCTCAAATTTAAGGTTGCTTCTTGTTGTTGCGTGTACAATGGGCTTTGGCAGAGATACCTTGATCTTTGGTTTTGAAAGTCGTGTTATCGGTAAAATACATCTCAAGCAATAATGTTTGCAAAAGTGACTGTTGGAAAGCATTCAGCACAACAACATTTGCTCGGAGCAGTGCTAAAAGTAAGGAAACAAACGATAAAGAAATGGTCTACAAAAACCCAAAACCACTGACGTAAGGATAACAGATAAAGAACAGCGTTTGGAATGCTTTCACGCACTCTACAGTTATGGCCGTATCTTTTGATCAAATCCCGAAAAAGCCGCGTTTTCCCGGCTTTTGCGTCTTTTTTATATAACTCCCCTAAAATTCATTAATTTCAACAAAAAAAAAATGATATATTCGAGCTCAGGAGCTCGAGCTCTATCGTATGGTGTATATTGTTTATATGAAGCTATGGAAATGACCGAAATTGAAAACTTGCGCTCCAGTGCGAGGGGCGGTCGCGGACGAGTTGTCGGTCGCAAGCCGTCGAAAACTGTTGCGTGCTCACAATTCCTCTAGTTTGAGGTTTTCTGGGAAACGGTGGGTATCGTTCGATTCGCCTCTTCGAGATCTACACAATCATTTGTACAACTTCGCCAGATCACCGCGTTTGCGCAGTGGGTGGTCAAAAATGACTGGGGCAGACCTTTTGCGATTGGAGAAGCATATTTTTCAGGGCATGCTTGTTCTCGGAGTATATCAAACATGGCGTAAAGTGTTCCGTCATGCCAGGAATCCAGTGAGAGTGCGCCGTGCACTATGCATACAGGATCAACCTATCAATCGAGGGGGGACAGCTTGTAGTGTGAGCGTTTAGGGAGTTTTATGAGAAATTCTAAGCCGCCCTCCTCAGGAGTTGCTCTAAGGCTGTCCAGCTAGCCTTTGGAGTGCGCTGTGCACTATGCATATAGGATGGAACCTATCAATTGAGGAGGGGGGAGACAGCTTGTAGAGTGAGAGTTTGGGGAGTTTTATCACAAATTTGCGGCCGGCCTACTCAGGAATTGCTGTACTCTGTTTCGGAGAGACCTAGGAGTGCGCCGTGAACAATGTATATAGGATCGGACTTATCAATCGAGTGGACGCAACAGGGTGTAGAGTGGGCGATTGGGGAGTTTTATGAGAAATTCTCAGCCGCCCTAGTTAGGAATTGCTCTAACACAGTCCAGCTAGCCTTTGGAGTGCACCGTGAACAGTGCATATAGAATCGAACCTATCAATCGAGTGGGCGCGACAGCTCGCAAATTGCACGCGCGGGCGTGTTCGGAGCGCAATAACTCTGTCGAGATCGAATCGCTCCGGCTGCGGCTCTTGTGTTTCGTAGGCAGAAGAGAGCTTTAGTACTCCTCAGAAGTACAGCGTTGTAGCTTCTAAAAAGGCGAAATTATAGCGGTGTGAAAATGCATGTGAGGCTTGTGTGGCCTAATGTTTTCCCGATTTCAGTTGATCACTGCGAGAAGACGCGATGAACTAACAGCCCACAAGTGCGCAGGCGAGCAGAATTCTAAAGTCACTTTA